>OZ020518.1:17787345-18387345 GCA_963971425.1 Bryoerythrophyllum caledonicum | reverse complement strand
ATCAATAGAGTAGAGATTCTTCAAAAATGGCTTGGTCAATTAGGGGTTAATGCTCCAATGCCACTAGTAAATATTTATGCTTTTAGTCTTTCAAGTTTATGTTGACTAAATTTAGTATCATGGTTCACCATTTCATACATACTAGAGTTTTCGTGAAAGTCACCAAAATACACTGGATAGTAACTCCCAATCTTACCGTCTTATGTTAGTGATTGGGACCAGATGCACATGGTGACTTGGCTTGGGAAAGGTGTGGGGGAGCTACTAGTCAACTCTTTGAGAACTTAGGATACTATGGGGGAGCTTTAGCTTGCATGTGATAGGGCCCAGAGGCACTGATTGCCAAACATTTCATTGGAGCAGATAAAAAGGGGAATGAATTTCTTCATGCTTTCTTTCATTCCGTTTATAAATCTCATATGATCTGGCACCATATTCCTCTTGACTTGCTTCTTTGGGAAGCACTTTTAGGAAAACTCTATTGTAGTATTAAAAAACAAGTTTGAGAAGGGGTGTGGTTTTGAATTGCTCTATATGAGACAAAAGGTCTTGAAAACTTTCAATTGAGTTTGTCTCTCAATTGCTAAAAATGCATATACTAACCCCTAAAGGACCAAGTATTCCTTCCGAGGACAATTTTTTTCACCTTGACTCTAGTTATCATTCAATCCGTATGGTCAAAGTTCCCAATTTTTTTTTACCACATCGTCTTATATAAGTTTAGAAGAATATCCTGCAGTTACATTTTCAAAAAGTTCACCTTGGCAACTTTTAATCAATGGAGTAGATATTACTCTAAAATGCTTTGGTCCTTTAAGGGTTAAATCATGCTACAATTTAGAATCTTTATGAGATGTAGGCCAGTCAAAAATTACAATTCAAATAAATGAGTCATAGCAATAATTCTAATTTGTTGTTGTGCACATTAGAGGTAAAAGTACTAGCCATAATGTGATGTTTGGTAAACATGAAGAGAATCTGTTTTATTGTTCTATATTAACACCTAAAGGATTGTGACAATTTCACACCAAAAATACTTCAAAATTGTTGTTTCTAGTGCAATAAGTGAGGAAGGAAACAAAACCTTATATACATAGTTTTGATTGTAGGATCTCAATTAAGACTTACTAAGTAGCATACTCACAAAATTTCAAAACTTTAACCTCACGGATTGAAAGATTATGGTGTTTGAAGTCAAGAAAATGGTTTATTTTCTTTCCTATGTTGAGTGGATCAACAAACTTTGACTTCACTTGGTATCAAATTCTTGCACTACACAAGGTCTTTCACCATTGTGTTAAGCATGATGTTAGTTCCAGTACACCAATTTTAGAGGTAGAGGAGGGGCGTAGCACATTTAAAACAATTGTGCAAGGAGTGAAGGTTCAATAGCTATTTCACGTTTTAATTTTTTGTGAACTAAATATGTTTTAGAATGATAATCCAAACGGTCAATAAGAAGGTTCTCACCACATATTGTTGTTGAAAGAAGAAAAAGTGAAAAATATGAAGATCTCTAGGTTTTATATAAAAAGATGAAGTTTTTTTCCCGCTTGCCTGAAATGAGTATTAATGTTTGACTTGAGTTAAAATGTTTCTTTGCACCAAAGACAAGAATTTTTGTTGACATCTTCAATGAAGGTAATATTCTCTACATGTAAGAAAAAACTCAAAGTCAAGAAAAACTTCTAGCAAAAATTTTGGAGCTGCCTGAAGTCCCCATTTCTACCTTTGAGTGGTATTAACTTTCAAACCATGAATCCCAATAAAATAATAAAAATACCTCCACAAAGCTCTTATCAGGGACAATCTAGTATAGATATTTTTCTTAAATTTTTTTTTTGGAATTCTTGGAACCTGCCCAAAATCAAAATCGTCCCCTCAAGGGACACTTGGACTTTCAGGGGTTAACAGTTCACTTGTACGGAAGTTTCACTTATCAAACTTTTTTTTGGATCTAATATATTCCCCTTATAAAGCACTTTTAATTCTCAAGTAACTTATAGTTCTCAAACCCAAGGTGCTTCATATTTCTCATGTGCATGCAGAGAGCTACAGTTTCATTTCTCGACCTTGATTGCACTCCACAACAACCCTTCTAAAATACAACTTCGCAGCTTCAAACAAGCGCGTCTTTTGATACCACACACCAGTTCTGAACTCGAGGTTTCAACAACAGAATTGAATGAGAGGTAACCTGTGATACCAAATAACATGAACCCTTGAAATTACAGAAACTGACATCTCCAAACAAACATCCTTCAACCCTTAACCCTTAAACGTCAGTCGAGAACCGTATAAACAGGCACGAATTTTGATACAAAAAATGTATCAATTGGATCGAAGATTCTTCAACTAACATGTTTCATTAGGAGGTCATTTCAACATCTGAACCTTATCATGTTCAAATACAACACTAGAATACACCTTCTGACTGTGGCACATTCATTTGTACAATGACAGACCTCAACGGAATCAGAAGACTTTACAAGCTGGAAAAATTACAGAAAAGGTGTCAGGGCTATGATTATGGGGCAGGCTGGCGCTCGTCTTCTTCTTCACGGCCCCAGTGGCGGGGCCACCACTTTGGCCGCACCGCTTTCACCAGAATGTCACCATGGTTGTCGATGTGCAGCTGGTCGTTGCCCTCTCGCGCACACTCCAGACGCACCAAGCCCAGTCCTCTCGGCCCGAGCCCCGTACTCACCCTCCCCACCTTCTTCCCTGTCTTCTTGTCCACCACTTCCGCCCCTGGAGTCACCGCTTCTTGTGCTTCTGCACGTGGAAAACAACAGCGACAAACCATCAGGGTCAGAAGCATGTGCATATAAGAGGTAGTGTCCCTCATCAAAGTTTCTATAGATATTGGCAATGCCTCTATAGATGTTGATGTGATCTTACTATACGGGAACTGACACCATTAATGCCTCATCAAACTCACCGGCAACGTGTTTATCATAGCTACAAGACATAGAAGATCAGGTGGAAAAACATCTTCAACAAAGGCAAGGAAAGGGTGATAGACCTTCTCCGTTAGCCTGAACGAAGTTGAGGGGCATGAGGCGCTTGCGAATGACTCCACGATGATGAGTGCGGGCGACAAGTTCCTGGCCCACGTAGCATCCCTTGTCGAAGCTGATTGCATTCAACCCTTCCAAATTGTACTCCAGCGGTATGGCTTCCCCTGATTTCAACGATTTCACCAGCAGCTCCCGTCAGCCAACATCACTTTCTAGCCGATCAACCAATGAAGGGCTCTGCATCTATTGATAATCAGTGACCTTAGGAGCAAGTAGTAGAATGAAAAACTTAGGATATGATAAATTCAGAACCTGAAGTGCAGCATACAATAAAGCATCATCATCACCAACCTTTAGGAATCTCAGTGGAGCCTTCCGCAACTCCCTGCTCCAATCTCCACAAGAGATAGTAGTCCTCGTCCACCTCCGTGCCACTTTCGACCAATGGCGCTAAAAACTCAACATGTTGACAGTAAGTGTGTGTCCGTGCTAGACAAGTGAAAGAAAGTGGTTGACAGTGAGTGGATCCTTACGTAAAATGTCTTTCGAGAACAGGCCCCGGAGCCCAAGGACGCCGAGCCGCGGATCCTTGTACCAGCGCCTTAGTTCACCATCCGTTTGAGCTGAACTCAATGCACTGTCGTCCGTTGTACCTCCATATCCAATCAAACCAGCCTCCGCTTCAGCTGTGCTGTCTGGCCGCTCCGCTAATCTCCCTCCATAGTATTGCCAAACTCCAAGCTCCTTTGAAATGTCAATCACTTCAACCTTCTTCCGCAGAATGTGCCTGTCAATAACAGCAAGGCTCAAAATCACATAGAGAAAGCTGACGCGATCTCAGACACCATGAACCGAACATACAGAAAAAAAGGTCATTACTCACAATTGACATAACATTTATCAGCTGGAATGATTTCCTCTGTTAGTTCTTGAGAGTTCAAAACGTTAGGTGAGAATGAGGCTCCGCAACCACGGGTGTCCATCCTTGAAGATGCGGATAACATATACAGTAACTTAGAGCTTCCTTCCGACAGGTTCATAATCATAGACACGAAAGCGATGTTCCTAAGGGCATTCAACAATGGTATTAGCTCAAATGCAAGGAAACCCTAATTTGGAGGAAGGAGGGGGAGGCGTGTACTTACTTCTTCAAGTAGTCCAGGATCTCGTCCGCAACGCCAGCGTCGACGTCCGCCAGCAGAACAGTAGGGTTGTCGCTCTTTCCAGGGCCAGAGCCTGAGCGATCCAGCTTCTCCTCCTCCACACCGGGCTTGTACAGGAACAAATCATACAAAAACCTGCCCTGCGAGTTCAGCATTGCCGCGTACAATGGCGGGTGGTACGCCACGGGAGCATTCACCGAAGGCGTCGACGTCTGCCCGGGAGGAGGCCCATTTTTCTCGAACCTGGTCACGTCGTTCGTCACCAAACCTTGCAGGAAACTGATCACGTCTGGCCCATCGAACCTAATCACCTTCCTGTGCTTCAGATTCGACGCGTACGGGCCTTCTGCTGACAAAGGCGTGTCCCCGGAGCTCGAGCCCTCTCCCGACTTCCCGTGAATCCCCGCTACACGCACCGTCCACAACCCATTGCGCTGGGAACGAACAATGGAAATCGCAGCGCGCCTCCCGAAGGGCATTTTGCGAAAACCTCGAAACCAATCTCGAACTCCTAACCCAATGACGACAGGAAGGCGGACTAATCGGAATTCACATCGAAGAACTGAAGAACACACTCTCCATCGATTCCCGAGGAATGTGAATGTACTCGGTGGCGCTGCACATGGCACGCGAAGTGGGTGCCACTTGGGCCGCCTCGAGCTCATGCAGCTGAGTGACGAGACGGCAACTCCAGTTCCGTTTTGTTACTCGTGGGGATCTGCTTTTTCGGGACCACTTTCGCCTTTCCTTCGTCAGGGTTCGAGTACTGTGGCAGTCAGATGTGTTCCTCTGTGCTCCTAGTATTTTGCGGTAAGCTGATGACGATGCACCAGTTGCAGTTGCATGTCGTTTCGATGGCGAGAGTTTTGGCCAGAGTGCCGGAGGCGCATCCACTCTCATGCGGCAAGTGTTGGTTTGAGTATATGCCTTTCCTTTCACCTTCCTCCTCTTTGGTGCCTGCTGCCTTTCACCACTTCGTCACCACCATCGTCACCCTCTGCTAGCTGCATGTGGCTTCTGGAACAGCCACATGCTGAGTCCCCGGCAGCTCCCCGGTTATCAATTTATTCACGAAATCACTACACCTCGGGAGCAAATCCAGAAGCTCTGCTTTCGAATTGGAAGCTCGAAGTGTTGATCATGTTTGAAATGGGACTGATGAACTTAAAAACAGAGTGACGAGCTCAAGACGGAGCGTTTTGCCGAGGCCGAATCCAATTCTGCAGCTGGAGCTGTGCTATAAGGAAGTGGTGGTGCTGTGATGGAGGGCCAGGAGAGCAAGGCAAGGAGGAACCTGGAAGTACAAGAGTCGGTGATTGCGACATGCAGTGGAGAGATTGCGATGGACCCTGAGCTGTGGGGTTTTTTCCCTGAGGATTTGGTGGACAGAGTGCTGGCCTGGTTGCCTCTCCCGAGCATGTTCCGGATGCGAGTGGTGTGCCGGGCATGGAACAGCATAACGCACTCCAGGGGGTTCGTGGAACTCTGTGCGCAAACGCCGTCTTCGTCCAAGGACGCGTGGATTTTGATCTTCGCCGACCGAGGCTACCGAGTGGTGTCGGCGTACATTCCCAGGGAGAACAAATGGCACAACATCCCGCTGTCGTTTCTCCCGTTCGACATCTCCGATGTGACGGTCGCAGGCGGGTTGCTCGTGTTCCGGCTGCACGAAGCCAACGGGGGCTCCAGCGTGTGCGTGTGCAACCCCGTGACGAGCTCATGGCGGAAGCTGCCTCCCATGCTCGGCGTGTGGCGTGATGGCCTGCTCGGCCTGGTGGTCGACAAACAGAAACCGTGCAGCTCTTACAAGGTCGTGGTGCGGAGCAACCTCACCCCTGCCATTGCCCACGGCCATGGCGCCGTCCTGCGCACCGAAGTCTACGACTCCACCACAAACCTCTGGATCCGCACCAACGGCCTCGAGGACGGCATCACCACAGGCCACGCATACTGCAACGGCGTGCTGTACTTCATGACCTGGGAAACGCGCAGCGGCGTCTACGGCGTCTACGCTTTCAACCTCGAGCATGGCTCCTGGAGCAAAGTGCACGTGCCCATTCCAGACTTCATGACTTGCCCTCACGTTGTGGAATGCCAAGGCCGCGTTCTCATGGTCGGCGGCTTTGGAAGGTATGATCCTAAAACCCTGAACCCCATGCATGTCTGGAGTTCATTTGTTGCAACATCCACCAACAGTACGCAGTTCTAATGTCAGGAGGCCACACTTCGTGACGGAGGGCATCTGCGTGTGGGAGCTTCGGCACCCCACTTTGCGAGACTGGGTGGTGGTGCAGAACATGCCGGAAGGCCTGTTTCGAGACCTCCTCAACAGCTCCAGCCTCTTGTCCTTCAACTGCATCGGCCATAGCGACCAGATCTTCTTGAGTAATCGCAAGAGCCCCAGGCTGGTTGTCATCTTCGATTGCGCCCAAAACTCCTGGCAACGCGTCGATTCCTGCATCTCCCACAGCATCCATCCTATGTACTCTTGGTTTTCATATTACCCTACGTTGGACACCGCCCTTTAATATACATTGAAGACAAATGAGAAAGCAACGAGCCAAAAGAGAATACCTTGAAGAGAAAGGCCAGGCTTTCATTAAGTATACAGAAAGTTAGAAGAAAGTTGAAGGAGTTCTTCGCACATGCGAATCTCTCTAAAGGGTCTGTCAGCTGATTTGCAGTACAACTGATCTCTTCTAAGGTCACTGGTCCGCTTCGATGGAGCTTGGCGAGTGTCATTGAAGGGGCGGAGTGACGGGTTTTGAAGGACGCCAGGTCTGCATTGTCTTGTACCACTTGGCGCATATGACATACAACACGAGGTTCACAGCGCTCATCACCGCCAGCAGCCAGAAGAAGTAGTCGATATGGCCCCTGTTGAGGTTATCTGCAATCCATCCGGGGGCGCCGTTCCTTGTGGTGATTTTCGTGACAACAGTGAACAGCACGCTACTGAGGAATGTCCCCAAGGCGATGGTGAGCAGAGCGAAAGCAGTGCCCAATCCCCGCAGGGCGTCCGGGCTCTCGCCGTAGAAAAACTCGTAAATGCCCACGTACGCGAACACTTCCGCAGCTCCTACCAAACAGTACTGAGGCACCTGCCAGAAAACACTGAGCGGGACTGGCACCGTGGGGTCATCCAGGAGGCCGTGGTGGCGTGCCACTTTGAGGCGGTGGATTTCCACAACCGCAGCTGCTACCATGCCGAACACCGAGATGCAGAGCCCGATTCCTATCCGCTGGAGCGCCGTGAATCCACTTGGATTCTTCGTGATTCTCGCCACGAAAGGCACCAGAAGAAAATCGTAGAGTGGCACCCAAACCACAACACTCAAGAGCTCGATGACAGTGAGCGACGCAGCGGGGATCATGAAGTGCCCCATGCGCAGGTCCATCGACGCTCCTTGTATGATGAAGAGAGTCGACAGCTGATTATACACTGTGGAAAACATCGCACTGGTGATCATGATGGGGATCATCCGCAAGAGAATCTTCACCTGCGACAATAATGTGGAATTATTACACATCGATCCAGTCTAACACACAGTATGAACAGGTGAGCTCGCAGTTCTTACCTCTTCGACTTGGGTGATGGTGCAGAGGCGCCATGGAGTTCCAGCCTCTCCTTCCATCTTCGCAGCTGCCTTGTCAAGGAATCTGAACTGGTTCGTGTGTCGTATTTTGCGGCTTCCTTGGATGACAGAGTCCATCTCATCTGGAACCTCGTAAAGCTCACTAGCGGGAGGGGTTTTCAGGCGCCATTTCCTCGCGGAAGCAACGGCCACTCGTCCAATGCGAGTGAGAGGGTTACCCCCTGGTTTGTGGTGCCGGTAGAACGGAGTTCCCGCAAGAAAGCAAATCGTCCCCACGACAACAGAGATGAGTGCCGCTCCGAAGCCCAAGGCCCAGCTCACGTTGTCCTGAATATACACAAAGAACGTCCCTGCCAGAAGGCCTCCGATGTTGATAGACACGTAGTACCAGTTGAAGAAGGAGGCTTTCTGAACTTTCTCCTTGGGGTCCTCTTCGTCAAACTGATCCGCACCCAAGGACGTCACCACAGCTTGAAACGCACCCGCTCCAAGGTCAACCACGTACAACGCCAAGAACAGGAACGCTCCCTGCGCAACGGATGCGTGAGGACACAACGCGTCTTGCGTGGCGCACTGCCGAGGTCGCAGCGATGGTAACGAGGTGGAAACAGTGAGCAAGATCATACCCTTCATGAAAATCAACCAACACAATGAATTAGTGATAACCTAGAGGAGGAGCCGGTGGGGTGTTTTAGGCTGCACTTACAATGACATAGGTGAAGGTGGAGACGAAGGACGCCCAATATCGCCCCCAGTACGCATCCGCTAAAAATGCTCCAATCAGGGGGGTGATGTAGCCAGCTCCATTCCAGTTGCTCACATTGGTTGCCGCAACCGCGTTGCTCTGGTGCATCACAGACGTGAGGTACACCACCAGATTGGCGGCGCACCCATAGAAGCCGAGATTCGCAAATACCTGATTTGCTGTAATGAAATCACCACAGAATTACCGTTAAGTTTCACATGCAATGTTTCATTTTCTCATGACATTAAGCTTAACCCTAATGAACTCTTGACAACTTACAGTATATGAACCAGGATGTCCTCCAGCCTCCGGTCCTGGCCTTAATGGCTGGTCGTCCACGGAAATCCTTGGTGCCATCTTGAGTGTACTCTCCACCTTTATGCCAGCTCGAATTAACACCGTCTTCTTCCTGAGCACAAGTAAGAAAACCATGTTGATTGAAGCAGAATCATAACTTAACAGCAGAGTCAAGGGTGAAGTGATGGTGCCTCGTGGCTCATGAAATCCGACTGCGAGACTTCTGTAGCGTCATAACCACAGGTAGAAAATAATAGGGTTACAGAGCCAGAAAATTCAGACGAACACCGAGCCTTTGCTAATTCCAAGCATGGACTGAGAAACTCGAAACCCAACCCAGAGCGAGGAGAGACGGTAACCACAACTACGAGACATACGTACGAATAAGCAAGTGCACTACAAAGAACGTCCTGGCCGACCGTTATTGCTTGGAGTGAAGTGCACAGCACTCCCAAGGAAACGGAACAAGTACCCGAAGATTCTGCACACGCCCAAGGCAAACTGGAGCTTCCGGAAAACTGTAAACTCTCCCCTGAACTCTGCGGAATGATCGCTAAAACGTAGTTCTTCTACTTTCGAACAGGCAATTCCACTCTTCAGAGATCGCAAGCCGTCAACGAGCGTCAAGAACGACGAACAGACGCAAACGAAGTTCACAGGCGAAGGTATCCACGCTCCTTCTTCACCGATGCGCTAGAAGCAGGGCAAATGAAAATTCAGACAACGTTCCAACGTGTATATAACTTCGGAATCAACTAAAAGGACCCGCCTCTTTCCTCTAATGAAAAGGAGGAAAACCGAAACCGCCGTAGCAATAATTCCAGCTGAGGAGAGGATTCGAAGATTACCATTCTGCACAAAAATGTGGGCGAGTTGCGAGAGACAAGAAAGCTAGTAACACCGTCTTCGACTCTCCAAAACACCTGCAACTAATCCTGATCACTGCATGTTCATGGAACATGCTAATCTTCACACACAGCTCAGCAACTGGAGATGGTTCGGGAAGTAATTACAACAATAATCACAGAAGTAATCACAGGTGGTAGTGGACTTTTCCATCTGGTACGGTACTTTGTAGATAGCAATTTTCACAACGTGACGTCCGGCGTCTTCGAAGAGAATCACCTGAGAAGCTGGTCCTTACGACGTACAACACGACGCCGTTTTCGGTGACATCATAAAGGGAGTGTGATGAGTGAGAGTTCGATTGTAACCGACTCGAGGAGCCAATGAGTTGTGTCACGTTGTGTCACGTTGTTGACTGTGAGTGCACTGAGTGATCAGCTCACTTTCTTTCCGCAAATCTGTGCAAGGTACAATCAGTATTGTGGAGCGTCTCGAGTGTAAGGAATTCATAAGCTACGGATCATAAACATGTACTGAAAAGTAGCCAGTACTGCAACTGGGCTACACAATAATGTAACAATATGAATTAAAAGGCCAGACTACTTTCTAGGTTTTTGTTTCTTCGATATTATAGGAGTAGGCTTCAACGCCTTGTCAGTTTTGCTAGCTTTGGATTTGCTCGCTAAGTAAGGCTTGTGAAGCTCAAGACGAGCTGTAACTCTTCTGAGCTCTTTTCTCAGGATCTGATTCTCTTTGAAGTTCTTCAATGCTCGAAATTCTTGGGCGAGATGTTTGCTAACTTGAGCTGTGTCCGATTCGGCTACGGAGGTGATCTTAGCCTCCTCCACATTGAGACGCCCACCAGGCAGAGCCAAGTCATCAAAGGAGGGTACAGACATGGGTCCAGCGTTCTTGAACGCTTTCCGCTTCACCACCTTTGGAGGAGCCTGAATTGCAGGCCGGAAACCACCTTCTCTTGTCGAATACATGTCGATGGCGTTTGACGGAGTCAAGGACAACAACATGGTGCTCTCGGTCATCGCTGACATGCTGGCTATCTCGGAAGCAATCTTCACCACTCCCGGGTGTGCATGGCGCCGCAGAAGCGTCACGTCCCATAGCACAGACGATAGAGCTCCACTCACGTCTGGATCATCCCCATCCGGAGTGTATTTCTGCATCAAAATCATCAACCCAAATCGGTTCAGGGAATTATACGCATCTGTACTTATGCATCTCCTTTAAGCTAATGAGGCATTTCGAAGACAAAATATCAGAACCACTCCTTTGACTTAGTAATTTAAATGTACGCAGAATACTGGGATAGAAAAAAAAACCATGGAAGCTTTCAGCGGTAACAAAACTTACTGCCAAATTACCGCCAACTGCACCACCCCCTCCGTCATTCTCAAGGAGATTCCGACATTTCTTATACCGCTGCAACAAGTATCGCACAGTTACAAGCGCTGCAGACCAAAGAAAACAGTATCAGTATATTTTCAGAGAGTTCGTCAGACAATGTTCCCCACAACAATTCTGGACCCCACAGTACCCAGTGCACCAACTGAAATGTAACCTAAAAGTGCACCTATAATACAGCGAATGACAAATTTTGAAATGTTTAGGCACCAAGAGTATCCAAGTTGAAGGGAACTGATCTAGCAGGTAGAATATGAGACAACTACAAGTGCAAGATGACATACCAGCCATAGCCTCAGCAGGTGCAAGGTGGAGCGCAAGAGTAGAGAGCCGCTTCAAAAACCCAGCTGCACGTTGCATGTCATTTTGCCGACTGTTCCAGAGCATCACTTCGAGTGCTTCAGCGAACACCTTCGAGTACTTTATATCGTGTCTGAAAAAAAGCAGAGGACGTAGCTGTGAGAAGTACGATCTACATTCAGCTACTTTCTGCAAGAAAATTAATACATTCGGGTATGACAGCATTGTTTGCAACACTTCATATCTTTCAAAGAGCAATGAATAATAAATTACCTTACTGAGTTGAATTCAAAAAGCAGATTGTACAGCTGAACGTAAAATTCTCTCAAATCGATGGTTAGAGCGTCCAAATTGCTGCGAACAATCTTGAACGCGATCATGCAACACTGCAGCCGCTCCCCAACTGTTAACTGATCCTCAGGGGGCCTTGTCTCTGCGTTATTGCCTCCAGCGGCTGCTACACCAAGTGTGCTCAGTAGATCGGCCATAAAATCCACGTTTATCAAGTAGGAATATTTGCCAAGACCATCGAGAGAAGGGCCCAACAGAGGCCGCAAGCCAAGTGAGTCGTAACCCTCATCAATTTCTCGAGAGACTGCAGCGAGAACCCTGCACAACCATCATAGAAACTTAGCTCGTGACTCAAAAATTAAGACTTTCAAGAGCCCTTCAAGTTTATGGAGCATGGACAGTCTGGAGATGCATACTTCTCATCAGGAGGCTCCAAACTGGACTTCAGTACGCCAAAGTATGTCTCGAACATGGCAGCTAAGGTTTGGGTCTGAAGCTTCTTGCGCAATACTACATCAGGTGCACTTGATGCTTCTTTGAAATCATCTTTCACCTGTACAAACAAACTTCCATATCAGGAACTTCAGAATACTGTGACTAAAAAAGCCTTCAATTCTTACAGATATAACACCTTCACGTGAGGATATTTTCACGTCACATGATAAGACAATTCAAAACTATGTTTGACATGGAAAGATCAAATCTAGGTACATTCATGCATTTCCTCGTCTGCGTTAACTTGCAACCAGGGGCACGACTTGAAATACGTTTCAAAAATTGGGATACGTATAAAAAATCAACCCGACACCGAGGCAACCGTCCAAAAATTCCTTAGAAAGTTACAAATCACTCACCTCCTTTCGCAACTGCTTCGCAAGTTCTCGTTTCTTCTCCTTTTTCTCCTTTTTCTCGACACGCTTGGACTTCTTTATATTGGCTTTCTCAGCCATCTTCTCAGTAGTGCTCGACTTTTCAATATTCTCATCAAAAGATAGCTCTAAGAACACCTGTGACGGTGAAGCAAGCAACAAAACCAAGGTTTAATACACAACTCAATCGCAAATTCGACTGGAGGTGAGTGGAGAGAAAGAGGTAAACATTTACTAAAGTTTCCACTAAACATACCTCTACAACAGCTGGACGCACTCGATAACGGCGTGACTTCACAAGCTCAGCAATCAACTGAACAGCCTCCACAGTGGCCTCTCCTCCGTGCTTGGCTTCGTTTCTGAACAAAGACTTGACAGCATCACAAGCCAATTTGCTGGACACAGGTCCAAGTCAGCACCTGTAACATTGAAAGCTGGCTCATCAATCTAGTAAAATCAAACCGACACCAACCTGATTTCATCGTCGAATGACATCATGCGCGGAACCATAGCTTTCAGCATACTGTCGCGGTAGTTGAAATGCGATGCTGCATCTAGTAGCGCACCCATGCACTTGAGCGCTGCGAGGCGCCGTGCCGGTGACTTTGCTGCTCGAATCAAAGTTTGAACATATTTCTGGAACAAAATCACCAAAGTTAAGGAATTCGCAAACAGGATATGTGCATTAAAAACAAACAACAGAAACGGAACTTCATCGTGCCAAACAAAACAAGAGAGTTTACCTGATAATACTTAAGAAGAGCAGTCTCAAAGTCTCTTAGTTTACGAACTTCTTTGGACACAACCATCTGTAACTCCTTCTCCGTAGGCAACCTTATGCGATAACTGTGGAAGCAATACTGTGTCTCATTAAACCACGGTAGAAGCAACTAAAGGAACAGAATGTGGGCAGAAGAATCAAGTTACCCAGGTAAAATATCTTTGAAAACAGCCATCGAGGAGAGGAGCGCCAAACGAGCTACACTATCATCACGGTCTTCACACATCTCTTGGAGATCTTTCAGAGATCCAAGATTAGCTTCTGGATTTGCAAGAAGCCCCATCCCCAGCTCTGCCATGTGCGCCTTCAGTTCCACCCGTCTTTGTTGCACCGAAATATAGCTCACTTCCTCCTGACACAAGAGGAGAATCCATGAATAAGACAGGAAAAGACATCACCTCAAAATTATCACATCTTCACAAGCGAGGGCATCATTCGGAGTACATCATCAAAGACGGATTCAGACACCAAAAAAAGTTTTGGACATACCTTTGCGTCCTGGTTGACTCCTCCATCGGCTGTACTTTCGTCAGATTTCTTCTTTTCTTCTATTTCTTTTTTCCGTTCTTCCTTCTTTAATTTCTTACGCTCTTGCTTCGTAAGTTTGACCTTCTTCTCTCTCATAGTATCTGCTGGCAGAGTTTCAGCGGCAGAAACGGTCTCACTTGGAGTCTCTACCGATGTTCCGTTTGCCTTTTGCAGATTCGCCTTGCGCGCCTCAAGCACAGCATTGCCATCTACACGTCAAAACGTTTTGTCAACCGAGCCCTCACAGACAATAGGTAGAATTCAAAACCATGTGCCCCTACTACCTGAAGATTTCTTGGGTGCAGAGAGATAGCGAAGCTCTCCCGTAAGTGACTTCACAGGTAAAGCGTCCACATCTTCTTCGTCCACGGCCATGGCTTCTCCTTCATGTTCGTCCACCTTTGCTGCATTGCGTTGTGCCCTTTCCTCGTACCGGCTCTCAACATCTCTCTCTGGTCTCTCAAGCTTCTTCACTGGCTTCTCCTTCTTCTTCGACCCCTCAAAAGCTCTGCTCACAGAAGCAACATCACTATCCGTCCAAATCCTACACCTCTCAATTACAAAATCCACGCATGAACTCACTTGTTTATGGTGGCCGTGTCCAAGTTCGCCATGAACCCCGCATACTGTGCATGCTTCTTGACAAACTGCAAATCCTCGTCGGACACATACAGATCATCTTCATTGACCTCCGGCGGAAGCGCGGTAGCACCCGGAGTTCCTTTCTACAACCACAAAAACAATCAGAAGAAGTCACCAATGATCATCCCCTCCAACACCCATTCCAAACCATAATACTCCCAAACCTCTAAACCTCACAGCATTGCCAATTCACCACAAACATAACCTATCATCAAACAAACACAAGACGATGAACCCTACTATCAAACCCAGATGATGGCCCATATATCAAAACAGGGATGTGCACCTGCTTGCGCTTGCGTTTCCCGCCTGAAGACATGGCGACGCCAGGCATCAGCAAAAGCGCAAGATGATGGCCGGCGAAGAAGCTCTTGGCATTAGCGACAACATGTGGTTGAATTCAGAAGCAGAGTGCGTTCCCTGCCTCGCAAGCGCTCGGGGTTCAGGGTTTAGGGTTTAAGCGATGTTCAAGCGTTTAGGGCTTCTCCGTCTTTCCGCGGTCATCGGGGTAGGTTTCAACCGCGGTCATAGGAGTTTCATTGCGTTCTGTATTTCAGTTGCTCAAGCCGAGACTCGATGTAAGGTAGTGGGACCTGAAACCGCCCGAATTTCAGGTTTGCATATTTAGACTTGTGAAAGAAAAAAATTATGATTTTTGGATGCTTCGCAAAGCTATTGCAAAGGCATCCCAAAAAAAAAAAAAAAAAATTGACCATTTCTACAATTTTCTATGAATTTTTAAGAACAAAGGCTTAGAGTGGCCAATAACTACTCATAGAGTCATGGTGTTCATGAGAGGTTGGATTCTGAAAATAGAGCACTTGTGCACCAATTCGAACCAATCAGAAGTTCTCAATTTTCCCAAGCATGGGCGGAATTAGAACAAGCTTGGACACTTTCTGAAGCCATGCTGGTTGGTTTCTGACACATAGCCTCAAAACAGTAGGGGGCGGAAATACAACCCGGGCGCCAACTGGTCCCGCTACCTTAATAAGATAAATCCTCCATTCACCCTCAAGTCAAGCCATGTGTATATATGGAGAGAGGAAAGAAAGAATTCTACCAATTTATTTTTCAGTAATAGCCAATAGAATTGCAATTTCAACCCAAGTGATTTCACTTTTTTTTTGTTTTTTGGTGAATTCTGAATTGAATCTTCAAAGTGTGCTGCCATGTTTAGGCGGTGGCTATCAATAGTACCTCTTTAAGCACCAACCAGAAGTAAGGGGTTTAAACGGTAAACATCTAGAAGAAGAAGTACTCTGTTCTCCGGAAGGACCGGCGTGAATATATTGTTTGTTCATTCTCTTCACTGAGCCAATGGCCACAGGACAAAGGTTAGTGTAATAGAAATACTTCCCTCTTTCGAGGGTAAACACTTTTCTACACTAAGTGCCATAGAGACAATCGGCGCAGACAGGAAACCCCCCAAGCTCGGGCTTACCCGAGGTGGGGCCCGTCTTAATTGCATGGGCTCATTTTTCTGGCCCTCCCATTTTGGGGGGTCAGAGGCTTTTTCTGGCTTTTTTTTAACGAAATTAGGGCCTACGGCACCAATTTAGTCTACAGGTCCCCCTTTGGCTAAATTTAGGGCCCCATCCAAAAACAAAATAGGGGCCAGGTTTTGGCCCCACCACCTCCTCCCCCACCTGGTAAGTCTGAGCGTGGGGGGTTTCCTGTCAAATCGGAGACAATCGACATGTTATCCCCCCCAAAAAAGGCTTTTTTGGGTACCCATACAATGAAGTCTTGAGAACCCCACCAAAATTGGGTGGACTATGGTGGTAGGCATCACGCCGGCGTGGGGACTTGAACTCACAACCACCTCACCGGTGTGCCATGACCCATTGAAACACTAGTAAACTTTGAAGACCCGATTTGTTAACCAAATCACTAGTAAACATCCATTTGGAGGTGAATGGGTGGTAATGGGATGGAAGTGGGTTGGTTACGAGGGAGGTTACTGTAAACAAAATATCAAATGATTTGAAGGTCGTTGATAAATTTTGAAGAATAAAGAAAATGTTATGTGTTAGTTTGAAATTAATTCATATAATTTCTATAGTTGTTTGAAGATTCTTTTTATCATTTCTAAAAAGAAAGAAATATTTATCATGTATTTACAAGAAGTGAACTTTCTTTACAATTAAGAAAAAAGTGTTATGTTTTTATAGTAAAACTCTACTTTTATATGAAGGCATGTTTCATAACATAATAAGCAAAGCAAAGACTCTAGTATTGAAAACATTTATATGGAAATGAGGTGCTTGTAGCTAAATAGTGTGAAGAAGAAGAAGAACTTCGGTTCCTGAGGGAGGGGGCGGAGTGAATAAAGTGTTTGTTTGTTCCACCACTAAACAATGTCCACCAGACATAGGTTTAGTAGTATGGAACTACTTCCCCCTTTTGAGGGTAGACACTATGTACGAGTAACCAGTACTTGTAACGGATAACCAAGGACCAAGTACAAATCAGAGCCACACGGCTCAATTCAAAGAGATAAGATGTAAAGGTTGAGTGTATGCTCTAAGAGGTTTAAGGGGTATCATTTGATTCTAGGAGAGGTTGCATATTTTCAATTTTTTGTTTGTGCAGGAGAATAGACATTGCATGTTGGATAGCAATGGTGTTGATTTTTGTGAATGTTATTAAAATTGGATTAATGAAGACGTTGAATGTTTTTTCTAGACTTTTCATAGAGGGGATAAATGTAGTAGCTCTAGATCCAGTGGTGATGACAATAAGGGGGTCAACTTTCCATCCAAGAGCTGCAATGTCATTAATAAGTGGTTGGTGTTTATCAATTTTGTTTTCAGCTGCTTATGGGGAAAATCTATCATTACAATATTTGAATTCTATAAATTGAATAGTAAGGTTTGTATTTATGTGGTCCGGTGGGGGGTCTTTATATTGTAGTCCGTTTATAAATAGTATGTCTGGTTTGAATCTGGCATAACAATGACATCTTTGGGTTCTATATCGCATGGAAGTAGCCGTGGAGGGACGGTGTTTTCTTGTGGGTTGTTGTTGAAGGTTCCAGTGTTCATAAGTATAAAGCATTTGGATTTACTTAAGGATAATATTAGTTTTCGGATTTCCTATCGCTTTGTTGTGTCTTTTGACAATTAGGGAGTGTATGTGATGGTTTTGGCATTTGAAAAGTACGTGTACCCATGTATCCGGGTCCGTGGAGGTGCATATTGGGCATGTTATAGATGAAAATTGTTCTATTCCAAAGAAGAGTTGTTTGTGGGCATTTCCCATATATTGTCCAATACAAAATTTGATAAGGCATTTTTTTTGTAGGTCTGTAATTGTGGGATTTTTCCAAAAGTTTGTAGAGAGTTTGTTGTCAATATTATTGTTACAGGTTCATTTGTCTATGTTGACGAAATTTTCTGAGATTAAATCGCAGTTGCTAGTTAGATCTTGTGTTTTGAGATATTTGTCCTGAAATCTAATGGGGCCTTTGTCCGGGGTGTCTTCCATAGAAGACAAATTATCTCTTTGGAAGTAGTATGGGGTAGCATGGGCATATTCATACGGGTATTTAACATTTCTATGGGATTCATTTAGTCATTCCTTAGCTAGTTTGTTCGCTTGTTCGTTTCCTTCTATATTGACATGTGCTCTAACTTTTTGAAGGGTTGTAATTTGTCTTCGACTTTGAAGCATTTTGAACCATAAATGTTAGCATGGTTTGGTCGGGGTGACTATTGTAGACGATAGGGTGTGTTATCTGTGTGTTTAATAGGTATAATACATTTATACAATCTGTAAAGATGTGTGCCAGTTCATTAGTGTATTGTGTAGTGATAATTTGGAGGGTTTTATGTAGGGCCACTATTTTTGCTCTAAGGATATTTTGAAGTCCATGTAGTATTTTGGATATCTTTATTTCTGTGGTTGCGTTGTATATTCCATATCCTGCTTTTTCTTTATGCCAATGTTTGGAGCTAGCTTCTGTTGGTTCTTTGAATGAGCCATCTATGTAGTTGCTATATGCAGGGTTAAATTTTAATGGAATATAGTTCGAATATGTGGGGAGGAAAGGCAGTGGGGTGAGGTAATTTTGTGTCGTGCTCGCATATATGAGTTTTGACGATTTTTTGTTGTTGTTTACCGGGGTTAGGGAGGGTGTAGACGGGGCTATTTTGTATGTAATTGATGTATGTTCAAGTTGTTTGTTATAGAGGTGAGTGTAGCAAGTTGTTCGGTGGTGCCAATGTTATTGTTTTGGTGATGAATGCATAGTATTTGTATGGTAGATGGCTCTAGTCTTTGTTTATTTTTTAGTTTAGATGGTAATGTGGGTCCTTTGTATGGTACTTAGTCTGCTTCAAATAATACGATGATGTGAGAATCCGAGAATGGGCCTGAATGTGGGTTAAACTTTTGGTACGAGTTATTGTTTGGCATGATGATAAGGGTGGAAGCGTATTTTGAATTATTTTTTGCCGCAAGTCTAGCCCAATGTATTGTTTATTGTGTTTCTTCTATATTGTGGGGGTGTGCAATACCATTTCCAATCCATTTGTAATCAAAGGAGTTTCCTAGTGAACCGAAGATTTTGTCTCTTTTGAAAGGTGAATAAAACTTAATGAGTTGGATGGAGCATGTAATGGGGGATGAAAAGTACGAGTATTGGATGCTGAAGGATGAGATTAGTGAGTCTAGGATGGACATGGATAATGTCTAATGTGCAAGTTTGAGGGGGTCGTTTTTTGGAATGCGGTATGTATATCTTTGGTAGAACCATGCTATTTCGGTTTCAAATGATTGGGTTATTGGCTCTATGTTTGTGGGAGATTGTAATTTGTTGTGGTATTGGTTCCATAGCCATTGGAGTCTAGTGATGGGGATAGAGATTAGATGTCTCCCACTGTCTTCATATATGTGTGCGTGATCGTCAATAATTCTAATTGTATTGTTTGATGTGAAAATGTCTATTTTGAGGTTGCATTCGGTTGTGTGGATATTCAGGAGGGGAATGATTATGGGTGAGATGACGTATCTTGGATCATGAGATTGTTCTTGGAGGTGGTGTCCTTGAATGATTTCTAGATAGAATTTATTTTGGGTGTTTTGATAATATTGTGTTAATTGTGCGGAGTTATGGGTGGAGGTGTTTTGGTTATGCCACGGGAATAGGTTCCTTTGGGTAACCATTTGTTGTAGACATTGTTATTACATTGCCATTGGCATCAATATTTGGTATCATTTCTTATGATTTTGCTTGAGTCAATATGTTTTCTATGTTTATGGTCAATAATGAGGTTTATGGGATATAATGACGGGTTTTAAGGATGTGTGTTGGCAAGGGAGGGAGAGATGGGTGTAGTGGGCTGGGGGAATGAGTTGGTGAGGGGTTGTATCTAGGATGGGTGTTAGTGTTGGTGGTGACGTATGTGTCCCTAAGTGAGTAGGGATTTGGGTGTGTAGAGTAGGGGTTTGGATGTGTATATATTAGGGCATGGGGGGTAGCAAAATAGTTGTTGGGCAATATTAAGAGCGATTGTTACTAGTTTGCATGGTGTAGCATGAAATGTTTTGAAGTCATTGTGGTTCATAATATGTGTTCCATTTGGTAGTGTAATTTGTTTTAAGTCGGTAATGTTAATCGAGAATAGTTTTTGTAAGAGTTTTTGAGAGTTGTTGGATAATTCTTGTATCATTATGGGTTTCTTGTATCCACATTTGCTTCAAAGGTAAAGGTTCTAACAGGAAATCCGTCAGTGTGCTTTTAAGTTAAATTTGTGTTTTGTTTTTTGATAGAAAAAATATTCGGGTGATTTGTGATCTAATGCAATTGGTTTTATATATTCTGGGAATGTTTTTTGCACCACCGGATTTGGCAAGGATAGAGTGTGTGAGTCCTTTGTATATCTTTCCAAGTCTACCTTTGTCATTGAGTGCGTTTTGAAGTTGTTCGCCTATACATCAGGAGTAAACATTTTTAAGGGAGAAAGCTTCTAATCCAAATAAGTTTTTTGGAAGTCTGGGTTATGGCATTTGACATACATTTGGTGAGGCCACAGATTGATTTTTGTATGGCTGTGATTTTTTTGTCTAGTTTTATGATGGCAAGCATGGAGTGTGGTACTGCATAAAAACTGTATGCTACTTCAGATCTAATTATTGTGTCTACTATTGTTATTTTTGTTTCATAGTGGCTGGGCATGTTATTAGCTCTTTGCATTGTTTAGTGAGTTTTGTGGTAATGGTGTGAATTTGTATCTTCCAATTTAGTGAGGGGACAAGATGTGTGCCACAATACACATATGGTTTGTTTTGATGTAGTATGGGAATGGGTTGGTTTCGGTATTTTATGTTGGTGGTTTGTATAAGTGCTTTGAATGTGATGGGGTTCATTTTGAATTTGTTTGGACATCCCGTGGCAACACATTTTTGGGTGTCAACATCCATACCGGACCATTCGCAAAATTTGTCGATTTTATTAAGTTGGATTTGCAATTATCACCTTGTATAATTTCCTGTTGTATGGGGATGGATTGGGTTGGGTTGTTCCAAAATATTCTCCAACGTATGAGGTAGAGGAGTAGGAATATATGTTTTTGATTAATGCAACAACGTCTCTAGGGTATCCTAGGTTAGACATAGTTGCAAGTAATCTAGCATGGTCAATAGAGCCAAATGCATTTTTGAAATTGATGTATAAAATATATATGTCTTGGTTTGTGAATTGTGGGTCTTTGAGTGCAACTATTATGGTTTGAAGTTGTGTGGCAGTACATCTTACCGCACGGAAGCCTTCTTGGCTATCGTGTAAGATTTGGTGTTTTTCTCCATATGAAGATAGTATGTATGTGAATGTACTTCTGAAGAGTTTATGATTGTGTTGGCTAAGGCAACTGGTCTATGATTGGGAAGCATTGAGGAGTCACCTTTATTATATAGTAATATTGTAGAACTAGTTTCCCATGAGGAGGAGATTTGTTTTGTTTATGGCAGTGGGGGAAGAATAGGGAGAGAAGTTCATGGAACCTAGGGGGCACTACTTTTAAAATGGAGTTTGGAATGCGGTCTAACCCTCGGGCTTTGTTATTGCCTGGGTTTTCGAGGGACATACCATATAAGGCTCATTTAAAGTAGGTATGTAGTGGGATTTGTGGTTGACCACATTTATCTATAGAAAAGCCGTCAAGGTTGTGCAATGGGTATTGTCTTATTGCACATGTACATGTAGGTGGATGGTCTGGTAAATAGTTGCATGTCGATACGGAAGGTCTGTTGTTTTTGGTTTGTTGGTTATATATCTCATTTACAATGTCTTTAGGGCTGGTTAGGATATTATTATACTGGTTGGTGATACAGTCTAGTGGTGGAGATTCACTATTTTTAAAGACTCTTCTATTAATTAGCTTTGTGCTAGTTTCATATAATTGTCAATATTTGGAGATGGGTTTTTTCGATATTTTCTTTGGTATATGTCGTAGTCCAGTAGTTCGTATTTCTTAAAATTAACCAAAAATAACCTTAAGAAAGCCCCACCTAACCGGATTAGTTCCAGGGATTTCTTTCGTGCGTTAAACAATTTACTTCTAAACACAAAGCCATTTCAAAATACCTTAGCACATCCCGGAGAATGGCTTCCCGGGCATTTTCATGACCAACAAATAGCAACCGACTTGTTTAGTTTAAACTCCGTTGAGCGTCGGAGTAGATTTCCGGTGAGTTTTTATAGTGCCCGGAAAATCACTACCCTCCGTTCTCGCAGTCCAGAGGCCATCAAAAATCCACAAGCTAAACTACCCTTAGATTTAGACAAAAGGTTGTAGTTAGTTTCCCCGGGTTTCACAATCTCCCGGAAGGCTACCCCGGGGAGGTTTTCCCGGAAAAGCCTTCCCGGTGAATAGGTCACGCAAACCCGGGTTTCCCACCACAACCACACCTAATGAATAAAAGCAAAAATAATGTAAGAATCATAACAAGCTAGTGTCATACAAACAAAATGAGCAAGACTTCCTTCTACGGGGATTATGGAGCCTCATCCGCCGCAAGGGTAGAAACCTTAGAATACTCTAAGATAAGGCTTAACCGGCACCTCTACCGGCGTACCAAGAGTGGGGATATCACCCCTCCTCTCCTACCAATCCAAGCACTTCCCACTTAAGGAACGCTATCATTAATAGCGGTGGGTTTTCCCGGATCCCGGATCCGGTGAAAACAACCCTTCCCGGTCCCGGACCGGTCTCTAGGGTTTGAAGTAGGTCCCGGACCTCCCTTCACCTATTCTAACTTGGATGCCCTACACCCTCCAAAAGCCTCGGGCTCACAACACACACTAGCAAGTCACAACTTCACATCACCTAGGCAAAGACACACTAGGAGGACTCACCTCTTTCTATCTTCACTTGCAACAAACTCTACAAAAGTCAAGGCAACATATCAATGAAGACACAAAGAAAAGAAAGAAGACACAAGGATACATATAAGGACACCAAAGACATGAGCAAAGACATAAACATAAGCAAAGACACAAAGAGGGAGAGTGAAGATACAAAGAAGGAGTGTAAAGACACAAAAATACAAGCAAAGACACAAAGAGGGAATGAAGATACAAAGAAGGAGTGTAAAGACACAAAAACACAAGCAAAGACACAAAGAGGGAATGAAGATACAAAGAAGGAGTGTAAAGACACAAAAACACAAGCAAAGACACAAAGAGGGAATGAAGATACAAAGAAGGAGTGTAAAGACACAAAAACACAAGCAAAGACACAAAGAGGGAATGAAGATACAAAGGAGTGTAAAGACACAAAAAACACAAGCAAAGACACAAAGAGGGAATGAATTAAAAGGAGCACCAAGCCCCCCTTAAGTACACCAAGGCCACTCACTAAACTACGAAAACCTAGATCCACAAATCATGGAAAAAAGAATCTAGATCCTATAATCTAGGGTGGCCTAGTCACCGGGACACCGGGAAATCCCGGTTTCCCTTCCCGGTAACCATATCCTCAACAATAAGAGGAAAATGGAAGAATTCACTTAAGTGGCAATGACCGGGTGCACAATAGGGCCCCATCGACATCATTACTCTCACTTAGTTCAATCAACCACCTTCCAAAATCTTCCCACCAATGGTAGGAAAATTACATAACAAAACATAACATTTAACAAAAAAAACATAACGAAACATAACATGACATAACCAGTAGCATTGAAACATAGACTTCCGGTAAGTCTAGTCGGAGAAATAATAAACATCCTCCTCTTCCTCCGATATAGGAGAGACCGGGAGGCTGTCCCGGAAAAGCTTGTTGTCACCGCATCCCGGTGGTTGATAAACCACCATCCGAAGCTCCTTAGGCTTGTTCTCCGTAATGTGAGTATCATTCCTCAACTCTTCAAGTATAACCTTCGAAGACTCCCCCAAAGAGGAAGAAGGGTGTCCCGGGACTTTCCCGGTGGAATTTCCCGGAAGCCCTTTTTGCCTCTTGTAAACTCTTGCCTCCAAACCTTTGGAGGACAATGAGCCTACTTCACTAATAGAATAATTTGGAGGAGAATTACCTTCCTCCGAAGAGGATGATTGTTGAGGAACATACTTCCTCTTGTCTTGCACATGATCCCGATGTTGAGCCCGGACAAGACCCGCGGGTGGACCTCCGGTAATGACCTCCTTTCCTTCCACATACATCTCCGTGAGTTTGGCCATGGTCTTGCTTGTCTTCTCTTGGGCCTCCTTCGCTGTTTTGAGGTCCGTCATAGCCTTCGATAATTTCCGATGTATTTCCCGGGAAGCGGCCACGATGTCCCGGTTGTCCTCCACTTCAAAAATTCCCCGGAGCACCCGGAGAAGACTTCTAGTTTCAAAGAGCTCGTTTTCTAAATCATTCACCTTGCAGGCACACTTGTTTAAGGTGTCTCTTAAAGTGGATGATCCAGAAGAACGGGGAGACTCCTCCGGTGTAGGCTGGAGCGGCCGGGAAGACTCCCCGGGAAGAAGTAAAGGAGAGGTCGTCGGTGAGTTTATCGGTAGAGTCACCCGGGAGGTTTTCCCGGGAAAAGCTCCTTGAGATAATGAGGCTAGCCTCCAAATGTTTTTCTCTTCCTCCTCTAAGCATTCAAAATGCTCGTAAAGGTGAAATAGGTATGGCGTGAGGAAAACTTTCGTATTCTCACCTTCTTGAATGGCACGAATTTGAGGTGTTAACACTTCTTGAAGAAGAAGTGCCCAATCCGGAGAGGAGACGTCGAAATAAGCTTGCACATAAGCCGTTGCCAACCTCACCGGGATTCGCTCCTTCCGATTGGGATGGAAAATCGAGTTTAAAAACTCAATCACCCTTCTCAACCTTAAATCGATGAAGCATGAGCTATGATATCCCTCGGAGGAATCATAGCTCCGAGAGGTGTGAGAATCTAGCAATACCTTGTTATTTCTCGGCTTCCAACCCTCCCGGTTTTCGAATGAGTAGACCTTCCTCCATTTCCTTCGAGTCCATACCCGAGGCTTGGCCCGGTAAGCTCCCCGGGAAGTCCCGGGTGATGCCAATTCTTCCACTACTCCACCTCCCGCCAACTTCCAAGGCTTCTCGTATAATCCTCCACACCCCATCCGAATGAGATCCTCTTCAAGTTGCCTTCCTTCTTCCGTCCCTTCCCGCTTGTTGGGATCCACTTTCAACAACTTGAAAGTAGCCGGTTGAGCCATGTTGTCCCGGGAAATTCACCGGGACACCTATGTCTCAAAAATGCTACTTGACTTACACAAAAACAACACTTAAGTACAACACCCCTTTTGAAGTAAAGAGGTTTCTCAAGGGTTTACCGGTGACCACCGGGAGACCGGGACGAACTTAGAATTTGTGCAAGACAAAGTTATGCAAAATTTGCATAACTCTTCTCACAAATCCAAACAATCACAAGCCTTCTTACAAAAGAAGAGAAACAACAATAGAAGTGAGAGTAGGAGTTTTTATGACAAACAAGGAGATTTTACAAACAAGCAATTGTACAACTAGAAGTTGCACATACACAAAAGATGAAATTTACAAGGTGGAGGCACTTTGCTTACAAAGATTCAAGTGCCTTGGAGTTGCTTCCGCCACTCCTAGTCTCTTTGCGCTTCTCGCACTCTTACAACCTTCAAACCCCAAAAACCCTAATCTAAAATAGATTTAGGTTTTTGGGTTTTCTTCCGTCTTCTTCTTCCTTCAAGCTCCAAGCTCCACCAAGGTTTTTAAGATTCAAACCCTAACTCTAAATCTCTCAAAACTTAGTTTCCTCACTTCTAAAATTTAAAGACACAAAAGAGGAAATCCTTCCTCTTGTAATTGTGCAAGCCTCTTTACTCACAAACCCACCAATTGTATCTACCCTAGACACTCCTCGGTCTCTTACTTCCTTGCATCAAAGAGGACAAGAAAAAGGAGAGACAACCCAAGAAGAACAACAAAAAAAAAAAAAAAACAAACAACCT
Source organism: Bryoerythrophyllum caledonicum (assembly GCA_963971425.1). NCBI lineage: Eukaryota > Viridiplantae > Streptophyta > Bryopsida > Pottiales > Pottiaceae > Bryoerythrophyllum > Bryoerythrophyllum caledonicum. Next base: position 18,361,399 of record OZ020518.1, on the reverse strand, counting down.
CTCCTCCCCTTGGTGTCTTCGCGGCCCTCCTCTTCTTCCTCCTCTATTAAAATAAAAGCTACTGTCCGGGCCGGGGGATAGGGTCCCGGTCCCGGTCCCGGTCCCGGTCCCGGTCCTTTCTTTTTTTTTTTTTTTTTTTTTTGACACAAAGTCCTGTCCGGGCCGGGGGATCGGGTACCGGTCCCGGCTGGTGGTCGGGCCGGGGGTTGTGACCCGGTCCCGGCCACCACAGGGTCGGGGTTGGGATCCCGGCCCTGGGCCATTTATTTATTTATTTATTTATTTATATTTATATTTAAAAAAAATCTAATTTATTTTATTCTTTTCTAATTAAATAAAAATCTAATTCATTTACAAAACAAAACATAAAGACTAACTAACTGACTAAAAGAATTTGAAAAAAAACTACAATTACTAATATAACTAATCTATCTTCTTACTAATCTAGTTAAATAAGGTATTAACTAATATGTGAAAACCTTAACTATAAAAATTTGATTAGAATGGTGGTTCCACATAAAGAAGTACCGGGAAGGTTTTCGGACTATCCCGGGAAAGGTTTTCCCGGCCTCCCGGGCATCTTTCATAGTGTTTCCGGGTATAGGAATTTACTAGTTTAAGACCCGGTATTATTACCATTCTAAAACTAATTAAGAAGTTAAGCATTTTCCTATTTTACCTTATTCTTATACTAACTAATTATATGTACAATTAACTACTTTCTAACAACAATTAATCAAAACAAATACTTTTAACTCATTTTTTTAGTGGGGCCTATAAAGTGGGAGTTTTCACACTCCCACAGTATACTTGGTAGTTATTTTTCTGGCTTGTTTGTTGGCCTTTTTTGTGATTAATGCAATATCGTGTAGCCATTCATTTGGTGATGTGGAGGAGGTGGTGGAGGCGAAGTTTGGGTTTGTTGGAGGTTTTGTATTTCTTGGCAGATGGGGTGAAAAAACCATTGTGGATTATTTTTAGTATTGCGGATTGTTTTTCAATTGGTATGGTAGGTGGTTAAGTGTTGTCTCCACTTCTTTGCAAGTTTTTTGGGTAGATATCCCCCTTGTTTGGATGTTTTGGTTGTTAGTTTAGGTATGAGTGGGGCTTTACAAGTTTTTTCTCAAGTGTTGGAGATGTTATTTATTAGTGTGTCGAGGGTGTTGCAAGCTTCAAGCCATTCATTTTGAGAGAGTTGGTCATTGTGTTTCAGACAGTTAATAAGGAAGTCAATTTGTACAGAGTTTTCTTCAAAAAACATTGTGTTGAAATCTTGGATATTAGTTTTAGGGATGTGATTGAGTAATTGAACATTTACGTTGTTTGGTGTTGTGTGTGTGTTTGGAGTTGCTAAAGAGTGCATTTTGTGGGAAATTTAATTGGATTGGTGAGTTTAGAATAATTATTGTTTTCGTAGTGCATGTGTATTGTGCATGGTTGGGATTTAGTATGTAGAATCCGTCTATAAAAATTAAGTAGTTATAGTCATATCCACCCTGTCCGGAGTATTGTATATCTGTAGGAATATATGGAAGGTTTAGATTATTGGTGAAGTTACACCATTGTTGATCAATGTGTTGTGGTGGGAAGAATTGGTCTCCGTGTTGTCTACCTATAGTGCAACGTCTTTATTAAAGTCACCACTTAGTAGATATGTGTGGTTTGGATGATTGTTAATTTGAGTGGTAATGGTATTCTTGATGTCTGTGATGAGTCTAATGTCTTTTGGGTGGGATGGCATTTAAATGTAAAATATTAGCCATGATTGAAGGGGTTGGTTATTAATTCTTAGTATCTGTGGATATGGAGAGATATGCTTTGGTGTAGAGATTTTAACAATGTTGTTAGGGAATGCATATGATTTGTGTACTAGTGTGAGAAGGCGCCACGATCTGGTGTATGTGGGCGGCGTTGTTGGGTGCAACATATAAGTGCATCGATATTATTAAAGATGAGTTTATAGTCAGGGAAAATTTGTTATATGTATTTGGTGGATTTTGTGGCTGTGAGTTTAGTTTCTTGAACAACAATTATGGTAGGAAGAGTATTGTTGTATGTGGTGAGGTTTTGGAAGCATGAGAGGGCAATGTTATGGGATGAAGCGTTCCATGTTAGAATACATGTGATATTGTTTATTGTGTTTGTGTTATGATTTAGAGGGGGATGTGTGGGAGCAATGGTGGTGGGTGAGAGTATTCTCGTACAGGCTCGAAGCATCTTAATGATTCTTTAATTAGCTCATTGGGGAGGAATGTGAATTTTTGTTTTATTATGTTTTGCGTTGGAGGTGAAGTTTTATTGTAGATGAAGTTGTATAGTCATCTATGAATTGAATCTTTATGATATGTTGATATTTGGGGTGAAGTTTTATAGTGCTTGGGATAAAGTACATTTTGGCTCTTTTTTTATGTATCAAGGGAAGTATTTTTACTAATTTTGGCATGGGGCTTGGATTTGTTTCGATGTCTCCACCAAGTAGTAGTAGAAGTTTGTTATGAATAATTTTAATTGAGTATAATAGGCCTTTTGTTTTATTTGGTGTTTTTGTGTTAGTTGTAGTGTTTGAGAGGGTATGTATTATATTTCAATGCATGAAAATCGTTAAGTATGGCTTTTAAAATTGTAGTAGAATTGGATTCAAAGCATATTTGTCCATAATCTAAGTTTGTGTTTGTAGGGCATCCAACATTAATGGTAACCTTCTTCGTTGCCTACATTTTGCTTGGAAATATAATCATGAAGCCAAAAATCAAATAAAATGGAAACTGAATTATTTTATTTTGGTTTTTTAGGGTTTTCTTTTTCTTCCAAATCCTAGATTTCCTATGTTTTGGCATCATAAAAAATTTAATAATGTAATACTATAGTACAGTCACCAGCATTGAAACAAATATATTAAATTAAAATTTATTAACTTCACCTTTTGGACAATCATTTGGTATTCTTAACAAAAAAACTTGCCAAATGTAATTTCAAATACCTTTCAAATAGCAAAATACCACCAATTTTTTTTTGAACTCCATCTTTCTTTTTTGGCTCACAATAAGTATCAAATTTCTTGGTGTCTACCCTTGGGAGGAAGGAGTAGTTCCATACTACAAAGCCTATGTCCGGTGGACATGAATTTAGTTGTGAAACGGACAGACACTTTATTCACTCTGGCCCCCCTACCTTAGCAACCGGAGTTCTCCTTTCTCTTCAATTTTCTTATTTGCACTTGTTAGAACTATTTTAAAATTATTCTTCAAATGAAGGAATATATAAAATTAAAAAATCCTTCATTCCATCCTTTGCAAATTGGTGGACTGATACTTCATCTCTATTTGATCCGCGGTCTAATTTAGACCTTTTAAGACGAGACCTGGAGCAACTATGGACGGAATCTACGAGGGTTGTAGATGCAATTGTCCATCATCAAGGCAATGGGTACATTCCGCCCATGGTTGCTCTTAGCCTTGTCCTTAAAGGGTTAAGTTCCTTGAATCCCCGCACTTCCAACTAATGTGGTGAGAATGTGTGTTGAAGTCAGACGGGCGAAAGGCTATAGTGATGTTTACAGTGATGTTTGTAGTGACCACTTGCAATGAAATATATCCATTGTGAAGATGATGTAGTGACTAGTTGCAGTGAGATGTATCCACTCGTGGCATCTCCAAGGCCTGCTTGCAAATGTCATCATTAATGGGTTAATACCTTTCCAATAGATTCACTGCAATAGTGGCAAACTTGTCATTTTCCACTTACTATTTCTATTATTTGTCGAGAGGGTGTGTCAACGGCGTCACATAAGCCAAATAGAAGCAAAATTCTTAGTAACTGAAGAACAATGAATTTGCTACTACTCTAAAATTAATGCTTAGTATAGCCACAATATATGTTTATAAATGCTATAAGTTTTACTCTCGGTGAATATTTTTACCAACAATGTTGACAATGATCACCCTCTTAGAGTGGTATAGATAGTTGAGCTCTCAGTAAGAAACTTCATTAGAAGTAAAAAACTGTAGCACTTTCAGATGATAAATCACATAGCACCACTACACTAAACATAAATTTTAGTGTAATGATATTAGGCAAGCGTTCCAAATATTAGCAGCTCTTTATTGCAAACTAATTTTGATAAAACAAAAAGGTCTGTTGTAAAAGCTGACTGTATCCGACTTTCCTTCCAGGAAGATCTTGTGAGGCCGAATCGAGATGTCTGAGAGTAGCTGAGAGCTCCGTTTTTTCTGGTGAGGTGTACAAAGAAGTTAGTCTCTGGGAAGAGGTGTGAGCGCAACAAAGGTGGCTGGATTTGTTGATTACCCCGCTCATAGCTTAGATCGGAGGCAACAGTGGGCTTTGAGAGTGGCGTTTGTGTTGGGTAGGGGTAGTAAAGGTTAGATCTAACTCTGGCATACGAACTTTGAACAATCTGAAGGTAGATCGGAGTGTGGGCTGACCTGAAAGCGTTGGGACCCTGTGTTGGAATTCGATCTAACCTCTTAGAACTCAAATTCGTTATACAGGGGCAGATCTAGCTTTGTGTTGGTTGTAACGCCCTAAGCCCACTTAGACTTCTTGTAACTGTTGTCCCGATCCAGAAACCACTACACATACGATCTGAAGTCCACACACAGACCCGCGATAGCAGTAGTTTACACAGAAGACCGTTTACTAGGTCAAACGCGAGATCAACAGAGCGCACACAGCCAGGAGCAAACACCAGATCTGGAGAGGGTAGCCAACCAGCAACGAGAACGAGATCTCAAGTCAACACAAGCGCAAGAGAGTGCCACCAAGTCACAAAAGGGACAAGAGGAAAACGGCGATCAGGGACGATCACAAGACCAGAAGTGCATCCAAGCTCTGCAGCAAACACCAGCCATAAAGGAGCACGCCAACCTCACGAAACCAAGCAGCCAGCACTCCACCCCTGGAGTGCCCAGGTTCGATCTGACCTTACTTCAGCTCATTTTATTTTTTGCTTGTTTATTAGTATTTGATCTATTTGCAAATTACAATACATCTGTGATACAAAGAGATCTGCACAGCACTCACACACCAATAGCTTCCTTGGACAGATTACATACCAGTACACTCACACACACTAGATGTAGAACACCGCACACGCGGCAGCACTGGCAAAATTATTGCAGATCTAATCAACAAACCATAGGAGGAAACCTAGTCGCCAACTCGGAGCCACCCCGCGCGCATCCGCAGAGGACCTGCGACAACATTGCAACCCCACACAACAGCACCATCAGAAACAAGCGATCTGGAAGAGGCTCCTGGAACGCGGTCAGCAGACTAGTATCAACAATACATCAAACATCGCAGGAGCACGAAGAAACAAGAAAACAGCTCAAAAAAAAGGTAAGTACACCCGAAAAACTCTTCACTCCTCTCAATCTACTCAACCCTCCTCTCCCTGCAATAGGATCCTCTCAACCCCACCACCCCCCTACTCCTCCTTCCCCCCTCTCTCCCTCTCTGCAATAGGTTCCCCTCTCTTTCAACCATTCTCCTCAACCCCCCACACCCAAACCTCCCGACGTAGAGACTCTACAGATACACGAACAGTGACCCCCCGCCCACAAACCCACAGACGCAGAACCCTAACAAGAACAGGAACAGGGTCAAGATCCAAAGGAGGCGCAGGGACAAGCACGCCGCAAGCTACACATAGATACACTAACCACTCACGCAAGCAGGATACACACAGGAGCACGCAGGCAAGCATCACACACAAGCAGCATACACAAGAGCACACAGGAGCGCACGGGCAGGCTACACATAGGAGCACAGAGGCAGACAATATACACAAGCAACATACACAGGAGCACACAGGAGCATACAGGCAGACTGCGCACAGGAACAGACATCGTACACAAGGAGCATACACAAACTCACGCAAGCAGCATACACAAGCAGGAGGAACACAAACAGAGAATGCCATAGGAGGAGTACGAGCAGCAAACAACGTTCACTCAACAACCAAAAGTGCCGTAGGAGCAGCAGACGACATTATCACAACACCCGAGAGTACCGCAAGAATAGCAGAGAGAGCGAACTCAACAACCTACACATGCGAAGTAAGGCACAAAACACTCACAGACGATGAGGAATTAGTGACCCCAGCAGACTCTTCGTGGGTAAACACAGGACCCCTCCCTTCCCGTGATCACTGGCAGCCAACAATCAACCCAAACCAGGATCGCTCGGAGCCAGTAGCCAACCCCCCCCCGAGATCACCCACACTTGACAACGGTCACCTGCCAACGCCCTACACCGACCTCCCCATCAAGATACGAAGGAGATCAGCGACCCCCATCGACCCTCCTCCAACGACCTCCCAGCACAATCGCCAGCGACCTGCTCAAAACCAGCGACCTCCCAGTAGCAACCCCCCGACAGCGACCTGCCAACTTAGACCCCCTTCCCACAGCGACCTTCCACCAACTAACAACCCCCTCTCTGCGACTTTCCTCCCCTCACAACCCTCTCCTCTAACTTTCTGCTACCTCTCTCTTACGACCTCCCTCCATCTAAAATCCCCCTCGCTATCCCCCTGCGACCCTCTCCCTTCTCTTAAGTCCTACCACTATCACCTCTCCCCCTCCCTAAGACCTCCTCTCTACCATAATTCCAACCTCCCTCTCCCCCCACAATCCCCTAGGACAAGACTAAAGAGGAAAAAGTCTAGTACGGACCCTATTTTTTCTTCAAAAATGGCAAATCAGACCCCGGCCACACTAGACATGATAGCAATGGACGTCGAAAACCCTACATTTTACACCAAAAAGCCCTCAATAGAGAACACCTCCACCTCCTCCAATATAGACACCCCACACCTTGCCAAGAAACCTAGAAGTAGTTCCCATGGTATATCCCATGTGTCAGTCCCTGACTTCACCACCTTCAAGTTTTGGCTAGGCTTCCCCACCATGGAGAAACTAGCTCAGGATGTTGGCCAAGAGGTCCTCCATAGTGGGGAAACGGTGAGAGATATGATCACTAGAGGTGTCCCCAAAGGAGAAGCGGAAGAAGCATTAGAGGCTACCATAGCTTACCCCAGGATCCCACAGATACTCTACCCCAAGACAAGATATGATGATGTTGAAGGACAACACTTCAACATCACTCAAGTCCCCTTTGACATCCCTACGAACCCGGAGACCGGTTTAGCATATGACTTTCATGTGGCCATATATTTTGAACTACCTAACCACCCCCTATACCATGACGACATTAAAAAACTAGCCAAAGCCAGACTAGCACATATGAACATACCGTTGGGTACTAATCTTATTGACCCTCTTGCAATCCTTTGCAAAGGGGTTAAGAAGGAGGGACTAAAGGGGGTCTTCTCAGGGATCATCAAAATCCACTTCCTCCACCCAGAGGTGGATGCCTTAGCACTCCTCCGCGGCACCCGGTACTTCGTTTTGCCACTTGACCCCATGGGTCCACTATCCCTAGGGAAAGTGTGCAAATCTTGGCATGCGGTGGCTCGGCAAGGCCTCTCGGTCCGCATCAAGAGCGACAACTTGAAAGGAGTCACCGCACGAGCACTTTTCCAAGACGTGGTACACAACGGTTTCACTAGAAACCTCGAATTTGAAGTGACGGACGTACAGAAGGAGGTAGCGGAGTCCCATGCCTGGATTGTCGCACCCACACCCAAACAAGCCAAGAAACTGGAGAGACACCAAGTCACCACCTTTCAAGAGATCCTCTCTGCCAAAGCTAGCAGTTCTCGTGGCTTTCCCACCTCTGATAGGGCCAAGAAAGATGCTTTGACTCTAACCATGTCACAACTCCCCATTCTCATGAGCGTGGATGACACCACGGCAGCCATCACCCATGCCCTCCAAGCTAAGAACGTTGTCACTATATGGTTCCATAGACAGATAGAAGGGAAGCACAATGGTTCCGCCAACGTCCAGGTCACCAACCCCATTGTGTATCGACAACACCTCAACAAAACCTTCAACATCGGACTCCATCAAGTTGAAGTCCGCCCGCATCGTAGGAGCCTAGATGGCATTGACCCCCCATCCACCACCATGGTGGAGAAATGGGGTTTCAATGACATCAACACGGCCTTGGTTAACACGGTGGCATCCATGAAGTCCACCCCCACATCTACCAACACCCTTCGGGAGGAGATGACCGCGATTGTGGAAGAAGGCCGCAAACAAATTCGATTGGAACTCTCCTCTTTCAAGGAAGACATCATTCGTGAAACACGAGAATACACCGACGCGCGCACGGAGGAGGTAAAATCTAAACTCATCAATGTTGAGAAACTAATGTTGAATGCCCTTTCGGTGATGCAAGGTATCAATGGAAGCGGATCGGTGCCCTCTCTCCCACCACCAAATGGCCCGTCAAACGTGGATTGACCACGGACCACCCACGAATGACTCACCAACCAGGATGGCACTGGTTCTTCCTTTCACTAGCCCTATTTTCTCCCCTTTCATCTTTTATTAATACCCTCTATGCCATCACTCTACTTCATCCCCTACTTTTCTACATAGCTGATCTCCTAGATATAGATTTGCTTAAAAGATCATTATCAATACACTCATACTTTCGTTCTCCCTCCACCCTCATAGTACACAATAGCTCTACTACACACCCCATCTCTCTCCCATTTACTATCTCCTTGTTTAAATATTCCCTCACTCACACCTATCCCATGTTTGTAACTAGCCTTGTGGTAATATCACCACACTCCACATGTCTTACAAAAAAAATTATAGCAATAAATGGTAAACTACACCACTACCTCAAAACACCCCCCACTTATCAATGCCAATGGCATTGGAATATCCACACTCATTGGAGTTATCTCCTCACCAAACACATACCACACACCAAAAAACGCACAAAAACACACCAACTTGACCAAAGGTACTTACATACAACCACCCCAAAAAAACATTCTCACCACATTCTACCAACACATACAAAACCCCAACCAACAAATAGCACACATACAAAAGACAATTACACCCCACACACAAATACACACCCAAACAAAGGCCGACAATACTTTACCAACTACCATGTATACAATACATACATAGGTACAAATACATTCATATATATACGGGACAAAAATACTGACCTCTTTACAAATATGAATACGAGTATAAACATCAGTATAGATACCGAAATACACACTAATACAAACATCAAAACAAATACTAGTGTAAATCCCAAGACATATACTAACGCAACTACATATACAAACGACATAAATACCCCCCCAAATACATACTGTATTAAAACAAAAAATAAATACATATACTACACTGAATACATACCGTCCAATACAAGCAAACACACTTGTATATATGCTGATATAAATACCAGTATAGCTACGAGTATGACTACAGATTCAAAAACTAATACAAATACTAGTATGGACTGTAGTATATACACATATGTATATACTAAAAAATCCAACATAAATAGTACTACCAATACACATGATAACACACATAATCATACTAGCATTGATACAGAAGTGTATAACTCTCACACAAACACCATTATAAATAGATCAAACACTACAATCAATACACTTACACACAAAGGCAAAATACAAAACAAAGAATACAACTCTTTCCACACACTTGATAAAATGAAAACCACAAACATCAACAAAATCTCATACAATATTTCAACCCACAATATAAACCTACTAAACATTATTTTTATACGATTACGTAAACATTTTTTACTTAAAACTATAAACACAAAACCACTCTCATTTCAAAAAATAAGAATTAAAAAATTAACAGTAGAAAATATTAATGAAACGTCCCTCTTAATATTAAGTAATGACATCGATACATCCAAAAGGTATATCATCAAAAACAAATATACTGAAAATCAAAAATCAAGCAACAAACTCCAAAATCACAAAATAAGAGAAAGGACAAACACAAAAAGTAAGAAAAATCTTAAACCTAGTAAAGTAGTAAAAAATACAAAGGAAAATAAAAAATTTAGAACTTACATGAAATACATATGGAAAACAAAGATTAGAAATGATTCAAAACAAATGAATACTAAGAAGAATATTAAAAAACAACAAAGAAAAACTACAAGAGAAGATATAACTAACAAAGGAAATAAAATAAAAGTAAAGAAAGGAAATAAAACAAAGAAAGTAAATAAAACAAAAATAAGAAAAGATAATCAAATAGAAACAAACAAAAAAATAAATGAAAAAGATAAAACTAATCCAAAGAATAGATTAAGTACAGAAACTAAAAACAAAAGTATCAAAACCAAAATAAAAAATAAGAGGAAAGATAGATTTAGAATGAATAATAAAAAGAATGAGAGAATAAGTATCATAACTACATATAACAAAACAGGACACAATAATAATGAAAAGAAGAATGGAAATTTAGTAAGAAAGATACATAAGGGTAGAAGGGAATCTAAACCCAAAATCCATCAGAAGACAAGGAATATCAAAATGTCAAAAAATTGGATAATCAAGGAGAGTAAAAAGAGATATTATAAATTAAATAGGAAGAAGATAGATATTTATAAAATTTCAAAGGTTTCAAATAATAAGAACATAGGAACAAACAATAGCACTAAAAGTAGTATATACTTTTTAAGGAAATCCAAAATAAGGGATGGAAAATTAACAAAATTAATAATGGGAATTAATTATAATAAGAATACAAAGATGAAGAACATAACTATAAACAACAATACTAAAAATAGAATACGATTCCTAAGAAAATCAAAAATAGGGAATGGAAAATTAACCAAAGTAGTAATGAGAATTAATTATAATAAAAATTCAAATGTTAAGAAAATAGCTATAAACAGCTGTACTAAAAATAGATTATGCTTCCTAATGAAATAAAAAAAAAGGGATGAAATTTTTACCAAAGTAGTAATGAGAATTAATTATAATAAGAATACAAATATTAAGAACATAACTATAAAGAGCAGTACTAAAAATAGAATATGCTTACTAAGAAAATAAAAAATGAGGGATGGAAAATTAACCAAAGTTGTAAAGAGAAAAAATAATTTCGGAGTAAAAATAAACAGAGAAGATAGTAATAATAAATTAATAAAGACTAAAAATAGAATTTGGAATATAAATTGTAGGGATAAGAGGAAAGTTAATTATAATATTAAAATTGATATATATAAAGATGAGAAGAGTTTGCGATTAAAGAGTAAAATGTTTTTGAGAGTATGTAGAATAATTAATATAGGAGGTGGGATGAATGTCTCGCCGGCCGGTTGTGCGCCGAAGGCCCCAAAAATAGAATTACTAAAAATAGAAATTCTAATGACAGTAAGAATATATACGAATCTTATTGAAATAAATACCAATCTGTTTTTAGAAATCATAGTTTTAGACAAAATATGTTTAGAAAGAAATCTTTTAGAAAACTCACTATTTCAATATACGGATACATATACTGGTACGTATACTGATATTTATACTGATACATACTCCGATGAGTATACTTATAAATATACTGATACAAATACTGATATGTATACTGATACACATAGTGGTATGTATATTAATACAAAAACGTATACTTATACAAATGCAAATACCAATACAAATATTGGTACGTGTACTCACACAAATACTAACACAAATACTAACAAAGATACTGATACAAATACCAAGACAAAAACCGTGACATACACTAATACAAACATACAAAAGAATACTAATATAATACCACATAAAACTACATACACACACACAAAGACAACCACACACCATCAACGAAACACATACATATACATACACACATACAATCAAAAAAACACAAATACCAAAGCCACATTCAAAAACAAAAAATTCTAAAACAAAACAAAAAACCCATCTACTACAAACTAATAATATTAATTGGAGGAGACATGGAGACTAACCCAAGACCCATGCCGAACATATTAAAAAGACACCCCGCTTCGCACAAAAAGAATGCCAAAATATATTTCATACCAAATACTAATACAAACACCAAAACAAACAATTGTACAAACCACAAAGTATATAATAACACCGCATATGAAAAAAAGGACTTAAAAGCCACTTTAAAAACCAACATAAACCCACATACAAATAGTCTTAAACATAATAGTTACATATGCACACGGACAAAAACAACCAAGATAAAATACAACCAATCATACATACATCCATACACTACTAAAACAAAAACAACCACAAAAAACACATGGACAAAAAATAAACTAAAGACAAAAACAACTACACCTACTATAAAAATAAATAAACCCACAACTCACACACAAAATACAAACATCCACCTACCCCCAAACCAACAAGTCATTAATAACACAACAAAGCCTTTAAAATACACCACTAAACATATATACCACAAACTTCTACTACTTCTAGGAGGAGACATTGAAACCAACCCGGGACCCATGCCCAATATACTAAAAAGACATCCTACATCACATAAGAAAAATGCCAAAATCTACTTTATACCTAATACCATAAACTCCAACCAGAATATGAACACATTGCAAAACCCTTCGCACCATTTCTAAAAAACACACATACATTACACCACATACACAACACTTCCCACCCAAACATTGCCCAATACATACAACAAAAAAATACGCATCCACCACCCCACATCTTATATGCACTAATAATCACTACTCATCCAAACATAGATGAATGTAACCAACTTCTAAATCCACAAAATTTGAACACAATTACATGGACTAATACACTCCTACAAACCTTACTAACCTTACAAAACCCACCAGAACGACACATTTACACTCCGCACCCCTATACTGAATTCCTAGTAGACAACCAAAATATTATAAACCATGAAAACTCAATACATAAAAGACTATACGACTTTTTACATAGTCAAGACATACCACCCTCAAATGATATAATAAAACTAAAATTCCCTTACCTCCCTAACAACCTCATAAGTGAATCACTAAAATGTCTAGACCCTATACCAGAATATACCCACCCACCCCCACCTCTTCCCTACATCCCTCCTCAAAATCAAAATCAAAACATTAGATCAAACCAAGAAAATACATACATAATCACATGGAATGCCTCCTCACTAAACACTGCCCTTCCTAGCTTACAAACTCTAGTCGCAAACACAGATACACCACCGGCTCTTATAGTTATACAAGAAACAAAACTAACCGCCACAAAATCTACAAAATATATACAAAATATATTTCAAGATTATAAACTCATCTTTAACAATACACATGCACTTACAAGATGCATGCAACAAAGGAGACCATACACACCGGGCCGCGGTGGCCTCCTTACATAAATACACAAAAAATATACATTCCCCGGCAACATCAACAAAATCCCTACCCCAATGCACATATCACCATACATTCAAATAATTAAAATCACTAATCACCCACTACAACCGTGGTTAATCTTTCACATGTATATGCCATCCCATCCCGAAGATACTAGATTTCTCTTAGATATACAAAACACTATTACAACCCATATTAATAATCATCCCAATCATACATACCTATTATGTGGAGACTTCAATAGAGACATAGCGCTAATTGGCCGCCAAAATGGAAACCATCACACCCCCCCTCAAAACATTGATTACCAATGGCGCCGCTTCACAGAAAACTGAAACTTCACTTACATCAATACCGATACACAATTCTCTAGACAAGATGGCTACAATTATAGTGATTGGAGTCTAATAGATGGTTTCTATATAAATACAAACAACAACACACAATACACCTCCACAACAAATAAAGATATTATTCTCAATTCGGACCACTCACCCGTACAACTGCACATCCCAAATAACACACTAATTAGTAGAACTCCTACAATCCCAAACAAAGACACTATACGCATACTCAACCCCATCCCAAAAACCAACATAGAAAAATTCAACACAAAATTCTTCAAAGAATACGCCGTACAAATAGACTCCCTCATAAACACTCTTGAAAACAATAGTCAATTAACACAAGTACAATGGCAAGAAGTATGCCACTCTCAAGACAAACTCATCAATAAAATCTCTGATACACTAGAACAAACTTGCAGAGCACACCCAATACCCCAAATGACAAACAGAACCTCTCAACAAGGCGGGTATCTACCCCGTAAACTTTCTAAAACTTGGAAACAACACTTAACTACATACCATACCATACGTAAAACCATTAGAATTGTAAAAACAAACCCTCAATGGCGTAACCGTCCCATACACAACAAACTACTAACTATACAACACATCCAAATCCCTACCCCGCCGCCTCCGGACCTTCCCCACGATACATGGATAAAAGATATCGCGATAATTGCAAAAAATGCCAACATACAAGCCCGGAAAATAATCACAAAATATACAAAAGAAAACATTAAAAAAGCCATCTCAAAATACAGACAACTATACGAAATCAGCCCCAAAAAAATTAACAAAAAAGTCTTTAAAAACCTTGAATCCCCACCAATGGATTGTATCAAAGATCAATATAATAATATTCTAACTAGCCCCGAAGACATTGCGAATGAAATATTTAACCAACAAACAAAAACCAATAGACCAACAGTACCAACATATAATTACCAGACACAACATACAATAGAATGCACATGTGCAATACGCCAATACCCTTGGCACGACCTGGACGGATATACCTTTGACAAACGGGGCGAACCAGAAATTCCACTACATAAATACCTCAACAGAGCCACATACGACACATGCCTTCAAAATCTTGGAAATAACAAAGCCCCAGGCCCAGACCGCATACCAAACTCAATACTAAAAAACATGCCTCCAAGATTTCACAAGCTATTATTTCTATTCTTCTCCCACTGCTATAAACAAAAACAGATACCAAACTCATGGAAATTAAGTACAACAATTCTACTATACAAAAAAGGCGACCCGTCCATACTACCCAACCATAGACCAATTGCACTAGCTAACACAATATACAAACTCTTTACCAGTACACTCACCTCCATACTATCCTCATACGGCGAAAAATTCAAAATCCTACATGATAGTCAAGAGGGATTTAGAGCAGAGAGAAGTACCGCACGACAAATACAAACTATAATAGCCGCACTAGAAGACGCAAAGTTTACTAACCAAGATATATACATACTATACGTGGACTTCAAAAATGCCTTTGGCTCAATTGACCATGCCCGACTTCTAGCAATAATGATGGATCTTGGTTACCCAAAAGATGCAACTACACTTGTTGGAAACATCTATTCTAAATCATCTACATGTTATACCGGTGAACACTTTGGGAAAACAAAACCTATACCCATCCAAAGAGGAACTATACAAGGGGATACCCTCAGCCCATACCTATTCATTATATTTCTAGAACCACTACTCAAATGGCTAGAAAGAGGAAATTACGGATACACTTTTGGCACATCATAGGTCATAATAAACTCTGCCGCATATGCGGATGACCTAGCCACCATAACTAACAAAATCAAATCAATCCAAATACAACTAAACAAAATTGATAGATATTGTAAATGGGCCGGTATGGACGTAGGTGTCCCAAAATGTGCCGCTACCGGATGCCCAAACAAATCCAAATTGAATCCTACCACTTTCAAAGCCCTAATGCAAGCCTCGAACATCAATTACCGCAATCAACCGATCCCCATACTACACCAAAATGAACCATACATATACTTAGGCATAAACCTTGTTCCCTCACTAAAATGGAAAATCCAAATCCACACCACAACGACAAAACTCATCAAACAATGCAAAGAACTAACAACATGCCAAGCCACCATGAAACAAAAAATAAAAATGGTTGATACCGTACTACGCCCAGGTGTGGCATACAGTTTCTACGGTGTACCATACTCTATGCCAGCTATCAAAAAACTTGATAAAAAAATAGTAGCCATACCAAAAACCATATGTGGATTACCAAAATGTATGTCAAATGCAATAACCCAACTACCACATAACCTATTTGGACTTGAAGCTTTCTCCCTAAAAAACGCATACCTCCGATGTATAGGCGAACAGCTGCAAAATGCTTTAAACGATAAAGGAAGATTTGGGAAAATATATAATGGATTAACTCACTATGTCCTTGCCCAATATGGTGGCGCCGAAAACATACCGAAAATTAAAAAAAGTGACTGCATAAGATCACCAATAACACGAACATTCTTCTTATTAAAACATATAGCTAAAGCCCACCTTAAAAGTACGCTCCCGAACTTCCTCACTAATCCTACAACACTAGAAATACTATGGCGCCAAGAAACATTAAATCATAACACACTCAATGCCCAACTCTCCCAAAAGCTTCTACAAAAACTCCTCTCAAAAAATATTTTTGAACTAAACCGAATTACTGTACCTAACGGTACACACATCATGAACAATGAGGACTTCAAAACCTACCACTTCACCCCATCTAAACTAATAAAGAGTGCCCTAAGTGTTGCTAAACAACTATTTTGCCACCTAACATGCCCTACTATATGTCATACCCCTTGCAACATACACCCATACTCTCATACACTTAAAGATCCATTCATCACCCTCAACAATAACATCATCCCAAGAAATATTCCCACACCAACCAATCCCCTAACCCTCCACATACATACCACCCCCGCCCCCCAACATACATCCCCAAAAACCCTACCACATACCCCATTAATAATATCATAAATCATAAACATATCCAACACACAGACACAAATAACATACAAAATACCTACACAAAATATCTATGCCAATGGCAACACAATGATAATACATACAATAAATGGCTCCCCCAAAGAGACATTTTTCCACGGCATGACACCAATACCTCCACACATAACACTGAAAAATTAAAACAATACTATCAAAAGATCCAAAACAAAATATACTCAGATATCATCCTTGTCCACCACCCCCAAGAGCAATTCTTAGACTCGAGGTCCGTAACACCACCCATAATTATCCCACTCTTAAACATCTACACAACAGAATGCAACCCCGAAAATGATATCCTTACATCCTCAAACACAATTCAAATAGATAACAATCAAGCACATCTATTCGAAGAAAACGGCCGACATTTACACACCATCCCCATTACCCGACTCCAATGGCTATGGAATCAATATAATACAAAACTACAAACTCCTACAAACATCGAACCAACGACCCAACCCTTTGAAACCGAAATAATATGGCTCTACCAAAGGTATAAATACCGAATACCAAAAACTGACCCCCTCAAAAATGCCCAATACACAATACCCACTCTCATTTTAGACTCACTGATCTCATCCTTTAATATCGAGCAATCATACTTCTCTTCCCCAGTCACATGTTCTACCAAACTAAAAAAATTCTACTCACCCTATGAAAGAGACAAAATATTCGGATCCCTAGGAAAGGCCTTTGACTACAAATGGACCGGTAATGGCATAGCCCACCCCCACAACGAGAAGGACATGGAACAAGCCATACATTGGGCTAGACTTGCCGCCAAACATGATCCAAATAACACAAAAACAATCATCATCACACCGAACAACAATTAGTACCAAAACAACAACCAACATCCAAACCCATTCCCAGATTCCCATATCGTCGCAATATTTGAAGCAGACACAATACCATACGAAGAACCTACTATTCCACCCGAGCTTAAAAAACCCGAATAGAGCCATCAACATTACAAATACTACGCGTCCATCATCAAAATCAAACCCTTGGTTCCCTAGAACAACTTGCGGAACTTACCTCCATAACAAACAATCTAGGCATACACCGACTATACACAAAACTGGCCCCACCAACACCCATACAAACCCCCGTAAACAAAAGTAAAAACTGGTCAAAACTAAACTATGTCAACAACACATTAAACTATTCCGTCATACCTCCCCCTCTTCCAGACTATCCAACCCATACCACACCAAAATTTAACCCCACATATAGTTATTACACCGACGGCTCCTTTAAACCACCAGAACAAATTAGCCCGGGATCTTGGCGCAGAGAAAAAGCTGGCTATGGCATATATAATTCTACCAAAGAAATTAAACTAGCCAAAAGACTTCATGGACTACAAAATATCCTCAGAGCAGAACTCATGGCCATCCACAAAACACTACAAATCATCACAACAAAATACAATGATGAACCCGCACATATATTCACCGATTGTATAAATGCACTCTACCTACTTAACACTCAAATAACACACCCTACCCTTCACAATAGCCACCCCGACCAAACCATATTAACATCAATGGTCCAAATGTTACAAAATCGTACACAAATCACAACCCTCCACAAAGTGAGAGCCCATGCTAACATTGATGGCAACGAACAAGCAGACAAACTAGCAAAAGAAGGGCGTGAAAAAACACACAAAAATGCCAAAGACCCACACGAACATGCCCATGCTACCCCATACTACTTTCAAAAAGAAGATTGGCCTTCCAAAGAAGATACCCCCGACAAAGGCCCAATTAGATTTTTAGGCAAATATCTCAAAAAACAAGACCTCTACAACAACCTTGACACAATCTCATAAAATATTCCTAACATAGAAAAATGGACTAACAATAACGACATAGACAATGAACTCTCTACAAATTTTTGGAAAAACCCCATCATCTCAGACTCGCAAATAACATGCCTCATCAAATTCCGTACGGGTCAATATATGGGAAACGCTCGCAAACAACTCTTCTTTGGAATAGAAAGATTTCCATCCATAACATGTCCCATATGCCCCTCAACGGACCCCGACACATGGCTCCATGTCCTACTCAAATGCCAAAACCACCACATACACTCTCTAATTGTTAAAAGACATAATAAAGCGGTATGGGAAATCCGAAAACTAATCACCTCCTACAATAAATCGAGATGTTTTATACTAATGAACGCCGGTACTTATAATAACAATCCACAAGAGAATACGGTCCCCCCTTGGCTACTCCCATGCTCGTGTATGACCCAAAGATGTCATTGCAACGCTAGGCTCAAACCAGACATCCTTTGTGTTAAAGGCTTACCATACAATGACCCACCACCCGATAACATCAACCAAGACTACACCATTCAATTCATTGAATTCACATATTGCAATGATAGATTTTCCCCGGAAACAATCCAAAATAAAATAGATAAATACCAACCCCTTATTGACGACATCATTGCCCTCGGATGGAATGTAGACCCCCTTGTTGTAATCACATCCGGCGCTCGAGCCACCACCTTTATCCCATCTATAAAGACTCTAGAAGATACCTTCAAAATACCCATTGATACAATTAGAAACACCTTTAAAAACATTAACACCACCGCTACTCAATATGCCATGTCTATTTTACTTCACAAATGCAAAATTGAAAACAACCAAGCCCTTCCCGACACACAAGACCCCCCTTGATTTTCCCCGCTTCGATTTTCCTCACTGATTAGTCTTGTGGCTCATGGCTTCCTGCTTGTTTGTTTGTGTTTTTGGCTACTTGTTTGGTAAGATGGATGTTTAGTTGGTTGGGTGTCTTGCTTGGCGGGTCTCTGGCTACCCGTTAGATAGTGTCTACCCTCGAGAGGGGGAAGTAGTTCCTTCTTACTAATTCCTTGTCCGGTGGGCATGGTCTTAGTAGTGGAACGAACAGACACTTTATTCACGCCGATTTCCTTCGGAGACGGGCGTTCTTCTTCTTCTGACTGTATCCTCCACCTCAGACACTGGAGATCATTCAATGGCTTCGGGCTTGGTGGGCATTACAGTCAGAGCACACAACCAAATGTGCCCTCAAGCTAATCTCAATCACCTTTGGCGGAGATACGTCCACCCACAATGGATTGATGTCACAACAATCTTATGGGGTCTACAATGTACGGTATCACGCCATTCTCATGAGGAATATTACATGAAGATTTGGCACAAAGGTTTGTAGGGTCCAATGAGAGACGTTCTCCATGAAAATTGAGAATGGTTGGGAATGGGCATTTTACTCCCATACAAATAGATATGAATTCTGCAAACCCATCATTCATGTCCATATAAAAGAACTATGTTCTTTCTCAATCTTCATTAATTGCGGTACTCTACTTTTCCAGCATCATGGTTTCTATCCTATGAAGATTGAAAATGAGCTAAAGCCCATGCAAACCCCTGGCCCCTAATATCCACATGTTTGTCCACAAATAAAGATGCCCAATTATGGAATATAAGAGAGTATTTGAGCTCACATATATTCATGAATCAAGAGTTTGTTGGCACTAGAGAAACTAAATATGCCACTAGGACCTAAAAGCACCCGCACCATTCCTCACGGTGCGGAGTTTCACTTGAAATCCGGCGTTGAGACAGTTAAGGGGCTAGCCAAGTTGTGGGTGATTGTGACAAGGCCGTGGCCCTATCCAATAACCAACGGAAGTTTCCACCCCATTGCCCTCGGCCAATGAGTGTGCTTCCCGCAAGAATCAATGTCCACACATTTTGCAGGCCTACCTTGCAAACCAACCAGGACCACCTTAATCCGTTTACTAGCCTGACCCGGAAATTTTAGAGTGCTGACAAGCTCACACCATGTTGCCCTGAAATGACCTTTCGTTGTCGTCCCGCCATGCGTCGAAGTGCCAAAAGCATCTGAGGTGGGGAGATGTGGTGTTTGTCAGTCACTCCAAAGGCCGTTGGTGTGGAGGTTGGAGTGTGTGGTGGATGCTTTTTGTAGCACATGGCGCATGGGAGTAAATCTGTGTGAAGGCCTAATAAACCAAAACCCTTACACTCTAAACGTGACGTAACGGATCGTGGTTCAATTTTTGGCGACGTGTTGTTGTACGATTCGCAGAGAGCAAACACATTATTTGCGGTAACCGGCCACCCTCCAACACGATTTTGCACAAGTCAATATACACAATCGGTTGCAATCATTACACAATCGAATCTTGCATCCAACGACTACAATTAAAGTCACGAAAAGTCATCATTGCGTTGTGGTCAATCCCAACCGTCCACTCTAATCCAAGAATCCTTCACGACCTGTTACAGACGGTAACTGGCATGAAGAGGTTGGTTATCGAAAAAAGGACTTGTCGCTAAGCAAATGCACATGAGTGCAGTGGAGGTGGCTAAGGTTGGATGACCTATAACCACCAACTTAAGCTTGCTAACCTATTTATAGCGTTTGTATATGTGGTAAGAATTTTTTTGGGAATTCAAAATAGGATTTCATGAATATTGCAATTGTCGTGACCATTTATTTCTTCATATTGAAATTGCTACAAATTTTCAAAGTGGATAGTAAGCAGTGACCCATTCTCGACATACAAAACTCTCTAATTCCACACTGAGTTGTGCTAATGACCACTTGTGCAAGAGACTAAAAACCGAGAGCTTTGAACCAATTATAAACTGACACCCAATTATAATTGACTTCCTAAAATTTCTGAAATGGGATGGGTGGCTGGTGGTTTTGGCCCACGTACGATTGTTGGTTATGGGGTTTGTGGTGGTGATAGGTCATCCAACCTTAACAGCCCCCGTCTGGGCCTGGACTTGGACCCCTTGAGTCTATTGGGTTGAACCCATTTGATCACCCGAGTCCCAATCCGAAATTCCAGGGACCAAATGGGGTCAAAAGCCACCCACCCATGCCCACACCGCGTAACCCTTTTAGCGTGATACCCACATCATCTACCAACTACCTAGATCCCTTCTCCGACACCTCCCACCTGTACCAATGTCTGTGACGGCTGTGGAGACAGGACAGAATCCGCCCGGAATCTGTCATCCTCTCCAAAACCACACACTCTTCTCAATCCTTGCAAGCTCATCGCACTTCATCACCAAGTCGAAGGACTCCATAGCTTGGTAAGATCGCATCCCTAGCTCGAAACGCCGTCTGAAATCACTCTTTGATGAAAAGAATAGGGTGATTCCTGCCTCCAGTTGTGTAGGCTTTGATGATCTGATACGTGTTTGGTATTTATTCTTTCAATCTGCTGTCTATGGTGTGAGGTTGGGATTACATGTTAATGTGGGTGTTTTGTGGTGGATTGGAGAAGTGTGTGGTGGTTTGTGGTTTTTCGATCGAGTTTTGGTTTCTGGTGGAGTTTGAAATGGGCTCTGATTGATGGTATTTTGGGCTGCTGCAGGTTTGGTGTTGATTGCGATGTCTACCGCGGGGCAAGTCATCACATGCAAAGGTAATGTCTCACCGTGTATATGCGATTGGAGGTGGAAGGAGTTGAAGTGTGGGTTTTTAATTGATTGCCTTTTGTGGAATGTAGCTGCTATCGCATGGGAGGCGAAGAAGCCTCTTTCGGTGGAGGATGTGCAAGTAGCTCCTCCGCAAGCGGGCGAAGTTCGTATCAAGATTACGCACACTGCGCTCTGCCACACAGACGCATACACTCTCGATGGCCATGTGGGTTTCCTCTCCCTCGCGCACTCTCGATAGAAAACTGAGAAGAGATGAGCTCATACTTGTTGTCTACTGTGGTGCAGGATCCGGAGGGATTGTTCCCCTGCATCTTGGGACATGAAGCTGCTGGGTGAGCTCTTCTTCGTTTAGAACATTCGTTGCAGAGAGTCACATGGTCATTGGTTGATATCATAATATTCTTTTGGTTGGCAGAATCGTTGAGAGTGTTGGCGAGGGAGTAACTGAGGTGAAAGCGGGAGACCACGTGATTCCATGTTACCAGGCGGAATGCAGAGAGTGCAAGTTCTGCTTGTCTGGGAAGACCAACTTATGTGGGAAAGTGAGATCCGCGACTGGAGTGGGACTCATGCTCAGCGATCGCAAGTCGCGATTCTCCAAGGACGGCAAAGTGATTTATCACTTCATGGGCACGTCCACGTTTAGTGAATACACAGTGGTGCACGCTGTCTCGGTCGCCAAAGTTAATCCTGCAGCCCCGCTCGACAAAATCTGCTTGCTAGGATGCGGAATCCCCACAGGTATAAGTCCCAGTCTACCTCTTATTCACATCTTTCAGCCACCTACCTGTTCGAATTTCACACCCATTTCATTCTCATTTTGACAGCCTCATATTTTTCATATTATGAGTCCAGGTATCGTTTATGATAAAGGCACACTGCATAACTTTGTAGCTTGTCATGAATATGTAAGTATTGATGGAGGTATAGACACCACTAAATTAATCCACTATCAAGTGATCGTTATGTATCTATGATGTGAACACTCTCATCCATACAACTGCAGATACTTACCTCCATTGTTTTAAAAATTACTTGATTTGTAACATGGCCATGTGAACTCCAAGATTTCTTGCGAAGCTCTATAGCATCAAGTAGGCCTGGCAGGTTAAAGCTCACCTGTTGATACTTTTGAATTGGCTGCCAGGTTTGGGAGCTGTATGGAACACCGCTAAGGTGGAGAAAGGAGCCAATGTTGCTATCTTTGGTCTGGGAACAGTAGGCCTGGCAGTATGTTCCTAATTCCTTCTTATCCCGATTGGGTTGTGATGCTCTCTTCAAAAGTTTGAGATTTGCAGTTGGATGATTTAAGTACTGTTATGCGAAACATACAGCAAATATGCTTATGCACCTTTGACCTTGACAGGTCGCAGAGGGTGCCAAAGCTGCTGGTGCAGCTCGCATTATCGGTGTGGATATTGACCCCGGCAAGTTTGAGCGTGGTATGTAAATCTTGCATCCAAGAGTTATATGAATGCCATAGTTGATTTGATGAACTGACAAGGTTCTCAGATCTTGAACCTCTATATCTTGCACTCTTCCTTAAAACCGGGTTTTGAGTATTTGCAGCCAAGGATTTTGGAGTGACGGAGTTCCTAAACCCCAAGGATCACAAGAAGCCTACCCAGGAGGTAGGTTTCTGTGCGTTCAATTTTGTTGATATTTTGTTTCTGCTTTGAAGTCCTCCTAGTCACAATTATTTGGATTCTGATATTTTGTTTAAGTTAGTTGTCCTTAACCCTTTATCGCCTAAGAGGCCCTGGCAGGGTCGTTTTTTGTGCTTTTTATCGTGTAACTCTTTCTACAATACTCTATTGTCTCTCGCGTACTCTGAATGCCTTTTGAGCTCCTCATTAGCTTTCCAACGGATCATCCCAATCTCTAATCCATGCAGGCTTCAACAAACTACAAACTACAGTGATTTCCATGAAATGGACTCGTAGACTTTCGTGCTCAAGTGTACCCGCTGTGGAGATGATTTTTTTTGCCTAATCTACTACTCGTAGATTGTCTCTGACTCTCGTGGTCCATGTAGGCGTTAAAGGGTTAAGCTCAAGCTCTACAGCAGCTACCTTGGCTCAGATCTGCTGACGAAATCTTCTTAAGGAAAACGTTTTGTAGATTCTGATCCCTTCTGTTAGGCACTCAGGATGTTTAACTTCGATGAAAAACTTGTCTAGATCTTTCTGGACCTTTGGGTCTTAGTCTTCCAAATTCTTGTCTTGTTCTCGCAGGTTATTGTTGAATGGACAGATGGAGGTGTGGATTACAGCTTTGATTGCACAGGCAATGTCGGTGTTATGCGTTCAGCCTTGGAGTGTTGCCACAAGGTACTCTTTCACCTATTTCTCAACAGTGGTATGTTGCAACAAGAAATCAATGCTTTGATTGTCCATTCGTTCCAATTTTCGACCAATTCTTAGTCATGTCATCCTCAAAACGGACTCTGTTCGGCTGTGCGGTGCAGGGGTGGGGTACATCTGTGATTATTGGAGTGGCAGCTTCCGGGCAGGAAATCTCAACTCGTCCATTTCAACTAGTTACAGGGCGTGTCTGGAAGGGCACTGCATTTGGAGGATTCAAGAGTCGCTCCCAAGTGCCAGAGCTTGTGGAGAAATATTTGAAGAAGGTATTATTTCCTCTGATAATTAGACATAAATTCACCTGACAAGTCTGCTCTTACTAGAAACTCGATCATTCTTACTAGTGTATTCAAGAAATCGTGTTCTTTAGTAGAAGTGAACCCTGGCAATTTAACATCGTTCTCTGTACCTCGTGAGCAGGAAATCAAGGTGGACGAGTACATCACCCACAACATGAAGCTGGCTGACATTAACGCGGCCTTCGATCTGCTTCACAGCGGACAGTGCTTGCGCTGTGTGCTCCAACTCGCTGATTAGAACATTGCTGTGCTTCCGAAGCCTTCTGGACAAGATATAGACTTTCTCGGCATCTGAACTTTAGTAGATAATTCTGCTGTGCTTGAAAACTCGCATGTTTTTGACGAGTGAGGTCTTCAATTCACGCGCAAATATATATTTTGACTCCTACCGTACGTTAGATATCATGAACAGGTGTAAAACTTCGAAGACATTGTGAGCTACAGCTGTCTAACAACGTATCAGAACACATTCCAATGTAAATCTGAGGATGAACCATACCAGCACCGTTATGTATGTAAGTACGCGATATGATTTTTTTCGATCCTAGTCACAAAGGGATCCGAAATCACGAGGGGATCTGTGGCGCAATGGTAGTGCGTCTGACTCCAGATCAGAAGGTGCGTGTTTGGTTCACGTCGGGTTAAAAACCCCGAAGTACGCCCTCGGTTTTAGTTTCAATTATCTAATACCTTTTTGTCGAAGTTCACATTTTCCACTCAAATACAGCACATACCACTTCAAGAGAACTTGGTTTAATCAAATACACTGAACGAGCATTGGTCCACACACCAATCTGACAATACAAAAATGCTTTATTGTTTGGAATCCACTTGAGTATCCTCTTCATTTTCCTCTTCTTCAGATTGACAAACAGGCAGGAAGTAAGTGTCTAGCTGCCAATACCTGTGGTACACACCACGCCATGTCTCTTCGTCTAAGCAATCCTTGACCGGCAAGGGAATGAACTGGGTGGTCAAACCCAGACGAGCAAGCTCCAACGCCACGAGCTGGCAGTACACCACGTGAAAGAAAGCGTTGGTTGCACACAGTCCGTTGAAGTAGGAATATACGCCACCCTTGTTCAGCAGCTTCGGAAGGTGGTCGTGAAACTCCTTCAAATCATCGTAGAACTCCCCATATGTGTCAAAGAATATCCCTGGCAGCACGGTTGACACACACTGAGACGACAAGGTTGAACTCAACAACCCGAAGAAGGGTGTGATGTGAGGCTCGCTTACCGTCGTAAGAATCTAGCTGTGGGAGAACGTCTTGCCAGCGACCGAACAGTATCCGAACGTTAGGCTTGTCGCCCCACCCTGTTTCCAGCATGCGCTTGTAAACCTCAGGGTGAGCCTCGATGATGGTGTGCGACGCTGGATTGTGGCTCTGAATGGCCGTGTCCACCAAGCCCATCCCAAACCCCACATTCAGCACATGTCCTCCGCTTGCACACACGGCTTTCGCGTGCGCTGCCATTAGAGGACTCTCCCACGCCATCATGACGCCCTTATTCTCCTCGTCCATCAACCTGCCTTCGCTGTACTCCACCCGCTGCTGCAAGTAGGGCTTCTCCGCCCCTTCAGCCACTTTTCTCTCTTGTCGCGCTACCACGCCCAGAATGAGCTCAGCCTGCATACCTGACAGCTCCACACCAAACGCGACACAATTACAAAACCACGATGGATTGGAGCAAACCCCTCAATTTGACCGCATTGTACCATTTGCATTGATCGATTACTCTCTGCTTACCCGCGTCAAGGAGGATATCGAAAGCTTCCTGGTGGCCGGCTTCCATGGCAAAGTCGCCGGCGCACTTGCCCGAGGGACTCAATGCGTTCCAAGGAGCGCCGGCTTCAAGGAGCGCACGCACGATCGCGCCATGCCCATTCTGCGCGGCCAGCATCAACGGGGTCATGCCCTCGGGGCTCCCCTCGCACGCATCCGTGCCCGCGTCCAACAAAGTCCGGACGCGCTCCAGATCTCCATCCGCCGCCGCTGTCAGCAGCTCCACTACTCCCCCAGCTCCTTCCATCCCCCTTCAAATTCAGATGCAGCTATCAACTTCTCTGTAACTTCTCTTCCAAAACCCTCCTCTTGAACACATCGAAGAAAATCCCAAACGTATCGGCTCTGTCATATTTGAACCCTAATCACCAACTGCTCTGAACCGAGACAAAGAAACTAAAACCCTACATGCCGACACTAAACCCTAAACCCTGGTGCCCAAAAGTCGAGGTGACGTGGCAGGGATGAACTCAACTCGAAATTAATGGCAGCTGTAGCTATAATACTAGTAGCCAACCTGAGAATATATTAGTGTAGAAGAACTAGAGCAACTATAACTCACGAGGAATCAGTTATTAGTTCCCATCTACTTCTTTCAGCTCTTGGTGTTGCACCTCAGTTGACTTTGTACTGTGAGGATCTCATTTTTTGACTGTTTTTGAAGTGTATGTGGTAATAAGTTGCACTGTTTTCCGTTGAAAGTTTGATGAGAGAGGAAACGGCATAATTCTGCAGTTTTTCATTGTAAAACACTTCACGTACGGACGAATCTTGGTTCAATGCTTGACATAAGTTGGTCGACCTTTGTTATGATAACAATATCCATAATATATTGCTCCATACAAGTGCTCAAAAGCTTCTGGTTGTTGCACCTTTCATGTAAGCTCTGATCGAAATATGTTCTACACCGACGCAGAAGCTTCAGTGTCAACAAGTTCGTGCACAATCAGTCGATGGCTCAAGTATAACGATGTGGCTACCAAATTACAAGTCCAACAATGCAAAATAATTTGAGAAAGATGTAGATCAAAGTAAATTAGCAATAAAACTTAGGTATGCTCACACTTGGATTATGCAATGAATGCTACAAATCTGACATGCGCAAGTGGTTTTTTGGGTCTGATTTTTTGGATTGGCATGTTCTTGGTCTTCACATTTATAACTGTGTCCCTATTCACTGCACATCATGTACGCAAGTTGAGCAAAATGGTTTCATTGAGGTCTCTCTCTCTTGTTGTTGATAGAAAGCAGATAGAAAAAGCAACTTTAGAGAAATTGAGGAAGGGTGAAAGTACTAGAAATGTTGTTAGAGACCTACAAGTATCCCGAAGTTGGATTGAACAATTTCGTAAGCAACATTTGAGTGAGTTAAGTGATGTGAATCGCAGTTTTGGTGGCAGGCCAGAGGTGTACAGTGCAACTAGTTGTAGGGCTTGTGTGAGAGAAATCACTGTAGGTAGCTTAGAAATTGCACACCAAGTTGGAAATTACTTGAGAGAAGAGCTTCATGTTGGTATGAGTGATAGTACTATGAGGAGAGTGTTACAAAAAACAGGTTTGAAAATGTAAAGTGAAGCAAAAGAAACCAAAGCTCACACTTCTTCAGATTAAGGGACGATTAGAATTTGCTAGACGTCATTGCCATTGGACTCATGATGATTGGGATTGTGTAGTATTCTCTAATCAACCGATTTTGCTCTAATGGTCGCAGTTGGTGTTGGTTTTGTAATGGGCGGAGTAGAAGTGTTGGAATTTTGCAACATACTGTAGAGTTTGGAGGTGGGGATTGATGATGTGGGGTTGCAAACCTCCGAGTGGCCCTGATATGATGTGTAGGATTGAAGGAAGAATGGATCAGTACATGTATAGAGAAATTTTAGAGCGAGAATTGATTCATACACTCCATGCATACAATTTAGATCCTGCCAATTTGATTTTTGAACAGGATAATGACCCAAAACATACATTGAAGAGTGTGCGTCATTGGCTGAATTTGCAAGAATTCACTCTTTTGAAGTGGCCGGCGCAATCTCGAGACTTGAATCGGATTGAACACTTGTGGGCAACTTTTAAACGTGGACTGAACCAATATGAGAGACCTCCCAAAGGAATGATTGTGGGAGCGTGTTGAGGTCTGATTGTTGGGCTTCAATTACTCTCAATGACTGTAAGAACTTGTTTAGAAGCATGCCTGAGCGTGCATTGCAGCTGTTATAGCTGCTTAGGATAGGTGGACAAATTTTCAACATTGTTCCAACTAATGTGAGCAAAACTGAGTTTTGCACTCAACTTCACTTTCCTTTTTTTTTTGTACATGCATACTTGTGTGTAATAGACCTCAATCGCAATGGAAGTATGACTGATTGCAATGGTTATCCTACGCAATCTATGGTTTCATTTTTGGTGCATCCAATTTCCTTACATTGTTTGTTGAATTTCAATATGTTGTGTTTGTACCCAGTTTTGGCAGTCACTATAACTGGAACATGATTCCTGCTCACAGTACTGCACATGGTACTGCACATGGTACTGCACATGGTACTGAAATTTGCGTAATTTCGAATGAAGACAGAGCCTACTCATGAGAACTTTCTAGAGCCCCTTCTCACATTCCAATGAATAGTTATTCAGCACATGCTCAGGGAACTACTCATCACCCAATTCTTTGCAAGCCAATTCATTGAATCCCCAGTTTGCACCCATTTTCTTACCCCACCTGCAGCACGGGCGCTCCACTGGGCCTAGGTCTACTACATGCAAGTTCATGCACACAAAAGTAATGTTTATAACGGCACTTTTCAACCGCAGTGGACAAAATTGTTCTAACTTTTCGACAAAAGAGTACCTGCAGAATGAACAGATTCTCCTGCATGTTCACTTTATCGAGTCAAAAACTGGGACAAAAATGGGTAGTTCGCACCTACCATCCTCACATCATAGCACCTGAGATCAACCACACAAACCCAAGAGCTATGTCTACATCTAGTACCATAGGTCTACTGTTGATCTACTGGAGCCTGTTACACCGTAAACTCAGTGCACAAACCTCCAGAGAGTCGATAAGATCATTCACGTGACAACACTGATCACCACACTTGTAAGATTAATCTTCCTTTGAATAAGCAGTGCTGATGAGATTGTTGACTCGACATCTAGCTGCTATAGCATGTATGACTCGGACATCGGAATCGGCAGGTTCGAGTAGTGGGGCCAGCACAATTAGTTGCACTGAAACTCTTTGTCAGGTGGTAAGTTTGGACGAATCCCGGGTGCCCTGTAGTACTGTACATGAGCAACCTATGCATGAGCTCTCAGAATGCTCTCACGAGCCAAACTGCTGCACTTGCTTGGAAGTACAACGTTTCACATGCTGGATCGTGCTTTACACCGCAGTCCTCGATCGAAGATTCTGCATCGTAAGTGACAGACACAACGTCCAACAAGGTGATCTAAAGTTAGATGAAAGAATAACAGCATGGGCATCTCTGTTGATTGATCGACAGGTGCCGGGATGACGCCATGCAAGCTGAGTGAGCTGAGTTGCATGCATTGGGCTGGAAAATTTCTGGAGATTAATTCAGACGGCGCATGTGCACATGATGGTCGAGCGTGTAGTGCTGGCCGATTGGAAATCCACCAGCACGCAACCAGTTCCGTCTGGCTGGCTTGTTAGTTAGCGACACCAGTGTTTTCACGTTTTCATCCGATGATACTATCGCATTGTTCGAGGCCGGGGTTTTACAAGATTCTGCCAGGGCTGGAGCAAGGATACTACTGCACTGCAACGGGAGCTAGTCTAGACGTATAGTATTATAGTGACCAAGTGTTCAGTTGCTGCAGGTTCTCAAGTGGGCTGTGTGCGTGGGACCAGTCTTGATTTGCAGGAGAGGCGGCACAGATCGTGAGAAGCCACACTTGCTCGGACAAGCATCGTTTGGGAATCCAATTTTTCGGAATCCCTCGCTGTTCACTCCGACTGTGGAGTTGTCGTGGGCGGATTGTACGTGGATTCGTCGATCATGTTGATATAAAGCAGCTTACATCGTGGTCGAAACTACTGTCATGACACTGACAAGGGATATCCTCTTCACTCATCCCTCCCAGAAATGGTACCTCTGATAAATTATAATAACCTGTGCTAAGATATAATCTCACCTTTACCCTTTAAGCCCGCAATGGGACTCCGGAGGTGCTAAAACTCAATTTGCATGAAATCCATGAGGAGTGAGGAGTTAGGCTTTGAGATACGAGGTTCAGATTTACGCACACATTACATGAACACTCTCCAACAATCATATCATGATTTGGATTTATAGAGGCTAGGAATACAACACTACATACATCGAATACACTGAAATACAGAGAATATGGTGAATATCATGTCACATACTATGTTGTATTTCACACACATGCACATTGATTTTGGTCTTAAATTTTGATTGAACTTTGTCTTTAAGACATTCCTCATTGTTTTGTGATTGTTGATCTCTCTCCTCATATTATATAGAAAAATTTCGTTTTGATTCGTATAAGGTTGGAACATTTTTGTATACAATCAAGTAGAAAAAAACAAAAAATAGTCACCAATAATTGTGTATAAATATTTTCTTCACATATGATATGTCAATGCGAAGCTATCAACCTGGTGCACATTTGAACCGCTCTTATTCAAAGTAAAATAACTCTTGCAAGAATCTATTGATGGTTAAAGTAGGACATCCTCCAAAATCCACAATTTTCACTACCAATATATGGTAACTTTAAACACCATAATCTATTCCATTAACCGTGGGACGTTGTGCAAAATTTCCCCAAAGTTCGGGTCAAGGGTTAAGTTCAATTTTGTCATATATGAAAATAAGGCATTGTATTTCCATCAAATCCGGTTCAAAGAAAATAATCAACAGAAATCTTGGTTTTTTCAGAAGCATAGCTGGGAGGTAAAGGGTTAACCCTTTAAGAATGAAAGGCTCATAGGTGGACGAGAGGTCATAGGTATTCCTAGCTTCTATAAATTCAAATCATGATATGATTGTTGGTGACTATTTTTTGTAAAATTTGCAAATTGGTGGAGTCCCAATACTTCATCTTTGTTTGATGTGCAGCCTAATTAAAGTTCCTTGAATCCATATGCTTCCAATGAATGCGGTGTGGATGTGTGTTGGAGTCTAACAGGCATACTATAGTGATGTTTGTAGTGACTAGTCCTAATATAATGTACCAACTGTGTAGTTGATGTAGTGATTACTCGCAATAAAATATATCCACTCGTAGCATCTCCCAAAACTTCGTCACAAATGTCGTCCTTGACCCTTAAAATCCATTGATAATTTCACACAAAAAACACCTCAAATCTGCTTGTCTAATTAGGGCGATGGATAAGGAAGAAAACCAAATCTTTTACTTAGACTTGTATTAACCATAGGATCTCAATTAAAATCAATGAAATAACATGCTCACAAAATTTCATTAGCTTTGACTACATGGATTGAGAGCTTATAGTGTTCGAAGTAGAGAAAAGGCTTCATTTTCTTCCTTGCATTAATTGGATCAGCAGACTTTGACTTCATTTGGTGTCAAATTTTTGCACTAGAGAGGGTCCAAATCTTATACCATCATGTTGAGCATGATTTTAGTTCTTTGTATACCAATTTTTAGGCGTAGAAAAGATGTGTAGCATATTGAAGACAATTGTGCAAGGAGTAGAGGTTCAAAAATTGCCAATTCACGTTAAATTCTTTTGTGAACTTAATATGTTTTAGAATGGAAATCCGAATGGTTGATAAGTAGGTTTACACCACATATTAATGTGGATAAAATAAAAAGTAATAAATACAAATATCTCTCAATTTTGTGTGGAAAAGAATTTATTTTTTGGTACCTTGCCAAACAATGTGTGAGAATGTGTGAAAATGTTTGACTTGGATTAATATGCTATTTTCACAAAAACATAAGATATTCCTTTTGACAATATGAAAAGAAATAATATCATTTGCTAGTATTGAAAATCTTACACTCAATAGAGTGTCCTAGCAAAAGTTTTTGGAGTTGCTTGACGTGCCAACTCTCTCTATTTGAAATTCAAAGTCCTACAAGTTTTTCATTCAATGTCAAATGTTGGGGAAAAAAAACTAAACTTACACAAAGCTATTAATTATTAATAATATCCATTTATAGTATAATTATCAAAGAAAAATGTTATGAATTGACACCATGTCGTGGAAAGGAAGATCCATAACCACAAGCGTCTCGCACTCCACAAAAAGAGAATCAATGAGTGCAAGAAGTATAAGAGAATGCAGAGCCTTTACTAATGACAAACAATCTCTTACAATCAAAGGTAATCACTAAACACTCTCTAACTAACTCTCAAAGCTTGACTTGACAAAGATGCCAAGTCAAGGACGTGTGCGGTGGTGTACGCACACACACAATCATAAGTGGATGAAAATCATCCATGGATAAAGCGGTGGGGCGCCGTATGTTCCTAAACCCGTAGAATAATAACAAATTAATCTACGCTAAAACACTACGATGCGGAGAGGCCCTCGACTCCACGTCTTGTGACAGCTGTCGTGTAAAGAAAGATCAATAACCACAACATATTGAGAGTCTTAACCAACATCAAATAAATGCAAAACATACACAAAAACAAGTATAAGTAGTACACCTTCAAGTGCCCCCCCTAGTGGATAAAGAGACCTTCTATCTAGCTAGGACCAAACAACACTCACAAGTCTAAACTCCACGGTGATGTCACTGCAACAACTGTACGCATAGAGTCGAAGATGTCGCCCGTCCCCAAATCAATTAGAATATGAAGAAGTAACAAAAAGATAGGTGCAATGTCATACTCAACTTTAATTGCCTTAGACAACTTTGTTGTCAATCCTTTGATTAATCTTCATGTTGCCTATCCCTAAATTTAAACCAGAAATTCCAACTGGATGGCAACAAACCATACAATGACAAGTCTACGATGAAGGATCAAGTGCCAAAAATGGGCTTTTTGAAAATTTGGTCAGGTTCCTATGGTGTCAATTTCCAACATTCCTCTTTGCAATTTATATTATAAAAAGGCATTACCAAGACCTTAGTGTGAAAACATTTTTTTTCCTAAATTGAACGTTTGATTAAAATGTTATAGGATTTTGAATTTTAAATGGGGAGAGCGGGTACCTCGGGCACCTCCAAAAACTTTTGCTATGACACACTATTGAATGTGAGATTTTCAATACTAGCAAGTGATATTATTTCCCTTCATATTGTCCAAAAAGAGTTCTTGTTTTCAGTGAAATATAGCATATCAACCCAAGTCAAACATTTTCACACATTGTCATTCATTGTCGGGCAAGGTACCAGAAAAACTTATTCTTTTCCACATAAAACCTAGATATTTTTATTTTTTTCACTTTTTATTTTTTCCACAACAATATGTGGTGTAAACCTTCTAGTTGAATATTCAGATTATCAATCTAAAACATATTACGTTCACAAAAAATTATAGTGTGAATTGGCAAATTTTGAACCTCCACTCCTTACACAGTTGTTTTGAATATGCTACACCCGTCTTCTACTTCTAAAACTTGGTTATAAGGAACTAACATCATGCTTAATAAGATGGTAGTGGATTTAGACCTTGAGTAGTGCAAAAATTTGACACCAAGTGAAGTCAAAGTCTGCCAATCCATAGAATGCAGGGAAGAAAATGAACCATTCAAACACTATAATCTTTCAATCCTTGCGGTCAAAGTTTATGAAATTCTGTGAATATATTACTTAATAAGTCTTAATTTAGATCCTTTGGTCAGAACTAGAAATCAAAGTTTTTGTTTCCTTCTGTGTATATTCCACTAGAATCCAACAATTTTGAAGTGTTTTTGGTGTAATACTGTCACAGAACCTTAGGGGTTAAGATGTATTTAACATAATGAATGTGGCACAAAAAAGCTATGATAGTCATGAGAGAGGTTTAGGCCCGCTTTACACTATGGTGGAGAACTCCACCGGCCAAGAATTCAAGGGAAATGGAGCAATATGATTGGAGAACAATTTGTTCTTCACCGGATTGGGTTTACACTACGGCCAAGACTTAACCGGTGAAGAACTTCAAGCATGGATGAAAAAATGACATGGATGCCTATGTGGCAACACTTTTTCGAAGAGATCCTCTCCTCTGGATTAGTTTCTTGTCCGACCTCAACCCCCTGGACAAGAAACCAAACCACAGGAGAAGAAGAACTTACTAAAAACATTCTTTCTCCCTCCAAATTCGCTGAATTTTACTGCAGTTCAAGTTCTTGTTTCTCCTTCCATGAGTGTCAGTTTTGAAAAAATTATTGAATAAGATGCGCATTTTTTTCTAGTTTATGTGGTACAAATTTCAAGTCCATTCAATAAGTATTCAGTGAGTGACGTGCATTTTAGTGGAAGGGGGTTCTGCCATAAAATTCAGGGCCAGTTTTAAACACTGCTACTTCGGCGTGATGTAACTTCTTGGTAGAAGATCCTTTTACAACACTTGTTTTCTCCAAAGATGCGCATTTTTGTCTAGTTTATGTGGTATAAATTTTAAGTCCGTGAAATTAGTATCGAGTGTGTTACGTGCATTCTAGTGGAAGGGGGTTCTGCATATTTGCAAATTTTTATTGCTATTGATTTTCAACTGTTCTTTACTTGTAAATGACATGATTATGGGACTTTTGTTTCAAGTAGGAGTTTGCTACTTGTTACTTTTTCTTAGATTCTCAAAGTTGACTGTAACCCAAAAACTCTATGCTAGATTATGTTTTCTAAACAAGAAGTAGAGTTGACCCAGTGTAATAAATGGCTCTCAAAATTACATTGTATGTTCAGTTCATGTGAACTTTTTACTACACAAATTAGACAAGTAGGACCATTTTTTCCAAAAGGTTTTACTACATCTTTACACTTGATGTAAAATGTATAGATTTTGAAAGGTGATTATGGCCAAAAATGCATGGGGGACCTTATAACAATAAGTTAATGGGAGATATCCATCCTTTGATCAAAGAAATCAAAAGCTAATTTGGAAAATGATTTTTCATCTACAAAGAGTTGGCGCATAGAAGAAATTAAAAGGAAAAGACAAGATGACATTGGCAAAAAGCGGGAAGGAAATTTAAAAAACAACTTACATTGATGGTACATGTTTTATCTAGAATAGTTGCTTTTGAGTTTGACCTTATATTTGGACATCAATCGTTGTCAAGGTATATCTTATTTTTATTTTAATATTGACATCTTTTGAGATTTCTTTTACACACTCGTCTAATATGCAAAAATCATTTCATTTCTATTACTTGGGTCAATTATTGTCCAGACAAAAAAACAATGTCCTAAAGTTTCATACTAATATTTTTTTCAAATTATGTGTTATTTTTCATATTTCATTTTTAAAATTATTGTATTGAAAATAACTTATACCAACTTCATATTGTCTTTTTACAATATGATCTCAAGAAGGATTGAAACAATATTGAGTTTATGTCAATATTGATATGGAATGTGATTTATGACCCGTATGGAATCAATATGACCATAAGAAACATATATCTCTGATATATTCTACATATGAACAAAATTGCCTTCTATTTTCCTGATGTACTTTTGGTAAATAAATTTTGAACAACCAAATCGAATTGTTTTTGTAGTTTAAGAATTATAAAGTAGAACCCACAGTAAGCACATAGATGTGTTGTTACCTAGTCTAATGTCAACATCAACAAGCCTTATGTGGCAATTGAAGAAAAGGCAAGCAAATAATTAAAAGGTTTGAAACAAATCAATTATAACATGGTTGTGTGTGCTAACAACATGTAAGGTAGGTGGCTCTTAAACGGACCCTTTAAGAGCTGATTTGCTTTTTGGAAGAGCTAAACTCCTAAGAACAATTTTCAGTAAATTTTCGTAGGAAGAAAAATGCAATTGGCATATGATCCAAGTCGTTTCATATTTTTTGGACCTTCGTGGAATTAGTTACAAATTTTTTGAAGTTGTTTCTAGAACTGACCCCCTCTTGAAATGTACACTGCAGGTACATTGAACAAAGCAAAATGTACCTCTCAGTTAGAGGACGGTTTAAGAAACAAGTCGGTTTAAGAGCCACCTACCTTATATTGTATTCATGTTAAATTTTTACCACACAAACTAGACAAGTAGTGGCTTTTTTCCCAACAATCGTTACCTTACTACATTTGGACATTTGATGCAAAAGATGTAAATTTTTGTAGTTCAACGGAGCCCATAATGTTACATAACATGTCCATGGGGACCAGTAGATATTGTAGTTTTCATTGGCTAGCATAAACTTTCTTGGTGGTGAAGTTCACTGGTGGTCTTCACCTTATGAAGTTGGCTGGTGGACTTCACCATTGGGTGTTTACACTACTAACCGGTCAAGACTTCTTCATGCATTACTTTATTCTTTTTTGTCTTGTCCAACATCCACCGCTTGCCTCAAATAACCATGTCTTGGCCGAGACTTCTTGACCGGCTGGTGGAGTTCTCCACCATAGTGTAAAACCCCCCTTAGTAAATTAATAAAGAATATAAGAGTATTGATATGTGGTCCGGTCACTCCGGAGAGTCATACCGCAACTTCTAACACAGTTGACTACAAGCTCCACAAAGTGGCCTTTGGCTCCCATTCCATCAGCTTCAATCTCTAAATTGTACACATATTGTACAATTGTATGACCCATATGGTACACAAATTTGTATTCTATTAGTGGTGTAATACATTTCATTGAGTTGAAAATACTAGGGCCACAGTATAATGAAAATTTGGACGACATTATAGTAAATTAAGATGTGAGTTCCTCAACACTAGTTATGACGTTCTACAGAACCAATTGAGTGTTTGCAGAAGCAAGACACATAAACCGTTTAACCCCTAAGGTATCGTGACAGTTTTACACCAAAAACACTTCAAAATTGTTGGATTCTAGTGCAATGAACAAAGAAGGAAACAAAAACTTCTATTTCTAGTTCTGACTGTAGGATCTCAATTGAGACTTGTTAAATACTGTATCTAAGGAATTTCATAAACTTTGATTGCACGGATTGAAAGATTATAATGTTTGAAGTCAAGCAAATGGTACATTTTCTTCCCTGCGTTTAGTGGATCAGCAGACTTTGACTTCACTTGGTGTCAAATCTTTGCACTACACAAGGTCCAAATCCATTACCATCTTGTCAAGCATGATGTTAGATCATTGATCACCCCAATTTTTAGAGGTAGAGGACGGGTGTAGCATATTCAAAACACCTGTGCGAGGAGTGGAGGTTCAAAATTTGCCAATTCACACTATAATTTTTTGTGAACTTAATATGTTTTAGATTGATAATCCGAATGGTTGATAAGAAGTTTTACACCACATATTGTAGTAGAAAAATAAAAAGTGAATAATATATAGATATCTAGGTTTTATGTGGAAAATAATAAATTTTTTTGGTACCTTCCCTGACATTGAGTGACAATGTGTGAAAATGTTTGACTTTGTTTGGCATACTATTTTTCACTAAAGACAAGAAATTTTTTTGACAGTATGAAGGAAAACAATATTGCTTGTGAAAATTGAAAATCTCACAATTGATAGTGTCCTAGCAAAAGTTTTTGGAGGTGCCCGAGGTGCCCGCTCTCCCCATTTGAAATTCAAAACCCTATAACTTTTTCATCAAATGTCCAATTTAGGAAAAAAAAAAATGTTTTCCTACTGAGGTCTTGGTAATGCCGTTCTATAGTAAAAAATTCAAAGAGGAATGTTGGAAATTGACACCATAGGAACCTGACCAAACTTTCAAAAAGCCCATTTTTGACACTTGGTCCTTTAGGGGTTAATGACGGGTTGGCTATGGCGCAATCACCATCTATGATCATAATAGATTCTTAAATGTATCATTTAACGCACTTTTAGATTGATGGCAGTGCCATAGCCTGCCCCTCGTTCAAGGGTCAACAAAAACTTGACGTAAACTTTGAAGGTTCCGAGTAGCCAAGAGAACATATTATTGCCTCTGAATCAATTTCCTGAGATGGTATATTTTGCCAGCTTATTGAGTTCCACCAGGATACCTGAAGTGAAATGATTGTTGAATCAAATGTGGTGGAATCAATTTGATTCATAATCTTGTAATAAAGACAATGTATTAATAATTAAGAGAAAATGGGTTGCATTCTCCAGTTAGTATCGCTCAATTATTATTCAGATACGGAGTCTTAGGGGCGGTTTACACTATGGACCATGAGGATTGACCAAGAGAAATCATTTATTTTCATGGTCACGGCTCTTGGTCTAGAGCCGTGACCATGAAAAGTCAAAAATCTTTTTTTGAGTGTCTTGGTCACTTCTCACAGTGTAAAGTGGATTTGGACTAGGACAAGTATGGGCTGATTTTTAAATGTGTATATACAAATCTGGGAAAAAGTAATTAAAAAACA
Source organism: Bryoerythrophyllum caledonicum (assembly GCA_963971425.1). Lineage (NCBI taxonomy): Eukaryota > Viridiplantae > Streptophyta > Bryopsida > Pottiales > Pottiaceae > Bryoerythrophyllum > Bryoerythrophyllum caledonicum. Next base: position 18,322,225 of record OZ020518.1, on the reverse strand, counting down.
ATAAATAAAATAAATTTTAGCCAATCATTGATTTTCAGCCCAACGGTCCCCTTGATTTCCGTCGAGTCGACCTATTTGCCTCGACCCAACGGAAAACCCGTTGGACCAAGACACATTATCCACTCGGCAAAAAAAAACATACTTAGGTAACCTCGAACTCTGTGGTCAATCTCATTTTTTCAAGGTAGTGTAAAGCGAACTTAGACCGGGACAACTTCCTTGGCCAATCATAGATTTTAGAGGGTTGTGGTCAATCTCTGTGGTCCATATTGTAAACCGTCCCTTATTTGCACACATCAATGTTAGTATTCCTGGTCCCTAAAAGACCATTTCCCGGGATCTCAATAATTTGGTTGCACGAGGTATTTTGAGGGGATGGGAAAAATCCTAGTCCCTATTTTATTTTTGGTGGGTCTATTTATAGCAAATGGAGCCTCCAAGTGGCCCAGTGGCCCCAAGTTTGTCAAAAATAGTTCTTAAAAAAGCCTCTGGACCCTTTAAAATGAGAGGGTGTCAGTAAGACAAGGGCCCACCTCCCGGAAATACCTCGTGCAACCACAATTTTGAGATCCCATATGCCCCTTGGAGGATGATATTGACTTTGGGCAGGTTCTTGAAATGAGAAAAAAAAAAACCTTTTTGTAATTTTTATACTAGATGTCCCATGATAAAAGCTTCGTGGAGGTTTTTTTATGTTTGAATTTATGGTTTGAAAGTTAGTCCCACTCATAATTAGAAATAGGGACTCCCAGCAGCTCCAATTTTTTGCTAGAAGTTTCTATTGTTTATTATGCATATAGACAATATTACTTTCTTCGAAGATGTCAAAAAAAACATATTGTCTTTAGTGTAAAAAATTTTTTAACCCAAGTCAAACTATTGCACACATTCTTGGGCAAGGTACCAAAAACTTCTTCTTTTCTACATATAACCTAGAGATCTTCATATTTTTCACTTTTAATTTTTTAGACAACAATGTGTGGTAAGAAAAACATTACTTATTGACCATTTGGATTTATCATTTTCAAACAAATTAACTTCTTTAAAAAAACGTGAATTTGCAATTTTTGAACCTCCACTCCTTACACACTTATTTTGAATATGCTACACCCTTTCTCTACGTCTAAAAATTGGTGTATTAAGAACTAACATCATCCTTAACATAATGTTGAAGGACTTAGACCTTGTGTAGTGAAAAGATTTAACACAAAGTGAAGTCAAAATCTGTTGATTCACTCAATGTAGGGAAGAAAATGAATAATTTCTTTGACTTCAAATGCTATAATCCTCATATCCGTGTGGGCGATTGCAGCCAAAAAACTATGGTAAGTTTACAAATAATTATATTTGAAGATCTTATGGTTAAAAATCCAAAAATTTACTTCAAAATAAGATTTTCTTGCCACTTTTTTATAGTGGCGGTTCTGGAGAGTTTCTGGAGGGGGAAATGCCTTGGGCCTTTAGAACATGGCCACAACTCCTCCCTGTGCGGGCACACCAAAGAAAGCGGTGGTGGGCTGGTTGGTGGCCCAGGCATGCGGATTGTGGCAGTTGCCCCACCACATCCTTTCCATGACAAACCCCCTTGATTTGGGGCAACTTTCTTATTCATCCGCCCATTTTCTCTTGATTGCCCATTTGTTGCTCCTCATGCGTGCAAGCATATTCAGACCAGATCATGTTGACCAAATCATGTCGACCAAATATATGGTGTCCCCAAAAATCACACGCCAAAATTATGTGAAATTACAAGTGTTTGGAGGGACTCCATATTAGGAGTGATGGATATTGTCTACGGTGGGATGTGTTGAGTAGCGGATCCTCTTGCCGAACATAGTGGCATGGTACTTGGGGCATGTGGTGGACATGCTCTCAGGGGCTAGAAGAACATGACAGAGGTCGAAGTAATTTGACTCACGGTGCTCGTCAATGATCCAAACTAATTCAAATACACTAACCAAAGTAAGGCTCTAGTACTTGAGTGAGGCTCTAATAACTTTAGTTTCAGTATTCAATGTGTAAATTCTTGAAATAGTGCTTCTATTGTTGAACTGTTCCGAAGTTCAACTTAAACCGTACCTCACCTGAACTCCGCCACTGAAGCTCTGCTGAACTCCACCGCACTGAACCTCCCCTGAACTTCGCTGCTGAAGCTCTGATAAACTCCGTCGATGAACTCTCCCGATAAACTTCGCTGAAGTCTCTCCCGGTTGAACTCTGCTGAACTCCGCTGGACTCCCCCCCGATTGAACTATCCACTAAACTCTACACCGGTTGCACTGCACTGAACTCTCCCCCGCTTCATTGCGATGTTGCTCGCCGCTGAACTTTTCTTACAAACTCTCCCCACTGCGCTCCTCCATCTCCGCCGCTGAGCGGTGCAACGGTTTTCCCGTCTCCTTTGCTGAACGCTGTGGATGGTTGGAGATGAAATCGGAATGAACTTACCAAGCCTCTCCTAGAGCTTTAGCTAACTTTTACCACCTCCATCCACGAGTGCAAGATTTGACTCTAACTTACATTCATTACATTCATTTTCATCTCCTCTGGCATACCATCTGTTGTCTCAAATAACCATGTCTTAGACTGAAATTCTTGACCAACCAGTGCACTTCTACACCGTAGTGTAAAGCAGCCCTTTCCATAACCTCCCACAATCCTCCTCCTATAAATCTTACTCCTCTACAATCCTCCTCCTCTAAATCCTACTCCTCTACAATCCTCCTCTAGGATGCACATCATTTGGGGATGAAGCCAGCTCAGATTGGATGGGGCGAGGATGCGGGGGGTCACCATGTCCCCGCCCACGCGACGCTGACGTCAAGAGGGGACGAACTGTCAATAGATGAACAAAAAATACCATCGTCTGTTCCCTCTAATAGAGCATATTATTTCGGTATAGTTACCATACTTAAATTCGGTCTGGAATATGCTTCATGATTCTGCATGTGTGCAGCCTAAGGGTGCTGATGCAGCAGTATGAAGATATGAAGTCAGTAGGCTTGTAGGTATAGGCAATCTGCCTGGCCAGTTGTGATAATTTGGCCCACGAGGAGGTCGACTTCAGTCATGTGATGAGTGCTGATGCGGCAGTGTGAAGTTATGAACTCTGTAGGCTTGTAGGTATAGGCAATCTAGGCTGGCCACTTGTAATAATTTGGCCCACGAGGAGGTCGTCGTCGTCTGTCATGTGATGGGTGCTGATGCGGCATTATGAAGTTAAGAACTGTGTAGGCTTGTAGGCATAGGGAATCTATCTGACCATTTGTGATATCTTGGCCCATTAGGAGGTCGGCTTCTGTCATGTCATGGAATCAAGAATTGATGGTTGTGGATCAACAAGTTGAAACAGTTGATGGTCAGTCCTTTTTTTTTCCGTTTTAGTAGGATCCCCACAGTGGCTGCAGAGGCGAGCACTTCTGGCTTTTTCCTCTATCCAAACGAAACTAAATTTTCTCCATAAATATTCATTTCGAAGATTTCATCTCTATAAACATAGATTTGTACATCCTTTTTGGCGACAAGATGGAGTCCCTGTTGTTCATTAGTGGCAATATGGCAACATAGCAACAACCATTGATGGAATTTTGGCAATGTGAAATCACAAATTTCCCACTTTTGTCGGGAATATTCTATTTTTATTATTAGATAACCTTTCTGCCATTTGTCTATTTTTAGCCTTAAAAGGGCTGGTTGATGGTTGTGGATTCGTCGTTCGGTACTTATCTACAGTCTAAACTCTTTATATGTTATTCTTTAGGGGTTATAATCTCATAACGGTATGAAAAATATGCTCCCTAAAAATTTACACTATCAAGTGTTGTATGTTAAGTGATATTACATGTCTCGCTCCTTACTTTGTTAATTTCACTTTCATAGGTGTTGAAGTTGGAAGAATTGGAGAAATTATGGGGCAGTGAATAGGAGTAGGGGCAGTAAAACTAGCTAGGTAAAACACGATTTAGAATTTGGAGTGACTATTTTGGATGAAATTTGGCATTGTGGGCGAAATTATTGGATGAAAATTGGGGTAAAGGATGAAAATATGAATGATCTAGCTATTGAGATCAAGTTTTAGAAGTGTTGTATGTTATAACACTACATGTGTTATGTTTCCTCTGCTCCCGACCTATAGCATATTAAAAGCTTAGACTGTACTCTTCCTCCGATGTTGCTTTCTTGTGGCTCTAAGAGCACCCGCACCCGCTAGAAAAGGTGTGGAAGCCCCCAAGATCATTGACGCAAAGTGGTTTACGAGGCCAACCAATAGATATTTCTCTCTTTCTGCATTGCGCTCGCGGCCAGCAATGCACCAAACATTTTGGCTTTGCGCTAAACATTCCGCCCTAGCGTCCCTGTCAATGACCATGCATCTTGTAGATCTGACATGGGGCGCATTCTTGGGCTTTTACATGATCACCCTCCAAACTAGCCGTTATCTATTGAGCAACGTCATTCAAAAACTTTTGGAGTGCTCAAAATTTTATGCCAAGGTGCAGTGAATTTGCTGATATTTGGCGTCCCTCTACATTTGGACCTTGGTGCGCTCAAATCTCTTCGCAATGGGGACCTCCCTGGGAAGCAGACACACATCGTGCCCGCCAGGGTAATCAATAGCATGGCGCATGCCGGTGCTCTCATAGTGAGATATTATTTGGCCTCCAACGACAAACAATTTATTTTTCTTTTCAATATGGCACAAATGAACCATGTAAGATCAAGCGACCCGATTTTGGTTGTTTTTGAAAATTTTGGCTTGTAGCCACCAGAAAGATTTTGAAGCTGGAATCTTTCCAACGGGTACATATCAAAACTTTTGGAGACGACCAAAATTGGGTTGCTTGGCCTTAAAGGATGTAGGAGATTTTTCCTAATCTAGGACGCTCGCAAATTTCCTAATTGGTTCAAGGTTTCATCTTGTAGTAATTAAAAGTCTCTTATTGGAAGTCACCTGGCACGTATGAAAATGGCATGCACGTTGCAACCTTGTAGCGAATCCAACTAAGATAAAAACCCCTACAACCATCAAGCTGAGCAATGTGCATATGCGGAGAGAACAAATATAATACATTTATTTTTCAATAATGGCCAATATAATTTTAATTTCAACCCAAGTGATTTCATATTATTTTGATGAAATGAAAATCAGTCATGAATTTTAAAGTGTGTTGCCACTTTTAGCCGGTGGCTATTGATAGGTACTCCAAAAGAAATAATTAAAAGTAAGAATTCCTGACAAATAGCAAACCTCCATTTGGAATTGAATGGGTGGTATTTAGATATAAATGATTGAATATACCCTAATTTAAAAGCTGTTGATTACCCGATTTGGTTGGTTACAAGGGGAGTTACCGTAGTGTGTAACGAATTTCAACACTAACGTACAAAGGTCAATTGGCATACACTTGCTTGAAAATGAATACTTGATTGAAACTTGACATGCATATGCTTGATGTAAATTAGTGTAGATGATCCACATAAATATTACATCCACATATATAAGATAAACGTTGTATCGTATCCACGCATCAAATTTGGCGATTTGGACTTTTTAAGGATTAGAGCACCCCCACCACGACGCATTACACTCGGAAAAATTCCGGCCTAGCACAGAGCCGTAGGCTAGTCTGCCCACCCACCTACTGCGCTACAATCCGATTTGGTTGTCACGGAACGTGGCATCGGGGGTCTCATTGAGTTGTAGTGTGCCTTGGTAGATTAGTTAGTTTACAAAATTTACTTGCGTTTAGAAAAGTTGCATCCGGTGATCCACATTCATCAAGCGGATGAATTCATCCGCTTAGGATTTTGTGTCTTTATAGCAGGGCAATTTCTTTGCCTTGACATCTTTGTCAAGTCAAGCTTTGTGGGTGACATTGGTGAGTAGTGGTGATTGTCTTTGCTGGTAAGTGATGGTGTAATCATTAGTAAAGACGTCGTATTTTCATTTCTAACTTGCACTCGTTGATTCACCTGTTGTGGAGTGCAAGACATTTGACTATTAGTGTAATTTTGTACTTTTCACTTGACAAAGGGGGTGTATTACTTACACTCAAGGGTGTACTATGTATACTTGTGTTTGTGTATGTTTTTTGTTCCTTTGATGTTGGTTATGACTCTCAATCTTTAGTGTTTAGCGATATCTTTTTACACAACATGGCGGGATGACCGTTGAAGGGGCATTTGGCAAATGGCGGTGAGGCCTGCAGGCCCAAACTCGCCAATGATTGGTTGCCCCATAAACAATTCAGACATCCATGTAAAGAACAACGGCAACGAAACATGGGCAAACGATGCGAGGAACATTGTTATGCCATAAATGATGCTAACGGGGCTAGGTAGCCGGGTGGAGCGTTTCTCTCTAGCTAGCGTTGAGACTCATCCCCGAGCAGTTGGACCATGGGTTATGCATCTCTCCACCATCTCATAGCCCTGTATTGTTAGGCTCACACAGCGAGTAGAGATGCTCTTTGGGTTTAACACTTGGGTTTGGAAACAAACACATAGAGACTAGCAACAATGGAGTTGAAGAGATATAATTGAAGGCAAAAATTGCCGATTCACAATCTAAAACCTGGTAAACACTTGTCGCTTTTTGAGTTACATGAAAGAGCGTGCCGTGGTAAAAATAGGGGATGATTGCTACAAAATTGAGGTTAGAAGGATTATAGTAGGAGTGATTGACTTAATGGCTTGAATACATTCTAGTCTAGGTCATATAACTTTATTTGTGTACTTTGGTATGTTTTTCTCATGTGTTGCAACCTTTGAGGGATTGACGTATGTTGTGATGTATAAGAGCAGCGTCAACTGCAACGGTCTCGCCAACAGTAAATATAACCTTTGCAGACCCTAACCCCTAAAGGACTAGAGTCTCCTCCGGGGGGATTTATGATTTTGGGCAGCTTCCTAAAATTCGAAAAAAAATCTTTTTTCTCTAAATTTTTTATACTAGAATGCCTCTGATAAGAGCTTCGTGGACATATTTTTATTTTATTTTTTGGATTTGTGGTTTGAAAGTTAGTACCACTTAAAGCCAAGAGTGGGAACACTGGGCACCTTCAAAATTTCTGACAAAAGTTTCTATTGACATTGAGATTTTTCGCACACGTAAAGAATATTTCCTTTTTAGGAAATTTTCAAAAAAAATTCTTGTCTTTAGTGTAAAAAGGCATTTTATTCCAAGTCAAACACTTTCACACATTGTTGGGCAACGGGGGAAAAAAAATTCATCTTTTCTACATAAAACCTAGAGATCTTCATATTTTTCACTTTTTATTTTTTCAACAACAATATGTGGTGAAAAAATTCTTATTGACCGTTTGGATTATCATTTGAATACATAAGTAGTTCACAAAAAAATAAAACGTGAAATGGCAATTTTTGAACCTCCACTCCTTGCACACTTGTTTTGAATATGCTACACCCCTTTATTACCTCTAAAAATTGGTGTGTTGGGAAATAACATCATGCTTAAGACTATGGTAAAAGATTTAGACCTTGTACAATGCAAAAATTTGATACAAAGTGAAGTCAAAGTCTGCTGATCTACTCAACGCAGGGAAGAAAATGAACCATTGTTTTGACTTTAAACACTAAAATCTATTAATCCGTGCGGTGGATTGCAACCAAAATTTTATGGCATGTTTATATAGAAGTATTTTTTAAGATCTTACGGTTGAAAATCCAAAATTCACTTTAAACTGTGATTTTTATGTCTCTTTTTAGCAGTGGCAGTTTTGGACTGGTTTTAGAGCGAAAGTGGTCGTGGTCCTTTAGGGGTTAAAAACATAAAATGGCTCTCATCAACACCGCTCCAAAATCCCAAAAGCACCATGAATCCTTTTAGAGGTCAAATCAAACGCCACATGGAATGCCATATAGCATGCATTCTAACCTCACTGTATCTTTTTCAAAGAAATTATAGCTACATGTCTTGAAATCCTAGTGATGTGGCCCTCCCTGATATCATTTCTTCCGAGCTGGTGGGAACTATCCAACAAACTTTGTCATTGTACGCCAAACTCATAATATTGAATCCAATAAGTGCTTTTGCAATCACTACATGCGGCAAAATTGTTGTTATTGCAACTTGCTGTAAGTTGAGATTAGCGTATTTATGAAGATAACTTCTTGAAATTTATAGTGAGAATAGGAATATGGATTATCTTTGTGGGGATTTTTTTTTTTGGACTTATAGGAAAAAAGGAATGGTGCTTCAAACATATAAAGCTTGGCTCTTTTGGCAGTTGGACAAGGTACTATGGAGATGAATGGTGCCATTGTAGAGTTGATAATTGCATTTTTATTAGGCGGGTAGTAGTGAAGGAGAGTTCTTAGCAACCTTCATTGTTTTTACTAACAAAAAGCATAGAAGTTAAAGATTTTACTTATTCTGAAAAACATTTTTCTCTATTGCTAGAATAAGTCATAATAATTCTATTCACCGTTAGGATTTTAGATCCAACAATTATTTCTTCATTTAAAAATTAAAATTGCTTACCTAAGTAAAGGACCGCTTTCTCACGGGACATGGCATTGAGGGCCTCTCCACATCTTAGTGATAGCGTAGATTAGTTTGTTACTAATCTACGAGGTTTAGGACCTATGGCGGTGCACCATAGTCATCGGTGGATTATTTTCATCCACTTTGGATTGTGTACGTGCGTATAGCACCGCACACGTCATTGACTTGACATCTTCGTCAAATCAAGCTTTGTCAGTGAGTTAAAGAGTGTTAGTAATTACGTTTGTTTGTAAGCAATTGTTTATCATTAGTAATGGCTCCACATTCTCTTATACTACTTGCACTCGTTGATTCTCCCTTTGTGGAGTGTGAGATGCTTGACTACACTGCACTAAAGATGGCTTTTAGTGTAATGGTACAAATAATATAGTTACCCTAGTACATTACTTGTTAACAAGTTGGCAATTAGTATTAGCCGCCATTATCATGAATATTATCCCTCAATTGTCCACCTACCCTAGTACCCTTAGTATTTGCCACCAATCAACCACCAACCCTAGCACAAAAATTTGTTAACAAGTTGATATGTAATGAACGTCGGTCTCCTAAAGAGAGGCTCACGTGAATAAAGTGTCTGTTTGTTCCACTATTAAGACCATGTCCAATGGACAGGGAATTAATAAGCTGGAACTACTTCCCCCTTTCAAAGGTAGACACTATGTGACATGTAACCAAGAGCCACAGAACCAACCAGCCACAAAATTTAGGGATTAAAGTGAGGTAAAGAGGTAGTTTTATGGGGGGTCTTGTGCATCGGGGAGGGCTTGGTTGTTTTCAATTTTGCGTTTATGTAGAAGGATGGACATAGCGTGTTGTATGGCAATGACGTTAATATTCTTGAAAGTGTTTGTAATTGTATTAATATGAATTTTGAAGGTATCTTTTAGGGTTTTTATAGATGGGATAAAGGTGGTGGCGCGAGCGCTAGCTGTGATTACCATAAGGGGGTCCAGTTTCCATCCGAGGGCAGTGATGTCATCTATAAGGGGTTGGTATTTGTTGATTTTGTTTTCGATTGTTTCAGGGGAAAATCTGTCATTACAATATGTAAATTCGATGAATTGAATGGTGTAGTTTTGGTTTATGTGGTCGGGTGGGGGTCGTTGTATGGTAGGCCTCTAACGTAGAGTATGTCCGGTTCGAGTCGAGCGTTGCAGTGGCATCGTTGGGTTTCGCATGTACATGGGAGTAGCCATGGTGGGACCGTGTTTTCTTGTAGGTTGTTGTTAAAGGTGCCGGCATTCATGAGGATAAAACATCTTGATTTGTTATGGGAGGTGAATAATTTACGGAGTTCCCATACGGCTTTGTTATGTCTTTTGACAATTAGGGAGTGTATGTGGTGGTTCTGACATTTAAGTAAAACATGTAGCCATGTATCGGGATCCGTGGACGTGCATATTGGGCATGTTATCAATGAGAATCTTTCTCTTCCAAAAAAGAGTTGTTTATGGGCGTTTCCCATGTATTGTCCGGTACGGAATTTGATAAGGCATGTTATTTGTGAGTCGGTGATGATGGGATTTTTCCAGAAATTTGTAGAGAGTTCATTGTCGATGTTGTTGTTATTAGTCCACTTTTCTATGTTAGGGAAGTTGTCTGAGATTGTGTCAAGGTTGTTATATAGGTCTTGTTTTTTGAGGTATTTGCTCAAAAATCTAACTGGGCCTTTATCGGCGGTGCCTTCTTTGGAGGGCCAGTCTTCTTTTTGGAAGTAGTATGGTGTGGCGTGGGCATGTTCGTGTGGATCTTTGGCATTTTTGTGTGATTTTTCCCCGCCTTCTTTTGCTAGTTTATCCGCTTGTTCGTTACCATCAATATCGGCGTGGGCTCGAACTTTGTGGATGGTTGTGATTTGTCTATGTTTTAGTATCATTTGGACCATAGATTTTAGTATGGTTTGGTCGGGGTGGCTATTGTGGAGGATAGGGTGTGTTATTTGGGTGTTTAATAAGTATAGTGCGTTAATGCAGTCTGTGAATATGTGCGTTGGTTCGTTATTGTATTTTGTTGTAACAATTTCGAGTGTTTTGTGGATGGCCATGAGTTCTGCTCTGAGGATATTTTGTAGCCCATGTAGTCTTTTGGCTAATTTGATTTCTTTCGTAGGATTGTATATTCCATAACCGGCTTTTTCTCTACGCCAATTACCCGGACTAATTTGTTCTAGTGGTTTGAAGGAGCCATCAGTATAGTAACTATATGCAGGGTTAAATTTTGGTCAGGTTGTTTGGTAGTCTGGGAGAAGTAGAAGTGATAGATTGTGGTCAGGTGTGTTGTTATTGTAGTTTAGTTTTGACCATATTTTGTTTCTATTGACTGATGTTTGTATAGGTGTTGGTGGGGCCATCTTTGTATATAGTCGATTTATGGTAAGGGTTTTTGCTATGGAGGTGAGTTTGGCAAGCTGTTCTAGGGTGCCAATAGTTTGGTTTTGGTGATGGACGCATACTATTTGTAATGTAGATGGTTCAAGTCTAGACTTTTTTTGCTCGGGTGGGATAGTAGGTTCTTCGTATGGGATTGAGTCTGCTTCAAATATTGCAATGATATGGGAGTCTGCAAATGGGCTTGACTGGAGATTAAAGTTTTGGTACCAATTTTTGTCTGGTGTGATAATGAGTGTAGACGTGTGTTGTGGGTCATTTTTAGCAACAAGGCGGGCCAAGTGTAGTGCTTGTTGAGTTTCTTCCTCATTGTGGGGGTGAGCTATACCATTACCAATCCATTTATAGTCAAATGCCTTTTCCAAGGAGCCAAATATTTTATCTCTTTCCAAGGCTGAGTAGAATTTTTTTAATTTGATGGAGCATGTGACGGGGGAAGAGAAGTATGATTGTTTGATGTTAAAGGATGAGATTAGTGAGTCTGGAATAGATGTGGGTATTGTGTATTGTGCATTTTTGAGGGGATTATTTTTTGGAATGCGGTATTTATATCTTTGGTATAGCCAGATTAATTCGGTTTCAAATGATTGGGTAGTTGGTTCAATGTGTGTAGGAGTTTTTAGTTTCGTGTTGTATTGGTCCATAGCCATTGGAGTCTAGTAGTGGGAATAGTGTGTAAATGTCGGCCATTTGCTTCATATAGATGGGCTTTATTGTGCTCTATTTTAATTGTGTTCGAGATTGTGTTAATATCGTTTTCGGGGTTACTTTCCATTGTGTAGATGTTTAGGAGTGGGATGATTATAGGTGGAGTTACGGATCTTGAGTCTTGTAATTGTTCTTGGGGGTGGTGGGCTTGAATGATTTCTGAGTACAATTTATCTTTAATTTTTTGATAATATTGTTTTAGTTTTTCAGTGTTGTATGTGGAGGTATTATAGTCGTGTCTTGGAAAGAGGTTTATTTGAGGAAGCCATTTATTGAATGTATTGTTGTTGTGTTGCCATTAGCAAAGGTATTTTGTATAGGTATTTTGTATTTTGTTGGTATCTAGATGTTGTATGTGTTCGTGGCGTATGATTTTATTAATAGGATATGTGGTGGGATTTTTGGTGATGTATGTTAGGGGGCGGGGGTGGTGTGGGTATGATGGGTTGGGAGGATGGATTGATGGTAGGTTAACTCTTGGGAGGATGTTGTTGTTGATGGTGATGAATGGGTCTTGGAGTATATGGGAGTGTGGGTGTATGTTACAAGGGGTATCGCATGTAGGTGGGCATGTTGGGTGGCAAAAAAGTTGTTTGGCAACATTTAGGGCACTCTTGATTAGTTTGGATGGGGTGAAGTGGAAGGTTTTGAAGTCCTCATTATTCATGATGTGTGTGCCGTTTGGTAGAGTGATTTGTTTTAGTTCAAAAATATTTTTTGAAAGGAGTTTTTGTAAAAGTTTTTGGGAGAGTTGGGCGTTGAGTGTGTTATGGTTGCGTGTTTCTTGACGCCATACTACTTCTTATGATGTTTGTTCAAAGAGGAAATTTGGAAGTGTACTCTTAAGGTGAACTTTAGCTACTTGTTTTAATAAGAAAAATGTACGAGTTATAGGTGATCTTATACAATCCATTTTTTCAATTCTAGGTATATTTACGGCGCCACCATATTGAGCAAGAATGTAATGCGTTAGTCCATTATATATTTTCCCAAGCCTACCTTTGTCATTTAGAGCATTTTGTAATTGTTCCCCGATACATCTTAGATAGGCTTTTTTTAGGGAGAAAGCTTCAAGTCCAAATAGGTTATGTGGGAGTTGGGTTATTGCATTTGACATGCATCTTGGCATACCACAAATGGTTTTTTGTATGGTTATAATTTTTTTGTCAAGTTTTTTAATGGTTGGCATAGAGTATGGTATAGCGTAGAAACTATATGCTACATTTGGGCGTATTACGGTGTCAATCATTTTAGTTTTTGTTTCATGGTGGCCGGACATGTTGTTAATTCCTTGCATTGTTTAATGAGTTTTGTGGTCGTAGTGTGAATCTGGATTTTCCATTTTAGAGAGGGAACAAGATTTGTGCCTAGGTAAACATATGCTTCCTTTTGGTGTAGTATGGGGATTGGTTGACCACGGTAGTTGATGTTAGAAGCTTGCATGAGGGCTTTGAATATAGTTGGATTCATTTTGGATTTCTTTGGACATCCTGTAGCCACGCATTTTGGGACGTCTACGTCCATACCAGTCCATTTACAATATTTGTCGATTTTATCAATTTGTGTTTGTAATGATTTTATTTTGTTAGTTATAGTAGCAAGGTCGTCGGCGTAGGTAGCAGAGTTTATGGTGATTTGTGATGTACCAAAGGTGTATCCATTCTTGCCTCACTCTAGCCATCTAAGTAGTGGTTTTAAAAATATAATGAATAGGTATGGACTGAGGGTGTCTCTTTGTATAGTGCCTCTATGAATGGGGATGGGCTTAGTTTTACCAAAGTGCTCACTGATGTAGTAAGTAGATGATTGGGAGTAGATATTTCCAACTAGTGCAGTTGCATCTTTTGGGTATCCAATATCAGTCATTATTGCTAATAATCGGGTGTGGTCTATAGAGCCAAAGGCGTTTTTGAAGTCAACATATAGAACATATATGTCTTGATTTGTGAATCGTGCGTTTTCTAGTGCCACTTTTATAGTTTGTATTTGTCTAGAGGTATTTCTCTTTGTTCTAAATCCTTCTTGACTATCATGTAGGATTTTAAACTTTTCACCATATGAGGATTATTTGAGGTAAGTGTACTGGTGTAGAGTTTATATGTTGTATTGGCTAATGCTATTAGTCTATGATTTGGTAATATTGAAGGGTCTCCATTTTTGTACAGTAAAATTGTTGCACTTGTTTTCCATGAGGTTGGTATTTGTTTTTGTTTATAGCAATGAGAAAAAAATAGAAATAATAATTTATTAAATCTTGGGGGCATATTTTTGAGTATTGAGTTCGGTATACGGTCTGGCCTTGGGGCTTTGTTATTTCCAAGGTTGCGGAGACATGTGTCATATATGGCTCTATTGACGTATGTATGTATTGGAATTTCAGGTTCACCTCGTTTTCTAAGGTAAATCCGTCTAGGTCATGCCATGGATATTGGCGTACTACGCATGTGCATTTGATAAGATGTTGTGGTTGGTAGTTGCATGTTGGTACTGTGGGTCTATTATTTTTTGTCTGTTGATTGAATATTTCGTTTGCAATATATTCCGGGCTAGTTAGAATGTTTTTATATTGGTCAAGGATACAATCTAGTGGTGGAGATTCTTGTTTTTAAAAAACTTTTCTATTTATTTTTGTAGCGCTAGTTTTGTATAGTTGTCTGTATTTTGAGATGGCTTTTTAAATATTATCTTTGGAGTATTTTCTAGTTATTTTCCGGCCTTGAATATTGGCATTTTTTGCGATTACTGCAATGTCTTTAATCCACGTATCATAGGCTAGGTCTGGGGGGGTGGGGCAGAGATTTGGGCATGGTGCAGTGTTAGTAGTTCGGTACATATAGGATTGTCACGCCATTGTGGGTTATTTTTTACGATTCTAATAGTTTTTTGTATTATATGGTATGTGGGTATGTATTGTTTCCATGTTTTGGACATTTTGCGGGGTAGATAACCGCCTTGTAGAGATGATCTGTTTGTTGTTTGTGGTATTGGTTGGGCTTTACAAGTTTGTTCCAATGTATTAGAGATATTATTTATATTTGTATGTAGGGTGTGGCACTTTTCGTGCCATTGTGTTGGAGAGAGTTGGTAGTTATATTCAAGGGTGTTTATGAGAGAGTCAATTTGTATGGAGTTTTTTTCAAAGAACTTTGTGTTGAATTTTTCTAAGTTATCTTTTGGAATGGGGTTTAGTATTCGGATAGTATCCGTGTTGGTGATTATAGGGGTGCGACTTATTAGTAGGTTATTTGGGATGTGAAGTTTTATAGGTGAGTGATCCGAGTTGAGAATAGTATCTTTGTTTGTTGTAGAGGTGTATTGTGTAGTGTTATTTGTGTTTATGTAAAAGCCGTCTACTAGGCTCCAATCACTAGAGTTATATCCGCCTTGTCTAGAGTATCTTGTATCAGTATTTATGTAGGTAAAGTTTAAGTTTTCTGTGAAGTGGCGCCATTGATAGTCTGTAGTTTGAGGAGGGGTGATGTGGTTTTTGTTTTGTCGACCAATTAGAGCTATGTCTCTATTGAAGTCTCCACACAACAAGTAGGTATGGTTAGGGTTTTGATTTATTTGATATGTAATGGTGTTTTATATGTCTATAATAAATCTAGTATCTTCGGGATGGGAGGGCATATACATGTGAAAGATTAACCATGCTTGTAGTGGTTGATTAGTAATTTGAATTATGTGGAGGTAGGGGGATATGTGCATTGGGGTAGGAATTTTTTTGATGTTGCCCGGAAAAGCGTATTTCTTGTGTATTAGTGTAAGGGGGCCACCGCGGCCCGGTGTGTATGGTCTTTGTTGTTGGATGCACCTTGTTAGTGCATGTGTGTTTGTTAAAAATAAGTTTGTAGTCTTGAAATATGTTTTGTATGTATTTTGTAGATTTTGTGGCGGATATTTTTGTTTCTTGTATAACTATGACGGCCGGTGGCATGTTTGTATGTGTGACCAAGGCTTGTAGGCTATGGAGAGCGGTGTTTAGAGATGAAGCATTCCATGTAATTATGTTTGTGCTTCCATTGTTTGAGCTAATATTTTGGTTTTGTGGAGGAGGGTTATTTTGGTTTTGGGGAGGAAGCTAAGAGGGTGGGGGGGGTGGATGGATATATTGTGGTATGGGATTAAAACATTTTAGTGACTCATTAATAAGATTGTTAGCAAGGTAAGGGCATTAACAAGTTGATAAATAGTATTAGCCCTCAATCAACCACCTACTCGCCACCATGTATTTATTCTCCCCGTCTCATCCTCAACCTCATTTCCTTATCCTCCCATTCCCAACTATTCCCATTCATATCTCTTGCATTCCTTGAAACTTTTAATGAATATCTAATGAATATTTAATGTATATTTATATATTTCATGAAAATTTAAAGAATATGTAATGAATATATAAAGTACATTTGTATATTAGAATAATACCTAGTGTATATTCATATATATAATATATTTGTATATTAAAAGGATAATTAATATATATTTATATATTTAATTAACATTTAATATACATTTTTATATTTAATTAATATTTAAAGAATATCTAAAGAATTTTGAATGAGTTTTAAACGTATATTTTATGACAATTTCATGTATATTTTTATATTTAATGAATAGTGAATAAAGTTCAAGTGTATATTTTATGTGTATTTGAATATTCAATGAACTTTTAATGAATGTTTGATGCATATTTAATGAATATCTAATGAATATTTGATGGGAATTTATTGTATATTTATTGAATATTTATTGAATATTTCTTGTATACTTATTGTATATTTATTGTGTATTTATTGTATATTAATATTTTTCTCCTTTTCCAATATTCCTTTCTTTTCTCACTTTCCTTCTAAATCAAAGTTCTTATTTTTCCAATCTTAAACTTGCAATTTCATTTTCCCTCCGTATGTACATTTTTCTTTGTCCAGTTTTTGGAATTTTTGGAATTTTCCATATCTACATTCTACTTTTCCCAATGTTTCTCTTGCAAATTTTTGTTTTTCTTCATGCACCCAAAATCTTTTTTACTTTGATGCTCAAAATGTACACATAATCATTTTCTAGGTTTCATACACTAAATGCCCACAAGTGAAAAACCTTATATTCCACTATTTATTGGAATTGACATTTAGTGTAGTAGTTGACATTTAGTGTATAGTTTTGTCACTACACTAATTGTAAACTTAAAAATTAGTGTGTGGGTTTGTATTTTGTGTCCACTACATTAAAAGCCATATTTAGTGTAGTGATTCACTAGTTTTTTACTTCACAAAGACCCTCCCACATTCTACTATTGGCTCTAGTATTTGAGCTTGGGTGAGTTTAGAAAAAAATTGAATGCTTAGATTGATGTTGTAAAGCGAGTCAAGATGGAGCCAACGCAACAAATGGAGCTCGAATAAAACAATTTCTGAACAAGATGTCAGCGGCGCAAGAATTGGAAGAAGACGAACATTTGTTGGACCTGATCTACAATTTTTCTTCCATTTTTACAAATTCATCTGCTGCGGCCCTGCGGGCAATTTTCATCCACTATTGATGAAACTGTAATTTGGGCAGAATTTATTAACTGTGAGGTAATATCTCCCAAACTATTTTTTTTTAATTCCGACTTTGGATTGAACTCCCCACAGGGGGTTCTACCTAGGGAGAAGGAAAAATTTTAGTGGAATTTTTTTTTAAAACCAGATTTCTATGGGTTGTTAAAAAAAGATTAGTGTCTAAACTTTGGAGGTATGTAACTAGGGAAATTTAACGCAATTTTCAGTGAAATTTGTGCCTATATTTAGGACATTTAATCGTTAATTCAATCCTAGTATTGGATAGATGTTGAGCACGTTTGTCTTCTAATATGTGATTTTCATTGGAGGGACTTGTGTTTGTAAACATTGCGACCGCATTTGCTTGCTATCTCCATACTTTTAGACTTTGAGAAGGACACCTTTGGATGTTTTCCTTGTCATGTTGCAGGTTTTGCGACTTGTGACCATCCACTGGAGGTGTGTGTCAGTGGCTCTAATCATTATCATTTACCGCTTTTATGTTGTTGGGGGAGATGATCCGGTTTTGATTTTTAGATTCTTGTGCAATACCTCTCCCGTGTTGCGGGCTTATTGCCGGTGTTTTTTGCTAGCTCCATTTCTACTTGTCCTAGATTGTGATAGGGTACCGTAGAGGTGAAGTCAGGTTTATGGCCGGCAAGACATTTCCATGTGGGAGGTTGTGGTTGCACATGTGCTAGCCGGAGGTCATGACCGGTGAACCACAAAATTTGGTAGTTTTGTAGGTGCAGGTTGCACATTCGTACCCTTACCCTATAAGATAGTACCCGTAGATAGGTTGCGGGGTAGTTTTTGATTATGGTGAGTATCCAGAGTGGGTATTATCGCTCCCCCTTACCAAACCACCTAAAGAGTGCTTCCACCGCAGACTTTAGAACAGGGTCGGATACCGATGAGGCTTTGGAGCATGTTTCGACGTTGGATACCGACCATAGGCTTTGGATTTGGAGCGTGGACACGATTGAGGACATGAAGGACGATCTCCGTCATGTTGTGCTAGACAGGTTCTCGGAACGAGCTAAGGGCATCTCCCTGCCAAATTGGCGGCTCCGATTCCTGACCTAGATGAAAGAAAAGCGCCAGCGGACGCCGTCGTTTAACAACTACTATGCATTTGAGTTCTTGCCCCAACATTTGGAGTTAGAGGTCCTTTAGTCATATGGGAGGTAGACCTCGCAGCACAATACATAGTTGCGCCCAGTTGAGAAGTATTGGCGCCAGCGTGTGGAGTTGGTGAGTGCGCTCAAAGAGAATGCGGTTGCCCAACTCTCGACTTCCACCAATGAACCCAAGGTAGAAGAAGGTTTTTTCGGTGAGGACTCCTGACGCAAGGGCGTTGCCATTGTGGGCAAATAATCTTACATAGGGGCCATGTCACGATTGGTCGTGGCAACAAGTGTGGCATTGATGGCGGTTGACAATTCGCCAGCCTTTGATATTTTCGTGCAATTCATGGTGCACTTGGAGGTGGAGTATAGGGGGTTTAGGCGTGATCAAATGCAGCGCATCCAAGATTTCCGTCGGAAGGAGGATACCCCATGCACTATATGTACCCAATTGGCGCGGTTGTCAGCGGAGGTCGGTGATGTGCTTACAAAGCGCCAGCTGGTGAAGATCTTCATTTTGAAGATGGATAAGCAGATGGTGGAGTTGATTAGTTTGCATCTTCTTTTTTGGTATCACAAGAATGCCACTTTTGCGCAGGCGTTTGCTATGGTGGAGGCGCTTGATAGAGCGTTGGGCAGGAGCAAGGCCACAGATTTGATCACCGTGCTGATGGACGCTCCTAAGTCCAAAAAGCTTGCCACCACGACCGAAAGCTTGGCAGAGGCAGAATCTGAAAAGGTTGTGCATTGTTGGGCTTGCGGAGAGGCAGGTCACACCAAGGGGGACTTCAATTGCTCCAAAAAGAAAAAGTAGGCACCATGAAGGCCATGTCCAAGACGAAGGCGTCCAAGACTGTAGAGAAGGTTGGGGCAAGGGAAAGAAGGTTGTGACATGCTCTCATTATGGCAAGTCACGCGATAGTGATGAAAACTATTTTTTTCTACATCCGGAGAAGCGCCTAGGGTCTTCGGCAGCTAGATTGGATGTAGTGAAGACACTTCAAGCCGAAATGACAAAGCTGAAGAAGTAGATGAGGGCGATGGACTCTTTGAGGCAAGTGACTGATACACAGCCTCCGGTGAGGAATTAGGGCTCATCTTCAGCCCTATATCGCTCTTTGTATGGCGCTTGAGGGGAGGTGGTGGCAATAGTTGCCACTTGTGCTCAAACTACCGTAGAGGCGATGACACCTTCTTCCTTTGTGCCAGGTGGTAGTGGCCTTCCACGCTACACAGATTTGTCGGACTACATTGGTCAGTTTCGATTACCTCTTTCTTTCAACATCGCGGATGGGGCCACTTCTATTGCCGCTCCGACTCCGACCCCGATTTCATCCACTCGTGGAGATGCGACATACCTTGGCGTATAAAGTGTTGCACTTGCCGGTGTTTGCCGGTGTGGACCTTCTAACACCGAATTTTCAACCATCCGGTGTATTCCACTTGGCGGGTAGTATGTTGGAGATGCCGCATGCAATGACGGCTTGACCTACCAAGGATTATTTTCCGGCATTGCGGACAAAGTTGGCGGCGGAGGCTATTTTCACGTTTGAGGCCAATGCCTTGTGTACATCGATGGAGCAGACTGCCGGAGATCAGTCCTTGATCTTTGGAGTGGCTTATTTATTAGACGTTGTAGCCCAGTCGGCATGGGAGCGACGCAGTATGCGTCCACAGGTGGTACATTTAGTAAATGACAATAGAGGCATGGTGGTCGGCCGTGAGGATGGCAATCCCACTTGAGCTACCTACCTATGTGTTATGTTGGATTCCGGAGCTCAACCAATAATGATTGCCAAGTAGCTAGTCCAGGATTTCAATCTAGGTGCTTTGGACCTTAAGCCTTGCCCATTTAAGATTGTTACATCGCTAGGAGCACGGAGAAGGCCATGGGCTACATACGACATCCGTTGCAGTTGATGTTTGGCGTTGGATCTTGTCCATTGTTCTCCTATGTATCTCTCCAGTGCGCTATGACTGGTGCCATCAACTACGACATCTTGGTGGATGAGCAGGCGCTTTATCCTTCGATTTTGGGTGGACAAGTGGACAAAAGAGGCGTGGATAAGGGCTAGGTTATTTGTCGGTCATGGCAGAAAGGAGCTCATTCCGGTTGTCTTCGCTGCTAGCGCCGTGGCTTCCACGGCGGACACTATGTTCAGTTGTTGTGCTTTGGCATCCGATTGGCCACGTGGTTCTACACTTTTGAAGGAGATATATGCTTTTATGTCGGTGGTAGCCAAATCATATGAACATAGACCAGTGGAGATCCCTGCACGTCATTGCAAGGATGCACTTTCTCCATGGACGACTCAGTTGGAGCTTACACGTCGCAGTTGGGAGATTGCAGACGCTTTTGATGCTCCACAACTTTTAGTGGAATCATCCACTCTGTTATTGGGCTCGCGCTACTTGGTGGCGACCAGTGGGTAAAGATATTACCCTCGTGGAGCTATTTTTTGATATCAAAACGGGGCTCACGCTTTGTAGGAGGCCGGGCTCAATGTACGCTCGTACATCCACGTGGATAGTAGCTTTGCAGCCAACCATGCCGCTTACCATCACATTTAGCGTCTCCTCGCGTTGTACCCAAAGTTGTTACCACCTTCTGCAATTCAAGGGTGTTTTGGCAAGTTGCCACGTGATGTGACGTTGATTAGTGAAGATGATCTTCGCCAGTTGAATCACGTGGACTTGGTGATTGTCGGATGGCCTTGCCAAGGCCATTCACAGGCGGGCAATGGACGTGGCTTAGATGATCTACGGTCGGGTCTCTTTGCGGATTTGCTTAGGCTTATCCAGTGGTGGACTATCCACCAGGATACATTTTTGAGAATGTACTCCTCACCTTCTTGGTCCCCCTACGTTTGTACATGACGCAACGTTGGGCTCTTATGCCCATCGGCCACATTGAATTTGGACCAACATGGCATCATCGGCGACGCTCACCTCAACACTTGCTCAAGTGCAACGGCCTATGCGCCGTGAAGTCAATGACATCTTGGACGACCACCGTATTCCCACAGAGATTACCAAGGATCATGAGCCACAATGTCGGTGGTGAACCGCGTAGGTTTCACTTGGGGGCATTTTCCACATTCATGTGTTACCAGGGGTCTTTTGCTTGTGGGACACGCGGTCCGGGTATGGTTTGAGATTCTACTTTCCAAACTTACGAGGAGTCTTTGGCCAATGAGAGGGAGCGGACGATGGACTTTTTGACATGCACCACCGCCGCACCAAATCTCTTTGAGAGCTAGTGTCATTATTTGTTGGGTCAAACATTTGACCTCAGTATCCTTGATTGGGTTTGTGGCCTCGGTTTTGCCGTGCAGCGCCGTTCGTGTAAACATCCACGCGTGTTAGGGGCACACTCTGATGGTCCGAGGGCAACGATGCCAAATCTCACAGAGATCGAGGTAGCGGAGTTGTTTTTTTATTTGAAGAGGCATACAATTGAGAAGCTTTGTGCTCAACGTGTCTTTGCAACCTTGGCCGAGGACTTTAGGCCTAGGATATTTTTTTCCAATTTTATCATCACGACATGGGATTTTCTATGGATCCCATGAGTGAGAAGTCTGGGGGCATGAATGCTCTCTCTACTACCAAGTAGCAATCACCGATTGTGCATGTACATGGTGAGTTGCCTACAGTTGAGAAGGACACCACAAAGTTCGATGATTGGCCTTTAGATTTGAAGCCACATCTTACCTTCGCTAAGGCACGAAAGGTATGAGCGTTCATACGTTCGTATCGTAGTTGTTTTGCTTTTAGTCTCCATGATTTAGAGGGCTACAAGAGCATACTAATACACATCCAGTTGAAGGATGACCACCCAATCTTTTGACGACCGTACAAGCTCAGTCCTTTAGAGAAAGTTAGGGTGGAGACTCGTTGTCAGGAGTTGTTGGCTGTCAGCTTGATTGAGCTCTCTAACGGCGAGTATGCTTGTGCCACGGTTATGCCATCAAAAAGGATATCATTGGCAGCTGGACAGAGAAGCGGATGTGTGGAAATTTTAAGCCAGTCAAATTGCAAGACCAAGTCATATCAGTATCTCATGCCTACGCCGAAGAAGTTGTTTGTTGTGGTGGGCCACGAAGAGTATTTAGTACTGTAGATTTGCGGTCTTGTTATCACCAGTTATCATTGATGGTGGATGATTGGGTGAAGACAGCATTCCCGGGAGTTGATCAGGATGAGAGAGATCAATTTTACCGATGGAAGTTCCTCCTAATTGGCCTCAAGAACGCACCCGCTAAGTTTCAAAGGATAATGGAGTGGGTGTTGACCGATTTACTGTTTGCCCGATGCTACATTGATGATGTTATCATTTTTAGTAGCAACCCATAGGTGCATGTGAGGCATCCTTAGGCGGTGTTTGAATGATTATGGCAGTGGAGATTGCGCTAGCATTATGGCAAGTGCAAGTTCTTCCACAACCAGTTGCCATATTTGGGACGTATGATCGATTCAAAGGGTCTTGGCGTACACCACGCCAAGGTGGATGCGTTGCAAAAGATTCCTGCCCCAAACGACGTGTTACGGGTTTGAGCTTTTTTTGGTTTGGCAAATTACTATCGCCGATTTGTCAAAAAATTTAGCTTAATTGCTAAGCCGTTGACTATTCTCACAGGAAAGCATCAACCATGGACTTAGAGACGAGAGCGGCAGTAGACATTTGCTAATGTGAAGTTGAAGCTCGGTTCAACGCTTGTGCTGTGACATCCAAATGCGACACGACCCTTTCCGTTGCACACAGACTGGAGTGCTCTAGGATTGGGGATTGTGTTGACTCAGATGGATGATGAGGGATGGGAGTACGTTGTGGAGTTTGCTTCTAGGAGCAACAACAACAACACGGAGTCCAACTATTTGTCCTATGAGGGAGAGGCTTTGACCGCGGTTTGGGCGACAACCCATTTTAGGCCCTGTTTGTATGGGCAACGTTTTACGTTGATAACCGACCATTAGCCTTTAAAGTGGCTCATGGAGTCGGACAAGCTTACTGGCAAGCTTGCTAGGTGGGGCTTTGTTGCTTCAGGAGTATGACTTTGTGGTTGTACATCGAGCGGGCATCACGAACTTGGATGATGATGGTCTATTTTGCAATTCAAGTCCTTCAGAAGAGGATCTCGTTGGTGCCCGTGGCATAGGGACTGTAACAGGGAGTCAGTCATAGGGTGGCATGCAGCGACTACCTCATGTTGATGTCTGGCTCCGTATCGATGTTGCCTGAGTTGGCAACGGATGAGGAACTGAATAGAGCCCAAGTTGTTAGCGATGTACGGAAAGACGTTCCACTTTTGTACAAGCTACAACATGGAAAACTTCCCCCAGCTCTTTCTGCTATGGAGCGTGATTGAGTTGAGCACTGAATAACATGGTTCCGTTGGGAGAACAACTTTCAATTTCGGGTGTCGCCGGATGAGACAAGGTGCATAGTACACAGGCTAGATCCGAGGGCTTTATTGGTACGGCAAGTACACAATGATCTAGGACATTTTGGTGCATGACAAACTCATTCAATGTTGGGCAACTAATATTGGTGGACCGGCATGTATCAGTAGGTCGCCACGTATGTTTCTTGTTATGAATTATATGATCGGGTTCGATCCAGCTTCAACACCTTGTCACCGTAGTTGCAGCCTTTGCCCATTATAGGGCTAGGATATCGGTGGTCTCTGAACTTTGTTGGTCCACTTGTCATGATTTCAAGCGGAGCCAAGTATGTCTTGGTGATGGTAGAGCATTTCAGCAAGTGGATTGAACTCGTGGCTCTTCCGCAAAACTCTTCAAAGTTGGGGGCCATGGCATTCTTCGACCGGGTGTTGGCTCGTTTTAGAGCCTTAGCTGAGTTTTGACCGACCTAGGGCGTGACTTCTGTGGGGCTTTCAAAGCTTTCTGTGCCAAAGCTTTGATTGACCTTCGTACGACTTCTTGAGATCACCCAGAAGCAGGCGGTTTGGCAAAGTGTGTGGTTCAGAACGTGAAGCGAGGCCTACGGAAGTATAGATTCCTTCAGGGTGGTCACTATGGTTGAGTTCTAATGATACCATGGATTGCCATGGAATACCGATTTTACCGATAGGCTTCACTAGCTGCTTTCGATCCATATTGATTGTTATACAAGCGGGAGCCAATTTTACCGAATTTCGTTTGGGAAAAGTTGGCTTCGGTTGCGGATTTGAATGATCTCGAGGTGTGGGCCCAATGTCTATGGGATTGAGAGGAGTTCTCCAAGCACGCGATGCCTATGACCATGGAGAACTTATCCATCGCTCAGCACCGTGACACCTTATGATACGCTCATATTCGTAGCGGTGCCTACCAACCTTAGCTGTGACGTTTTTCCACCGGAAATTACATTTATCTGAAACGTGAGGCGCCCACAACATTGGACGTCAAGGTAGGGCGCACAATTCTTCGCATGAAGGATGTGTAGCCCAGTGGCATATTGTTGCTAGAAGGCAAGGATGGTTGGAAGTGTCGTGTTAGCGTAGATTAGTTTGTTACTAATCTACGGGGTTTGGGACATACGGCGGGGCACCGTATTCATCCATGGATTATTTTCATCCACTTAGGGTTGTGTGTGTGCGTATAATGGGGCACACGTCCTTGACTTGGCATCTTTATGAAGTCAAGCTTTGTGAGTGAATTAGAGAGTGTTTAGTGATTACCTTTGCTTGTGAGTGATTGTTTATCATTAGTAAAAGCTCCGCATTCTCTTATACTACTTGCACTCGTGGATTTTTCCCTTGCGGAGTGCGAGACGCTTGACTACATGAATGATTTCATACTTGTTCCTTGAGGGTGTACTACGTACATATGTTTTAGTGTATGTTTTTTGTTTATTTGATGTTGGTTAGGACTCTCGATCTGTTGCGGTTATCAATCTTTCTTTACACAAGAGGTTTCTATACTCCTAGTTGTTACAGGTCCATTTTTCTTTTCATAAGCACCTCTACTACTTGTGAATTTTAGCATGCAATGACCTAACACAAATTAGAACATAGGTCCATTGAGTTTATGCTCTATACAGTACAAAAATTTGCCTTTATCTTGAGTCAAAGTATGTTGAACTTGTCCGGGCACAGTAAAAAAGAACAATTTTTCACACTTCAAATGCACATATCTTTCTTTATGTAGAGTCAAAGTTTACAAAAAAAATTATGATGTCTTTTTGTAGTAGTTAGCTTGAATATATAACAGTTGAAAATAGCCAAAAATTATTTGAATAAGTCTAATAATATTTCATCTCGAAATGGTAGTTTTGGGGTGGTTTTGGTGAAGTAGAAGGCCTAGTTTTTCAGGGGTTAACCTTAAACGTCAGTTGAAAACCGTATGTATATGACCGTATCTTACTCAATAGAATACAGAAAATGTATTGAAGTTTAAGAAGACTTACACCTTTGGATTAAAGATTCTTCAACTAACATCTTTCATTTGGGAATCATTTAAATATTTGAACCTTATCATATTCAAATACAACACCGTACATGTAGAATATGGTGGCCACCAACGGCACCTTCTGATATTTAAGGGTTAAACTTTGACTAGTTGAGGATTCCATACCAGCTTAGTCAACTATGATCCGGGGGAGTTGCAATATTTGTCATTACATACAAATTTAAATGGTATTAAAAGTGTTTCCATGAAAGTCTTCCGGGAGGAAGAAATATATTGTGACCACGTGCAATCATAAAACTCTGAAGTAGGGTATGACAAAAATGGTTCTCCAGCATCTAAAAAAATTCTAACATCATGTGCAAGAGGCCAAATGAGAGAATTCATCATTGGAATGGGCTTAACCCTTTGAAGCCCACACAAGACCCCGAATGGGACTTTGGAGATGTTGAAACTCAATTTGCATGAAATCCATGAGGAATTAAGTTGCAAAATTTGAAGTTCAAATTTGCGCACGCATCACATGAACACTCTGCAAAAATCAGAGCATGACTTGGAGTTATAAAACCTATGGAATAGCGAGGAATACAATGCAAAATACATCAAATACACTAAAATACAACGAAGACCATGTTGCATACTATGTTGTATTTCACACACATGTAAAATGACTTTGGTCTTAAATTTTGATTGAAATTGTCTTTAAGAGATTCTTCATTCCATGCAAAACTTTTGTTTTAATTTGTATAAGTTTGGAACATTTTTTAATACAATCAAGTAGACAGAAAGTAAAAAATCATCAATATTTCACATAGGATATGTCAATGCAAAGCTATCGATGTAGAGCATATGTGAACTTCTTTTATTCAAAGTACAAAAATTCTTACAAGAATCTGTTGATGGATGAAGTAGTATACCTCCCAAAGTCCACAATTTCATCACCAATATACGGTAACTTTAATCACTATAATATATTCCATCAACCTTGAATGTTGTACAAATTTTCCCAAAGTTTAGGTCATGGTTTGAGTTCAATTTTGTAAGGTTTGATACTAAAACTAAGCATTGCATTTCCATTCAAAGTTAATTCAAAGGGTTAAATCAGCAGATATCTTGGTTTGGAGAAACATGAACTAGGCGCCAAAGGGTTAATATCCATTGCAATGAAGAATGGTGTCTAGCTAGGATTGAAATGATGTCCCCACACAAGAAACTGTCTTGTAAATCACGCCATTCTCTAGGGACTGGAGCGCTTCTTGCCCCACCTTGACCTCAATTCCTGAGCCATTTTGACTCTAAGGTGTACATGATTGGGACTGTGGACCAACTTGTGGCACCTCTGTACCAACTTGCCTCTGCTACCATGGATTTGTTGATCCTGCCTGAAGCAAGGTTATGGAATACATGTACTTGGACAACTGAGGGCCGCTTCACACCGGGACTACGTCAAGAGGCCGGCAGTCAAAATTTCAACCCAAACAATGGTGAGAGGTCAAACCCTTGGGTTGAAAATACATAAAAATATACAAATTGAAGGAAGTTGATGGCCTCTTGAAGGAATTTTGGGTCGGTTGAAAATGACGACCCAAGTTTGCCCTTCAGAGGTCTTCCAAAATTCTCTAGAAGTGTTGTCATGTAGGCTCAATAGAGGGCAATAGCCTTTGGCCTTTGGCCTGTAGTGTGAAGGCCAAGAGGCCAAACTTTGGTCATTCTCGTAATCTCATTGATGGAATTCGACGGGCTCTAGACCTTAGTCTCAATGTGAAGCGGCTCTAAATACACGTAGTTAGATGTACAATGAGCTTTCTTTACAATAGCAGTTGTTACAATAATCACTCCCATTATAACAGTTGGCTTGCCAAGTACATTTGCACATTTCTAGACCAAAACTCCCTTCATTATAATAGCCTCTCTTTATAATAGGCAGAACAAACACGGCTGTCGTAAAGGGGGCTCACTATACTTGTTGTATACATGTACTTGGATGTACTAGTACATTTTGTACTCCAGATGTTGCTCACGGAGCACAACTTAATACATATATTCATATTGGGAATACGAATACATGTATACCAAATTTGATAACCTTGGGCTAAAGCAGATGGAAGGGCCTATTTCCAATGTAGCACCCACCGTCACACTGACAAATTATGCATACATTCCTGAAAATGTCTCAGTTTTATGGCCCACTCCATCTTCATAGCATTCACTAAGGTAGTGGTTGATATTTCCGTGCAGTTCCAATTGTCGCACCCTACATTCCGGGGCTGTGTGTCAGAAACCAACCAGCCAGGCTTCAGAAAGTGTCCAAGCTTGTTCTAATTCCGCCCATGCTTGGGAAAATTGAGAACTTTTGATTGGTTCGAATTGGTGCACAAGTGCTCTATTTTCAGAATCCAACCTCTCATGAACACCATGACTCTATGAGCGGTTATTGGCCACTCTAAGCCTTCGTTCTTAAAAATTCATAGAAAATTGTAGAAATGCTCAAAAAATGTTTTTTTTTGGGGATGCCTTTGCAATAGCTTTGCGAAGCATCCAAAAATCATATTTTTTTTCTTTCACAAGTCTAAATATGCAAACCTGAAATTCGCACGGGAATATCAACCACTACCTTATACTCTACATTCTATTATATGTGGGTGTCTACTTGTTCTTAGACAAGGTAATCATAACCTTTCTGACAAGAGTTTTTTTGGTTATATATATATATATAGGTATATATTCATTAAATTTTGCTGAAGGAAATGAATATGTAGATGTCGAAGTACCTCCAATTGGGAAATAAATATTAGAATGCTTTTAGAAAATAATAAGGTAAAGGCACCCAATTCCGATCACTTAAGCCAGTTGGGAACTCAAATGACATTGTATGTCAAAAGCTTTTATATAGAAAGATGCAGAATTAGGAATGAAAAACTCAACAAATATTTTTAAAATTTTAATCTCAAAGATTTGGATTTGGTATAGAATTTAAAAGCCCAAAAACCACTGGAGCCCATAATCAATCTGTAGAGTAGGTGAAGTTAGTGCCCTCCTTTGCCCAATGCCAACAAATGAGAGTGAGTAAAAGGGAGAAGACATGCCATGGATAACCAGCTCATGGAGGGTACCCAATGCCGATCGGCCTTGTTTGGCTTTTGAGGCAATGCCACCAATGAGAGCTCAATTGAAATGGAGCAACCCAAAATTTCACACTTCATGACCCAATGCCGATAATGACTGGTGTTTTTAGATTTTGAGTTATCAGTTTTGGGTCACTTCATGCACCATTTCATGCATTTGCCATTTTCATGCACAATGCCATGCATATTCTACTCATCGGAATTGGTGGCCTCTACCTTAATTCCTAGAATGGTTTTATCAAAGAAACAAAGTCAAAATATTTTAGGGGTTATTGGAGTCATTTGTAAAGTTGCCCAAAGTTCCAATAAGATAAGTGCCTTTTTATGTATAATACCACTATCATTTATTGTTAATAGCTAATACCTTACCCAACGGTCACTTTTGTACATATAATGAGTACCCGTAGATGAGAGACTGTAAAACAAAAATGGGTACCGCTAAGATTATTTATTAAATTCACAAGTTAAAAGATAATTATAAGTTTTTTTGAATATGGAGTCAAGGAAGAAGCAATCTACTTTTCAATACTCCAGTCTGTTTTTTTGCAAATACTTGATTATTAATTGATACACAATGCAAAATATCCAAAAACTTTGGAAAATTTTGAGAGGCAATATCCATGTAATGCCAAGGCAATACATGCTTAATGAGTAGGTGATACCATGTAATATCTAGGTGATACGCATTGCATTTGACCCACTACAATTTGAAATAATAACCACTTCGGCACATAGGTGGCAAAAGTGACTGCTGCATACGGTAGATGTGGAAGAGCTTAGATGTCCCTCTATAAGAGTCCTTATTAACCCTTTACCGACTAGGGATGTTTCTGCAAAAACCAAGAATACTGCTGATTTTTTTCTTTGAACCTTGCCATTGAATTTCGAATTGTTTGTGAATTGTCACTAAGATAATTGTGGAGCTTGTGTTTTATGAAGAAGTTCAATATTTGTTACTTTTTCTCCCGTAGGATGGCTAGTTTCTCACAACTTCCGTTCACTTGCAACGAAGAAGAAAAGTGTGTTAGTAGTGAGAATGTTTTTAGTCCTCCAACTTGAAGTGAGAGTGGCTTCAAGTCCTACATTCAATATCCTTCTTCAACTAGTACTAGTGTCTTGATTGGAGATAGTGAACCATATGAGAACAATTTGGATGTTGAAGGGAAGGAAGTAGAGGAACATGACGATTGGCACATTGTTGAACCCACAAACAGGGGAAGAGGTGAGCCTATAAAGAAGAAAATTCCAGCCAAGAGTGCCAAAAAAGTGAAGGTTGAAGATGAAGACATGGAGGAGAAAAAGAAGGATTAGCCAAATGGTGACGTTGAACAATTTATTGCAATTCGAGGTGAAATGCACGCAAAGTTTGTGAGGAATGCTACAAAGCAAGGTATGCTCTTCATTCATTGTGGTTAAATTTTTGTTTGTTGACATTTTTAGATTGCTCTCAATGTTGAAGATCTATAACTTTTACATTGAGTGTTTGAATTCACTAAAACTTGTTGAAAAACTTTGTTATATCTTTTAGTTTTTTTGACATTTTTTTAATATGATTATAAGTAGTATTGAATTTTTGGAAATCATTTTAGTGCATGTAATTTTGTATGGATTAGCCAATGTCCATTTTCATGACTACAACTTCCATGACGTCATAATATTTTAGTATAAGATACTTCTATCATATTTAAGCTACTAAAATATATTTCAACACATATGTGTTTAATTTTGAAT
This sequence comes from Bryoerythrophyllum caledonicum, assembly GCA_963971425.1. Taxonomy (NCBI): domain Eukaryota; kingdom Viridiplantae; phylum Streptophyta; class Bryopsida; order Pottiales; family Pottiaceae; genus Bryoerythrophyllum; species Bryoerythrophyllum caledonicum. The sequence goes on along the minus strand of OZ020518.1, from coordinate 18,291,673 downwards.
TCTTTACTATCCAAAGTTTCATTATTTACTTATGTGATTGTTGTTTGCAATTTTTCAAAGTCGTTTGCAAAGGTTTAGGCATTGTTCTTGAGCATTCCTATATGCATTAACATATAAAAGCAATTACTTTTCTAACAACATGCTACTTTTTTTGCAAGTGTGGATACATGGATTTGACTTCAAGCACAAACGCTTGATATAATTCTTGGATTTTCCCGCACTCCTAAAGCATATCGGAAGAAGTTTGAGATCATTTCAGGTCTTACAAAGAGGACAAGCTTGCTCAATGCTCATGATGCTAAACCAATATAAAAGAGAGGGAAATTGGAGAGGAAGAACAAGAAGAACACATATGTTGTATAGTGAGAAGAGTAGTTCTTCATACAATGAATATGGGATTTCTCTTATCCATCCTTTACTATGTTTTCCATACAAGAAGTAGAATTCAATCCCCTGTACTAAAATGAGTTCCAAAATTACATTGTTCATTGAATTGAACTGCAAATTTTACCACACAAACTAGACAAGCATGCGCATTTTTTTCAACAATTTTTTTACTATATTTAAACACTTGATGTAAAATTTATAGATTTTCAAAGTTGACTACAGCCAAAAACGTACATAATATGTCCATGGGGACTATTTGAGATTGTGGCTCCTATCGACTAGCCTAAATTTTCTTAGTGGTGAAGTTGGTGGCGGAGTTCACCTTGTGACGTTATCGGTGGACTTCACCTTCTGACGTTATCGGTGGACTTCACTAGATGGTGTTTACACTACAAACCAGTCAAGACTTCTTCATGCATTATTTTATTGTCTTTTTATCTTGTCCAACATCCACCACTTGCGTCAAATAACCATGTCTTGGCCGAAACCTCTTGACCGATTGGTGAAGCTCTCCACTGTAGTGTAAAGCGGCCTTTAGTAATTGGGACCACATGCACATGGTGACTTGGCTTGGGAAAGGTGTGGGGGAACTATTGGTTAACTCTTTGAGAGCTTAGGGTACTATGGGGGAGCTTTAGCTTGCATGGGGTAGGGCCCAAGAGCATTGATTGCCAAGCATTCCATTGGAGCAGAAGGAAAAAAGATATAAAATTCCTCATGCTCTCTTTCTTTCTGTTTTTAAAACTCATATGGTCTGGCACCATATTCCTCCTCGCTTCCCTATTCGGGTAGCACTTTCAGGAAAACTCTACTATGCGATAATGGTATGATACCCAGTTGAAAATGAGGCACTCATGACCCATAAAGAACAACATTCAAAACATGTAAAGTCCCCAAGTATGTCTTGTTGCCAATATTGAAATGGAAATAGGATGTAGGCCTTGACTCTCACTGATTGCGCATCTACTGTTCACTGAACATTCCCTTTTGTGCAGTACTGTATGTCTTATCCAACCTCCCCCAGTTTGTCCTACTGCTTGCTGACTCCATATTTTCAAACCCCTCAGCGACCGTGACTTAGCATGTTCATCAAAATCGCTTCAAAACTGCCTCTTTCAGATGAGATATCGTGATATTTATCTACATGGTTTTCGTTGTTTTCAACGATAAGGTTTTTTAGTACTACAAGGAGACACTCATAAATCTCCGTGAACTTTGATTGCGTGGATTGTAAGATACATGCATTTGAAGGGGTGTATTATAGTTTATTCCTCCTCGTGCTGAAATGGTTAGCATACTTTCTTCTATTTAAAGGTCATTTTAAAAAATTGAACCCAATCTACTCTTGTGTTTACTTTATCAATGTGAAGGAGAACTTGTGTTTTCAAGTCCAACAGTGGTTCCAGAATGTTGGAGTAGTCTAATTCACTAGGTGGGTCCCACGTGCCTTAAGGGTTGCAACAAAGATGCCTTTACATTGGGTTCTTTTGTTCGGTAGCCTACCGTCATGTTCGGCTTTAATTACTTCAAAAAGGCAAGCCAAATTAATCGGAGAATTATTAAGTGAAAATGTCAAATTTTTTTATAAAAAAACACTAATATAAAAAATCTCTGACTATGAGAGACATCAATGGAGAGTAGGCTTAGAAAAGCCTTGGTCTTTGGAAGTACATGCATGAAGAGTTCAATTTGGAACGGACCTCATTATTTCACTGCAATGGGTGCCACAAGGACGCGGGTTTTATGTTTTTGGCTCTTTTATTTGGAAGGTCCGGAATTTTTTGGAAATTTTAGCCAAGTTTGAGGCCATATGCCTCAAATTACCCCTTGTGACTCCACCTTGGTAAGAATATGAATTCCCTTCAACATAAAATAGGGGGCAAGTTTTGCCTATATCCATGTCCCATCCATAGCAATGATTTAGATAGAACCATTTGTAACCCCCAAGGTCTTTGGTCTAAACCCCATGGTTGTCAAAACATGCTAAATTTACTGTTATGTGGTTTGTGCCGGAAATGACTTATTGTCTTTTAAAAGCCAAACGGCTTTTTCTCAAAATTATCAGTTCTTTAATATGGAGGTGTTTAACCTAAAGATATGTGTAGCTAGGTGTACATGCGTGCCAATATCGTTTGCTCGCACCCTAACCTGAGAGCTAGGGGCCCGCGTCAAAAAGTCACTGCCCCAACGTGCTCAGTCCAATAGAATATTAGGTTGGCATGCCAACCTTTGAAAAGGCCCTCCATCTAACCCCTTTGAATTTATTTTTTTCAATCCTTTTTCATATCCATGCATCTTCACTATGACCCTACTCTTATTTCAAGAACTTTTACATAACTAGTTTTCTTCCTAGGTCTTACTCCTTCTCTTCCTGGGTTATTTCTTCTTCTTTTCCTTAATTTTAACTTCTCTTCCTTGATTTTTACTCCTTCTCTTTCTTATTTTGCATGATTCATAGTGCTTTCATTTCTAGCCTTTTCACTGAAACCGAGTGGTTTTTTCTTGCTATTATAGCAAATACTTTTGTTGATAGTTTGGGTGACTTGATGCTTCAAAAGGAGCCCTCTCAAGTCAGGAAGATAGGCGGGGGAAGGAGAAGGTGAACAGAGAACGATCAAACAAGAATGTCAGCATCTTCTTAGTCTTTGTTTAAAGAAATATTTTAATATTGACCTCAAGAGCTTCAAAGAGAAGCAGTGAATAGAATTTGCCTAGAATGTGAATAGAGCCTTCTCTACTGATGTTCAACGTACTTGGGAGTAATGCCAAGAAAAATATCTTAGAATTTAGCAGAAGTTCATTGTGGAGAAGATGAAACAAAGAGCAATAGGAGCAACACCGTTGAAGTGGCTACAGTTCAAGTTCTTTGACAACATGATCGACGGCACTACAAAAGTTCAAGATAGATGATATGTTCAAGAATTTTACACTATTACAAAGTATATAAAATAATGTTGCGTTCACAAAATTTTATTGTATTTGGAGTTTATAAGCATTGAACCAAGACTATTCCTTAATTTGTTTGTATTAGCCAAAAGCTTGTTACATTGATTTTATCAAATCATGATACATGAATATAAGACATGTTTGTTGCTTTGATATTCAAGCAATTCATGATGATATTCATTTCAATAATATGGTAGAAATACACTAGGGTCTATACAAATTGGGCAAAAATTGAGATATGATTAGTATATCTTATTAACAATCCTTTGTAAAATCTTTGATGAGTTGCAACCGTCCATTGAGAAAATCTGACAAAATCGTGGCCATGGGAATGTAAGGTGAATCCTAAACATCTTGGATTGGATGTTGATCTCTTGGATTTTTTGCTGACAAGACAAATAGGCACTTTTCATTAGCCATGCACAATTTTACCTCGTATATTTGAATACTACAAAGAATACATATTATACTACACAATATCTGTAGTATATACAATGGGCCTGGGCATATAAAATTAGGATTTCATAAATTCAAAGGTAAAAAATGGAGTTTGTATGTATACTCTAAGAACCCACCTACCAAGTTTTTATATGGTTTATAAAGATGCAAATTGTATTGGACAAATACCACCGTTCTCCCCCAAAAAAAATTAATCTACAAAATAGCCCATTTTCTCATTACAAGTGAATTGGAGTTGGGGATCTAAAGTTTTTAATTGGAATGTCCACAAACATTATCCTATCAATGTTTATCCAAATTTTCATAGAACTATAAATGCTAGATCATTTAGAAGAAGTATCTTGCTTGTGTGTTTTGGAAAAAATCATTTGGAGGGTTGAGCAGCTTGCGTGAGCTATATCTTTCTTGGTGCTAGCCTTTTGAAGCTCTACCTCAGACTTTCACACAAATCAGTAATTTTCTTGTGTCATGACTACATTAGTTACAATGTGGTTGTTACAATTTGAATTATCTTAATTTCAAGAATAGATTAACCCCTAAAATTCTTTGCGATTTTCTTGTCAAAAACACTTCAAAACTACATATTCTAGTAAAAGAGAAGGTAAGAGTAAAAAAAATCTTCCATTACTATTTTTAACCTTAAGATATTAATTTAGAGTATGTCAAAAACAAGTGGTAATATTCTCAAATTTTTTCACCACATGATTTAGAAGATTATAGTATTTGAAGTGAAAAACATAGTCATTTTGGGACCATTCAAAACAGGATCAACACACTTTGTTTCCTCATGAAAAAATATCTCTTGCATCTTTTCTTTTGAGGAGATTTTACCAGATAAAAATAGACCATATAAGCTATACTTTCCCCAAATTTCAAATGAAAAAATAGTGTGTAGCATTCTCAAATTAGTATCGCAAGTAGAAGGGTTTTATAACTTGCTTATTTGCATTTTATTTTTTTGTAAATTGTGGATCTTGAAAATTCAAAATCCAAACGGTGAAATCAAATTTTCATACTCCTTTTCAAAGTAGAAAAAATTAAAAGTACAAAAAAGGAAAATCTCTATCTTTTATATGGCAAAGAAGAATTTTTTTTGGCACCTTGCCCGAAAAGGTGTGAGAACTTTTATTCTCTTTTAAAAAAAGACATCAATTCCAAAAGTAGTTTTTTTTTCAAAATCACCAAATAGTATAATATTAGATTCTTGTAAAAAAAATTCATAAATAATGGAGTGTTTTTGCTATGTTGCCCGAGGTGCCCGACGAGTAGGAATTTTTACTTTGGGCATCATATTTTTTTTTTCCAATGTCCAAATGATGAATAAATTAGATCCCCATGAAGCTCTAACATTACCACACCTTCAAAAAAAGTTCAATAAAATATATCTAAAATTGACATCATAGGAACCTGCCCAAATTCTCAAAAAACCTGTTTTGGGACAATTGTCTTTTAGGGGTTAATGTCTTTAAATGTTAAAGTTGGACCTCGGGCAAAAATTGAGTTGGCTCCAGAACCTAAAGTAAGAATATTTTATCTCATTTGATGCCAAACTTATCCTCTAGTCCAAATTATGGTGTTGTAAAATTTCAACCTTCCCTAATCTTGCAATGCTGCAAAAAAGTGTGTGCCTTTTGGATTAGCTAGCAATAACTAATGTAATAATTTCTTGCACAATGTTTTGATTATAAGAACTTCAAAGTAAGGTCATCATTCCTTCGAGGTTCCATGTCGATTCCGTCTTCTTTGCAATTACCAAGTCTATGGCCTATCCACATTTCAATAACAAAATTGCCTCGTGTCTATAAGAATTATGGAGCAAGTTGGGCTTTAGATGAAAAGTTCTAAAATTTTAAAAAAATGTAATTGTTGTTGAATACCACAAGGCTCACTTGCACACATAATCTTGAATAGTTTGTTTGCATTGCAAATTGCTTGTAAAACAATAAAGTGAAACTTCATCTTATTCAAGAAGGCACTTTGTGCAATAGTGATTATTTGGTCTAGTCAATCAGAAAAAGATCGTGTGTTTCATCAATTGCACGGAAAATGTTTGGCACTCCTGTGATTTTATAATAATCATCAATGATACCTTGTAAGCATTCACCTGTAGATATGCTATTGCATCTACTAAACAATTTGTTCTTGTTAGAGAGGATGGATGCTATGGCTACATACTTGCGAATTGTGGAACCTCCAACTTTGAAACGTTGAGCAATATGGTTTGGAAAAGAACCATGTACATGCCTATAGAGTATCACAACAATAATTTTCTTGATCTCCGGTTGAGGCTTAACAAGGTTTGTAATGTTTGACTGCAAATTTAAATAAGTTGTCAATATATGAACCAATTCTTCAAATGCATTGAGGCTCATTCTATAGAACTTCATGTATTTTATATAATGCATGCCCTCAAATGCCCAACAAAACTATATGCTTCTTCCATCAACTCTACCCTAGACGTCCTTGGAGCATAATTCCTTGTTATGACTATTGACTATTGACTATTGAAGATGAAGGTAATAAGGGCCACTCTTGGACTCCAACACCGCCCTCATCTTTTTAACCTAATACTTCTAAAATGGCCCACTCTTATTGTGGAATTGCCCAATGTTATTGACAAGAGCATTCATACAATCACAACCCTACCATAGAAAAATGGTCCACTGTTGCTTAGAAGGCACCTACATTACAATAAAAGGAAGAAGACTCGATAAATGCGCCCAAATGACGTAATACATTCTTCATGACATATAATGACATAAAAAAATATAATCCAAAAACAACATACCACGTGCACGATACGGCCACCAAAAGTTGCCCCTCAACAAATCCCTTCACGACCAAGTATAAGTCAAGATAAAATATGGGAAATAACTTAGGTTCCTTCAATAAGTTCAAAATCACTTGTTGTCTCTTGTAGCTGGCCAAAAAAAAATCCAAATGGATTATGTAAGATACATCTCAAGAGACAAGGAATAACCCAAAAGATAGTATGTCAACATGAAATAACTCTAACATACTATGATATGGATTGTATTACCACATGCAAACTCCCAAACAAAATTGGAGAAAAGCTTCAAAGACAACCTAGAGTTCACTTACAATATATATTTAGAAATGAAGAAAGTCACCATGGCCTTGGTATAGTGGTTTGAGTCATGGCACACCGGTGAGGTGGTTGTAAGTTCAAGTCCCCGTGCCGGCGTGGTGCTTACCACCAAAGTCCACCCAAGTATGGTGGGGGGTCTTAAGACCTCGTTATATGGGTACCGAAAAAGCCCTTTGGGGGACAACATGTTGGTTGTCTATAAGGCACTTAGTGTATAAAAGTGTTTATCCTCACAAGGGGGGAAAGTCCTATTTCACTACCCTATGTCTATGTCTTGTGGCCATAGGCTTTCTTCTTGAGAAATGAATAACACTAGAATAACAGAATACAAGATCCGTTTTAAAAATACCGTTAGGCAGCGATACTTCTAGAAATTACAAATAGCCACATTTCTTTTTGATTTATTTATAAAATTATTATTTTTGTTGATTCAGGCAGTCATTTAAATCAATACTTTCTTGGATACTTGTGGTCTCTAATTTCCTAAATATTGAGGGAAGGTTCAAATCAAATATTTTTGCTTAAGCTACTACAACTGCTTCTAACAACTTAGGCTAAAGAAAAATAGTTTGAACTTTGAAATATTTTTAGAAAATTGGAGTAAAAAGTGCCCAAAGTGGAAAAAAACTACATCAAAAGAGTGCCTACAATCGCAAAAATGAAGCAAACATGTTAGACTTTTGCAATTTACAATTAAATTCCTTACACACAAAAAAACTAGTTTAGATCTTCAAATGATATGTAAAAAATTTGTTTGAGGTAAACTCAACCAACATAGATAAGAAGTGCAATATTCTTTTATGATAGACCTATACAAATAAAGCTCTAACTTAAGTAAACCAATTTTCAAATGTGTCTAATTGTAGACGTTTAGTATTGCATAACTTACTATTTTAATATAACTAATCATTAGGCTTATAGGTGTCCAAGTTGCTTGAAGGTTGTGATAGAAGATTAAGTTATGTTTTTCCTTACAACAAACTATCTAAAATTGAGACATTACCGAAATGAGACAATAACCTCTAAGGGACCATTTGTACCTGTTGGGTACAAATTGATTTTGGGCAGGTTCCTAAAAATCCATTTTTGAAGATAACTTTTTGAAATTTTGAGTGAGAATAGAAATATGGATTATCTTTGCGGGGGGTTTTTTTTTTTTGGACTCATGAGAAAAATTATGATGCTTCAAACATAAGAAGCATGTTTCTTTTAGCAGTCGGATAGGGTACTATAGAGATGAATAGTGCTATTATACAGTTGACAATTGCACTTTTTAGAGACGAGTAGTAGTGAGGGAAGGTTCTAAGCAACCTTCATGGTTTTCACTAAAAAATGCATAGAAATTAAGGATTTTACCTTTTTTGATTTTTTTTCTATCGTTAGAATAAGTCATAATAATTCTATTAAATGTTCAGATTTCAGATCCAACAAATATTTCTCTATTTAGAAAATAAAATTGCTTTCCCAAATAAAGGGCGACTTTCTATATCCCTAGTCGTTGCAAGTCCATTTTACTTATTGAAAGCACCTCCATTACTTGTAATTTTTGGCATGCAATGACCTAAGACAAGGTGGAACATTGATCCACTGAGTTTATGCAATGTGTATTAAAAAAATATGCCATCATCTTGAGTCATAGCACGCTGAATCTATCCGGGCACAGTAAAAAAAACAATTTTGCACTCTTGAAATGCATATATCTTTCAATCCGTAAAATCAAAGTTTACAAAAGTTTCAGGGTGTCTTTTTGTAATAGTTAGCTTGAAGATCCAACGGTTGAAAATAATAAAAAATTGTTTGAATAAGTCTAAAAATACCTCATCTCAAAGTGACAGTTTTGAGGTGGTTTTGGTCAAGCAATACGCTCGGTCCTATAGGGGTTAAAGAAAAAAATGATCACAATTCTTGAGATCATGGCTACAATCGACTGAGCACAAAAGACCAATACGCCCTGGAGGATTTGGGACGTCCGTAAATCAAGACCATAAGAGCATCCTCAATGCATCCCTTGGATAAGTCTCTGGCATTGAACTTTTCAGGGTTAGAACAAAACCCCGTTTAGTAAACAAACCGCAAACATTTCAGAGTTTGGCCTCCCACACGCTACATTTTCCACCCTTTCAGAGCCCTAAACTTCTCTCTGAGAACAATAAGAGCCAAGAACTTAGGCATTGACTCCGTTCCTTGTTGTGTGGTCTTAGTCTTACTGCCACATCAGAAGTGAAGCAGCTATTCAAGGTGTGAAGCGCCTATACAGGGTCGTGTTGTGTTGAAGCATTGTCCCCTCCATCCTTCTCCAAATTCTGCTTGTGCTCGCTACACCTGACTCAATGTTGCGGTTCAGGGTGGATATTGCGTGTGTGCATTGAGGATTGCCTAAGCGTTTGCCTCTAGGAGGGAAGGAGGAGGGACAAAACCTACTCCCTTATTTCATGTTTGATGGGACTCTTCTTAAGAAATCTAAACCTCCCACCATGGTTCAACCCCTAAAGAACCAAGTGCCTTCCAAGGAACAAAAACATTCATGTTCTATGCAATTACCTTTCAATTTGCGTGGTCAAAATTCACAAAAAAATTCCACATCATCTCATATAAGGTGAAGAGGAAGATCCTACAATTACATTCTCAAAAGTTCATCTTCCCTCCAAACGGCTCTGGTCCATGAGGGGTTAAATCGCCATAGCGGGTCCACGAGGAGAATTTGAGGCCAAAATTGACATAAAATTTTCCAAAAAAAGCCTCCTTAAATGCGACGGCCCAAAAAAAAAAATGAGCTCCATAGGGTCCCTTCCCCAAAATGCTCGTAGTAGGACTGAAATACGATTGAACCTTGGAGCGGTGATGCTCGTCTTGTTCGCCTCATGAGGTTGGTTCTTCTTCTTCATCTTCTTTTTTCTTTTAATTTTAAATTTTAAATTTTATTATTTCATAAGGTTGGTTCTTCTTCTCCTTCTTCCTTTTTCTTTAATTTATAGTTTTCTGGTTTTGTTTTTTTGCACAAGATCATGAGGTTGGTTCGCAGAGGAGACGCTTTGGCATGCAGTGGCATGGCGCAATGCGCGGGTGGAGAGTGCGAAGTGCAGTCCGGCAGTGCTCGGGGAGTCGGGCCCAACGCTGGAGTGGGATTCGTCTTGGGGTGTGGAATTTTGGTGAGAGGGGCCGTAATAGGCCAGGCGGCGTACCCGATCACGTGAAGTAGGTTGCTATTGCACCTGGCCCTCCAACGTCGCGCACCCCGAGAATAGATACCTACTAGAGTTCGGAGTTCTTCATCGCCCGGGCCCCGAACTCTCCTCCTTCCTGTTGACCCTCGCTCCGTGCATGCGACTCGCGTTCCCTCCCGCGAACGCTAGACTCGCCGTGGTACTGTAGCTGCCACGCTAGATCCTAGCGCGCTGGTCCATCCGATGGCCCAGATTGCGCGATTGCGCCCATATCGAGGTCATGAGCTTGCTTCATCTCGCACCCCCCACTTGCTCCTGTGATTACTCCTCGTGCATGCTTCAGTGGCTTGCGCTTGTGATTTGCACGCGGATTTGCTCTTCGCTGGCGCAGGGACGTTTTGAATTGTTTTGTTTCGATGAGTCTCGGAGGACATGACTGCAACGACGTTATCCCATCGATGGAGAATTGGTACGTGGAGTGGTTTGTGAATTTTGTGGAGGTGGTACTGGGCGGACTAGCAGTGTTGATGGTTTCTGGCTAGTTTGTACGTGTCTGTGTCGGGTTGTTTGCATGCATTTGTTGCATGAAGGAGGAGCTTGCGGCCATTGTGTGGTGCGTGCGGCCGGGTGGTTAACTGGCGGTTTTTTTAAACTTATTTTTGGTGCCAGGTTAAATGCGGAGTCAGAGTGGGCGGGGCACCACGGAGTCAGTGCGAGCACGGCGGCGGTGTTCTACGACGTCACGCAAGCGTCCACTACCACGGCCACCGCGGATTCCCTGTTCGCGATTCCGACGTTGCACAAGGAAGAGGGGCACCCGTTTCTGAAGCTGGACACTCTGGAGCTCTGCAAGGAGAATCCAGACGCGGAGGTGCTGGTGCGGACCGGGAGCTCGAGCATGGTGGGCTCATCCAGCAACGAAGATGAGATCACCTCCGAGCACACGTCATCGCGGCTAGTTCCGTCGGTACTGAGCGTGCTGGATCACAGGGTGGATTTGGGCATGGAGGCAGACAGCCCCCGCGGGCCGCTGTCGCCCGCCGCGCTGCAGCTCGGGATGTCTCCGAGGCCGACGTCGGGGAGCAAGCGCCCGTTCGACGACATCCAGCCCAGCGTCGGGTTCGTCGCGCCCTTCGTCACCATGGCGGGCTCCGCCCCATTCCTGCGGGGCGGCGCCAATGTCGCGGCCGCGCCAGCCGCCGCCCCCGGGATCATCTTCCCGGCGCCGCTCACGCTGCCGACCGTCCCCAGCCTGGAGGAGATCGCCCAGTCGCGGCCCAAGCGCCGGAATGTGAGAATCTCCAAAGACCCGCAGAGCGTGGCCGCGCGCCACCGCCGCGAGCGCATCAGCGATCGCGTCCGCGTGTTGCAGCACTTCGTGCCGGGAGGCACGAAAATGGACACCGCGTCCATGCTTGACGAAGCCATCCAGTATGTCAAGTTCTTGCAGCACCAGCTCCAGGTCCCCTTCCACCACCCACTCGTAGAAACTCTTGTGGCACCAGACGCGTTAGGCAGCTCCGTCCTGACATGCCCTTTGTGATGTGACAGACGCTGGAGAGGCTGGGAAACGCCTACGATCCTCGCTTCATGTCGCCAGGAGCCAGCTCCACCGCGATGATGTCGACGAACGCCGGGGCGCGCCCATTCGACCTGAACTGCGCAGTGTACCACAGCTACCCGTCGCCCTCGACGATGCACGCCGCTTCGCCGTCTGCTTCCTCCCAAGCGCAAACCAGTTGGCAGACCGCGCGCGGGACGACCCAGTTCTACAACCAGGACTCTGCCCAGGAGCAGTTTTGTCACTGAAGCTCCACCGCCACCACTTCCCGCATTCATTCGGTCGCGCTCCCACACATGGATGATCTCCACAGCGTATGCGCTCCTGGAGACCGAACTGTCAGTCGCCCAATTGGAGGCCATAATTTTGAGGGAGAATTACCATGCGTTGCTGCATCGAGTCTAGCATGCGTTCCAGGCTGCGAACACCGAGCTCATCCACGTCTGTGGTTTCATGGGATGAGGTCACCTCGAGAGAGGGAGCGCGCAAGGTAGAGAGAGATGGGTAATCAAACCCCAGAGCACCACTTCTCTCTTTCCGGGACTCTGAGCAGCAATTTTGTGAGCCTGGCTTCTTATTTGAAATCTTGCATCTTTTCTTATCCTTGTACAGTAGAGATTCAACATCCTAGCCTTGGTACTTCCTCACTTGGGAGTATGGTACTGAGAGAGTAGTCAGGGGAAGGGAGTGAGTTTTTACCTTTCTTTTTCCTTGGTAAGCCTATGTAAAGTCAGTCGATCTCAGGAGAGTTTTTGGTTCAAGGTGAGTGAAAGGACTGGGGATGATTTGTCTGTACCAAAATGTACATATGCAAGTACACATGCAATGCTTGTGTGTTGCTTTTTTTTTTGTTTCACAAGGATGTGGTGGACGAACTAGTGCCGCCGTTCCTGGATTGTAAGAAGTGATTTGATGTTCCTCGTTACCCACTCAGTGTTGAAGTGTTCGTGAGCTTTGATGTGGGTCCTTTTGAAGTGTTCGCCAATCGGAGTTCAGAACTGGCACATGTTTTTAGGTGATAGAATGACAATTCTCAAGACTAAAATGTTCAATAATAGAGGTGCGTGTAGAGATGATACTCATCAGAATGCGAGACGTCGGGTGTCTGGGGACGCGCAATGAATCTTGGTGTGTGTATGAGTGTTTTCCTCTGGAATCTTAGACTTGCTCTCGATCTGCGGACCAGTTCTCAAGCAAACGACACATCAGGCTTTGGTTCGTTTGTATGTCAGGTTGTCTCTGAAGTTGTTGGATATTGGGAGAAACGACAACGGCAGATCTTTGCTTGGAATGTAGGAGCTGAGGGGGAAATTCGTCCACGCCTCCACCCCTTTCCGCTTCACCAATATTTGATCGGCATATTGAGCAGCTTGTTCAGCGGTGTCTGGCACCAAATCGAGTCATTCTTAGCATACCAGTATCCTATAATAAAAAGTTTTGGTATCAAGTGAACCAGTCATTGCTCAAAACATACCAAACGTGTTCAGAAAAGTCCTCTTTGCAACCTTGCTCGTCTTCACATTGCTCGAGCTCACGAGATCATCGCTCACGGTGGAAAAATACCTTGTGCCTTTCTTCTTCCCAGACCACCTCCTGAAACCAAAGTACGAGTTTCAATTACAAATTTTACATCCTTGAAGTCAGACAGGAGAGGAAATGAGTAATCATTCTCACCGGCCAACATGCTTGTAATTCACACCACCGTCCTTCAATAACCCTCTCCCCCTGCTCACCATTTTGCACATTTGGTTCAGAACAGTGGCACAGACATTCAGATTCTACGATCTGCTGGAGTTTCAAAACCTACCTGAGTCTTAATTCGCAGACCAGGTCCACATGATGCCTGCCTCCCCATCTTCTCAACTCGTTTGTATATCTCTCGGCCTGTTATCGAACGCCAAGTAGGTTTCAGTATGTTCGACATGCCTGAACAGTACATGCCTGAATCGTCGGGAATTGTTTCAGATGAAAGAGATTCCCGGCGGTAAGCGCGAAACTTGAGTGCACTCTCAGCATTATCCACACACTGTTGTAGTAAAAGTGAACATGTCAGACACAACCTATTCTCTGGCATAGCCTACAGAAAAAGCATACAATGCTTGTACGTCATTCTTACTGTGTGGGGTAAAATTAGCTGGGCATCGCTTCCTTCATGCAATAATGCCACTAAGTTATGCGCATCTGCTGCTTCTTCGTGCGTTGGATACTCCCCTGCACAATTATCAGCCGTCAAATTCAATGCGATTATTTGTCACAACGCGTAGATGCACACCTAAGAGCATCCCCACCCCTACCCGCTCCCTGCTGCGGTGGTGTAGAGTTATTTCTGATATGCAGGGGAGTATTCAAGAGGAAGCCCCACCGGCTCACAGTTGAGCCATATGCCCACAAGAATCCTATAGGCTGCACCACCCAAGATGCGAGAATATAGAATGTTTGCAATGAATGCAACCAATCAGTGGACACCGGGCTACAGCCACCGGACCCGCTGCTCAAACATGAGCGGAGTGTGCGGAAGAAGGGTGGCAGGCCGCCCGGTGGCTGGGCCCCGCCACTATTCAATGCAAATGCATTGAATACCCACCGGGTTTGAGAACCGGTGGGATGCTCTAAACCCATCTACAAGTCGGTGCCACTGTACCAGATCAATTATTAGTCCACAGAGCTGAGAGGGCATGATCATCTTCAGAAGAAAACGTTCTAGCAAGCATCTTCTTCAAAACTCCAGTTGAAACTGAATACTTCAATTGATTGAGTACCTAGGAAGACAGAACTGTCATCTTCTGTCCAATATGAAGGTCTGTAGTAAGCCGTGAATCGCTCTTCACATCCATCGTATCGCCTATACAACCGTCGAATCAGAGTTAGTTGCTGGAAATGAAGCCAATGGCACAAACTTTCTCTACGCATGATTGCAAATTCCTGAAGGATCATCTAACACTCATCTATGAATTTGACCCCATTCAGAAGAATATAAAAGTTTGATGAACCCCTGAACCCACATTGCGATGCCATTGTGGTCCACAACCAACGTCTCTCTCCCCCGCTTCCGGCCTCCATTTGATTGCAAGTTAGGAGTAGGTGAAATCTCTTCCACTGGCATAAGAAGAAACTGTACCGCTTCTGCTACAGTTTGGAGAGGAAAAATTTCCTGAAGAGATTCCCGTTCTGCTTCCTGAAGCACCAATTGGTATGGTTCCTGCACGGCTTGATCGAGTTCCTCCATTTCAGTCCGCCCGCAATAGCCGGGAATGTCCAAATCCCGAGGAGGAGCCAAGCAGGGTAGATACTCCTCTGGAATAAGGACGAGTTCATCAAAATCTGTTCTGCATTCCAGGTTGTTTTTATTATCCATGATCTCAGAGCCACCACCACAGATATACCAGCAATACGGGCAAGCATGCCCTTCGTCTAGACTCCAAGTTTGTATGCAAGAAGGCTGGCAGATTACGTGACCGCAAGGCCTTCCAATTTGAGATGTCGAGAGGTTCCCGCAGAGAACGCAAGCGAAGAACTCATGCTGATCTCCCTCTGAATGAATCTTATGACACCCGGATTCCATGTGGGGAAATTGGGCTCTTCTTGAAGAGCTCGCGTAATCATACTCCACATCCATATTAGCTTGATAGTGCACAGGGTCCGCTTCTGGTCGATCTAAACAAGGTACAGATTCACCAAAATTTGCCGCCACCAGATCGACAGGGAAACTCTGGAGCTCGTTCCTTTCTTGAGGCATCCAAATTGTGTCGATGCATTGCTCTATCCAACTGGAAGGTTCACCAACCCACAATTCCCTCAATTCGTCAAATAGACTCGTAGGATTTAACGACGATTCAACTGGAGCCAAGCCTTGAGCATTACCCTCTTGCAAATCCACAGCTACAATGCTTGATGACCCTTCAATGGTAGCAAGCCCTGTAAAGTTTGCGTTGGCATCCACGCTAGCGGCCACATCTCGATACTTGTCATCGACTACGGCGACATTGTCGAAAAATGAAGGAATTAGCGAGTCAGCGAAGAAGGTCCCGTTGCAGCCCATCTCAGAAGTTGATACTCAACAGAAAGAATTGCGAGGTGAAAAGATACCACACGGAGGATTAGTTCGACCTCTAATTATTTTGTGTAATCGGCCACTCGGACTTCACCTCAACGTCCAGATCCTCGACACCATTTTTCTGTTTGGCTTCAAAGATTTCCCCCACCGTTCACCTGTTAAAATTAAAGGACATACTTTTATCCAAGAACATTAGAACAAGGACCACCTTGAGAGACTTAATAGGAATACGGAAGGTGAAAATCTATTTTGGAATATTGAGAATAATGGGGTTTGGCTGACCTGTCAGAAGGACGTCCCATGCCAACTACGACTCATAACTGCTGGGAGCTGAATCATCTCTCATTACATGCCTGCCCATGGGCTCATATCCAACATGGAAAAACCTTGTGACTACACAAGAATCAATAGGTGAACTCCACCGTTCTCAATATTGAATAGCTTAGGCTGTTTTCTATTGACGTCTACACCTAATTAACTACTGAAGGAATCAATAAGGGGGAATGACTGACCGGAAAAGGCCCTAGTCTAGTTTACAGCCTGCTGGAGACGAAAAGTCTGCCACTCATGTAATACAGCCGATTGCAACGCCTGATGCTCCATATCTTCAGGAGAAGGCAGGAAAAGTGTTGTGGGCTTTTTCTTCGGCTTTGTCTCTAAGCCTGGCAGCAAGCTATCATCTTCTGAGTCTGTGTCCAGTTCAGGCTGAGACTGAGGAGGTGGCTTTGCCCTAATGACGGCTAAAATCTCCAGTAATCTCTTAATTTTGTCAGCAGCAGCAGCCTGTCACAGAAATACCAACGGTTACTAGGATTTGGTAGGAAAAAAATGTCGAGAAGCTGCTATGACGTAAAGGTTAAACGATCCATTCTAATACTCAATATAAAGAGTACAAATGATTACAAGGGGCACTATACCAATGGAAGCATAACGAAAATTGAATGCTGCAATGCTACTAACCTCCACTTCTTCTTCGGAGACCTCTCGAACAGCATTGTCAGTTAAATCGTCAAGCCAAGTTTGAACATCAGCACTAATCTCATCCACAAGCTTCCCCGACGATGACCTCACTACAAACTTGCATACCATGGTCTTTGTCTCTTCACCAAGATCAACATCTCCACTCACTTCACTTGCTCCAAATACCATCATACCTACTAGATCACCGTACCACGACTTGGCAGCATAGCAGATCTGCACACGAAGTCACTAGGTGATGAGTCCCAAACATAAGACTAAGCGGATTAATGGGGCTAACACGCCGTGGGGTTCAAACGAGAATACCAGAACAAAAATGCTGGAGGCAATAAGAGCAGGATTGGTTGAAGAGGACTAAGTACCATGATGTTGCACAACCTTAAAGGAAGCCATAAATATCTCTATCGAAAAGACCAATTTTAACTGTCCGATCTCGTGGTTACCATTAAGTGAACATACGCACAACAATACTAGGAGTTGATCAAAGATACTTCGACTATTAACACTAGTCCACATAAATTCAGATGTGCGTACCTGAAACCCTGCCACTGTCCGCAGCACATGAGAGCACACTTTATGGAATGGTTTTGATGATAAAGCTCTTAATCCTGAAAGGAAGGGAAAAACAGCCGGTTCCATGTACCCTTCAGAAACTGTGGCTGCTTTGAGCCCTGAACTTTCATATGTGTAGGCCCCAGTGTACTCAGTAATAGCAGGTAGACTTGGCCAGATCCTAAAAAACTCCACCGGCGAAAGAGCATAAGGAACTAGAAGTTCTATGAGAGGTAGCCGATACGATCCACAACGCAACACAACTGGTTCACCATATTCAGATGTAGAGTTCTTCCGCAGCCTCATTCCCTGAAGTCCGTCTTCGACACGACTCTCGCCATCTTCACCATTGGTCAACCCAACTCCGCCAAAGAATGGATAATATAAGAGTTGTACACACAAGGAACAACGCTCGAATCGTGATACTCCGACAGTAACATTAGATACAACTGGATCCTACACAGATACACCGTGAAAGTTGTTATATACATTCTGTCGTCATCAGATATTCTCACGGTAATCTCAAGGTTTCTCAAGTAGTACTCTAAATACACATAACAAAAACAGAAACAAAAAACAACAAAAAAAACAAACAAACAATCAAACTCCTCATACTAACACCATTGCACTAGTCATGATATCGAGTTTTATACACCATCTTGTAGAAGAAGTGTCATGCAACCAAAAGCTTACCTGCGACTGAAGCTGCTGTAATTGGCGGACACCCTGAGGGGAGCCATCCATAAATCGTAGCGCGCCGATGAGCCCAACGCGAACATCCACCCGCTTGAGTTCTTGATCAGTCAGGTTCAGAATCTGGAAGCATCCTCAAACGTACACAACCAAGAGTTACCGTCTGCTTCACAAACTGAAGACATCCAAAACACTTATAAATTTCCACACATAACACGGGCCTCGGAGTCATAAATGCAAATAAGAACCAGATTCTTTATGCTCAACTCGAGCATCTTAGCTAGACATCCCGCTAAGTCGTCCAATAGTGAGACAAAATTGACCGTCCTCCAAAAACAGGATGATCTCACTTTCCATACCTTAAGGTGCAGAGTTAGTCGCTTCTCGTGTGAATCAGTCAAATGGTATGCCTCAACATAACAAGGATCGCTGCTGCCCGACAAAGTGATGGTAGTTGGTGGAGCCTTCAAATAAGTCATTCCAGACGTTGCTAAGGTGAGTTCACTCTGAGCAGGTCTCCAGAGCTCTTGGACAGCCGTGTGAACAAGGTCTTCAAGCTTACGATCCTGAGCTGCCGAAGCATCGAAATACTGAACGGAAAGTTTATGGTGAGTAAAAGGATAGTCGCCTGTAGCTCCTGAATTTCCTACCCACCTTTACAGTAGAAAAAAGCACCGTTCTATTAGGAAGGAAGCAGCCGATGCATGCAAAACATACCCGAAAGTAACAGAAACAACTCCATTACCTCGTGCCTGCGACACGAAGACAAGAACCGTATTAGAGTATAATATTCAGGATAAGAACATGTTGGGAGTATCTTACTTGGAATCAGGGCGTTTGGAGATATATTTGAACTTCTGTAGGATGAGGCGACATTGATGTTTATTTACTGAGTCAGCTAAAGTACTATTCCTAAAATCCTCCAGTTCTCTAGTCAGCATCTGGCCTGCTCTCAAGTTTCTTGAACCTAAATGCTCTGAACTCACAAGTAAAGCTTGTACATCCTGTAACCTGCAGGATCGAAATAGTGAAAGAGAACACGAGTGAAAAATTCTAACGATAGCACCGAACAATATAACCCCCGCAACAAATCAATGTCTCATCGGCAAAAGGTTTTCAACAATTATCCAACATAAACCACTGAAAGTCTAATTCAGATGTTCATAGCAGACGTTATTTTAAGAGATTGTAACAATGTTCCAAAAATATGAAATATTTGAGGGGAGAATAACCGCATTACTACTGCACCAAGCCATTAGTAACTGTCCGAAATATCCAGGGCACAGATCATCACTATTGTGACCTCCAACCAAGATACGAATGTACAGAGACCCACAAAAACGTTATGCACCTGTTTGTCACAGTTGCTGTAGAATCTACATTGAACATGACTTTGTGAATATGATCAACAATGATGTTGAGAGGATCTTCTGGATCATCTGCAAGCAGAGGGTCTAGACTTTCAAGATCAAAGTGCTCTGCTAGAGACCAGATTACACGGGCTTTAAGTCGTGCAGTTGTGACCTGAACACAAGCAAACCAATTCAAAGAAGTCAGTCCTGTTTCTGTAAGGGATATCAAGCCATTATCTAGGACAATCCTTAAAGAACACAACAAGAGGGAGCACAAGAAGATTTCGATTGTTGAATAAAACCCACAAATAAAAATTTGCAATAGTTTTCAAGTTACAACCTCGATGAGATCTTTGACGAGTTGCATTAGCAAAGCTTGCAACCGAGTCTCCGCCAAGATTTGTTCAGGAGAAGCACCATCTTTGGCCTTCTTCACTCCTCCAACAGTATCATAGATATGGCACAAACGCACCAGTAACTTCAAGTAGCAGTCCATTGCATATGTTCGACCTGCATCAAGTATACAACCTCGTCACTGGAGTATACATGTGCAAAACACGACTTCTCGCCCAAGAACAGTGGAAACATATCAAATATCAACATTTATATAAATTCACGAGTCTGAGCTAGAAACGCGGATCTGTTAATCGAGAATCAGTACAACAGCAGGATCCAGCTGAAAAAGAATAGGATAGTCATTAACATCTAAAGAATAATTTCTGCAATATTAATGCCTTAAGAAAAGGTAGAAAGAAAAGCTACCTTGACAGTCCCACTTCACACAGGGCCGGCAAACTTCAACAACTTCAAGCGCTGATTGAGTCCAGCTCATGGCACCTGATACTGTACCATAATTCAGAGCTCCTATAACACGGCTCTCGGGGGCCATGGCTTTCATACGAGCAAGAGGAACGGAGAGCTGAAAACAACTCTCAACAAGACAAGCCACTAACTCTTCTCGAAAAAGGCTTTCGCTGTTGATGCTTCCCAGATCCTCCCTGATTTTCGCATCCTCAAACAATGCAGCTATATTCGTGTTCAGAAGAGGTTTTTGGCCTCTCCTGACACTTTCTTTTGCAAACAGGTCCACGCTAAGAGCAGTCCGGCAAATGCAAGCAAGGGCATGCATGCGATCTGCTTCCACTCTAAGATTCCTGACCATCAAAAGGAGCCGCTTGAAGAGAGAAACCTGCGAAATGAGGTACATGAAGGTTTTGGTACAGAAGAAAGCATAATACGTACTTACAAAGTTGGGATTTCAAGAGATTGGAGACAATTGCAAATAGACCTGCAAATGTAGATCCAGAAGCTGAAGGTTCTTCACAACAGCTCGGACAATACTTTCTCGACCCGCGTTATATTCTTGCCGATCCCACAGGGTCAGAAGGGCAGTTATTGGTGCTGATGCCCACTCTGGTTTACCCCCAGGCACGTCAGCCAAAGAGAGGAGGTTGACGCTGACTTCATAAACCAAAGCTGGGTCCAGAACAAACAAGTAAGGCATAAGGTGAGAGACTACGTCAGAAATTCCTAGGATGTGCTCAGCATTGCGAAAATCTCTCTCTTCAACTGCCAATCGAGGGGTTCCCTTTAAGCCTGACAATTTCTGCAAACAACCGAACGTTAGAGGAAACTCCTCATTTAAGAACACCATCATGTGCTACATACTGATAAGACCAGGAGACGAACAATCCCAACATTGTAACCTTCCTCCGTCACAAGGTTGCTACAAAGATTCAAGGTCTAGAATATGCCAAGAGGAGCCAATGAGTTCAAATAGAATTCAACATATGTAGCAATGCTCCCTGTTCATTTCCAGCCAAAACCATAGGTCTTCCGTAGAAATGTAAGGACCAAAACGAATATCCTTTCACGTATTATCGTTATGAATAGTGAATAACTTGTTCGCTATTAGAAAGCACGGCAGAATAAGACGCTTAGAAGCGAATAAACCCTCAGGATAATTGAAGACCGCCACTTGAGCCTCAACTACTGATGATGTGACCATGTCCCTGATCGAGAGTGACATTACATAGACAATATACTGCCATCACAGAGCCAGATTGAAAGAGCTTAGGCAAGAACTCAAACCTGCATATCTTCCACCATTCTCGTAGCCACAGCTTTGGCCGAGAACACAAGAGGAAAGACAGACGCGCGAAAGCTCTCAATTGTCAACACCCTTGCGCGAGCCATCAAGATGTCCCGCTTCTCCCAGACGAATCTGCACATGGCTACCACCCAGCCAGCTCGAATAGCAAGCGAATCCTCGCTTGGAACCAGCTTATCTCCCGCCAATCGACTGAGCTTCTTCGTACTAAACTCCAATAACAAGCGGCCCACACCCTCGAAAGCGATCCTTGAAACAGGGTCTGAGGGATGCAGCATACACTCTCCGATCTGCCGCCACCACGTCGCGACTCTGTCCAACAGCGCAGCACTCGTCACGCAAAGATTAACGATATCGTCGCGCGCCAGCAAGCACCCGAGCGTCTCCACGATCGCGTAGCGCAAGTTCGGATTGTCGTGCACGATGCAATTCGAAATCTCCTCGCTGCAGTCCGTAATAAACTTACCGAGCCGCCAGGACGGAATGGCGGACAGAATCGACACCGCCGCGGCGGTGACGTCCGAGTCCGGAAACTCGAAGTCATTCTGGATCCCCCGGCACACGACCTCCCACTGCTCGCCCGTCAGGCGCGTGCACCGGATCAAGTCGAACGCCAGCTTCTTACAAACCGCACTCGCAGGGCTGGCGATGATCTCGTCGCAGGCCGCGCTCGCAATGGACGAGATGTCCTTCCCCGCCGCCGCATACTGCAGCACCAGCAACAGCGCCTGAGACTGCCGAACTCCGTCATTGGACGCGAGCTCCGTCTTTATTGACGCAAACACTTGATCCATCCCTCTGGAGACAAAAATCTCATCAAACTATTCCAACCCCTCGACGCAAATCAGATCTCCTTCGCCTCATCAAATGCAACCTGCCTCCGCACAACCAATGGCACAATCCTCCCCTAAACCTGTCCAAAAATCCACTTATGAGACGTCACTAGAATGCACTACATTATTCTCTCCAACTCCACCGCGGAGCCGAGCATTTCACTATGCTTCGCATTCTAGCAATGGCGATTAATGCAACAACGCGAAACAAAACACCGAGACTGATTGATTGCAGCCAATTCACACAATCGACAATCTTTTTTTTCAAGAAAAGAAAAAAAGCACTCCACATTGCTGCAAAATTCGACGCCATTTAGTAAACAAGACGATCAACTGGTTCGAAATGAGCTGCACATTGAAAAGACACACACCTGAAACCAATCTAGTCCAATTCGTGATCACGGATCTTCTTTCGCGAGCTCGCTCCACTTCAGTCCACGGCGCCGCACCGGAGCGTGTTGATTTTCAGCTGGTGAGCTTAAATAGTTGCGACAGAGAGGACGCTCCGAGCGTTCAGCAATGAAGCCATGGTGATCAATGAGAGTTTGAAACCCTAGGTCCATGTTTGAAACTTTCGCCATAGCTAAGCTCGACGAGCAGCATCCCCGCTGTACAACCACATGTTCTTGTTCTTTGCAGGGAATAACACCCGTGTATAACGCGGATATTTGACAGGTATCACACCAGTGTGAGACTACTATCACATAGATATCAAACGAGAACACCGCAAGAAACACAGCACATTCTGAGTTGTGTGGACTCCTCGTGAGGGAGTTCTTGTGAAGCCGAAAGCGAAAGCAACTCGTGAAGATGGTTGGAAGAGACGATGATTTGGCGCCAAAACTGCCTGAACGGGTTGAACCCTTAGAGCATCTCCACCGGCAGATGGCGCGGACAGGATATCCCCACGCTCGGACTTACCCGAGGTGGGCCCCATCTTAATTGTATAGGGTCACATTCTTGGCCCTCTTATTTCGGGGGGTCCAGAGGCTTTTTTTTGAAAAAAAAATTGACAAATTTGGGGCCCACGGCTATTGTTCACCTTCGAAGTCCTTCCTTGTCTATAAATAGGTCGCATCCAAAAACAAAATAGGGGCCGGGTTTGGCCCGACCACCTTGTGGCCCCACGTGGTAAGTCCGAGCGTGGGGATATCCTGTCAAATCGGGCAAATTGACCCCCTTGCTAGGACTTATCCGAGGTGGGCCCCGTCTTGATTGCATGGGGTCATTTTTCTCGCCTCTTATTTTGGGGGATCTAGAGGCTTTTTTGGATTTTTTTTTGACAAATTTGGGGCCTACGACAATTGCTCATTAGGGGGGACCCTTCCTTGCTATAAATAGGGCTCCATCCAAAAACAAAATAGGGGCCAGGGTTGGCCCAACCACCTCGTGGCCCCCTTGGATAACTCTCAGTGAGGGGGTCAAGTCGCCCTAGCCGCCCACAGCGCTGGCTAGTATTGAAGAGGTTTTGCCGAAGCCACAATAACTTTGGTGGTCGGGATAGTCACTCTTGTGCCCCACGTGGCAATTGAGGAGTGGTTGGATCTCCAGTTGGAGGGCCTAAAGCGCAATAGTAAGTTTTGACGGATTTGTCTAAATACCCGGTTGAGCGTTGCACCAAGCCTCAGGCTTTGAAGGGTGGAGGAGGGTAGGGACAAAATTGGCCCCTATTTTTAGATTGGAGGGGGGGCCTATATGATCCATGGAGGGGTCTTTGTTGGTAATTTGGGGCCGCACGCCTCAAATTTGGCTAAATAAATTCCAAAAAAAGCCTCTAGAATCCTAAAACGGGCTGGGCCAAAAAAATGGACCTACCTGAGGCTGAGGTTTGGTGCAACGCTGGACCATGGTCAATAAGGAGATCCACTTTGGACGAGCCTCATGTGCCTCTTGACGGCTCGAACCAACTGATACTAGTAGTCGTGCGTCCATGTTTTTCGAGGCGACATGTCCTTGGGAAGATGTGTCTTTTCAGATCCCCGGTGTTGGGGTCAGCAGTCGCTAAACGGGTTGCGTTGCAAGCCTCCCTTGGTCGTAGGCCGGGCTGCAGAGCCGAGGCCCTGAGGGAGGGTGGAAATGCTCTTGATGAGTGTGAACATATGTTGTACAATCTACAGACCCATCAAGAAAGCTTTTGTAACCCTACAATCTACAGACCTATCAAGAAAGCTTATGTAGCCCTAGAATTGCAGTAGAACCTAAATGCCGTAGATAATCAACTTGTCGATGATGCACTAAAAATGAAAATTAGAATGTATTTGAATTTGGATGTCACATCCACCGTGACTGCTTCATGATGCAATCTCTCCCATTGTGCATGTCCTAAGGAAACTTTTGTTTGAAAAAAAAACACCTTTTTGTACAAATTTGGGCACTATCTAAAAATTTCATACACACTTTCTGCGTACACACTTTTATTATGGCGCTTGCACTTTTATCAAAAATGGTGTTGTAAAGGATCATACACATGGATTGTGGTACCGGGTAGAAGTCAGCTAGGGTTACTCACTTTTGGGCAAAAAAAATATACCCGAAAGTATATTTTTTTGGACAAAAAAACTTTATTTTGCCCAATTTGATGGGAAAAAAAGGTTTTTCTTCAAAAAAAAAGTATGTTTCAAGATAGATCTATGCATGATGTATCTGATTGGATAAGAAATCAAAGAAAAAATCAACACTGAGTCCTATTTTGGGAGCCTTGAAGAAATATTTCGTTTTTTAGCAATAAAAGTGAAAATAAGTTTCCGATCTAGAATTTTCGATTATAATATATGAACACATTATGGCGTGGATGTGTCCCAAAACTTTTGAAGTATTTGACTTCCTAGAACTCTCAAAACAGGTATATTTGGCAAATGTCATATACTTGTGACAGGTATATACTGATGAAAGATATACCTATATTGGCCAAACCGTAAGTCAGAACTCAACATTTTTGGAGTTCCTAGACACTAAATCAAGGCAACTATCACATTCCATCAATAGAATTCCAAGATCAATCCCACATTTGCACTATGCAGCAAAAGAAGGTTCGTGACTCTTTCCAAAACCATTTGTGACACTATAAATATACCACCTTAGTGGACTTTCACCCTACCAAGGTATGGATGATACGATAAAATGATATCAGACCTTACCTCATTGACTAACACATATAACCATACTTTTGTTCATGTTCCACATAAGTTACATTGAGATCCGAGTCCTCCATCACTACGACCACGTCCTTGCACTTCAGTCGGGGTGGTCCGGAATGCCAAGGGTCATGCTTATAATCCCGAGCTCTCGTGGTTTACGAGGACCCAGTTCTTGTAACAACAGTAATTACATGATGGTAACCAAACATACACTAACTGAATGTATATTAACTGCAACTAGTCTATCGAGAAGGTGACTTAAACTTGGAGTCCATGCGAGTTGACGTCGCTCATACTTAATCAACACGTCCTTACTGAGTTTATTGGTTATTCACCTCCTCCCCAAGCTCAGGAGCATCCGCTGCAAACTGAGACTGCACATTTTGATGTCGATAAAGCTTTAGTTTAGATCCATTATATATTTTTCGAAGAATTTCTCCGACACGTAAGCTTAACGTATATGTTCCATTGTCAAAGCTCTGATGTATCACATATGGCCCACTCCATTTCGGCTTGAATTTCAAACCATGCTGCTAAGATAACCAGTGGTCTACCATGAGGACCAAATCGCCACAGGAAAACGAGATTGTCTATCTCACATTGTCGTGTCTTGTCTTTCTCTTTGTTTGCAAGGTTTTGTAATTCTACAATGCATGGCGTCTCGTTTCATCGAGTGTTTCCAACAACATCAGTCTCTCATTAACCGACTCTTGCTCATTTAACTGGTGATGAATGGTGGTTCTCAGTGAACTAAGTTCGAGTTCAATGGGCATGATTGCTTCGAAGCTGAACGCTAGTTGGAAAGGTGTAAAGCCCATCGAGGTCTTACATGCGGTCCGATATGCCCAGAACGCTTCTCCGACATGTTGGTCCCACTCGCGGCATTTCTCGAGGACTACCTTGCGAATGATTCCAAACACTATTTTGTTCGTCTTCTCCACAAGGCCTATAGCTTGAGGATAGTACGGCGTGGCACGACGGTGCTTCACAGACATTTTCTTGAGCAAGCCGGCTACTAACTCGTTAGCAAAATAAGTTCCCTCATCCGTGATTATCTCCAGTGGACAACCATAACGACATATAATTTGATTGAACATAAATTCCACTGTTGTTTTTTTATTGCACTTCTTAACTCGAGCAGCCTCGGTCCACTTAGATAAGTAATCGGCTGCCACAATGAGATACGTGTTTCGTTTGGCGGTAAGAGGCAAAGGCCCGATAAAATCTACCCCCCACTTCTCGAATACTCCGGTGGGATAAATGGGGTGGAGCTCACCATAAGAGACTACTCTTCTTCCATAGAATTAACATTGCGGACAGCTGCGGCAATATTAATTTGCATCCGCAAACATACTGGGCCAGAATTATCCTGCTTGTAGCACCTTGCGAATCGTGATATTTTGCAAAGTGTCCGCTACACGTTCCCTCGTAACAGTCTTGTAAAACACGAGCAACCTCGGGCTTCATTAATGCTCTGTGCAAGATGCCATCTTTTCCGACTTTGTACAACTCGTCATCGATAACAATATAAGTGAGGGTCATTCTGCAAATTTTATTCCTCTGAGAAATAGTCGCTTCTTCCGGCAATCTCAAATTTACCAAGTATTCTTTAATCTCATCGTAAAAGAAGTTGGATTCTGCAAAGGTATCGCGAATCATGTGGCATTCTGCTTCATCAGACAATGCACGGTCTTCTCCCACATGTGGTTGTCCCAACTCCAGAATCAAGCCTACATGTTTGGCACGGGTTCCTTTCTCGGTTTTAATTTCTAAGTCATAAGCTTGGAGTGCCACCATGAGCCTCGCTATTTTGCCCTTAGGATTTGCTTGTTGGACAAGCTGCTTCAAACCGTCATACTTGCATTGCACTAGAACAGAGAACGGGCTGGCTAGCAGATAGTGCCGAAACTTATTGCAAGCGAACAAAAGTGACACTCCAAGTTTCTCCTAAGCTGTATACTTCAGTTCATAAGTTGTCATTAAGCGGCTACCGTAATACACTGACTGTGCACGACCAGAATCATCATTCTGTAATAATAGTGCAGCTACTGAAACTTCCGATGCCAAAGGATTTAAGATGAAGAGTCAAGCCCAATCAGGATGTTTAACGACCGGATCGCTCGCCAACCTCGTCTTGATGAAGTTGAAGGCTTGTTTGTGCTCCTCGTTCCATGCAAAAGTGTTGGATTTGCAGATTAATGCACTAATTGGACGTCCAATGCCTGCGAGGTTAGGTATAAACCTATTATGATATATAGTTGTCCCCTACAGCCTCCCACCTTGTTCTTGATTTGTTGGCGCATTCATTTCCAATATTCTCATAACCTTCTCGGGATCCACTTTCATGCCTCCTGGGAATACGACGTGGCCTAGTAATTGTCCCTCCTCAAATCCAAGCCGACATTTTTCTGGACTTAACGAACACCCATGATCACGTAGTTTTTGGAAGGTGGCTCGCACATTTTCCACATGATTACTGCGCGATCCGTACACGGCAAAGTCATCTAAATAAACTCTTATGAATTTCCCTATGAGCGGGTCAAATATTTTTAATCGAAGCCTCTGAAACGTACCCCTAGCGTTGCAAAGGCCGAAAGTCATTCTGAGATATGCGTATGTCCCCCACGGGGTGGTAAAGGTTGTATACAACACACTGTCCGGATGAACTCGGACTTGATGGTAGCCCGCATAACCGTCACAAAATGAATACATATCATGCCCTGCAACCTCGTCAAGTAGTTCATCTATGTGCGATAGGGGTTGGCGATCCTTCTTTGTAAATTTATTCAGGGCCTTATAGTTGACACAGACACACTACTTTCCTCCTTTTTTAGGTACTATGACCATGGGAGTAACCCACTCCGTGTTCTTTACTTTCGTTATAAAGCCCCCTTCTAACAACCTGTCCAGTTCGGCTCGTAATATAGCCATTCGATTAGGAGTCATTCTCCTCTGTTTTGCACGAACCGGTTTTGCATCACTCGATAACTCAATCTTGTGTTCCTCTAGCGTTATTGTTGGGAGGTCGCAGTGCAACGACACAAACAACTTGGCAAATTTGCATACTACCGCTTCCAGTTTGGCTCTCTCATGTGGCGTTAGAGTAGGCACCAACTTCACAATCTTCAATAGTGTCTCACTTCGCATTGTGATTATGTTCAGATCCTCTAAATGATCCATGGAGCTGCTCATTAATTGTGGTAGAACTTCTATAGCATAAAGCTCATCTTTCAATTCTTCGGAGTCTTTGCTCAAATTTGTAGTCACATCGGTTCCCCATGATGATTCATCGCTCTCAGTATAAGATTTTGCTTCACGATTGTCTCTTTTGCCACGAGCCCCAGGTTCTGGAATAACTTGAATACTGACGCGATTTAAGGGAGATCCGATCTTCATTCTCTTTTTTTCCCAATAATTCACAGCCCGTTCTTGGCAAAGCCACAGCCTTCCAAGTATTATAGGGTACCCGCCTTTGCCGATTGAAATATCAAGCACATGGAAGTCAATCTTAATTGTTACACCATTCACTGTAATTGGTATTTGGTTCAACTCACCCATCGATCGGACGCACCTTTGATCTACAGCAGCTTTTAGCCTCAACGTAGAATTTTTGTTTGGTGTGAGACCTACGTCGTTCATGAACCATGTCGAAATAACGTTAACTAGAGCACCTCCACCGGTCAAGCACCCGCATCCTTCGCAACCATTGACTGTGACTTCCACTTGAGGTGATTTAAGGTTGCCCTTAGTTTTGTCAGCTACATGCACTTTTGCAATTGATCCTCTCCTTTGGCTGTTGATGCCTTGCCGAAGTTCTTTTTGAAAAGACGGGCAACGTGCAATCAATTGTCCCACAGTTATATTTGTAGACTGATGTCCCAAGTCTCGTAAAATAGAATATTCCTCCTCACCTTGACTAATTAGCAAGTCATCAATCCCGATCCGTCTTCGCGATCGGCGCTCTTTGACGCGCAGCTTCGAGTTGGAGCGTTTGCTGCTATGAGGCTTAATAAATTCGCAGTCTCTGAGATGTCTTCCGCGTTTGGTAGTCATCACCTCAGGCTCTTCTTCAACAACGCGTGGCTCGCTTGCTACCTGTAACAGATTTACTTCGGCCAACTTTGCAGAGGGTAATTTTTCTGCTTCTGGGCAATCACTCCTATAATGTCCCTTTTTCCCGCAACCATGGCATGTCACAAACTAGACCAATCGATTGTTGCTCACTTTGTTATCCGACATAGGGCTCTTAGAATGTGAATTATTTTGACCTTAAAGCAGGAACAACTTTAAGTCCCTCATATCAGACACCAGTTGCGTAATTTCAAGATCTTTTGCGCTTGCCTCCGTCTTTACTTTCGTTACTGTATCGGAGATGTTTGTACAAGCCGCCTCACCATTGGAGTAGTTGCAACAGAAGAAGAACTCCGGTCTCCCAGGGAGGCCGGCGTGAATAAAGTGTCTGTTCGTTCCACTACTAAGACCATGCCCACTAGACAAGGAATTAGTAAGCTGGAACTACCTCCCTCTCTCGAGGGTAGACACTATGCAACAAGTAGCCAAAGAACCACAAACCAATCAATCAACCAACTAATCACTAACCAAGCAAGTAGCCAGCGAACCAACCACACAACCAAGCAAGTAGCCAGCGAACCAACCACACAACCAAGCAAGTAGTCAAAGACCTCAAAACCAACTAGTCATGAAAAGTCAGGGCGGGGAAAATGTTAAGGGGGGTACTGTGTATCTGGGAGGGCTTGGTTGTTTTCGATTTTGCGTTTATGTAGAAGAATGGACATGGCATATTGAATAGCAATGGTGTTAATGTTTTTAAAGGAGTTTTTAATTGTTTCAATGGGTATCTTAAATGTATCTTCTAGAGTTTTCATAGATGGGATAAAGGTGGTGGCACGAGCGCCGGATGTGATTACAATAAGGGGGTCAACATTCCATCCAAGGGCGGTGATGTCGTTAATAAGGGGTTGGTATTTATCTATTTTATTTTGGATTGTTTCCGGGGAAAATCTATCGTTGCAATATGTGAATTCAATGAATTGAATGGTGTTGTCTTGGTTGATGTTAACGGGTGGTGGGTCTTTATATGATAAACCTTTAACACAGAGGATGTCGGTTTGAGCCTAGCGTTGCAATGACATCTTTGGGTCATACAAGAACATGGGAGTAGCCAGGGGGGGACTGTATTTTCTTGTGCATTGTTATTAAAAGTGTCGGCGTTCATTAGTCTAAAACATCTCGATTTATTGTAAGAGGTAATTAGTTTTCGAATTTCCCATACCGCTTTGTTATGTCTTTTAACAATTAGGGAGTGTATGTGGTGGTTTTGGCATTTGAGTAAAACATGTAGCCATGTATCGGGGTCCGTAGAGGGGCATATGGGGCATGTTATGGATGGAAATCTTTCAATTCCAAAGAAGAGTTGTTTACGGGCGTTTCCCATGTATTGACCGGTACGGAATTTGATAATGCATGTTATTTGTGAATCGGTGATGATGGGGTTTTTCCAAAAATTTGTAGAGAGTTCATTGTCTATGTCATTGTTGTTAGTCCATTTTTCTATGTTAGGAAAGTTGTCTGTGATTGTGTCAAGATTGTTATAGAAGTCTTGTTTTTTGAGGTATTTGCTCAGGAATCTAACCGGGCCTTAATCGGGGGTGTCTTCTTTGGAGGGTCAATCTTCTTTTTGGAAATAGTAAGGGGTGGCGTGGGCGTGTTCATGTGGGTCTTTGGCATTTTTATGTGATTTTTCTCTTCCTTCTTTTGCAAGTTTATCCGCTTGTTCATTGCCATTAATATTAGCATGGGCTCGGATTTTGTGGAAGGTTGTGATTTGTCCTCGTTTTAGTATCATTTGGACCATTGATTCTAGTATGATTTGGTCGGGGTGACTATTATGGGAGGTAGGATGTGTTATTTGGGTGTTTAATAAGTACAGTGCGCTAATGCAATCTGTAAATATGTGTACCAGTTCATTGTTGTATTTTGTTGAGACGATTTCTAGTGTTTTATGTATAGCCATTAGTTCTGCTCTAAGGATATTTTGTAATCCATGCAATCTTTTGGCTAATTTGATTTCTTTAATAGGGTTGAATATTCCATATTCTGCTTTTTCCCTACGCCAATTGCCTGGGCTAATCTGTTCTGGTGGTTTGAAGGATCCATCGGTATAGTAGCTGTATACGGGGTCAAATTTTGGTGAGGTAATAGTTTGGAAGTCTGGGAGGGGTGGGGGTGGTAAACTATAATCTAGTGTGTTGTTGTTGTAATTTAGGTACGACCATTTTCTGTTTTTGTTCACAGGTGTTGGTATAGGTGTGGGTGTGGCCAACTTTGTGTGTGGTCGGTTTATGTTAAGGGTTTTTGCTATGGTGGTGAGTTCTGCAAGTTGTGCTAGGGTGCCAAGGGTCTGGTTTTGGTGGACGCATATTACTTGTAATGTAGATGGTTCAGTTCTGGGCTTTTTTAGTTTAGGTGGGATAGTAGGTTCTTCGTATGTAATTGTGCCTGCCTCAAATGTAGCAATTATATGGGAGTCTGCAAATGGACTTGCTTGTGGATTAAAGTTTTGATACCAATTTTTGTCTAGTGTGATAATGAGTGTAGATATGTGTTGCGGGTCATTTTTAGTAGCAAGACGGGCCTAGTGTATTGCTTGTTGTGTTTCCTCTTCATTGTGGGGGTGAGCCATATCCATACCGGCCCATTTATAGTCAAAGGCCTTACCCAAGGAGCCAAATATTTTATCTCTTTCAAAGTGTGAGTAGAATTTTTTTAATTTGGTGGAGCATGTGACGGGAGAGGAGAAGTATGATTGTTCTATGTTAAAGGATGAGATTAGTGAATCTAGAATAAGTGTGGGTATTGTGTATTGTGCGCTTTTGAGGGGGTTATTTTTTGGAATGCGGTATTTATATCTTTGATATAGCCAAATTAATTCGGTTTCAAATGGTTGGGTTGCTGGTTCAATGTTTGTAGGAGTTTGTAGTTTCATGTTGTATTGGTTCCATAGCCATTGGAGTCTAGTAGTGGGAATAGTGTGAAAATGTTGGCCATTTGCTTCATATAGATGGGCTTGATCGTTCTCTATTTTGATTGTGTTTGGAATTGAGATAATAACTTTTTCGGGATTACATTCCGTTGTGTAGATGTTTAGGAGTGGGATGATTATAGGTGGAGTCACAGATCTAGAGTCTTGTAGTTGTTCTTGAGGGTGGTGGGTTTGAATTATCTCCAAGTAGAATTTATTTTGGATTCTTTGGTAATATTGTTTTAGCTTTTTGGTGTTATTTGTGGAAGTGTTGTGGTCGTGTCTTGGGAAGAGGTTTCTTTGTGGAAGCCATTTATTGAATGTATTGTTGTTGTGTTGCCATTGGCATAGGTATTTTGTGTAGTTATTTTGTATTCTGTTAATATCTATATGTTGTATATGTTTATGTTGTAAGATGTTATTGATGGGGTTTGTGGTGGGATTTTTGGTGATATATGTTGGGGGGCGAGGGTGGTATGGATATATGGGGTTTGGGGGGTGTATTGGTGATAGGGTAGTTCTTGGGAGGAGGTTGTTGTTGGTGGTAATGAATGGGTCCTGGAGTGTGTAGGAGTATGGATGTATGTTGTAGGTGGTATCACATGTTGTGGGGCATGTTGGATGGCAAAACAATTGTTTGTCCATCTTTAGGGCGCTTTTGAATAGTTTAGATGGAGTGAAGTGGAAGGTTTTGAAGTCCTCATTATTCATGATGTGTGTGCCATTTGGTAGGGTAATTTGTTTTAGTTCGAAAATGTTTTTTGAGAGGAGTTTGTGTAGAAGTTTTTGAGATAGTTGGTCGTTAAGTGTGTTATGGTTTTGTGCTTCTTGTTTCCATGATGTTTCTAATGGTGTAGAGTTAAAAAGGAACTTTGGAAGTGTGCTTTTAAGGTGAGCTTTAGCTACGTGTTTTAATAAGGGGGTCTTTACACTAGTGACCAAGGGCCGTATCCAAGGGAAATTCTACACTATGATTGGAGGATAAGAGCCGGCCGGTCCAAGTACACTTTACACTAGCCATAAAAGGAGGAAGTGACCAAGACTAAAAATGGATGAGAAAATGACATGGAATCCTACATGTCCAGAAATGGATAAGGTTTTGTGGTCACCCGGATAATGCGGAGAGACCACCAAAAGAGGTTCTCTAGCCGCAAAATCCGGGTGACCAAGATCTGACAAGCCCAACATGTGCTGTCCACTTTTTTCAGGAGCTAATTTGATGGCCTTGGAGCATTTTTTTGACATTTTCTTGGTGGTTTCTCTCTACTACCATAGGGATGAACACATGGATCAAGTTACAAGCTCGGATGGTCCAAGTTCACTTTACACTGTTGTTGGTGACCAATGGATGGGAAAGTTGGCTCTTGGTCATGGCTCTTGACCAAGGGCCGTGACCAAGAGAATTATCCATCCCGGCTCTTGGTCACTAGTGTAAAGACCCCCTAAGAAGAGTGTGCGTGTTATTGGTGATCTTATGCAATCCGTTTTTTTAATTCTAGGTATATTGTCGGCACCACCGTATTGAGCAAGAACATAATGAGTGAGCCCATTACATATTTTCCCGAGCCTACCTTTGTCATTTAGGGCGTTTTGTAGTTATTCCCCAATACATCGTAGATAGGCATTTTTTAGGGAGAAAGCTTCAAGTCCAAATAGGTTGTGTGGGAGTTGGGTTATTGCGTTTGGCATGCATTTGGGCATTCCGCATATGGTTTTTTGTATGGCTTTAATTTTTTGGTCAAGTTTTTTAATGGCTCGCATGGAGTATGGTACTGCGTAAAAGTTGTATGCTACTCCTGGGCGTATTACGGTGTCAACCATTTTAATTTTTTGTTTCATAGTGGCCGGGCATGTTGTTAATTCATTACATTGTTTAATGAGTTTTGTGGTTGTAGTGTGAGTTTGGATTTTCCATTTTAGAGAGGGGACCAAGTTTATGCCTAGGTATACATAAAGAAGAAGAAGAACGCTGGTCCCCGAAGGGGACCGGCGTGAGTGAAGTGCCCGTTCATTCCACCACTAAGTCCATGCCCACCGGGCATGGGTTAGTAGTATGGAACTACTTCCCCCTTCCGAGGGTGGACACTATGTACCCAGTAACCAGTAACCAGAAAAAAAAAAAAAAAAAAAAAAAAAAGGGCCCTAGGCTCCGAAAAGTCCTAAAAGAGGGAGGGCAAGTGCGGTGAAATGCAAATGCGGTTGTAGATCTATAAAGGGGGGTTTGAAGCGTCGGGTAGGGGTTGGTTGTTTTCAAGTTTACGTTTATGTAGGAGTATCGACATAGCATGTTGAATTGCAATAGTCTAGGTATACATATGCTTCATTTTGGTGTAGTATGGGGATTTGTTGACCATGGTAATTAATGTTAGAGGCTTGCATTAGGGCTTTAAATGTGATTGGGTTCATTTTGGATTTGTTTGGGCATCCAGTAGCAACGCATTTTGGGACGCCTATGTCCATACCAGTCCATTTACAGTATCTATCGATTTTATCGATTTGTGTTTGTAGAGATTTTATTTTGTTAGTTATAATAGCAAGGTCATCGGCATATGCAGCGGAGTTTATGGTAATTTGTGATGTACCAAACGTATATCCATAGTTGCCTCGTTCTAGCCATCTAAGTAGTGGCTCTAGGAATATTATGAATAGGTATGGGCTGAGGGTGTCTCCTTGTATAGTGCCTCTATGGATGGGGATGGACTTAGTTTTTCCAAAATGCTCTCATGTGTAGTAAGTAGATGATTGTGAGTATATATATTTCCAACTAGTGTAGTTGCATCTTTAGGGTATCCAACATCAGTCATTATTGCTAATAGCCGGGCGTGGTCTATAGATCCAAATGCATTTTTGAAGTCGACATATAATACATATATGTCTTGGTTTGTGAATTTTGCGTCTTCTAGTGCAGCTATTATTGTTTGTATTTGTCTAGAGGTACTTCTTTCTGCTCTAAATCCTTCTTGGCTATCGTGTAGAATTTTGAATTTTTCTCCGTATGAGGATAGTATATAGGTGAGTGTACTGGTGAAGAGTTTATATGTTGTATTGGCTAGTGCAATTGGTCTATGGTTTGGTAGAATGGAGGGGTCACCTTTTTTGTATAGTAAGATTGTTGCACTTGTTTTCCATGAGGCTGGTATTTGTTTTTGTTTATAGCAATGAGAAAAGAATAGAAATATTAATTTATTATATCTTGGGGGCATGTGTTTGAGTATGGAATTTGGTATGTTGTCTGGCCCTGGGGCTTTGTTGTTTCCGAGGTTGTGGAGACATGTGTCATATATAGTTCTATTGAAGTATGTGTGTAATGGAATTTCGGTTTCACCTTGTTTGTCTAAAATAAATCCATCGAGGTCATGCCATGGGTATTGACGTACTGCACATGTGCATTCGACTGAGTGTTGTGGTTGATAGTTGCATGTTGGTACTGTGGGTCTATTTATTTTTGTTTGTTGGTTGTATATTTCGTTTGCAATGTCTTCCGGGCTAGTTAGAATGTTATTATATTGATCGGTGATACAATCTAGAGGTGGAGTTTCTAGTTTTTTAAAGACTTTTCTATTTGTTTACTTAGGGCTAGTTTGGTATAGTTGTCTGAATTTTGAGATGGCTTTTTTAATATTATCTTTCGAATATTTTGTGGTTATTTTTCGGGCTTGAATATTGGCATTTTTTGCGATTAGTGCGATATCTTTTGAAGAAAACTTTTAACGTGCCAGGCTCAACAGCTGGAGGGAAATCACCGAAGCAAATAGCAGCAAAGATCACTTCTTTTTTCACTCGCAACAATTTCCAAGTGAAGGACAGAAGCGATGTTGTCACGTAAGTGTATCCCTCTCTAGATTTCTTGCGATAGAAATCTTTGAGGGGCGATCGAAATTCCGTCCTATCTTTAGGTCTTATCTACGGGAAAATTGCTCTTTCCCGTTCAAAAAATGTAAGGAAGAGAGACACATGTTCCTAGCCTTTTTGGTATAAATTTGAGACATCCTTGTTTCTACCTCTTTGTAAGAATAGTTGATCATCTTGAATAGCATCCCACGAATAGATTCGGACCAATATTTACGGAAGAAAACGAACGACCGGCAGGGCTTTAAGTGGACCGTGAATTATTTCTTTTCAAGAGACGTCTGTTCATGTACGGTAGGGATTGAGATAGATAATGACGATTTGAGTGAGCACTACCGGGAGGTAGTGCTCACTCAAATCGTCATTATCTATCGTAGTGCTAGCCTGTAATATCGCACCACGTGTCATTGGAGAAACTTTACCAAGATTTGATTTACTATGACATGTTGGTGTAATTTGACTAATGTTGGCGGTGATGATTTCTCACCTCTCGTCCGATTCTGGAATGTCATCATCACGTTCTACGGTTGAGATTAACTAGATTTCCAATCGATGGCTGAGATGGAATCATGGGCTGCAATCTCAATGGACGGTTGAGATTTTCAATGTGGCATGCATAGTTTGTATATACGAGTCTCTTGTTAGGGTTTCTGTATCACTTGTGTGCACAACTTGTGTCGGTCTTTCTTGTTATTTTTGCCTTTCCTGGTTGAGTTTTGTCAATGTTGTTGTACTTGCAGATCTAGATCTAGTTTTGATGGTTGAGATTTATTTTCAGCGTGGTTGTGCTTGCGTTTTGGTTAGATATGTAAGTGATTGCATTCCTACTCAAAGTTGAATGTCATTTGCCTGCTCTGCATGCTTGAAATGTTGGCGGGGTTTATGTCTGGCGCTTAAGTCGTCATTATCAATCTTCTAAGTTGTATTCCCAGCATTCTCTGCATGCTTGAAATGTTGGCGGGGTTTATGGTCTGGCGCTCAAGTCGTCATTATCAATCTCCTAAGCTGTATTCCCAGCATTCTCTGCATGCTTGAAATGTTGGCGGGGTTTATGGTCTGGTGCTCAAGTCGTCATTATCAATCTCCTAAGCTGTATTCCCAGCATTGTTTCTTCTGTTTTACTTGTGCAGATGTGAAGAACATGGGCGGGAGCGTGCAATGCATGTGCTTGTGTTTTGAATTTAAATTCAAACTATTGGCTTCTACGATTATAAATAGGGAGTTTCAATCTCTAGCTTTTAGTTTCTTATATGTCTTTCTAGTTGTTGCATTTCAGTGTACTTACTGCCGGAGTGATTCACTTGAGCTTGTAGCATTTTTCAATGCTTTTTTGAATCACGATGGTACGTTTGCTTGGAAGATTTTGTTTTCTGCAGTTTTTAGTGATGGAGTCGCCTAGTTTTAGCTTAGGCTTCAGCCCGCCTGCAAAGAAGCGACGATCTAAGAAGTGTCTGACTTTTCAAAATTCTCACGATTCAGCGTTGATGTTGGGGATATCGAGTGGTGCTCCAGATCCTTCTAATGTTGTAGATGTGTTCGCCGAACCTCTTTCTTCTATTTTCCCGTCGACACCATCATTCCTCCCTGACACAGGAATTGACGATGAAGATGTTGAGAGCGCAGCGTCTGTCGCAAATGATAAGTGGTTCCAAAATCGTTTTAACGAATTTCTTGGACACATTAATCATACTCCTTTGCATCCCTCAGTGTTTATGTACACTTGGGAGGAGCTTGGTACTGATCTGCTGCCTCGTTTCTTTAAGTGTTTGTTGAAGAAGGATGGGCAGAGGTATCCTTCAGGTTCAATCAACAACCTCCTCAACGCCTGCCAGCGTATTTTGCGTAAGCACCAACGATCTGAAGTTCTTTCAAGATTAGCTGCAGGTTTACCTATCTTACCTCGATTAAATATGCGGATCAATCCATTGTTTTCTCGAACAGTAGATTGCTTTGAGTATGCAATGCGGAATTCAGTGAAAGAGCAAGGTAATCTGCCAAGGAGAAAGGTAGATATATTCTCTGTATTCGAAGAACGTCTCATTCTTGATCATCCGGAGCATTCAATCCACCATCACTTTGGATTGCAAAAGCGTTGGGCGTATTTTTGCTGTAGTGAGTTCATTGTCTGTGGTCAAGGTGAACTGCACAAGCTGGAGGTCGGACAATTTTCTGAAGTGGTTGTTAATAATGTTCCAACAATTCGGTAAGCTTTCTTGTGTTTTTTTATTCTAATTTTTTCAATTCAGTTAGATGCTCATATCTTAAATTTTGATGTCAGATCTTAATTTAGAATAGTATATTTACTTTGAGCTTGTTGCCTTGATGTTTTTGTAGATACGTGGAAACAGATTCCAAGAATAACCACGTGGATTTACGGCTTACGCAACAGGAGGATTTTCGAGAGCCGTGTTACTCCAATAATCCTGATGTAGTTGCTTGTTATCAGGCCTTGATGGCTCACATGCCGCCTGTTGGGAAAAATAGTCACATATTCCTGCAGCCGATTTCTAATCCTGTTGGTATGACTTGGTATAAGCAAAATGTGAATGTTTCCAAGGCCGTTTTGTCCACATATGTAGCCTCTATGGCTACGCGAGTTGCTTTGCGTGGTGATTATACCAACAAGTCTTGTAGATCCACGGCTATTTCTCGTATGATTGCTAGCGGAGTTCCTGAGGAAGTAATAGTTACTGTAACCGGCCACAAAAATCCGAAGAGCCTGAAGCGTTACCATCGTACAACGATTGTGAGGCACATTTCGGTGCAACAAGCTTCTCATCAGAATGTAGGTGTACCCTATCAAGATATTCTTGCTCAGAATATGGATTTCTGGAGAAGGAAAAATGGATTTCGGCAAGGTGGTAGTATCATTCTAAACCTGTCTCAGTTGTTCAACAATTGCTTAAGTCAGAGTCAAACTACTTCCCTTTCAGAAGAAAGTTGTGGCATAGATTTTTCTGATTCTGTTGCTGCCTCGTTGTTCAAATCCAATCCTGCTCGGCATTTTGATAAATGTCCGTTTGATAGTGGTGATCATCTTGTCGTATGTCCTGGAGATCCGGTTAATGAGCGGTGGGATCAATTAGATTCCCATTTTCCTTTGAGGTCACACTTGTCTTCCAAGAATCCTCTGGACTCTCCTGATAGGTCTCCTATCCAGTGCTCTAACCTTGCTGCTTCTACTAGTAAGAATCGTCTTTCTAGATCTGAGAGAAACCTCATTATAGCACAGAAGAAACGGATTTTGAGTTCTCATTCTTTTGAGAATACAACTATTCTTAACGGTATGCAAAAAAAATCTAAAGATCTTGCTTGTGTTCAGCCTTTTAAGTCTAGTTGTTCTTTCCCTGTATCTAGTGGAGATTATAGAAAGAGAAAAGAGAGTGAAACTGCTTTGATGTATGAGCAGATTAAGAGAGAGTCAACTTGTGCAAAGGCTGGTTGGGATTGTGAGAGTATTTTAGCTTGTTTTTCTGACGATTTAAATGGTGTGGACAATGTTGCAGCTGCTCCCACAGATATCATGGTTGCTCAGCCGAATGCTCCTTGGATACCTCAACCGAACGCTCCTTGGATTCCTGAGCCGAATGCTCCTCAGATTCCTCAGCCTTTTGAGTCTCCTATTGCATCAAATGTTCAATCACGTCCTCTTCTGTCATCATGTGTTTCCCCTAGTGTTCTTGCGGTCTTAAGCGCACCTGTACTGAGTGGTAATATGCTTCCGCAGAAGTGTGTTCCTGCCGTTAGCAGTGAAGGTGTGTTGCGTAGTAGCAGTGTTCGTGCGTTGAATGAACAACCTCAAGCTAGTCGTGTAGATCAAAACTATCATTTCTCTGGTCCAATCCAGTACTTTTTCAACATTGGAGGGATCAACTATGATCCAACTGTTTCTATTGGTGATTTTCTTACAAGTCTTTCACGTGTAGCATCTTCGCAAGGAGCGACAAGTATTGCTGAACCTGTTTTCCAAGGCGGGATTGGAGGGTCTGGCGATATCCATGGAGGACAAGGCTGAGCAGTTTGGTATATGATGGGTGCAGTTACTTGTTCATATTTTTTGAATCAGTTTACATATTTTTTGGAGCGGTGTTAACAACTCAGGAGCGGTGTTTTGATAATAGAGTTGAAAAATGATTAGAGTAGTGACAAAGTGTAGGTTGCAGCAAGCTTTCCTGGATGGAATCAACCAGGTTTTAAGGCGTTGAGCCTCACTTCTGTACAAAACTTCAAATTTTGAATTCAAAGTTTCCATTCGAAATATAAATCCAATTCTGTTCTGTAATAATTTGAATTGAAAATTTGCGGAGCTTAGTTTGTCTTATGTGGTAAAATTCAGCAAAGTGAAAAATTGGAGGACAGCCCTCTATCATGCCATAATGTCATCTCTCTCATCCAATGGTTCGATGACACGTCACTTAATCTGGTCCAGGCCAGCACTACAGAGATAGAATCCTCTGAATCAGTTTCACTGTTACGCAATTTGAGGTGAAATGCCTTGTTTAATGCAGGTTCGAAGGAGTAATGACTGCCAGCCGAGGTCAAGCAGCTTTTCTGACTTTCTGCACGTTCGTTAGCTTAGGCAGTGCTGGTCTCGTCCTCTCGATTGCCAATCAAGACATTGGATCAAACGCATACTACATCGCTCTGCTCAGCCCCCTCGCGTATGGCCTCACTTTACCCCCTTCTCTACACTCTCTATCTTTATGGTTAGCCATTGAAATTTCCACCAATTGTGAAACAGCTGATGTCAGAGAAAAATAAAATCATCTGATTGTGAATAGAGGACATTCATCTCCTGTTTTGATTGACATTGCTGGAGACAATATGATATGGAAACAATCGTCTGAGATAACCTTTTTTCTGTCAAACAAAGTAAATGGTTTTCTATTTACGGTTGGTAGTCTAAAGCCTTTTCAGATTTTGAACTGGGTCCAGAGATTCTCAGCTGCACAAGAAAACACGCGGGCGGTACATTTGCCCAGGACCGGACAATCACCGTATTTGATGCTACATTATCTAACTTGAATGGTCTTTCTGGGTTGCAGTGGAGCGTATTATTGGAGGAAGGCGACAAGAACAGAGCAGATTCAGGTGAAGATTGTAGTAGCAGATGATGAATCTTCAAGCGAAGTTACCGTGCAGGGAGATGATGAGCAGATCAACCGTATGCGCAGAGAAGTCGGGTTGATGGAGAAGGGTATGGTTTACGTGAAGGGCATTCTGGAGCAATGAGAGTTTTGTTAGAGGACAAATGATGCTGTCGAGCCGATTATAGTGGAGACACAAAGATTGACACAATTTTGACTGATCATATTCATCCTAAAATCTGGGATTCTGTCCAAGGTGTGAAGCCCTTTCTGAATTTTTCTGTTTATTCAATCGAATATATGTATATTTTCACTATGGTTTGATTTCAATTGTTTCGACTGGGCAGCTGTATTCTGTCGGAGGAAGTTTTAGGGAGGCCTGCCGATCACGTGCATGTATTGCAGACAAAAACTGGTCATCTGCTGCTATACGTCATTGCTGAGCTGATTCTCTAGCCTACTCTGCATACGGAGGAGGCAGTCAAGGATTACTCACTCATTTTTCTTTCACCATGCACTCTCTGAGCAAAAACTCGAGTCCGTCGTACACCGTCCTTTTTAATGTGTTTTCAAACTTGCCATCCATCTTGCCCTTCATTTAGGAGGGGCAGAATTTTGTACGATCTCAATGAGGATTCTACCCACCGTTCGCGACTGTCTCCCCAAGCTACACTACTTATGGTTCATCTTAACCTCAAGTGCAATGCATTAGTTCTGCGAATCTTGAACCTCAGTGAGCTTGTGTCTCTTTTTTGGCTCCATCGGTAGGCAGCGCAACCAGCCATGGTGATGAAGTTATACGGCATGCAGAACATCTTCAATGTGCAGCGTGCTATTCTCCCGCTCTTCGAGACTGAGGTACGTCGGATCACTAAACGCTCCTTGGAATCAACTGATTTCTTGCTCTAGTCACTCATCAAAACCTTGCACTTGTTTGTAGGTGGACACTGAGAAAGAGCTGGAGCTCGTGAAGGTGAGCTTATTCACTAACGACAATCAGCACCCCACCTATAAAGCGAAGCAGGTAATGAATCCACTCGCTAGCTCATTCCTGCAGCAAATCAGGCCTGGTTTCCATTCCTCTCATCACGACCCTCTTGTTTCTGCAGCCTTTCGCCCATATCCCATACTTCGAGGATGGCGACGTCGCCATCTTCGGTAAGACCGTCACAACCCATACCAAAGCCAATCATCTTTTCTAGATCTACTCATGTGACGCTTTGGCTTCCAGAGTCGCGAGCCATAGCCAGGTACATCGCGGAGAAGTACGAGATGGGCGCGCTCCTGGGCAGGACGCTGAGGGAGCGGGCGGCGATCAACCAGTGGGTGGAGTCGGAGGCGCACAACCTATACCCACCGTTGAAGCTTTTGATGAAGGAGATCTACGTCTCCGCAGCCGCGGGCCGCGCCAGGGACGAGGCGCTCCTGGCGACGTGCACGGCCGAGCTGTGCACGGTGCTGGACGCGTACGAGGCCCATCTAGGGGGCTCCATGGAGCAGCAGCTGTACCTGACGGGCAACGAGTTCACGCTTGCGGACGTGATGCACACGCCATACCTGTGGCAGGTGATGCTGCACCGGGCGGAGGTGCTGGCGCCGCGGCCTCGCATGGCGGCGTACGCGGCGCGCATCACCGCACGCCCGGGGTTCCGCAAGTGCTTGCAGCTCAACTGGGATGCTGCACAGCCCTTGTGCTAGCCTTCTAGTCTAG
The DNA here is from genome assembly GCA_963971425.1 of Bryoerythrophyllum caledonicum. Lineage (NCBI taxonomy): Eukaryota > Viridiplantae > Streptophyta > Bryopsida > Pottiales > Pottiaceae > Bryoerythrophyllum > Bryoerythrophyllum caledonicum. The sequence continues at coordinate 18,248,649 of OZ020518.1, read as the reverse complement.
CTCCGAGAGGAGGCATATGGGCAGTATCCGCTACAGTAGTTAGCTTCTGGTGCACTGGATACTAGCCCGATCTCCAAGTTTTTTCTCTACTTGCACTGTGAGGGTCAACATGAGAACTTGACTTGGCATAATTCAAATATTTGCATTAGGCAAAGTTTGAATTTTAACGGTTGTCATGGTTAGCAAGGTGTTGGTTCTTTGTACACTGATTTCTAGAGGTAAACACAGTACTTGTGGAAACGTCACATCGTATTACATCTGATTCATGATTCATGCCTATTGCATGGCACCAAAGTTGTTCAAGGTTCTACACTAATTGGAAAATTTACATGTGCAATCTTCGACTGGCACATACTTGCTTGAAAATGGATACCCAATCCAAACTTGACATGGATGTGAAGAGGATCCACATCAATAATGCATCCCGACTACAAGGTGAACAGTGTAGTGCTCCTGTTGTGTACAGTACATGGGAGCACAACGAAAATGGAATTAATTACTGCACATGTTAGAGCTCTGGCTGACGGATGCTGCAGTTGATCTGTCTGTTGCGTGTTATGATGGCATGCTTAGTTGAGGAACCACCTGTGCCATGTCTAAAATGCTGTCGGTAAACATCAGGGTTCACGAAATTAGGCACCATCTCCTTTACGCACAAACTGTTTCACCCTAACTTTAATTTCTTTCAAGAGAGTCAGTTTCAAGTCATCTGGTATGGAACACTCATCCACCACCTGTGCCAGCACCTACTCTCACTTTAAGTTGATTAGTGGTAGCCAGGGTACATCAATACAACCTAACCAATTTCAACCGAACCAATTATATATTCACATCATATAAAGGGCTTTAGCACAAGATATGATTAATCTGTCATGTAGACATAATTGTTGAGTTGACGTTTGCTGTTGAATCTTCACATGTAAATTGTGTGCCTGCTGCAGGCAGTGCTGTGCAGATGTTGGCACCCAACTCTAAGTACACTAGGATTATGGAATTACAGCTGTAAGTCGTGAACTTTACATGTCCCAGGGCATGTTTGCTACCCGAGTTTGTCTCTGTGATGTGATCCGCTGTGCTTTGCTACATCTTGTTACATCCAAACTGTCTTTGGTTCTAGTCAAGTCATAATTTCTTCACACTCGCCCAAGTTTAGCTGATCAAGTTTCCCTGACGGAGACAATGTATATCCGCACCAAAAAAAAATTTGAATAAAAATAGATGAATAAGGATAAAAATAAAAGCATTTGGTTTTGTCACATTTAAGGTAAGCCCCCCTAAAACCGACAAGTTAAGGAATGTGCATATATAGAGAGAGGACATAATTATTCTATCATTTTTCAGTGTTAGCCAATAGAATTACAATTCCAACCCAAGTGATTTCATATTTTTTCGATGAAAACTGAATTAGTTATGAATTATCAAACTGTGCAGCCATGTTTAGTGGGTGGCCAGCAGTAGGTACTCCCCATAACCAACGACCAAAAGTAAGGGTCTTGACTAATAGCAAACCTCCATTTGGAGCTGAGTTGGTGGTAATGGGATGGAAGAGGGTTGGATATACCCCAATTTCATAGGCGTTGGCTATGGGTTTTTGTTGGTTATGGGGAGCCTTACCTTAAACCCTTGGCCAACCCTGCATCACACAGCCAGGGAGGAATGACCCCGTGTTGCCTCTAGACCGGATGGATGGGATTGAATAGGGGTCACCTCCTTCCCAATCCCCAAACAACTAGGTTTCAGGGTTTAGAGTTCATAAATCAAAGTTTAGGGTTTAGGAGTTTATTGCTCATTGTAGGGTTTAGTGTTTGAATGAGGCTGTGGGAATGGGCATAGGAACGGGGCTTGCGAGATTGGACAAGGGAACATACAAGGGAACGATGATGTCGGAACAGGGATGTGGAAATGTATCATGTGCAACAAGGGATCATATTTCGCCCTGGTCGCAGCATCATAGCCACAAGTACAAAGTTGCAACTTCTGTTTGCAATCATTCTTGCACCAAGACGTTTTGTCGTGCACAAATGTATCGTGGAAAGATAACATTGTGCCAATAGATGAGAGCACACAATTAGAGACAAACCCGGAGCAACGGTGACTAAACGATCATCATTGCTTGCGTAAACAACAAAAAAAATAGTTCACAAAAGAAACTATCAATCACTTAACAACCTAGGCTAGAGAAAAAAAACAAATATCCAAACCACAAAGTTAAGTAATTGGTCTATGAGGACTCCTTTACTTGCTCCCTTTGCCCGTGCTAAAGCCCTTTTCACACCGGCAAACCACACAATTATAGTAAATTGGAGGAACAAGCCACAATGAAAACCCTTCAAGTCCAAAGAAATCAACGCAATCTATATAAAAGACATTATAAGACCTTATAGACAAAGGAGCCTCATTGTTAATTGCCTCTAACACAGTTTGATAGGTAGACCTTGTCTATGTAGACTTTCAATGTGCTAAACATTGTGGACACAACCATTGACTCATTGATACCCTTAAAAGAGGTGGAGTTAGGCATTCTGGATGTCACCATGTAGAACACAGGTCACAAATGACCATTGTGGCTACCCATTTGGCACTACCACACAAACGACTCCATAATCCAATAGAAATACGAGAAAGTTTGGGGTGTACCGTCCTGTCAATGTGTAGCAAGTGGCAAGGTGTGCAGTTATGCGTGTGATCCTTCCACAACTTACCATCACAATCCTCCAACAGTAATACACCGGATCCCTGATCTCACAAACTCCCAAGATTATCCGTCCTACTGTCACATCGAAGGTGGTGGGCATTGCTTGCTACAAATACACATACTAGTCTCTAGAGGTAAAAACACCGCACTTGGCGTCGATAGCCTCCTCCCCGTAATGTACCACAACCCAATGTATCTCAATGTTGAGTGATGACAAGGTTCTTCATTACCCACTTATACAACTCCGCCAATTGCTCATACATTTGAGTGGGCACATGTCATGATTCTCCATGTTAGCCAACATGGTGTCAACATCTGCTTGAATGGCCTTCGGTAGAATTCAATGCCTTTCAAACATTAAAAGTAAGGAGAAAAAGACACCAAGGACCCTTGCTTGCTAAATCGGTAGCTGATGGCTATCCATGGTAATTGCAAGTCCCAATGTTGGTGATGTCCCTTCTTCAAACTATACTTCCAAAGACTTCTTTTGACAGTTTGTACTATGGGCTCCGCTAATCCATCCGCTTCGAGGTGATGCCTTAAAGTACTGCAATGATCAATCATCACTTGCTTACACAACGTTTGAAACTTATCCAAAAACTCACGTCTTTGGTCTACATGCACTTCCACTGGAGCTCCAAAGCTACTCAAAACACAATCAAAGAAAGAGTAAGCGGCTCTTTCACTGAACTTGACATGCATGGCGACCACCTCTATCCACTATCGAGAAGTATTCAATGATCACCAACACATACTTGTGGTGTTGAGGGTCACTAGCAATAGACCTACAAAGTCCAAATTCTATTTGTATCTCAAGCCTATAATTGGCAATGGCTGTGATTGTGGCATCGGAGCCTAAAAAGATGCTCGTACACGATCACATACCATTGGGCTATCAAAGCTTGAACTTGTAATTGCATTTCTTGCTACTAGTAGTGAATCGGTAATAAGTTGTAAGTCCTCCGCACTTCAAAGTACCAAAGGTTTTCATGTGTATCCTTGGTCAACTTCACTCTCTCCGATGGAGCCGGAACAACCTTTTTGGTACCATCCAGCCACACCCTCAAAAAGTAAGTGTTTTCTCACACAAACCGTTTGGCTCATTGCAAGACCCAATCTCTCTCTTCAGCGGACCAAGTAGGCATCGCTTCTCCATTCTTCAAAAATTGCATCACGTTTGTGTCTTTAAAGATGTCTTTGGCGCCCCCACATTTTTCACCTCCATCCTCATCTACCGTGGCCATAGTAGTTTTCCTAGTGATATCTTGATGCATTGCTAATACACTTAGAAAGGCTAAACAATGCCATCCTGGCAACTGATTAGCCTCACGTTCACCATGCCATCTACTATCTGTAGCATCAGGATGGTTTGGAATAGAATTGCGGCTAAGAACACGCAATTAAGCAAATATGCACTCACCAAATAAAAGTGCACTTGGGTACAATGGCGACCATTGCGAACAAAAGTGTCAAAATCGCCAAAAAAAAAAATCAAAGAAAAAAAATTTGAGCTTGTGCAAGAATATTATGTACAATCGTAGTTGTTAATATTGGAAGCAATTTTTTGGCATTTTCAACTAATTTGTGGTGGCCCCTCGTTAATACTAGATAAATGTGTATTTAATATGGAGATTATGATAATCTCCATATCTGTGTGGTGGATTGCAACCAGAAAAATAAGGCATAGAAGTCTATTTTAAGATCTTCCAATTGAAAGTCTAAAATTTCACTTTGAAATAAGATTCTCATGCTTCTTTTTGACAATGACAGTTTTGGACTAATTTTTGAGCAAATTTGGTTGTGGTCCTTTAGGGATTAATCCCACACGAATACAATACACGAAACACTGAATATAGTGTGGATTCATGGGTGAAAATTGATGTGGACACATTTCAACATGTATCATGCCATTCTTTGCCGCCTCACTGCCACTCACTATAAAATATCTTCCACTCCTCGTTGATTGCCACCACCTCACCGCACCTCTCCATAATCCACATTAATTTTGTGTCAACATTTTTGAAACATCCCACACTATATTCTGAGGAACATGATTTGATGTGGATTGAGAATTGAGGTAGACCATTGTAATTAGTGAGTACTGGAATTAGTGTAGGTATTCCGATGTAGTTTGGCCCACACTATATACAGTGTTTGGTGTAGTTGTCAGCAAAAGAGTTGATTAGACGTATGCCAGGTGGAAGCCTTATGGATCATGGAACCTTTCATGTCGTGGAAGGAAAACCTGGAAGTGAACGGTTGTTAGCAACAGTGGGAACACAAAAGCAACAGGGAACAATATGCAAGCCCGAACCTTGGGAGCCAAGCCTCCGTCTGTAAATGATGTGCATCCTTCTGGTTTCTTTTCCTTGCAATATAGTTTTTAATTTGCCCCAAAATATAGAAATAAAATTATGTTGCATCGAGGCTCACAAACCTAAACAGTAACCGTCAAATATCCAAACCCTAGCCGCCGCCACTAGGGATCTGAACCCTAAAATTAAAAACCGTAGCCGCCACGTTTCCATGAGATCCTAAGCGATCCCATGGAGTTCCGTAGACTACAGGTGTGCGCGCGCACACCTCCAACTGCTGGTGCTCCTCCATCCAGCATATCCGAAGGCCAAAAACCAAAACCAAAACAAGGTGCTTCAAAAGTTTGATGTTGCGATGACGAAGCTGGAGCAGGCGGTGGAGTGCGACGAGAAGGAGAAGCGACGTGTGGAGAAGCAGTGGGAAGGAGAAGCGACGCGCATTAAGGAAAGTTAGAGGATTACGTGGTTGAAAGGTTGCGCTGGTTAAGGATTGCGTGGTTGAAGGTGCTGTTGTCGCAGACACGGCTTGCGACCATGCGCGACCTGCTGACAGGCGAGTGTATGTGAACCTGCAGAAGCTGGCGCACCCAACGAATGCAATCGCTCTGGAGTACGCACGACCCAGGTTCTCAAACATGAAGGTGCACGTCACGAGCGAGAAGAGCCGGTCGAAGAGCTTCTCAAACGAGACGTCGTCGTCAACGTAGCCGCCTCCCGAAACCATTCTTCTAAGATCTCTCCCCGTTTGCAACAGCGCTTTCCCCAATGGCGGTAGGGATCACGAGCAGGGCTTCTACCGACCCGGCCTGGTTTCGCGAGGCGGGATCCAGCACTTGGCTCGTCCAGAACGCTGATGCAAACGCGGAGCAGAGCTCCCACCGACCCGGCCCGGCATCCTGAACGTTGATGCAAACGCGGAGCAGAGCTCCCACTGACCCGGCCCAGCATCTAGAACGCGACGCCTGCAGGAGGCATCCAGAACGGCCCAACGTCCTACAACATCCAGAACTTGGCGACGGCCTCCTGCACGTGCTGCAGCAGCATCGACACCAGGAGCGCCCATTGGATGGGCGCCATCTGCTATGGCTTCGCCGCGTCGCGCCCATGCTTTACCACCACCAGCTCCTCGGCAGCCAGGTGCGGCCTGCAGCAAAGTACGGCCTACTACCAAGCGCGACCCCAGGCGCCCCTCCGAAATCCCTCTCTCTCAAACCCCTCTCCGAAACCCTCTCTCCGAAACCCCTCTCTCCTATACCCATCACTCCCAAATTCATCTCTCCCAAACCCTAGCCGCCCACAACTTCCCTCCCCTCCCTCTCAACTCCCCTCCATTTCCCTCCCTCACAATTCTTCTCTCCCCACCCTCCGCCCTCACAAGCCCTTCTCTCCCACACCTCCATTGTCTCCCTCCACCAAACCCTACGCTCTCACACTTACAGCCTCCCTCATAACTACTCCAAGGGTGTGCGCGTGCACACCCCTCGTAGGACTAGCAAGATTGATATCCTTCATTGATACCCGCAATTCAAAACCCTAATCCGAAACCCTAAATTGAAACCCTAAGCTGATACCATGGTTGATAACCAGATAGTGATACCGAGGAAGTCATACCCCACTGGTGATACACTTGTTATTGATACCCAAAGTTCGTTGGTCCATAAATTATTTTGAGAATATCTCAACCAAAAATCGTTAAAAATGCTTGTTTTTGTGCAATTAGCACGGAAGAAAAAATGAAGTTTTTTTTGTAGTTTTAACCGTAGGATCTCTATTATGACTTATTCAGTAATATACTCACAAAATTTCATAAAGTTTGACCGCACGGATTGAAAGATTATAATGTTTGAAGTGGAGAAAAGGCTCATTTTCTTCCCTGCGTTTACTGGATCAGCAGACTTTGACTTCAATTGGTGTCTAATTTTTGCACTGTAAAAGGTCTCAATTATTTACCATAATGTTAAGCATGCTGTTATTTCTCTTTGCACTAAGTTTTAGAGGTAGAAAAGGAGTGTAGCATATTCAAAAAAATTGTGCATTGAGTGGAGGTTCAACAATTCTCAATTCACGTTATATTTTTTTGTGAACTTGATATTGTTTTAAATAAAAATCCAAATGGTCAATAAGAAGGTTTACATCACATAATGCCATAGGAAAAATCAAAAGTGAATGATACAAAGATCTCCAAGTTTTATGTGGAAAGGTAGAAGATGTTTTGGTACCTTGGCCGAAAATGTGTGACAATGTGTGAAAATAATTGACTTGGATTAGAAATCATATATTTTCTAAAAAAAGGTAGAGAATGTAAAAAATATATTACTTATATGAACATGAAGATGCCAATGTTTGACACAACAAACACCAAAATTTTGTGACAAAAAACATACTAAACTCTTGCCAAATTTTGATTTATTAAAAAGTTATGAGCAAATAACTTGCGGCTTTCTAGCAACAACGAGTGCACTTGGCTAAGTGCATAATTGCTTAATTGCGTGTTTAAGGCCGTTGGCATCCATGTTCACCAATCTTGCTATGTGCACTATCTTGAAGTTGTATTCCATCAACATTAAGACCCACTGCGCTAGTTTCCCTGTTAGTTTGTTAGATTCCATCAACCACTTCAAAGGTTGATGATCTATAACTAATAGAAACTTGTTACTATTAAGGTAACAATAAAAATGAGCAATTGCCATATGACGGCCAAATACTCCCCTTCATACGAGTTGTATTGAACCTCCGCGTTGTTGTTGGACCTACTAGCGTATCCAATTACAAACTCCTTTCAGTCAACATCCATCTGCGTCAACACCATGCTGTCACGGGATGTGGTGTCGAAGACCGCACTACATCGCGTAGTGTTAACGTAGATTGATTAGTCCTACTCTACGTTTGTTTGTAACGTATGTCCACGACATCACATTTTTCCAATGGATGTATTTCATCCGTTAGGATTTTGCATGTGTGCATATAGTGGCACGTATGCACTTGACTTGACGTCTTTGTCAAGTCAAGCTTTGTGAGTGCGTTAAGAGAGTGATTAGTGAGTTTCTTGCTTGTAAGTGATGGTTTATTATGAGTAACGGCTCCGTATTCTCTATTTCTGCTGGCACTCATTGATTCCCCCCTTGTAGAGTGCGAGACGCTTGGCTACTTTAGTGATATACTACATTCTCACTTGACATAGACCCTTCAACGTTCCTCTCATCAGCTCTCGAAATTGGGGTTGGATTAAGAAAATTTGTAGGTACTTAGATTGATGTCGTAGAGTGTAGATAGACAAAAAAAACGTAATGAACGATGTTCAATTGCTACATTTTTGAGGTAGATTTGAGCGGTAGAAGAATTGAAGTGTGGAACAATGCTTTTGGAATTGCTACTCTAAAACTTCATGCGCAATTGTTTTTTCATCCATTCCACAATTTTTCATCCATTGTGCAATTTCATCTATAGTGTCTCATCCGTGTGTGCATTTCCACAAGGGCACGCGATTGCTGAGGTCCGTTTTTGCGCGTTGGACCCCATAAACCGTTGGTTTTGAACTAAAATTAGGAGAGTTGCTGGAATTGAAATTTCCTAATGCAAACTCTTCAAAAGTTATAATTTTTTAATTCTGAGTGCAGTTTTGAACTCCAAAGGGTAGCATGTCTCGTGTGGCAAAGAAAATTTGAGTTTGAGAACTTTGAAAAACCACATTTTTTTGTGGCTATAAAAAATAAAAATAAAAAAAGATTTATATCTAAACTTTGGAGGTAGTTTCTAAAGACATTTTGACTCGGATGTGAGTGAAATTAGCGCCTATAGTTGGGAATTTTGCCACTTAATCCAATTTCAGGGTTGAATTGGCTTGTTGACGCGTTGTATCAATCATTGTGACAATTGCATTAGGGAGATTTGAGTTTTTGAACATCAAGGTCAATTGTCCTACTCTTCCTTTAGTTTAGATATTGAAAGAACACTTTTAGAGTTTTCCTTTGCTTTGCAAGTGTTGCGGCTTGGGGCCATCTAATGCAAGCGTGTGTTAGTGGCTTTGACCCTTGTCATTTTCCTGCCTTAATGTTGTTGAGGAAGAAGATCCAGTTTTCAATTTTTGAATTCCATTTATGGTACCTCCCTCTTGTTGTGGGCTGTAGCCTATTGTTGCCGGAGTTTTCCGGTAGCCCCGTTTATTGTTGTACAAGTTTGTGGTAGGATACTTTAGGGGAAAAACCGGGGTGATGTCCGGCATGGCCTTTCAATGTGAGGGGTTGTGGTTGGACATGTGGTAGCCGGAGGTGATGATTAGTGCACCACAAAGTTTGGTGATTTTGCTAGTGTAGATTGCCTCTTCTTATCCTTAACCTTTGAATAGTTCCCGCAGATAGTTTACTTAGGCAGTTGTGTTTATGGTGAGTATCATGAGTCAATATTACCGCTCCTTCTCATGAGACCACCCGGGGAGTACTTCCACCGCAGACTTTGGGCCATGATCGGATACCAATGAGGCTTTTTAGCCTATTTTGACGTTGGATTCCAATTGTAGGCTTTGGATTTGGGATGTGGGCACGTTTGACAACATGGAGGACGATCACCGTCATATCGTACAAGACAAGTTCTCGGGATAGGCTAGGGGTATTCCTTTGTCCAATTGGCAGCTTTGGTTCTAGACATGGATGAAGGAGAAGCGCCAACGGATGCCATTGTTTAACGGCTGGTACGCGTTCGAGCTGTTGCCCCAACATTTGGAGCTGGAGGTTCTTCAAACGTATGGGAGGTGAATCGCAGCACATAAAGAAGCGCTACGGTTGGTTGAGGAGTACTGGCGCTAGCGTATATAGTTGGTGACTGCGTTCAACGAGAGTGCAGTTGCCCTACTTTCGACTTCCACCAAACAGCCCAAGATGGAAGAAAGTTTCTCCAATGAAGACTCTAGGGGCATAGGCGTTGCCATTGTCGGCGAACGGTTGGCATGGCGGCCCGTCACGTTTGGCCCTAGCCCCACGTGCAACATTGATGGCTGTAGGCAATCCGCCAGCCTTCGATCCTCCAGTGCAATTCATGGCGCATTTGGAGGTGGAATATGGAGAATTTTGGCGTGATCAAATGCAACGCATGCAGGACTTCCGTTGTGAAAAAGAAAATGCACGTAACGCCGCGTACAATGTATACTCGGTTGGCACGGTTGTCAACGAAGACAGGTGAAGTGTACACAAAACGCCAGCTGGTAAAAAATTTTATCTCCAAACTAAAAAAACAAATGGTTGAGCTAATCAGTCTACATCTTCTCTTCTAGTATCACGGCAACGCAACCTTGGTACAGACTTCTGCCGAGGTGGAAGCGCTTGATAGGGTGCTTCGCAAGAATGAAGCGACCGACTTGGTCACATCCTTGATGGACACTCCTAAGCCCAAAAAATTTGCTACCGCAGCTGGTAGTTTGGCTTAGGCACAACCTAATGAGGTTTTGCACTGTTGAGCTAATGAGGAGGTTGATATTACCAAAGGTGACCCCAACCAAGGTTGTCACATACGTCCAAAATCCAAGCCCTTGGACGTCCCGAACGTCCCATCCGTCCGGACCGAGGTTTTCACATTATACGTCCAAAATCCAAGGCCCCAAACGTCTCGTCCAGACGTGGATAAATTGGAAGTCGTCCAATTTACCTCCAATTGTTGCCCGGTCGCCTCGGCCACCCCAAGATTATATTGTTTGAAGTGACGAAGATGGAATTTTTTTTCCTACGTTAACCCTTAAACGCCGGAGCAGCCAAAAGGTGGCTGCTTGGATGACATTTTGAGGATGATTATTGCTGTAAATGGTTGTTTATCATCCAATTATTTTTGAAGAGAGTTCATTGAATGTGTAAGTATCAAATGCTGATGAAACTTGCCTCATTGAGGTAATTAGAAGAAGAAGAAGAACTCCGGTCGTGAGGGCCGGCGTGAACAAAGTGTCTGTTCGTTCCACTACTAGGTCCATGCCCACCGGACATGGAATAGTAGTGTGGAACTACTTCCTCCTCTCCGGGGTAGACACTATTTGAGGTAATCATGTTACATCTGAAGAAGAAAATGTTTGTGACATGGATCCCAATGTAGTCTATTTTAGAAACTTCTTACTCTAGCTCTAAATTTGAATTCAAGTCATTAAAATTATATTTTTTGATTCTTAGTTCAACTAATGAAATTAGGTTTATGAAGTCTAGTCTCCATTCCAATTTGAAAATTTGAAAAATACTAAAAATTGGACAAGTAATTACGATTCAAACTTTGGGCCTATAATTGATTTTCTAATTTGAGCTGAACATGGAAGTTTAATTTACACCACAAGTAATTCCCTACAATGTACACTTTTGGTGAAATTTTCAAATTTTATTAGCATAGTTTGAATTTGATATGAATTTTCTTCACTTTTCCTTCAAAAAATCACAATAAATTCAAATTTTCCCAAAAAAATTTGTGATTTTTTTTGACATGAGCGAAACATGTGATTTCATCTCTAATGTATTGAAATAAAAAAAATTCCACTTATATTTGATGGAAAATCACAGCATACAGTAGTATGGAAATTGGAATTGATTCCATAGTCATAGGCTTTGTCTTTTAAGATTTAAGTGAATTTGTACACTTTGACTTCAAGAGTGAAACCTCCCCTAATGCACAAGATTCAAATTTAAACAAAATCCTTTACATTGAAGTGTGAACCTATTTTTTCATTTCTATATTGAAAATTTACAAGATTTGGCAATCATCTTCTATGTGCCCATTTGTCCAACAATGAACTATATACACAAGATGAAGTTACACACCTAAAAATCTAACGCCTGCATCTACAACAATAATTTCACTCTTGAGGCATGCTCGAAGATGCTCTGACATTGTTGTTGTTGCTTGGTGCGGTTGGAGCCATTGCCGCGAGCTCCGCATTTGTATGAGTTATTGTTGTGAGCTCCGCCTAAAGACCCTTGATGATGTGGTTGGCGGCCTTCAATTCTTTCTTGGCCTCCTCCAATTTTGCCTGCATTGCGCGATGAATAATTTTTTCAAGGCGCGCTTGCTCAAGTTTCTGCCTCAGATTGTTGATGATTTGGTTGCAATATTCTTTGTCCGCAGCCTCAAGCAACGCCCACTCTCTTGAGCTCTCGTTTGTGCAGTCCCAAACTTCTTGAAACGTAGCCTTATGCTTCACCTGCAATTCCGGCGGTTCTGTTGCGTTGTAACCAAGCCCAACTTCTACTCTCTCGTCCGCTAGTAACAACTGGCCAGCAAATGCCTTTGGCTCTTCCGCATTGACGGTTGTAGTTGGTTGCAGATGATCGCCAAACATGGCCATAGTATCGTCCGTTGAGGCCGGAGATTGAACACCTTTGCATGGAGTCTGGTCCACGTCTCCTCTTGTTGTTGGCCATTGCCATCAATGGCCGGTGCAACGACTTCCATTGGCGCGTTGTCTTTGTCCGGTGTCGATTCTGCGAGGATGCTTAGGAGCCATACCACGCTTGTTGGTATGTCTTGTTGCTCGCGTTGGACGGACAACTTAGTCTTTGTCCTCACCAACCGCCAATCTACGAGCCTCTAGAATACCAATTTGGCGTACACCATTTGCATCTATAACTTAGTGCCAAATTTTGGTGGCCTTGTCGCATCAGGCCTCATCCAATAATAGACCTCCAAATACCGCTTTCAAAAATCATCAGACTGGCATTTGTTGAGAGGGAATTCGTTCTGAGCGTTCCACGTTTCCATCTCTGGAACATTCTCCATTAAATGAAGCTTATGCAACGTTGTGGTGTAGTCGTTGCAGGTGCGCAAACGCCTCCTGTTTTTTCATATGAGCAACTTCTGATGGCCATAAATCGGTCAAATATTGTCCAAATCAAGCTTATGAGATGCTTTTTAACATGTGCAAGAAATGCAAATGTCAAAAAACATCTTATACGCTAGATTTGGATAATAATTGACCAACTTATGGCCATCCAAAGTTGCTGAAATGAAAAAATAGGAGGCGTTCGCGCCCCCTCTCAAGACGTTCGGGTTTCCCCACGGCATTCGCGTCTCCTTTCTAATGTGCGCCTCCCCATGTCCGTTTTATTCTTTGGAATATTTGGTGACATGTCAGACATGTGGCATCCTAGGTGGATTAGGTAAATCTCTTTTAACCATTCAAACGGTCAACCTTAAATTGATTAATAATGGACCTCCCCTTACCCTTAACGGACGGACATGCGGTCCGGACGGTCGCTCAAACCGGGAGGTAATTACTCCACGTGACGTACATTTGGGTGATGATAGTGTTTTCGACGCCGTTGGCGTTGGATCTATTGTTGTCGAAGTGCTTGTGAGGGGTTGCTCTAAGAGGTTTAGAATCAAGGGCGTTCTCCATGTGCCCAAGTTGCAAGTCAACGTACTCTTGGTGAGCAAACTTGTGACAAGTGGAATGAAGGTGTATTTCAATGCGGATGGATGTGTGTTGTGGGCACCAAATAAAGATGTTCTCGTGGTAGCACCTCGTGAAGGCAATTTGTACCAAGTGACCTTCATGAAAGTGTTTGAGGCGAATGTGGCCAACGTGGCACAATCATCAATAGGGAGTGGTGTATTGGAGCTTTGGCATCGTCAACTTTGTGGCTTTGTCATTTGAACATGAGAAGTGTACATTTACTTGAAAGCATGGTAGGTGGCATCATCCTTCGTAAAGATGAATTATCAATGTCATTGTGTGAAGGATGCGTGCAAAGCAAGCAACATAGGATACCATTCTCAAAGGATGAAGCGACGCGTGCATCAAAGGCTTTGGAAATTGTGAATTCGGATGTGCGCGGCCCTAAGAGAACCACTTCCATAGGTGGTACAAGATATTTTGTGACCTTCATTGATGACTTTTTGAGGAGTGGGTATACAACTTGAGGGTGAAAGTCCACTAAGGTGGTATATTTATAGTATCACAAATGGTTTTGGAAAGACTCACGAACCTTCTTTTGCTGCATAGTGCGAATGTGGGATCGATCTTGGAATTCTATTGATGGAATGTGATAATTGCCTTGATTTAAAGTCTAGGAACCTCAAAAATGTTGAGTTTTGATTTACGATTTGGCCAATATAGGTATATCTTTCATCAGTATATACCTGTCACAAGTATATGACATTTGCCAAATATACTTACTTTGAGAGTTCTAGGAAGTTAAACACTCCAAAAGTTTTGGGACACATTCATGCCATAATGTGTTCATATATTATAATTGAAAATTCTAGATCGGAAACTTATTTTCACTTTTATTGCTAAAAAACGAGATATTTCTTCAAGGCTCCTAAAATAGGACTCAATGTTGATTTTTTCTTTGATTTTTTATCCAATCAGATACATCATGCATCGATCCATCTTGAAACATCATTTTTTCTGAAGAAAAACCTTTTTTTCCATTAAATTGGGCAAAATTAAGTTTTTTTGGCCAAAAAAATATACTTTTGGGTATATTTTTTTTGCCCAGAAGTGAGTAACCCTAGCTGACTTCTACCCTTGAAGACAATGGAGAAATCCCTTAAGAAGTTCAAGGAGTTGAAGGCTCTTGCGGGGTAGCAATCGGAGCACAAGATCAAGGTGTTTTGGTCGGACAATGGTGGAGAGTTCATATGCAAAAGCTTTCAATTTTTTTAAAGAAGCATGGAACACCATATTCGTTATATTGGGAAATTTCCATGACTTTGAAGATATATGATCTTTGAAGTATCTATATATATAGACATTTGTAGGTGCAGAGCATAAAGACAATGCACGAAGAATACTATATTTCATTCCATGGATGGACTAAATTAGCCAAATGTCAAAAAAGGTAATAGTAAAGAAAGAATATATCATTAAATCAGGCCTTATTCAAAACTTTATGAAAAAAAGTTACACAAAACACCCATTTATCCAGAGGCAAAACACAATACTCCTATCACTAATCAAATGGTCTAGGGAGTTCCTCCATAAGCCTCTATTCCGGTCTTCAAAAAAGCCCTCTGACGTTGCCTAGTCCATGATGCACCATTCTCTTGCATTAACGGACTCTCTAGAAGAGGCTGCAAACCCTGCCTACGCACCACGTCAGTGTTTGATTTGGGCAGCGAGTGTCGGCGGGTGGAAGCGGAAGGAGAGCATTTGTTTCATCCATGAATCATGAGAGCAACATAGTCTTTCATCCATGTATCATGAGGGAGTTCCGGGGGGGTGGAGCAAGAATTTGGATGTGGTGTAAAGTTAGTAGTTCATTACATATGGGATGGTTACGCCATTGTGGGTTGTTTTTTACTGTTCTGATAGTTTTTCATATTGTATGGTATGTAGTTAGGTGTTGTTTCTATTTTTTGGAAAGTTTACGAGGTAAGTAGCCTCCTTGTTGTGACGTTCGGTTTGTCATTTGTGGTATTGGTTGGGCTTTGCATGTTTGTTCTAGTGCATTAGAGATATTGTTGATGAGTGTATCTAAGGTGTGGCATGCTTCATGCCATTGTGTTTGGGTAAGTTGGTTATTATTTTCAAGTATGTTTATGAGAGAGTCAATTTGTAAGGAATTTTCTTCAAAGAATTTTGTGTTGAATTTTTCTAAGTTATCTTTTGGGATGGGGTTAAGTATATGTATAGTAGTATTATTCGTGTTTATAGGGGTACGGCTTATTAGAATGTTGTTTGGGATGTGGAATTGTACGGACGAGTGGTCCGAGTTGAGAATAATGTCTTTGTTAGTAGTGGAGGTGTATTGTGTATTATTATTTGTGTTTATGTAGAAGCCGTCTATTAGGCTCCAATCACTGTAGTTGTAGCCGCCTTGTCTAGAATATTGAGTGTCAGTATTTATGTAGGTAAGGTTTAGGCTTTCTGTAAAGTGTCTCCATTGGTAGTCTGTAGTTTGAGGGGGGTGGTATGGTTTCCGTTTTGTCTACCAATTAGTGCTATGTCTCTGTTGAAGTCGCCACATAACAAGTAAGTGTGATTTGAATTTAAATTTATTTGTGATGTTATATTGTTTTGTATGTCTATGATAAATCTAGTATCTTCGGGGTGGGATGGCATATACATGTGAAAGATTATCCAGGGTTGTAGTGGTTGATTAGAAATTTTTATTATTTAAAGGTATGGAGATATGTGCGTTGGGGTAGGGATTTTTTTGATGTTGCCCGGGAAGGCATATTTTTTGTGTATTAGTGTAAGGAGGCCACCCCGACCCGAGGTGTATGGTCTCCGTTGAAGGATACATCTCGTTAATGTATGTGTATTGTTAAAAATAAGTTTATAGTCTTGGAATGTGTTTTGTATGTATTTTATAGATTTTGTGGCTGATATTTTTGTTTCTTAAATGGTTATTAGGGCCGGTGGCGATTCTGTATATGTGGTCAGAGCTTTTAGGCTAGGGAGAGCAGTGTTAAGGGATGATGCGTTCCATGTGATGATGTTTGTATTGTTGTTATTTGTACTAATGTTTTGGTTTTGTGCGGGAAGGAAGAGGGGGGGAGGAGGTGGATGTGTGTATTCTGTTATGGGGTCTAAACATTTTAGTGTCTCGTTGATTAGATTATTAGGGAGGTATGGGAATTTTTGTTTTATTATATTGTTTGATGGTGGTATGGTTTGGCTATATATGAAGTTATATAATTCTTTGTGTATTGAGTTTCCATGGTTTATGATATTTTGATTTTCTGCAACGAATTTTGTGAATGGGTGCGGGTTATGGATATGTCTTTCGGGTGGGTTTTGTAGATTAGATAAGGTTTGTAATAGTGTGTCTGTCCATGTAATTGTGTTCGGGTTTTGTAGGTTTAGAAGGTGGTTACATTCGTTTAAGTTTGGATGAGTGGTTATCACTAGAGCATATAATATGTGTGATGATAGGTGGGTATTTTGTTGTTGTATGTATTGTACAATATTTGGGTGTGTGGTGTTGTGTAAGTGATGTAGTGCATGTGTGATGTTTAATAGAGGTGCAAATGTTTGGGCAATGTGTTTATATTCCGGGTGTAGTATTATGGTATTTGGTATAAAGTATATTTTGGCATTCTTTTTATGTGATGGGGGATGTGTCTTTAATATGTTAGGCATTGGTCCTGGGTTGGTTTCTATGTCACCGCCTAGGAGTGGTAGGAATTTTATGTATTTGGATTTGGTGTTATGTTTTAAGGTTTTTGTTTTATGTGCGGATTTTGGATGTTTCTTTATTATTTTTTTGAGATTATGTGTGTTGGAGTGTGTATATGGGTTTTTGGTTGGGTATGTTGTTGCCTCAGTATTTGTGTTTCTGGTCATTGTAGGGGTAGTGAGTGCATTCCTGATATTAGTTGTTTTTGTTTTTGTATTAATGTTTAGTATTTTGTTTTTTCTTGTGTTTATTATGCCTATTTCGTTTTTATTGTATATGTTTTTTTTGGCGTTAGTTTTCTTCTGAGTCCTCTTATTGGTGTTGGTGGAATTGTGTTTTTTGTCATTAGAGTGTTTTGTGGTTTGTGTGGTGTTGTGATTTATGGGGGTGGAGTTTGGTTGTGGGTGTATGTGTGGTTGGTGTGTTATGGTGGGCCGGTGTAGTACGTTTGTGAGATATGGTGTTTTGATTTTGGGGGGTATATGTTTGTGATAGTGTATGAGTGGATGGAGGTGTTTGGCTTTTTGGATGATGAATATATGTGGTGGTGTAGTTTGTGATTGGTGTTTGTGTTTGCACGGTATGCGGATGTGTGTGTTGGGTGTGAGTGTTGTTTTGTCTTTTATTGGTAATGATGTGTGAGGATGTTTATATGTGTTGTTTGTGGTCGGTTTCTTTGGTAGTTGGCAAGGTTGTGGTGGTTTTTTGTGCTTTTTGACGTGTGGTATGTGTGTGGTAATGGAATTTTTGGTAAAATACCAATGCCATAGGCAATGATAGGAGGTGTATGTATTTTTGTGGTGATATTGATCATGTAACTTTGTCATAGAGGTTAGAGGAGCCCAAGAGAGAGGTTGTGGCCTTCTCATGGGTTTATACTCGTACCAATGACATGTGTTTACAATAGAGTACCTATTGGGAGCTACAACAATTTCTATGTAGGTAGAAGGAGTAGAGAGAGTGAGGTGGGTGGTAGGTGTGTGAGGAGAGTAATAAGAAGTGATTACAATGCGATGTATTATTAACAACACTATAAGGTGAAGGGGGGGAAGGGGAGTAATATGGTAGATATATGAAGTAATGGAAAGAGATGTGACTATCAAGGGAGGTGAAGCTAGGTATGTGGGAGATTGGTGATCACCATGTTGTTGAGGAGTTCGTGGGCGGTCTTTGGTCAATCCACGTTTGACGGGTCATCCAAGGAGGGGAGAGATGGCTTTTCACGATTGGAGTTGATACCCCTCATCACAGACAACGCGACACTCATTAGCTTCTCAACATCATCAAGTTTCGAATATACCTCAGCATTGCGGGCGTCGGTGTATTCTCGGGTCTCTCGAATGATGTCCTTCTTGAAATTGGCTAACTCCAAGCGGAGTTTTTTGTGGCCATCCGCCACGATAGCAACCATTTCTTCACGCATGTTGATGGTGGGAGCGGTGGTGGGATTGATGGCGGTGACCGTGTTCACCAAGGCGGTATTTATGTCATTGAATCCCCATTTCTCTACCAAGGTGGTGGAGGGGGGATCAATGCCATCAAGACTGCGGCCGTGGGGTCGAATCTCAACCTGGTGACATCCTATGTTGAAGGTTTGGTTAAGGAATTGTCTACAGACAACAGGATTAGCGACTTGCACATTGGCAGAGCCATTGTGTTTGCCACTAATCTGTCGGTGGAACCAAATGTTCACAATGTTCTTGGCCTCTAAAGCTTTCGTGATGGCCTCTGTGGTTTCAGCCACGCTCAACAAGATTGGCATTTGAGATAACGTGAGTGTGAGCACATCCCTCTTGGCCCTGTCGGTGGTTGTAAAGGTTCCAGAATTGCTGGGCTTTGCGGGGATGATCTCATGAAAGGTCGTAATCTGGTGCATCGCTAGTTTCTTCGCTTGGGTGGGGGTTGGTGCGACAATCCATGCAAATGGCTCCTTCTCATGTTTCTGAACATCCGTAACTTCAATCTCAAGGTTACGGATGAAGCCATTAAGAATTACGTTATGAAACAGGTTGTGTGCAGGAACACCACACAAACTATCACTGTTGATGTTGACGAATAGGCCTTGTCGGGCCACTGCATGCCGTGTTTTGCAAACTTTGCCTAAGGACAACGGTCCCATAGGGTCAAGTTGCAGCATGAAATATCTTGTACTTTGGAGTAGGGAAATGGCATCAATTGCGGGATTGAGGAGGTGTAGCTTTATCAATCCCGAGAAGACGTGTTTTTGCCCTTCTTTCTTCACTCCTTTGCAGTGGATGGCAAGGGGGTCCAAAAGGTTGGTGCCAAGGGGAATGTTCATCTTGGTAAGTCTATCCCTAGCGAGCTTTTTGACCTCATCGTGAAGTAGTGGAGTCTTAGATAGTTCGAACAGGATGGCTATATGGAAATCATACAATAGGCCGATTTCAGGATTAGTGGCTATATCATATGGGAGTTGTGTGAGGTTATAGTGTTGCCCCTCAACACCATCCTCTCTTACCTTGGGATAGAGCATTTGAGGAATCCTGGGGTAAGAGATTGTGGCACTCATGGCTTCCTCTGCTTCTGATTTGGGTACTCCTCTGGTCATCATATATGGTATGCTCTCACCACTAACTAGTGGGTCTAAGTTGGCGTCCTTCGCAAGTTTCTCCATGTTGGGGAAGCCTAGCCAGAAGTGGAATGTGGATTGGACTGGGATACTACTGCTAGAATTTGGATTTGGGGTACTAACTCTTTGTTTCTTAACAGGGTGTTGTATTTCTAGAGGGTGTTGTATTTCTAGAGGGTCTAGAGTGGTGATTTTGTCCACGCAAGTCACTTTGGGGTTGGCTTCTCCATTTTCTATGTCCATGGCTTCGGTGGTGGTACTAGTCTTTTGTTGGAGATGCTCCATAGTGTCACAGGGGCTAGTGTAGGTGATTTGGTTTATATGGTCAAGGGATAAGGGGAGAGATGAGGATTTCCAACGTCTTTGGCTTGTTCTAGAGAATATAAGAGGACCGTCCTCTTGGTCGTCTGAGAGATGGATTAGAGGCTCAAGGTGTTGTTGAGGTGAGGTGAGGTTGGTTTGCAAGGTCTTCTTCCTTTTATCTTGTGGTTTGGGGGTGAGGTCGCGCTCCAAAGTTGGGGTAGATAGTTTCCTTGCAGTCACTAGTCTTGTTTTGGGAGGTGTAGTTTCTACTCTAGGAGTACTGCTAGATTTGATTTGTCTTGGGTGTGGTTTGTTTATGGGGGCTACTTGTGGCTCTACATTGTTGGTCTTTCGGCGTGTGTCTACGCCACTATTTTTCTCCTTGATGGTTCTACGAGGGGTGGATTTACATCGGCCTCCTGAACTCATGCGGTTTTGTATAACTCTCCTAGAGTTGGTGGTGGGAAGGGTTGAGTATAGAGGGGAGGAGGTAGAAGAGAGGGTAGTGGTGGTTGAGTAATAGTTAGAGTAGTTAGTGGAGGGGGGGGGGGTATGTCTTGTGAGGGGTAGGGGGAGAAAGCTATGGGCGAAGAAGGTAGTGAGTGGAGGTGGAGGTCGCTGCTATAGGGAAGGGGGGTCGCAGGGAGTATTGGGGGATAAGAGTGTGAGAGGGGGGTGGCAGGATACGAGTGAGTGTCGAGTCGCAGGGTGAGAGTAGGGGGCGGCTGTCGTGGTAGGTCTGAGAGGGGAGGGAGGTTACTAGTAGGGTCGGCAGCAGGGTTTGAACTCTCCCGACACGAGTTCGTAAGGTGGGAGTCGCCGCGTCTTCAGCGCCCAACGGGCGTTTGGTGTAGACGTTGGGGCTCCTCATGTTAGCTGACCACCGAGTTCTGCTCGGGATGGGGGGCGCCGCGACTGCTGCGCGCGTTGAGTCCGGATGTTGATCAATTCTCCTCAGATTGGGTCGTGGCTGGGTTGCTCGGCGTTGTGAGACGATTTGGTCGGGGGAGGTGAGTTGGTTGACCTTGCAGGTGGGGAGTGTGGATGGGGTTAAGTCGCGTTGCGTGTTTTCCTGCTCCTCGTATGTGTGTGTGTTCACCAGGGTTTTTGTCGTGTGCGAGTGGTGAGGGTTGGGTCGCGGGGGAGTACTCCTTCTTCAGGTGGTTGCTCCGCCTGTGCGCGTGTCGAGAGGGTTAGGTCGTGGGGCAGTGTTCCTTCTTTAGGTCTTGGTTCTAATAGTGTTGGGAGGTTTGGATCGTGGGGGAGTACTTCTGTTTTGGTTCTCGTTACTGTCTATCTATGCGTCGCGTTCGTGTCTGTCTCTGTTGTGTGTCTCGTTTTTGTTTGTCTGTGCTGTGCCGGGGGGGTCAAGTCCTGGGAGGGGCTGCTGATGCTAAGGATGGGAGGGGGGGCGTATTGGGTTACGGGAGGATTTGTTATCTGTTGTGTTGATTTTTGTCTATGGGGGTGCTTGTTGCGGGAAAGGGGGGGTACAGTATGGTGAGGAGAAGAGGGGGGAGTGTAGAAGGGGAGGGGAGAGGGGGGTGGGACTGTAGCAGGGGAGGGGGTTTCTGAAGGTGAGAGATGAGGGGCGAGGAGAGGGGGGGATTGTAGAAGGGGAGGAGGTTCTTGAGGGTGAGAGATGAAGGAAGGGGACATGTTGCATGGGGGGGAAGTCCTGTTGCGGTGGGAGGGGGGGAACCTGTTGCAGAGAGAGATAGGGTGAGAAGGTAATGGAGGAGGGTTAGAGGTATACTTACCTTACTTGTCCGTGTTCTTCTGTCTTCGTTTTTGTGGTGTGCTTGTCTTCGCGTGATCTTTGCTTGGTTTCCGGTTGTTTGTCGCTGGTCGTCTCCTGATCTCCAATCGCTATTGGTGTTGATCTGTGGAATTGTGATGTTGGTGCAGGTCTGCTGTGGGCATGCGCAGGGTGACATCTTTGCTCCTCTCGCTTGTTGCTTAGTTCTGTAGAGATTTTGCCAGCGCTTCCGCATACAATGTACAATCACAGGCTTCCTACTGTTGTGCTCAGAAGTTCTAGGGTTAGTAGTAACGTGAGTGTGCGTACTGCTGTGACTGTTGTGTGTGCGGTGTCTATCGAGAGATGTCCATACTGTGTAAAAGAAATGAGATGAGTAAAGTGGAACCTGAGATGATCGGGTTGGTGTTGAAACATGAGTGACGTTGTCGCCGTAAGGCAGCTCTGTCCTGTGAATGGGATGTGGATCTGCAATGTTGAGTGTTGATATCGTGGGTTGGGGAAGCGGAACGACTGCTGGGAGGTGTATAGATCTGCTGTGGGGTCAGATCTAGGTGGATTCGCCACTAATAAGTGTAGTTGGAGGCACAGATCTGAGCGCCAACACTAGTATCCCCGCCTTCAGCTACTTTCCATCTCAGATCTCGCACTTCTACTCTCACTTGGCAAAACCGCATCTACCACAGATCTATGTATGAGCCCAATCCCACATCTCCAACTGTTGCGCAGCTCTACAGACGCCCAGACTAGCCTCAGTTCCACCACAAACAAGGGCTCCACATCAACTCCAGCTACCTGTTGCTGTGTCGAGTGCGTGGTTTCTGAGACTGAGTCCTCCCACTCCCCTCACCACAAATCTCAGCGCTCTTACTCAGTCATCTCCCAAAACACTTCTGTAGTTGCAACAGTCTCAACATCAGGTTAAACAATGCTTTGTAGATTTAGTTCCTATTTTGCGCGAGTGAAAGGGCGATTTCAAAGGTGGGTGGGTCTTTCCATGCTACAATCTCCTGGATCGCAAGTTTGAGGCCACTCACGAAGCTTCTCAAAACGAGAGCCTCTATATTGCTTAGGGACGTTGTTGTATATTCGGCAATGCTAGATGCTCCTCCTTTTCCAACGTTCATAGATAGGCATAAACTCCGCTGAATTTGTGATAGGAGTTCTCAAATATGTTCATTGAATTGGCATACGCTCTCTTCGAAGCTCTGTTTAATTAAACTCGGTGTGCCAAGTAATCCTTGGTAGCTTTCTCGTTCTTGGAACTCTGTGATTAATGTTGACGTTAAAGTGCTCCAGGAGGAATTCTTGTCTGCAGGCTGTCGCTCATACCAGACGGATGCCGTAACCTCCAAGTGGATCGGCAAAAGCTCCAACTAGCTCTGCTCGGTTGGATCTCCATTTGTCATACACGTGCGCTTGTATTGACGTAGAAAACGCTCGCGATCTGCTTTCTCTCTCCCGGAAAAAATTGGTATTGATACCATGATGTCAATGATTGGCCTTTCCTTCTTATGACCTTTCATGTCCTTGGACTTTTGCTCCTGCCGTTTTAAAAAATGGGACCACAGTGTCTCTTCAAAATAAGATTCTTCCCTTTCGCTTTTAAACCGATTGAGCATTTGTATGGTGTTTCTCGTGCGTTTTCGTGGAGTTAACTTGGGCAATACTCACTGGCACAAACTTTATGTGCATTTGCCGCCCACTTCACCTCCAAATAAATCTCATGAAGCTTGAGTGCCGTGAGTGTAGACCTCATTTTTTTTTATGATCAGAAATAGACCTTGAACAGTGACCGCCTTCGGCGTGCTCGAGTCTCCTACTACGATTGCCACTAGTTGGAAGCGGCTGCCATCGCTTTTGGTGCTTCTCGTCGCTACAGATCACCCTGACACAATGTTAAGCTTGCAGTATCTTTGCAATGCATCTTCACATGTGATCACAAACTGTCTTTGCTGAAACGTTCTCTTCAAGCATATAAAATGAGAAACTTGTTCAGGACTTGCAAAACTTGGGCGATGTTGGAGAGGTGTAAAAGCAGCAGTATTTAAGGGGCTGTAGGAGCTACAATTTTCAATGACATCTAGAGTGTAGCAGGGATCACAGATCGATGCGTGGTTGCAGCATCCCTGGAGTTTCGATAGTTCTCTCTCCCGCTGCGAACGCAATTGGTTTCGTACCACTCCGAACCTGTACGCAACGTGTTTGCTCCTCTCTTGCTATTTTGAGTCCTATCTATAAACCTCCGCTAAACATCCATAAAACTCCGCTAAACGTCCTTTTAACTCCGCCGATTGTCAGCTTTTGAGTGTTCACAATCGTGGCGTTCACTTGCCGACCATGTGATATCTTAGAGTCTAGGCATTCTTAGCTGCGTTGTCAACATGTTGATTTAAGCTACGAGGTACGTAACAAATTTCTATTGAATCAAACTCTTGAGATAACTCCTGGACGGTATTGTAATATGGAAGTAGATTTTCTGAAAGCACCTCCCAATTTCCACACACTTGGTTGCACACCAATTAGGAGTCGCTGCGTACTTTGAGGTACTTGATATTTTTCTTCTTTGCGATCTCTAACCCAGTTATAAGAGCGGCGTACTCAGACCGATTGCACGTCAATCCTTTTCCTAAATCTTGATGAAAAATTTGTTTATCACCCGATGGATTTTCCAAAACTACTCCAACTCCCAAACCATAAATCTTAGAACATGAGCCGTCGAAATTCATTTTCCAAGAGCCCATCTCTGTATTGTATGTGGTGCATGGTAGGCGTGTGCACTCAATTTCTAATTGTGTGAAACATGTTGTAACTTCATACTTTTCTTGCAGTGTTGTTATCTCTCGTTTATTATTTCAGCTCTTACTCAATATACTTCGTTGCATATTTTATTATATGCATGTTCCTGAAAAGGTGACCACTCATGTGTACGCTCGCACACCCGCAATATTCTGATATACTGATTCACCGGAACAAGAATACGAGCTTGATTTGTTGTTCTGAAAATTTCAACATGTATTATAAAATATCTCAACTCTGACACAGTTATAGGGGAACGAAGTTACTTAACCCCTAAAGGACCAAATCTCCTTCTGATTTTCTGATTTTGGGCAAGTTCCTAAAATTATAAAAAAAACTTTTTCTCTGAAATTTTTATTCTAGATTGCCTTTGATAAGAGCTTCGTGGAGATATTTATATTTTATTTTTTGGATTTGTGGTTTGAAAGTTAGTACCACTTAAAGCAAAAAGTGGGGACTCCAGGCACCTCCAAAATTTTTGACAAAAGTTTCTATTGACATTGAGATTTTTCACACATATAAAGAATATTTCCTTCTTTGGATATTTTCAAAAAAAAATCTTATCTTTAGTGTAAAAAGGCATTTTATTCCAAGTCAAACATTTTCACACATTGTCGGGCATCGAGGGAAAAGAATTTCATCTTTTCTACATAAAACCTAGAGATCTTCATATTTTTCACTTTTTATTTTTTCAACAACAATATGTGTTGAAAACCTTCTTTTTGACCATTCGGAATATCATTCAAACACATACGTAGTTCTCAAAAAAATAAAACGTGAAATGGCAATTTTTGAACTTCCACTCCTTGCACACTTGTTTTGAATATGCTACACCCCTTTTTTACCTCTAAAAATTGGTGTGTAGGGTAATAACATCATGCTTAAAACAGTGGTAAGAGATTTAGACCTTGTACAATGCAAAAATTTGATACAAAGTGAAGTCAAAGTTTGCTGATCTACTCAACCCAGGGAAGAAAATGAACCATTGTTTTGACTTTAAACACTAAAATCTATCAATCCGTGCGGGGGATTGCAACCAAAATTTAGTGGCATGTTTATGTAGGAGTCTTTTTCACGATCATATGGTTTAAAATCCATAATTCACTTTAAATTGTGATTTTCATGCCTCTTTTTGGCAGTGGCAGTTTTGGTATGGTTTTAGAGCAAAAGTGGTCGTGGTCCTTTAGGGGTTAAGAACCATATTCAACCATATGTGTGTCGGAACTCTATCTTGGAAGATTCTTTGCTACAGTTTTGTCCCACTGTGACCGGTAGTCTTGCTCTCCAGAAAATTATCTTCACTTGCAATAAAACGCGGCTCTCACCCTTTCGATATATTGAGTCCCAGCAACGGAACCAAGATGATGATACGATAAAATGATATCAAACCTTACCTCATTGACTAACACAGATCACCATACTTTTATTCATGTTCCACATAAGTTACATTGAGATCCTAGTCCTCCATCACTACGACCACATCCTTGCAGTTCAGTCGGGGTGGTCCGGAATGCCAAGGGTCACGCTTATAAACCCAAGCTCTCATGGTTTACAAGGACCCAGTTCTTGTAACAACAATAACTGCATGATGGTAACCGAACAGACACTAACTGAATGTATACTAACTGCAAGTAGTCTATCGAGAAGATGACTTAAACTTGGAGTCCATGCGAGTTGACGTGGCTCATACTTAATCAAGAGGTCCTTAGTGAATTTATTGATTATTCAGTACCAAGTGCTATTAGCACTTTGATTGTTGGAGAGCCTCAAAATTGGCCTTTGTATGGACCTGAAGGTTTCACACTTGGACCAAGGTACCAAGGGCGTCTAAAATGCCTACATGGTAACATTTTTTGGAGGTTTTGGTGCCAAGAGTTCGGTCCTTCGGGAGAAGTTTGGATTTCTATTCTTTTTTGGACCAAACTCTTGTCGAGGTGCCAAACATTTTTTTCATTTAAATATATAGATTTGACTAGAGTTGAACCATTAGATCAAAACAATAACTTATTCTATCCTTGAAAAATTTATCAAAGTTCTTTACCCAAATTTTTTTACTTGAAAAAATTTATTTGAATTTCACCTGAATAATTTACCTGAATTTACCTGAATTTCACCAATGTTTGTACTATAATTTTTTGTGTAATGAGCATGTTGACCATTTAAAAAAAAAATTAACCAAAAATGTGTTCCCTTTCAGGCTCCATGGCTAGAGAGGGAGGAAAATTTCATAAAAATAAGACCCTTAAGAAGTAGAAACTGACTTGGAATTTTCCAAATGGTATGTATCACGGGCTCTCAAATTGGTACCTTGGGCTTTCACGCATGGACTATCCCAAACTCCACAAATTTTATATTTCAATTTTTTTTCCAACTCCAAAACTCGGCACCTCGGCATAGTTTGGTCCTTGGGTACCTTGGTCCCATGGTCCATGTGTGAAACCCCCCTAAGTGTGTACAAGCTTGTCCCCAAATGGTCAGGGCTTTCCCCTTCCAAATGCCATACTCTATGTACCCGACGTACGTGTCAATTTTGTACATGATTATTACAATGGAGAATATCCAAAAAAATTGAAAAAATCAAGAGATTTGTCTAGGTGCCAAATCTGACCCAAACTTACAGTAACTCCAAGATGTAGACAAGTCCATCCTTCAAAGGTTTGTTCTAAAAACTTTACAACCCAGTTGTGGTTCTGTAATAATAATTCCTCTATAAAAGCCTTGATTACATTCATCCCATAAGTTGTAGCAAAATATGGCGCTTGTGGATGGAAGAGGTAAAAACTCAATAGAGATTAAAACTTATCAGTGGGTTCAATAGAGGCCCGATTGCACCTCCATCTACTAACACCATTTTGTTTCAGTTCAATCTTCAAACTCGAAACCACCCTCCGTTTGGATAGAGACAAGGCTTTGATTGCTATTGAGGAACAACAAGCCGAAATCAATTTCTTAAAATTAACAAAAATGCTACAACTTGCACTTTAAATAAGTTAAGTAAGCTATTAAAGACATGGTATGTGGAGATACCTAGACCATACTCTACAATATCCATGATATACCTAAATAACACCCAATAAGATTCATGCTATGCCTATATGATATCCATGGATATCATCTCAAAAGGTGGCTTAATACTTATGATGCTTGTCATAATTATAACTAGATTTCATTACTTTTTAACAAATTTTCACAGTGTATAACTAGCAGCCTATTTTTTCTTGTCGCTTTTTAATTAAATTTAGCCAACTTAAGATTCGTTGTTGAGGAGTGCAACAACAATGCCAACCTCTAGGCTTCCATTATAACCACTATTTACATGTCACTGGTGGTAATAAATTGACTGACATTATTGTTGGCCCTTTAGTGCCTACAAGATCCAAAATGGGACTCTGAAGGTGTTCAAACACAATTTGCATGAAATCCATAAGGAATTAGGTTGTGAAATGTGATGTTCAATTTTGCGCACACATTATATAGAACACTCTAAAAATATCATATCATGATTTGGAATCATAGAACTCCTGAAAAAGTCAAGAATACAACACAAAATACATCGAATACACTAAAATACAGTGAATACCATGTTGTATACTATGTTGTATTTCATACACATGCAAAATGATTTTGGTCTTAACTTTTTATTGAAATTTGTTTTCACTAGATTCTTCATTGTTTTGTAATTGTTGACCTCTCCTATTGCATACAAAACTTTTGTTTTAATTTGTACAAGTTTGGAACATTTTTGAATACAATTAAGTAAACAAAATTTTAAAAATCATCAACAACAATGTATCAACGTTATCTTCACATATGATATGTCAATGTGAAGCTATCAACCTAGTGCACATGTGAACCTCTTTTACTCAAAGTACAAAAAATCTTGCAAGAATCTATTGATGGATGAAAGTAGTGTACCCTCCAAAGTCCACAATTTTCATTACCAATAACTTTAAACACTATAATCTATTCCATGAACCGTTGGATGTTGTGCAAATTCTTCCCAAAGTTTAGGCCATGGTTTAAGTTCAATCTTATAAGGTTGGATACTAAAATTAGGCATTTTAATTCCATCAAAGTAAGTTCAATGAAAAAAATCAGCACATTTATTGGTTTTGGAGAAGCATGACTTGGGCGCTAAAGGGTTAAGGTAAATCCCCCCTCATAACCGACAAGTTAAGTAATGTGCACATATGGAGAGCCCACATAATAATACATTATTTTTTTTAATGATAGCCAATAGAATTACAATTTACATACAATTGTTTCATATTTTTCCAATGAAATGTAAATCGATTTTGAATTTTCAAAGTGTGTTGCCATGTTTAGCCGGTGTCTATCAATAGGTACCCCCCAAAAGCTCCGACTAAAAGTGAGGGGTCCTAACTAATAGCAAACCACCATTTGGAGCTGAATGGGTGGCAATGGGATGGAAGTGGGTTGGATATATCGTACCTTGTGGTCACTTTCAACACCTCTTTGATGAAAGAATTATTTTTCTCTGACACTATGATACAGACACAATGGGTATCACCTATGCATTGTACTATGAGTAGCACCTTAATATCACATGAGTAATCACCCAGACAAAAAAATTATATTTTCCAAAAATTTGGACAACTCTCCAATTTGAATTAATTATGTACAAAAACGACCACCACGTAGGGTATCCCACAATTGTAGCTTGCTGGTTACTGGATTTGATTAGTTACTGGGAGAGGGGGTTACCACAAATAAGGTTATAATTAAGCGGCATTATAACTTATCAGAGGTATTAACTTATGGGTTTCTTCCCAGTTCCCAAGGCAGAACAATGGGGAACAGTGCAGCAGAACAGAGGAGGGAACGCGTACCAGTGAGAGTCCCCAAGGAGCGGGACAGATCACATCGCAGCCGTCGAGAGTGGTAGCCGTAGGATGAAAATTAGGGTTCGGGGAGCAGAGTAAGGCAGACGAGCGTCACGGGATTGCTTCTTTTCGCAGCCAGGCTCGCTCGCACCTGCCTTCGCACCCGCGCCCCGCGCCCGTCTCCCCACTCCTCCCTTCGTCTCCCACCACCATGAGTGCTGCGGAGGCAGCCCCGGCTGTCGTGCCCGAGACCCTCCTCAAGAAGCGCAAGCGCGACGAGCAATGGGCCGCCGCCAAGGCCGACGAGTACGCCCAGGCGAAGACCCGCAATGCCAAGAACCGCACGCTCATTTTCAAGCGCGCCCAGCAGTACCAGGAGGAGTACGAGAAGCAGGTGCAATCTCTCTCTCGCTTTCGCTCATTCCGTTCTATAATTTATTTAGGGTGAATCGAGGGATTGAAGTCATAGTACGAGATCATTCCACCTACCGATCTGGAGCGTGGTCTGTTTTGTACATCACGGGTGTTGAGAAGTTGATGTTTAGGGTTTATGGTTCAGAACTTGATGATATCCATGTCTTACGGTTATGAATGTAGCCAATGTGGGGTATGGATTAGGTTAATGGTTTCGGATTGTAGTTTGTAACATTTAGTCCGTTGACGTTCTTTTCCATCGTCTTGAGTTGGAACATATGTAGTTGGAACATATGTAGTTGATGGTAGCCTTGGGTTGCTGATATTTTAGGTTTTCGAATGTGGTCCTGGCTTAGGGTTCAAATGTTTGATAAAGTGCTTATTTATTTTAAGTCGATGACGGCTGTTAAGTTTGTAGAATTGACATTGTATCGAGATATTCTGGGAGGTTCTAGTCGGCTTCTTTTACTTATTCTTCTCAAATTGCAGGAGTCGCAATTGATCAGCTTGAAGAGGGAAGCCAAGCTGAAGGGTGGATTTTATGTGGAGCCAGAGCCTAAGCTTATGTTTGTGATCCGCATCCGTGGGTAAGTATTTCAGAGAATAGCCTGTGGGCTATGTTTGTCAGAGCCTCAGTGGGACGTGAATACATGTGCAATTGAAGGATGCAGCAGGGAGTTTTATGCATCCACGGCCAACGCTCATTTAGTGACGTGTATTCGTGTGATTCAGTGTCAATGACATGCACCCCAAGGTCAGGACGATCATGCAGCTGTTGAGGCTGAGGCAGATCTTCAATGGAGTGTTCATGAAGGTGAACAAGGCGACCGTGAACATGTTGCGCAGGGTTGAGCCGTACGTCACTTACGGGTACGTCAATATTCTCTTGTGTCGATTTCCTGTTGGCAAGGGTTCTTTAGGGCTGATACTTTGTTGGCTTGCAGGTATCCCAACCTGAAGAGTGTGAGGGAGTTGATCTACAAGCGTGGTTACGGAAAGCTGAACAAGTCCCGGACCCCTTTGACCGATAACAGCATCATTGAGGAGGCGCTCGGCAAGTACGGTATCATCTGCATTGAGGATCTGATCCACGAGATTTACACCGTTGGCCCCCACTTCAAGGAGGCTAACAACTTCTTGTGGCCCTTCAAGCTGAGCGCCCCTCTGGGTGGCCTCACGAAGAAGAGGAACCACTACGTCGAGCATGGTGATGCTGGCAACAGAGAGACCAAGCTCAACAACCTCATCCGCAAGATGAACTAGAGTCGCGCTTGGTTGTTTTCACCTGTACTTGGAGTTGGCCATTGTTATTTAGAAACCATGGACTCTCAAAGCCATGATGTTGCAATTCGCGTCTGATCTGTTCTCTCCCATTTTTGGACTTGCTTATTGAATGAGGTTTTATTTTTGCAGGTTGATTTTTCTCTCTTTTGTTTTCTCTTTCTTTGAGACAATATGTAGTCTTGCGTTTCAATTGATTATCTCGATTGGTGTGCAACAACTGTTATGTATCCTTCTAAGAATCGATCACTTTCAGTGACATCCTCGTGCACGATTGGTTGTGTCGAGTTGAAGCGAGATGGAAATCAATTTAACACCTTTTTGGTGTCCCGAATGTTGGTTGGAATTAAACTGAATTCCACTTACTCGGGATTTCCAACATTTTACACACATCCTTCTTGCTGTTTCACGAACGCAACGTCCATTCATACACTTTCATTTCAAATTACTCAGGAGCAGTTCAGTTTTTGAAATCCTGTATCCTGCTTCTTTTTTGCATTTGGATTTATAATTGAATAAAGAATAGTTGGATCCAAAATCAAATGGTACATGAAAATGGAAAATTAAATAAAAACTGGTGGATTAAATAAATGATAAAAATAAATGGATTCTAAATCCAAATGGTAGATTAAAATTACAAATGGTAATTTAGGAATTGACCTTTTAACCCCTAAAGGACCAAGTGTCCAAATTTGGCTTTTTGAAAAATCGGTCAGGTTCCTATGGTGTCAATTTCCAACATTCCACTTTGAAATTTTTACTATAGAAAGACATTACCAAGAGCTCAGAGGGAAAACAATTTTTTCCTAAATTGGACATTTGATGAAAAAGTTATAGGGTTTTGAATTTTAAATGGGGAAGGCGGGCACCTCGGGCACCTCCAAAAACTTTTGATAGGACACTCTATTGAAAGTGAGATTTTGAGTACTCCCAAGTAATATTATTTCCCTTCATGTTGTCAAAAAAAAGTTCTTGTCTTTAGTGAAAAATAGCATACCAACCCAAGTCAAACATTTTCACACATTGTCACTTATTGTTGGGCAAGGTACCAAAAAAACTTCTTCTTTTCCACATAAAACCTAGAGATCTTCATATTTTTCACTTTTTATTTTTTCCACAACAATATGTAATGTAAACCTTCTTATTGACCATTCGGATTATCAATCGAAAACATATTAAGTTCAAAAAAAATTAAAGTGTGAATTAACAAATTTCGAGCCTCCACTCCTTGCACACTTGTTTTGAATATGCTATGGAGCTTAAGTCATGCTTAACAAGATGGTAATAGATTTAGACCTTGTGTAGTGAAATTTTTTGACACCAATTGAAGTCAAAGTCTGCTGATCTACTAAACGCAGGGAAGAAAATGAACCTTTTGCTTGGCTTCAAACACTATAATCTTTCAATCCGTGCGGTCAAAGTTTATGAAATTTTGTGCATGTATTACTTAATAAGCCTTTATTGAGATCCTACGGTCAGAACTAAAAATAAAAGTTTTTGTTACCTTCTTTATTCATTGCACTAGAATCCATTAATTTTGAAGTGTTTTTGGTGTAAAACTGTCTCGGTACCTTAGGGGTTAAACAACACCCTCTATGTGACATGACATGACATGACATATACGTTCCGTACACTACATTCTAGCATATACATATTTCCTACATGCTACATGCCATAAAGTGTGTAGGTCGTACGTCCTTAAAAATTTTAGTTATTTTTTATGCAAGTACATCTAGTCTTGGATGAATTTTGGTGATGTTATAATTGGATTAGTAAAGAAGTGCTTATAGATTGCTTTGCTACTTCTTGGTGTAAGGTAAGCCCCCCTAAAACCGACAAGTTAAGGAATGTGTATATATGGAGAGAGGAGATAATTATACTATTATTTTTCAGTGACAGCTAACAAAATTACAATTCTAACCCAAGTGATTTCATATTTTTTCGATGAAAACTGAATTAGTTGTGAATTTTCAAATTGTGCAGCCATGTCTAGTGGGTGGCCAGCAGTAGGTACCCCCCATAACCAACGACCAAAAGTAAGGGTCTTGACTAATAGCAAATCTCCATTTGGAGCTGAGTTGGTGGTAATGGGACTCATGGAAGAAGGTTGGATATACCCCAATTTTATAGGCGTTGGCTATGGATTTTTGTTGGTTATGGGGAGGCTTACCTTATGTGGTTATGAAGCACTTATTTCTTATCTTCTAGTCTAAGTTGATGGTGTTGGATAATTTATAGTGTAAACTATTGTTGTCTTTATTTATGGAGGCAACAGTGATGGTTTAGTCATTGTTGCTTCGTGTTTGTGCACTCTCACCGAATTAGCACAATGTAATCTTGGCACAATGCAACTACATCTGGTTACCATCAATAGTGTCCTAAGGAATAGAACACATCTATTTTTCTTAAAATACTTAATATCAGGTTAAGTAGTTATATGGTTCACCTTTCAAAAGGAGTAATTCACCTTTAACAATGGCACTCTTCAGAAGGCACATGAGAATCCACGAGTGTATTAGATCGTGCACAACATCTAATAGATAATGCACAACAATATCTACACAAAAGGTACATTTCACATTGACCACACTTTGCAAAAATCATTGTAGCTCTCCAATGCACCAATAATTGTTCCATTTGAAGCAAATGAATTATACTAATTTTGGTATTTAGTGTTATGCACAGTAAATGACTATAAATGCTATTACTTTTTACTTTTGATGAAGATTTTGACTAAGAGCACAACAATTGTACTAGTTAAAGGCGAGGGTCATTGTAGACATAGTTGGTAAAAATATTTAGAGAGAGTAAAACGTTTAGCATTTACAAGTCGTTTACTATACATGACACTAAATACCAAAATCAGTGTCATGCGAGACATGTTCCAAAGAAAAAAGTACATCTAATTTACATCATAGGAGCTGCACCTCGGAAAGCACCAATATTGACCCAGAAACGACCACCTCGGCACCAAAGGGTTAACGAAGTCCAATGTGCAAGTCAAAACCTAGATTCCCCAAGGCAAGCTTGTTATTTGCCTCGTCACCGGAGGCCATATCCAGGTCAGCACGGTAATGAAGACCAAAACCAAGATAGAAGTGTCCCGAAGACATCGTGCGGAAAGGAGAGAGGGGGGGGGGTCTTGCGGAGGTTCTTGCGGGGGGCAGGGGGGGCAGTAAAGAGAAAAAAGAACTCCCTGTGTGGGAGCGGGCAGCCTCATTTCCAGGACAGCCCGGCCTTCCCCCTCTCCAAGGTAGAGTGAGCACCATCGCGGAGAATTCTTTCCTCTCCTTTGCTTCGATTCCCTCACGGACGTGCTCCTCGCATGCTTCACAATGGCAGACGCGCCGTCGGATCCGGCCATGGCGGACAGCAGGTAGCAGTTGTAGCAGTGGTGTTTGCGATGCTGTTTGCCGTCTGGCTCCGCCTGGGGTGAGGATGGTGAATTCAGGGAGCATCGCATTGTGAGGGGGGAGAGGCGGGGAGATGGACCGCGATGGGCGCCCGGCGGTGGAGTACATCCTGCCCAACTACAAGCTCGGGAAAACCCTAGGGATTGGGTCGTTCGGGAAGGTGAAAGTGGCGGAGCACTCGCCCACGGGCCACAAGGTCGCCATCAAAATCCTCCACCGCCGGAAGGTGAAGTCGATGGACATGGAGGAGAAAGGTTGGTTGGTTGGTTGGTTGGTGGTTGAGAGATTCTCTCTTGGGTTTTGTTTTTGGTTTTTGGTTTCTGATGGATGATGGATGTGTGCAGTGTGGCGGGAGATCAAAATACTGCGCCTGTTTATTCACCCTCACATCATCCGCTTGTATGAAGTCATCGAGACTGCGACGGATATCTTCGTGGTGATGGAGTATGTCAAGTCCGGCGAGCTCTTTGACTACATTGTGGAGAAAGGGCGTCTTGGTGAGGACGAGGCTCGACGGTTTTTCCAGCAGGTGCGGTTCTTTCTCTCTGTTTTTTTCAGCTTTTGTTTGAATGAGAGATCAAGTTCGGTTAACGGTTGAATTGATGCGGTAGAATATTGATTTCGATGTGTGATCACTTTGTTTTCGATGATTCTTTCTTATCTGATAGTACTGTTTTTGTGAGCTGATAATACGTTGTCTGCAGATTGTGTCCGGTGTTGAGTACTGCCATCGGAACATGGTGGTTCATCGTGACTTGAAGCCGGAGAATCTGCTGCTCGACTCAAAGCACAATGTCAAGATTGCTGATTTCGGGCTGTCCAACATTATGAGAGATGGACACTTCCTCAAAACTAGTTGTGGGAGTCCCAATTATGCGGCTCCAGAGGTCTGAAAATAACTCCGTCTTTACTGGATACCACTTTTTTTGATGATGTGCTTGTGATAGATAAGAGGGTTTGATTTTTTTCTGTGTTTGGGGTGCATGGATCGAGTTGCAGGTTCTGTGAGTAGGAAAAAACTTAATAGCAAAGCGCATCAGGAAGACAGGCGCAAGGCAAGCTGTAGTGACACCGTGACTGAATAGGACGTTGACATAGTATTCCGCACCTTGCATGGGTGGAGCTCACCAAGACGCATTGGACACGTTGTTCAATGGTATTAAACTTAGTCATACTGGAAATAAGTGTTACGAAAATGATAAGATAGTTTTGAGCGTATTAACCAACACCTGAGATTTTTAGCCCATGAACGGCAGCACAGTGTTTTAACTTTATGCCAAGCTTAGTTGTTGAGCATGGCCCCTGTTTAACTGACTATCTCTTGAAGTGTGCAGGTTATATCTGGGAAGCTATATGCAGGTCCTGAGGTGGACGTTTGGAGTTGTGGCGTTATTCTATATGCACTTTTATGCGGGTCCTTACCTTTTGACGATGAAAATATTCCAAATCTGTTCAAGAAAATCAAGGTACGTGGGTTGGTGATATGCGCTTAAAGAAGTTTTTGCTTCTTTCCGCTTTTTGATACCTGTTCTTAAAGGGAATCTACTTAAACGCGTGTGTTCTAGTGTTGCACCTAATTGAAAGACCATGTGTGTTGAATGCATTTGTTATTATTATGGTCCACTCACTTTCGGATTTGTTAATCAGGGTGGCATTTACACGCTGCCGAGTCATTTATCACCAGGAGCCAGAGATCTTATTCCAAGGATGTTGCTTGTGGATTCCATGAAGCGGGTAACGATTCCTGAAATTCGGCAGCACACTTGGTTCGCAAACCATCTACCCCGTTACCTTGCTGTCCCCCCTCCTGATACCACACAGCAAGCTAAACGAGTAAGAGTCGTGCTTATTTCTTTTCCTGATTTGCTCTTCAGATTATCAAATTACATCTCGATTTCAGCTTTTCCTCTTTTCTAACCAATGTGACTCGTATTTAGAAGTTCATCCTATGTCTTTAGCTAGTTACCTCTACAGCTAGCAAATTGGTTTTATATGACAATGAACAACGACCTTATATGTTATTTTGCATATGAATTTAAGACTTCGTTGTGTGCTTTCTATCAACAGATAGACGAGGAAATCCTGGAGCGTGTTGTTCATTTGAATTTTGACCGGGCTCAACTCATTGAGTCACTGCGAAGCCACGTGCAAAACAATGTATGACCTATTCGCATTTTGATCATGAACTCCTTTCAAATAGTTTTGGAGTCCTTCGTTTACTTGCTGTTATTGAATTAAGGTGTGGAGTAACGACACAGACACCGATTCGCACATGTAGCCTTAGATTATATTTTGCATGCACGACCAGTTCTCACACATTAAACAATGTTTTATGCAGGCGACGGTAGCATATTATTTGATGCTGGACACCCGTCGGCGACCCTCTAATGGGTATCTTGGTTCTGAATTTGCCGAAGCAAGGGTCAGAACCACTTGCTTGTCATCTCTTTGCGAAGTTTTCAGGGCGGGAAGTTCATTTGTGGTAGTCTGGTCTTATAGTTTCAACACAAACAAGTCTGTTCCCCATCTTTGCCAATTTTTGGGTGTTTTAAATCGGTTTGCTTGCACCTGATTGATGCAGGAGCAGTTAGTTCCTATGTCCCCAATGGATTCATTTGAGGGGACGCCAAGGTATGGCCACCATAGGTCTTTAACTTACAACTCCAGCATGGACCGAAGAACTACTCCCCCACAACAAAGGGTTGTCGCCGACAGGAAATGGGTCCTAGGTGTCCAGGTATTTCTTCTCTATCCTACAGTTTGATACAACCTTATGTCGGAAGCGGAATTTCTGATGTATTATAGTCATCAAGCTTCAGGCGACACGTGAAACATTTTGATGCTTAGCGTACTCTCTGTTTTTGTTGGCAGTTACGATTACACCCGAAAGAGATAATTTCTGAAGTTCTTAAGACACTCCAAGATTTGGACATCAACTGGAAGAAAACGGGACCATATAATTTCAAGTGCCGATGGGTTGTGTCTGGTTCTCAAAGCTCTCAAAGCTCTGCAGATCACGGCAACCCTGACTCCTCAATGGTTGGATCTTTGCCTAGAGTTTCTTCTGGCCATTGGTCAGTTGACCAGCACCATGGCGGTCCTGGCTCTGTGGTCGGTGGAAACAAAGACAACGAGTCTGGAGTTGAGAGCAACGTTCTCAAATTTGACTTGCAGGTGTGTATTTCCATCTTAGATAGAGTTATTTGTGAAGTCTCCCGAAGTTCAAGAAAGAAACCTCCTCTTCAGATTCAGTCTGAATAGTTCTTATATAGATATACAAGAGCTTGGTGGCTTTTCTATTATAACCCTTAATTGAACTATCGAAGAGCTAAAGAACCCTCCCTTGAGCTGATTTCAGATAATGGAATCTAAACTCCAGCCAGTAGTTTTAGCACTCTTTGAGTGAAGAAAGAGTTTGCACGAGACACCGAGAATTTTAGCTACCTTTCTCTCCTTTGAAACGCGGTACTAACACATCTGTGCATATGGAGTGCAGCTCTTCAAGCTGCGAGAAGAGAAGTACGTGCTGGACTTGCAAAGATTAGAAGGCCCCACTTATCTCTTCCTGGATTTGTGTGCGGAGCTGCGGGTGGCTTGACCCCCGACAGACATTTTGATGGCTCTTCGGATTGCTTGCGCAAATGGGAGCTGCTGCCTGCCTGCCTGCTTGTAAGGCAATTGATCTGAGTCCACGAACCCCTTTGTATTATGGAAGCGATCTGCTATTGTATAGTAATTAAGGGTTGGAAGCTCAGTTAGCTTTTGATCAGGTCGGACAATTAGAAAAGAAAGTCTAGCTCTCCCACTGCTAATCCTCTTCCTCGTCCTGCAGCAGCATCACATCAGACAACCGTCCACTTCCTCTCCACTGCTGCAGCGACACAGCAGCATCGGCAATTGAAAAGGTTCTTACAGCCTGCGCCTTGTTGCCCTTGAGCTTCCTCACTTCAACCAGACGAGTGTTGTGCCCTTCTTCTGTTGGAACCTTGGTTGAATCAACTAGTGTGGATGTTTCGGGGTTCTCCGAAGTGCATGTACAAAGATATTATTCTTGCACATCTTGTTGTATCCTTGATGTTGATTATTGATTTATTCCAGATATTTGTCTTCTACTGCTTTGTGTCTTATGATAGAAGATTATCTGATATTATTAGTGATAGCTCCGGTCCCATCTTTGCCCCATCACCACCAAGTACAGTCAGCTGCCTTCACAACAATCTCACATGTGGTTAAAAGGGGAGCTATTTATTATTGTGGGAGATATAAGGGGTGGACTTGGTAGATGATGGTAAATTCTAGGAAGATAAATGGGGCTGTTGTATAGAGAGCTGAATGTATCCCACTTCCTTTCCATAACCGCCAACTTCATGACTTGAAACTACCAAGTTAATATAATCAGGATTGATTTTGACACCATTCGATTTGTGTAAGACTTCCCAATTTTCAGGGTAGTATACTTTAATCCGAAAGGCCCAAGAGTCTCCTTGGGGGATTGGTTCCTATGGTGTCATTTTATAACATTCCACTTTGAAATTTTATACTGTAGTTGGACATTATTGAAAGCTTTTGGTGAGTCCAATTTTTTCTAAATCCGAAATTTAATGAAATTTAAGTCATGGGGTCTTGAAGTTCAAATAGGGAGAGCATGCATGTCAAGCAACTCCAAAAACTCTTGGTAGGACACTCTATTGAATGTGAGATTTTCAATACTAGCAAATAATAATATTTCCTTTCATATTGTCAAAAGAAATCTCTTGTCTTCAATAAAAAATAGCACAGTAACTCAAATCAACATTTTCACATATTGTTGGGCAAGGTATCAAGAAAACTTCTTTTTCAAATAAAACTTAGAGGTTTTCACATTATATATATATATATATATATATATATATATATATATATATTTACCATATGATGTGGTGTAAACCTTCTTATTGACCGTTTAGATTCTCATTTTAGAACATATTTAGTTCTCAAGAAAATATAACGTGAATTGGCAATTTTAAAACCTCCACTCCTTGCACAATTATTTTGAATACGCTCCACCCCTTCATTACCTCTAAAAATTGGTGTACAAGGAACTAACATCATGATGAACACAATGGTAATGAATTTTGACATTGTGTAGTCCAAAATATTGACACCAAGTGAAGTCAAAGTCGATTGATCCACTGAATGCAAGGAAGAAAACGAATTGTTTTCTCTCCTTCAAACACTAATCTTTCAATCCGTGCGGTCAAAGTTTATTAATTTTTTTGAGGAAATTACTTAATAAGTCTTAATTGAGATCCTACGATTGGATGTAAAAATAAATTTTTTTGTTTCCCTCCTTTTTCACAGCAACAAAACAAGCAGTTTTGAAGTGTTTTTGGTGTGAAAATGCCTTGAGCCTTTAGAGGTCAAATTGTGAGCACGACCCTCGATAGTTTGTAAAGGGTACAATCTACCCTCTTTAAGTGTTAATGGTCGGGAGTAGAGAGAACGGAAACACATATTAAAAATGACAGACCTATTAAGTTTTCAAGCATTCTTTTGAGCGAGTTGTCATCCAATATTTTTATCTTTTAGAACGGTTTTTGTCCAAAACTATCTCCCTAAATCCTAAACTGCGTTGTACCCGGCCAATTTTACTGCCCTCAATCCTACCTACTGCCCCATAATTTCTCTATTTTTACCAACTTTAATTTAGAAGTGGCGGATGATGGATTACTAGAACAGAAGACAAGGCTTGAATGGATATTTAATAAATTATGGACCAAAAAAAGTCCAAAAATGCAATCACCTTTTCCATGCACTCGGCGTATTGCTGACAATGGAGAACTCCTACATTCAACATCCAAAACCATTAAGGACTTGTGAAAATGTCAGGAGCCTGAAATGTATGTACTACATTTATGATGATCAAATTTCTCTAATACCACCATTTGACGTAAAGATGCCTCATTCAAACTGCAAATACATGTACCATTGAAATCACAATCATGCAAAAAGATATTTGAAACATATAAATTAATTTCATGTGAATTACAATGTCGGCGGGCCGCCGACATGAAGGTTTACCACTCGGGAACATATTGCTAATAAACTCCTTCTCTACTGCGCTTTAAACTTTAAAAATAATCTCCTTGTACAATACAATATAAACCTAACACTGTGTAAAGGGATAAAAGAAATTGGAAATGACAAGTGCTGCAAGTTCAACTTTGCCATCAGATCCAAGAAAGTTCAACTCCGCCATCGGATACGAACAAGATAGTCGGCAAGTGGATTGTGGCCGATAATGAAATGTAGCATTTGTCTTTCGACACCCAACACAAGAACCGTGTCAATCAAGAGTAGAGAAGATGGTCGGCGGGCTGCCGATGAAAGACCTACCATACAACTTCTGACCATCTGACTACTTGACGCCCATGCTTGCACGCCCGTGAAACGACATAATTCACCTATCCTGGTCGTTCCGCTTGCACCATGTATTCGGGGATGGAACCAAATTTGCGGAGGGGATACACAAGGGGGAGGATGTTGGTTGCCACTTTAGGAATTACTCCATCTTCGGTTGGAGGGGTCAGGTGACTCCGGAATGGCCAATGGATATAAGACATGCAATCGGGTGTACGTCGGAGCGATATCGGGTCAACATCAACGAAAAGAACTTGGTGGGGCTAGAAAACTTCTCTAGATTGGAGCTTACTACAAACAATGGTCACCATTTTGTGACTCCATGGAAAGTTGGCACTATTGGCTAAGTCACTTTTGCTAAAAACAAACGACAACCTATTGATGACTCTTTCCGAAAGAATGTGCGACATGAGCGGCTTTAACTTGCCCTGAGGCATCTTTGACCAGAGCCCCGCATTGAAGCGGAAGACTAATTTGTTGAAAAGCTTTTGAAGCCCCGGCTTGAGGACAACATTTGCATGCGGGCATTTAGAGGAGGTTGGTATGCAAGGGTTCACATAGCAAAGAAGGCCATTGACTCAAAGTACAGTACATTTTTAAATGGGTGATGGTAGAGCGTGCATGCATCTGAAATGGAAGGATGATCCTTGGAAAAGGGAAAAAAGGTCTTGTGTGGGCAAGTGAAAGACACACAAGGTAGTGCAAACAATGCTTGAAGTGAGATGTTGTCTTTTTTCAAAGGCCTTTACTTATACTACCACTTAGTGGCGTCTCATGGATCTTGTAAGTGGCTTCTCAAGCAACTTGCAAGTCCGTCTATGCCAACTCATAGCCACCTATTTGTCCTTGCTTATCCCATATAAGACATGTCGGTTG
This sequence comes from Bryoerythrophyllum caledonicum, assembly GCA_963971425.1. NCBI lineage: Eukaryota > Viridiplantae > Streptophyta > Bryopsida > Pottiales > Pottiaceae > Bryoerythrophyllum > Bryoerythrophyllum caledonicum. Next base: position 18,206,875 of record OZ020518.1, on the reverse strand, counting down.
GTCCTACCTCTTTGACCATGCGCCATACATGTACCCCTCAAGTTCCTTTCACCTCTCCTCCTTTTCTCCCCATTTACTTTCCCCTCTAAATCTACCTCAATAACTATTTATAATGCCGTAATAACTACTAGCAACTCTTATCTTTAGAGCATGTTTACGTGATGCCGCTACCCCCGACATAAAAGCATATGTCTTCTCTAAAAGTGTAGAACTACATGGCAAATCGGATGAACATAGCGTCCGCCGTAGAAGTCACCATGCTAGCTGCGAAGACAACCGAAATGAGCTCTTTTCTGCCATTAAGCCAATTTAAGCCTAATCCAAGCCTACTCCATCTAGTTATTCACTCCAAAACCAAGTGGATAAAGCGCCTGCTGACCTACAAAAATGTTGTAATTGGTGGCGCAAGACACAACGCACTGGAAAGATAAATGGGAGAACAATGATCTAGATTCTAGACCAAACATCAACTATGACGGATGTCAGATGTACCCCATGGCCTTCTCCGTGCTCCCAATCGATGTAACAATTGTAAATGGGTAAGGCTCGAGGTCTGAAGCACCTAGACCCAAATCCTGGGCTAGTTGATTGCCAATCATCACTGGCTGAGCTCCAAAATTGAACATGACACGTAGAGGGGTAACTCAAGTGGGGTTGCCGTCCGTACGGCCAACCACCATATCTCCGTCGTCATTCACCAAACGTTCGATCTCTGGACATACACTACGTCGCTTCCATGCCATTGGGGCTCTAAAGACGGACAAATAAGCCACTCCAGAGATCAAGGACTAATCCCCGGAGGACTGCTTTAAAGGTACGGAAGTGGCATTGGCCTCAATCACGGAAATAGTCTCCGCCGCGAATCGAGCTCGCATTGCTGCCAAATCCTCCACGGTGGGTAGAGCCGTCATTGCTCCCGATACCTCCAACGATGGCATGGGCACATTGCCCTTCAACAAACTTCCCGCCAAGTGGAAGACATCGGATGGTTGAAAATCCGGTGTTAGAAAGTCCACACCAGCAAACAGTGACAAGTGCAAGACCTTATATGCTAAGGTGTGTGCGACATCTCCATAAGTGGAAGCAACTGGTGGGACTGGGATTGGAGTAGGAGCGGTAGTAGGAGTGGCCGCATCCGCGATGCTGATAGAAAGTGGTAACCTAGACTAACCAATGAGGTCCAAAAAAGTTTGTATGGCGCGGACAACCACTACCACTCGACATAGAAGCGAAAGGAGCCACCGCATGTGCGGTAGTCTGAGCTCAAGTGGCAACTGTTGCCATCACCTCTCCCGAAGTGCCATAGAAGTAGTGGTCTAGGGTTGAAGACGAGCCACGACCCCTCACCGGAGGCCATGTGTCTGCCACCTGCCCTGAAGAGGCCATAGCGCTCAATTGCTTCTTTAGCTTCGCTAATTTGACTTGTAGTGTCTTCACTACATCCGATCCAACAGCTAAAGATCCTAGGCGCTTCTCCGGGCGAAAAGCAAAACAATTTTCATCATTGTGGCCAAACTTGCCATAGTGAGAGCATGTCACAACCTTCTTTCCCTTGTCCCTAACCTTCTCTCCAGGCTTGGCCGCCTCGAACTTGGGCTTTGCCTTTCCCACCCCTACGCCCTTGTTCTTTGGACAGTTGGGGTCCCCTTTGGTGTAAGCAGTCTCCCCACAAGCCCAACAATACACAACTTTTTCAGGTTGTGCCTCCGCCAAGCTACCAGTAGTTGTAGCAAGTTTCTTTTCCTTGGTAGCGTCGAGCAGTGACGTGACCAAATCCATGGCCTTGGTGACGCCTAACTCTCTATCGAGCGCTTCTACTACGGCAAACGTTTGCGCCAAAGTTGCGTTTCCGTGATACGGAAAAAGAAAATGGAGACCAATCAACTCCACCATCCGCTTATCCAGTTTAGAAATGAAGATCTTCACCAGCTCGCGCTCCATGAACACATCACTAGACTTTGTTGGCAATCGCGCCAACCGGATATACGTAGTGCGTGGGGTATCCTCCTTCTCCCGATGGAAATCCTCGATGTGTTGCATCTGATCAAACTTGAACCCCCCGTACGCCAGGTCCAGATGAGCCATGAACTGCACCTGTGGATCGAAGATTGGCGGATCACCAACCACCATCAATGCCGCACGTCTAACTACAGCCAAACGTGTCATGGCCCCATGTCAGGCCGTTTGTCTACAACAGTAACGCCTTCGCCCTTGGAATCTCCACTATAGAAACTCTCTTCCACCTTAGGTTGCTCAGTGGAAGTCGGCAGTTGGGCAACCGTACTCTTCTTGAGCGCAATCACCAACTCCATACGTTGAGGCAAGTACTTCTCAACGGGGCGCAATTCTGCCTTGTGCTGCATGGTCGACCACTTGTGTGTTTATAGCGCTCCAGCTCAAACTGTTGGGGCTGCAACTCAAACACATACTAGTCGTTAAACGACAACGTCCGTTGGCGCTTCTCCTTCATCTAGGTCTGGAATCAGAGTCGCCAATCAGGCAGAAAGATGCTCTTAACCCGTCTCAAGAACTTCTCTCACATGACATGGCGGAAATCGTCCGCCATGCCTTTAAACATGCCCACACATGCCTTAACTGAAGCCTACAGATAATATTCAACGCCGAAACATGCTCAAAAGCCTCGTTGGTATGCGACCCTAGCCCAAGTCTACAGTGGTAACACTCTTCAGGTAGTCTAGTGAGGAAGATTGTTAATATCGACTCCGTGTACTTCCTATAAAAACCACCGTGAGATCTATCTACCGGTACTATCTAAAGGGTAGGGGTACGAACGGGTAACCTGCACCTGCAAAACCACCAAACTTTGTAGTTTTCGGTCATCATCTCCATGGAAGAATGAAACTTCAACTGCAAAGTCAGTAAAATCGCGGTTGTTACCGAGGATGACGTCAAGCGTGATCAGGCACTTATTTCGATATGGGATTGTAGACGGTGGAGCGAGTCGGCCACCAATCCATTCATTGAGGAGGACGTACAGATGCGAAACAGGCCCCTAGAACTAGTCTCACTATACTACCTCTAACATAAAAAGATCTTGCCGGCCATGAATCCGACTTCACTCCTATGGTATCCTATCACAATCTAGGGACTACAAGAAATGGGACCACCGGAAAACTCCGGCAACAAGGCCGCAACATGGGAGAGGTACCCCTCAAGAATTTAAAAATCAAAATCGGATCCTATCCCTCAACAACATTAAAGCTGAATGGACAACGGAGTTAGAGCCATTGGCACACGCCTGTAGTGAATGGCCCCAAGTCGCAATACTTGCAATACAAAGAGAAACATTCGAAAGTATTCCTTCAAGTCTAGCACTAAGGAGGTAATGGGATTTCTATAATTGTGGTGTTTACAAACACAAGTCCCTTCCAATGAAAAATCAATACATTGGATGACAAACACACCACAACACCAATCCAACACTAAATTGGATTATTGACAAAAATCCCTAACTATAGGCGCAATTTTCACTTAAAATTGAGTTAATTTGCCTTAGTTATGTACCTTTAAAGTTTAGACTACAAATAAATTAAAAAAATAAAATAAAAATAAATAAATAAAAAAAAAAAAATATATATATATATATATATATATATATATATATATACACACCCACAAAAATGTGGTTTTGGATAAAAAATTTCCACTAAATTTTTTCCTAGCTACTAGGCAAAACCTCCACTGAAAGCTCAAATTTGTTATCAGAATTCAAAAATAGTAAGTATTTTGGAAGATGTTAATTCACCGTTAAATACTTCTGCCCAAAATTCAATTTCATCCATAGTGGATGAAATCTGCGCACAATAGATGAAATCACAAAAACAGATGAAAGTTGACCATGTATGAAAAATTACAAATGAAAATTGCAGAATCAAGTCCAACAACTCTTCTTCTTCTTCCAATTCTTGCGCCGCTCACATCTTGCTCAAAATTGTCCGATCTGAGCGCCGTTTGTTGCGTTGGCTCCATCTTAACGCGCTCTACAACATCCTTTTGTGTACCCAGAAAAACATTTCACTCACCTTAGCTCAAATTTAAGAACCTAAGAAGGAAACGTGGGAGGGTCTTTGTCAATTGAAAGAGATGCAAATCACACGTAGTCTAGCGTCTCGCACGCCCCGAAGGGAGAATCAACGAGTGCAAAATAGTGGAAAAGTATGTAGGAGCCTTTACTAATGACTACACCATCACTTACAAGCAAGAACGCACAATCTCTACATTCCACCCTAACTCACAAAGTTTGACTTGACAAAGACGTCAAGTCAAGGACGTGTGCAGTGCTATATGCACACAGACAGCCCTAAGTAGATGGAAATCATCTATAGATGAATGCGGTTCACCGTTGTATATCCCATCACCTGTAGATCAATAACAAATTAATCTACGCAGAAGTACGATGCGGAGAAGCCCTCGACTCCACGTCCCATGACAACATGTTTACTCAATGAAGAAAGTTGTTTCATTAAAAAAAATTCACACATTCAATATTCTTTCCAAAAAAATAATTAGATGGAAAGTGATCATTTACATCAATTATCATCCTCATAATATCATCTAAGAAACCTCTTTTTGGCTGCTCTGGCATTCCAAAGAGGAATCACTTTTAAAGTTATTAAATGGATTTGAGCTTCTGAGTCAATTTTACAAGTGTGGAAATTATTTTTTTGCAGTGCTTGTGGCTTAGTACTTAAATATTAGTTTGTGACCGTACATATAAGCACATTTTTTCTCTATGAATACAAAACGATTATTAAAGATTAGCAAGATTTACACCTCTGGATTAAAGATTTTCAACTAACATCTTTCATGTGGAGATCATTTTGATTTCTGAACCTTATCATATTCAAAAACGACACCATACGTATAAGATACATGACCATTTTGCAACTTCTTAAGCTTGTAGTAGGTGCAATAATAATGTAAATTAAATTTGTGATGTGTCGTGTTTAATGCAAATACAAAATTTTGTAACTATTGTATTCATCAATTCTTACACCTTGTATGTTAAATACACAAAAAACATCATGTTGCAACCCAAATGTAGATTCTCATACCTTTAATGCTTAAACATTAGATAGTGTCACTGATGTTTTTTGTGTATTTAACATACAAGGTGTAAAAATTGATGTACATTGTATACAATTGTTACAAAAGTTTGTATTTGCATTTAAAACGACACATGACAATTTAGATTTACATCATTATTGCACCTACTATAAGCTTGAGAAGTTGCAAAATGGTCATGTATTCTATATGTATGGTGTCATATTTGAGCATGATAAGGTTCAGATATTGAAATGACCTCCAAATGAAAGATGTAAGTTGAAGTAACTTCAATCCAAAGGTGTATGTCTTGTTAAAAATTAGTACATTTTTGGTATGTTAAGAGTAAAATACGTGACAATATATACATATGGTCTCCCGCTGACCTTTAACCCTTAAAGGACGAAGCCTATGACCGTGGAATCAATCTCAATTTTCATTCTACTGCCTGCTCTAATTTTCATCAAATGTAAGTGGAATTTTTTTAATTTCATTTTTTAGAGGTAAAATCACATGTTTTGTTTATGTCGCAATAATCGCAATTTTTTTGGGGAAAATTTGAATTTATTGTGATTTTTTGAAAAAAAGTGAAGAAAATTCATATCAATTACAAGGTATGCAAAAAAGACTAAAAATTTCACCAAAGGTATACATTGTAGGAACAAAACTTTTGGTGTAAATGAAACTTCCGTATTGAGCAATTTTTTTGAAAATCGGTTATAGGACAAAAGTTCTGATCGCAATAACTTATCCAATTTTAATTATTTTTCAAAACCTAAAATTGGAATAGAAACCAGACTTCATAAAACTTCATTTCATTAGTTGGACTCAATATAAAATAATATCATTTTAATGAATCAAATTCAGATTTAGAGTTAGAGCGAGAAGTCTCTAGGAATTCACTATATTGAGACCCATGTCACAAAAAAAATTCTTCTTTAGATAGAACATGATTACCTCAATGAGACAAGTTTGATTAGCATCTAATACTTCACATTCAACAAACTCTTCCCAAAAGAATCGGATGAAAAATGACCGTTTTCAGCAATAATCATCCTCAAAATGTCATCCAAGAAGCCACTTTTTGGCCGGCGTATTCGGGTTAAGGGTTAAGGGCTAAACTAACGAGGGTAGTGTCCTCTATATTATATTTTGTCTCCACATGTGTACAACTCCACCGTTGCACCCATAACCACACGACCTTCGAGCACCCATGGCCACACGACCACCGGGCACCGATGACCGCACCACCGCCGCGGCACAGCCCTACACGTGACACGACACAAAGCGCGACAGTTGTGTCGCGAACACCTGAGATATCTTGCTCGCCGAGCGCAAACAAATCGCCCGCGCCTTCCCTTCGCAAATCGTATACGAATTCACGTGCAGACATCTCCGCTCGGAGAATTGCAATCGAGAATACAACACCTTGATCGACACGAGGTTGACAGCCTTGGCTTTTGTGATCTGTGAACTCATTCTGTTGCGCCTGCCTAGGGTTTCAAGCAGGAAACCGCATTAGACTCCTCGCCCAGGTTGTGCGTCCTTTTTCATGTTGTCGATGTCTTTCCAGATCAGGAATTGTTTGTGGGTCTCGATGGCACGGTGAATGTGTTTTGTGTTTTGGCCGTGAGAAGCACTCCATCTGATATTAGGGTTTGGATGGTGGTTTCTTCGATGATCTGGGTTGGTTGCAGTTTTTTGGCATCGTTATGGAGGGCTTGGAGAAGAGGAGCGTGCGGATGGGCGATGAGGAACCTGGAGTTTGTGGCGATGATGTGTGTGAGAGTCATGAGCGTGAGGACGAGGTTGGTCTGGGGGATCTTCCCGAGGTCTGCCTTGCCGTGATCCTGTCCTGCTTGCTTCCGCGAGAGGTTGCGAGACTGGCGTGCGTGTGCCGTTCGTTCCGTGAGGCTTCCACCTATGACTCCCTCTGGGATCGGATCTTGCCTCCCAAGTACAGAGAGTTTCTTGCGCTTGATCCGGATGCCGTCCCCGCGCGGTTTGCGAGTAAGAGAGAGATCTTCGACTATCTCTGCCACCCGCTGATGTTGGCGAACTACACGAAGGTACCATGCGTTTCATATTTGGTTAATATCATTTTCGCTTCAGATGCATTCCTTTGGTAAGAAAAAAATGTGACTTTTACAGCATGACTTTTTTGTGAGCAGGCTTTCTGGCTCGACCGCGACACCGGAGGCGTGTGCATGAGCATGGCAGCGAGGGGCCTGCATATCACCTGGAGTGACGATTTTCGTTATTGGGAGTGGGGCCCTGATGAAAATTCCTTGTACGTGCAGCACCTTTTATACATGCACTCCATAAACTCACCTCCACATTCGATCATTGAGCTTGGTGCATCTGTTGTGAGGGTTTTGAGTGTAGAGCACCTTTCAGATGATTGATGATGGTGATGACGATGGGCGCAGATTTCCAGAAGTAGCACGGCTGAAGAATGTGTGCTGGTTCGAAGCGAGAGGGGAGATGGTATGCGCGCTGCCGCCAGGGGCCTACACGTTCTCGTGGCGAGTGTATCTGGCCGCGCCGCACGGGTGGCACGCGGAGCCCGCTCATTTCACACTCTGCAAGAACGACGTGGACAATTTCGAGTGTAAGAGCTACATAGACCCCAGACCGGACGTGGCGAGGCAGCCGGTGGAGCAGTTCCGGCTGCCGACAATCCGGAGCATAGACACCGGGTGGACGGAGTACGACGTGGGCAAGTTCTTCGTGGAAAAGGGAGAGGAAACGTGCACACTCAAGTTCTCCATGAATGCCACTCACAGGGGGGACTGGAAGTCCGGCCTGTTCCTAGATGGCGTCGTCATTCGGCCAACCGAGACCATCCGGCAGATGCAACCGCCCAGAGGAGGCGAGCACTCTGGTTTTCACACTCCAGAGTTCCAACCCGAAGCACCCGAATTCCAATTCCCTGATGTTCTGCGCAGATTCTTCACCAGATTGCCCGGTTTCTCTAGAAGTTGGACTCTTTGAATGGGCAGCAGCAGTCTGGCTGTTCTTGCACATGGAGTGGGGCTTGAACATGTGTATGTGACGACACACTCTCCAGAGTTTCAACCGGAAGGACCCGACTTCCAGTTTCCTGATGTTTTGCACAGATTTTTCATCAGCTTGCTGGCTTTCTCCAGAAGTTGGACTCGTTGAAGCTTATTTTGCACATGGTGTGGCCCGGCTTGAATGTGTGTCTACATTATTGGATTTGAAGGATTGGTTGTTGAGCTTTATAGTATCAGTTTCAAGTTATTCTCTGCTATGTACCAAGTTTGTAAGGAAGATACTTAGCAGTTTACAGCAGCATGCTTTTCATACACTAAACGTGCACATGTAAGGAAAATATTCCTCAAATCTTTACTGGAATTTGCATGTAGTGCACTATTTTAGATTTAGTGTATTGTTGTGTCAATACACTAATTGTAATTTTTACATTTAGTGTATGAGTTCATATTTAGTGTGTAATAGAAGAACCCCGGTCTCTGTAGCAGTCCGATGTGAATATAATGTTTGTTCATTCTCTTCACTAAGCATATGGCCATGGAACATAGGCTAGTGTAATAGAACTACTCCCCTTCTCGAGGGAGGGTAAACACTTTCCTACACTAAGTGCTTCCTTACACTAATTGCCTTAGAGACGATTGACATGTCATCTCCTCCAAGGGCTTCGGGATCCCCATACAACGACCATAATTGGGTGGATTATGGTCGTAGGCACCACGCCAGCAATAGGACTTGAACTCACAACCATCTCACCGGTGTGCCATGATCCAAACCAAAGAAGACACCACCGGGGTTAAAGTGAGAAAGGTTTACAGGGCGCATCGGGCAATACCCGGGCGCGGGCGAAGACCAAGGCCGATGCCTGCCGGTCCGGACCGGGTCACTACGACCGAGCAAGAGAACAGGGACGAAAGATAGGAAGAGACACAACCTAAAGACCGCGGAGACACACGCATAGACAGACACGAAGTGGACGAGCCGAAGAAGAAACGAATGGTCACATGCCAGGGTGACGCGGGCCGAGAGAGAAGTAGGAGCTCCCGTCGCGCCAGTGGCACTCCCACGTATCATCTTCGAGCTGCATTGCGGCCGCAGCGTACACCTCCAAGGCGGTAAGACCTCGGAAGTTTGCTTGACGACGAGCTGCGGCGACCGCCAGAGGGATTTCCTCTCGGCTCAAAGACACCCGGACGAAGATCTTCCGCCGGTTGTCGGCCTCCTCTAGCTCCTCGGCGGAGAGAAGAAGGCGAGTCGCTTCCTGGCGATCAAGTTCAGCCTGGCGAAGGAGTTCGTCAATCTCCGATTGTAGGTGAGCCTGGAGCAGTGCCGCCGTTTTAGGTGAGGACTCACGGATCAAGTTCTGTTCGTAGTTGCCAACTCTTCTGAACGTGCGCAGGAAGGAGGCCGGAGAGAGAGGGCTCGAGGTCGAGGTCGAGGTCGAGGTCAGAGAGAAGCAAAGTGAGGGTGTGCACGTTGCATCGGGTTTTTGGTCGGGAAGCACCTGAGGACGCGCTTGCATGAGTGTGCAGGGCGGCGAGCAGGCGGTCCGACTCACGACGGAGGGGTCAGTAGGGGTCGCAGGAGTAGTCGGATCGGGATTGGCGTTGAAGAGCGTAGCCTGCAGGAAGTCAGCCCCGATCAGTAGAGATCGCTTGCCGCGTGGGAGAGTGGAGTTTGGCGCATGGCTCTTAGGGGCGGGAGTGTGCAGTGCCGCCGCACCAGGTGTGGTCACCGCGTCGTGCGAGGGATCCCGCTGTAGGCGGGCCAACAGAAGGGGCTTGCTTCGTGGCGCGTAGACAAGGGCGGGAGCGAGCAAGATAGTAGCGTTGGGCGCAGCTGCGTCTTGCACAGGGTCGGCAGAGAGGTGGTGCCACAAAGGTATGTGGTGAGGCGTCCTTGCAAGTTCCAGTCTATCCCCTTGCTCATACTGCACGATCCGGGCCGGCAGCGAAAGTCCACTTCCTGGCACATGGTTCGCAGGTGCGGGGTGGTCCAGCGCCGCTGTACCGGGAGGGGCTGCAGCTTTGGAATCCGTAGGCTGGTGTGCTGGCTCGCTTCCTGGAACGGGGGCAAGAGTATGGACAGGTGCAGAAGTGTGCAGAAGGGCGTCGTTGAGTGCGTCAGCTGCGTGTACATGTACGTCCAAGTTTGGGTGTATAAAAGGAATGTGTTGAGTTGCCAGTGTCAGGTCAGTTTCGTCGTCATTGGACACAGCTCGGACTTGTGGATTGTTCAGGTCGTGCATCACATCACGGAAGAGCTGATCAATAGCTGTGTCAAGATCAATAGTGTCGGGAGAAGGGACGCGGTCCGAGAGGGGGGAGGGCAGAGGGAGGGCATCGAGGTGATCGCGCGACACCTCGGTGGCAAGGCTATAAGGAAGGAAACATTCGGGAGGAGTGAAGTGCCATTTCGGAGTCGCGCCTCGGGTGCAGAAGACCGCTTCATCAGTCCACACCATGTCGAAAACGGTAAGCATTGTACTGTGCCGTTTTGCGGATCATTTGAATCTAAAGATGTCTTGGTAGGTCTCCATTCCGATGCAGATAGTGGTGTGCCACGCGTGGTACAGCGCACGACCGAGGCTAAAGGTTTTGTTGTTAAGCTCATGTCCACATTTTTGCACCCAAATTTGCCACATCACATTGGTGCGGAGGAGGTCCCAGGCTGTGTTCCGGGTGACTAAGCATTTGCTCACGCTCTCCCAGGCATGATCGTCTTGAATTCAGGTTCCTCTGGGGGCAGTAGGGGACCATAGAGGACTCGGGGCCAGGTCGTGCAGTCGTTATGGAGGCCAGCTTGAGAGCGGAGGGCTGCGTAGTACATCCAGGCAGGCGACACCACTGGCAGTGCATGCTCAGCTGATTCAATCTCAGGTGCGTTACACACCCTACATTTTCCTTCCCAGCCAGCTTTACTCCTCCATGAGCCAATTGGTAGTCCTTCTGCGATTGTAAGCCAGGTCATAGCGCTGATTTTTTTGGATAGCTAGGGGTGCCAAACCCGAGGTAGGATTTTCTTCATTTGTGGTTGTGATTAACCGACGTTGCGGAGATGGTTAACGTGTGGTATCTTTGGCTTGATATGTGACAGGGCAATGCGATAGCCAAGTTTCGTGGAGTAGCTCAAGAACTCATAGTTACCCTCTATGCCGAAGCGTTTCCAAGACCAATCCGCCGGGTCCCAGGGAAGGCGGGAGATAGGGGTGGTGCCGTGGAGCCAAATTGTGCATTCAGTCCAAACCGGATCGACAGGGTTGTATGCAATCACTTGGCGAGATTTGTTGAGAGTGACGAGGATTCGAACAAGCTCTGTTGGGCCACCAGGGAGGAGGGTGAGTTCGGGTTCCTGGAAGAGTTGCTCCTAGAAGACGTGGTACTTCCTCGCCAAAATGTGTTGTCCCTCTTCCTGGATCAGGTGGTAAACTTCATCCACCGGGTTGTAAAGGTCCTGGGTAAGCCACTCCCCCACCCTTGGAAGTGTGGTTCCTGTCATGTGCCAATGGATGCTAGATATGATTTCTAGTCTTTGGGCAACTGCGTTCTTGGATCGCGTTCTGCGGCGGATGTAATCTGATGAGTGCCACTCCTCCTTGGCAGGGTCCCATATGTTGCGTAGGTAGAAGGTGTTGTTGCGTTGCCAAGTGTGGGAGTTCGTCATGGGTTCACAGCCATGAGGGGTGCCGGTGGAGCGGAGGAGCAGTGAGTTGGCAAAGATTGGCTGGCAAAGCTTCTCAACTAGGATTGTGGGGGTTGTTTAGGTAAGACCGATTCTACAGGTTACAAATTCTTTGTGGACCGCCTTCCACAGCGGGGTGGAGGTGCGTGGTGCCTCCTTTGATTGCATAATAAAGTGTGGATCAGCTATCCAGTTTCCACCGCCTGTGAGTCTTGTTTGTGCCATGCGGTGTCTAACAATTGTCTTCCAGGGTGCATGTCTAGGGGATAATCCGCGGACAAGGAGCTTGGTGAGAATGGCGCCGGCTTGAAGTGCGGGGTCGAGGATCTTCATTCCACCTGCCACGATGGGTTGGATTGTGGTGGTCCAGCCAACCTTGGCTCGGGTTCGTTCTCCAGGTTTGGCGCCCCACAAGTAGTTGTGTATGATTCCTCTAATGTGTTTAAATGTTGATATGTGACCGAGGCACAGCTGCAGAGGTACCAAATGGATGCGAGGACTACTTGATTAACAATCAATTGTCGGCCTACGAGGGAGAGGTGGTGAGAGCTCCAGGTTGATAGTTGTTTGGTGAGCATCATCATGACTTTCCGATCGCGGTCTTCTGCGTGCATCTTAAAGCCAAGGGGGTAGCCCAAGTATCTTGTGCTCTCCCCTTCCCATAGCCAGGTGATGCCAGGGTCTGATCGCCATATCCATGTCCTTGGTTGTTTTCTAGCCCAGATTGCTACTGATTTCTTCTCATTAAGTCTAGATCTTGATGCTGTATTGTATATGCTAAGGACGTCCATGGCTCTGTTTAGGTTGTCCTCGGTGCCTTGGAGGAGGAGGTTCGTATCGTCCGCGAACATAAGGTGGGAGCAGTTGGAGCCATCAGGTAGACTAAAGCCTTGAATTCTATGCTTAGGGTCCTCTAACATTCTGGCAAAGACCTGAGCTACTAGGAGAAAGAGGTAAGGGACAAGGTGACATCCCTGTCTTACTGAGCGTTGTAATTGAAATATTTCTCCAGCTGCGTCGTTGAAGGAGACAGACGCATATGCGTTGGTGTAGAGCATCATGACGCGTGCGATCTAGGCCTCGCAGAAACCCATCGCAGCCATGGTTTCCTCCAAGAAGGACTAGCTAACTCTGTCGTAGGCTTTCTGGAAGTTCAAAAGGAGCATGAGAAGGTCCTGCTCGCTTTCCACGGCGTAGTCTAAGGCCTCTGTTGCCAGGAAGACATTGTCGAAGATATTGCGGCCCTTCACAAAGGCTGATTGTGACGGGCGAATCCAATCCGGGAGGTAAGGTACCATTCTTGTAGCAAAGATTTTAGCAATGATTTTGTAAACCGTACCTAATAGAAAGATGGGACGATAGTTGGTCAATTGTGTAGTATCACCTCCTTTGGCGAGTAGAGAGATTTTGCTAGTGTTGAGGCTAGCTGCTAGAAAGTTCTGATCGACTGTCTTTGTGACAAAGTGTAGGAGGTCCAATTCGATATCGTCGAGTAGAGTTTGAAAGAACTCCGAGGGGATACCATCAATTCCAGGGGCTTTGTTCAAGGGCAGACCAAGGACTGCGTCTCAAAGTTCGGAGAGGTGAACTGGGGCTGAGAGGCACTGGTTGGCCTCCTCGGTGACCACTTTTTCAACACTGGTGAGGCACTCAATTCTAGCTTGGCGAATGGTTGGGGTCATGGGTTTTGCAGTGTAGAGTTGTTTGTAGTATTGGTTGACATATTGATGCATATCACTTTGTTGTGAAAGAACCTTGGGTCCCTCCATGAGCTCCTGGATAACCACGGGCTTACGGCGACCGTCTTGATAGTCAAAGAACTGTTTGTTGCATCTATCTCTAATCCGTGCCCAGAGCGCGGTGTGGCGATTCTATTTCTTTTCCATCTTTGCTTGCCGAATGTTGTGTAGATTTGCTTGCGCGTAGTCTAGTTTGCGTCTAGCTTCTATGTTGGACCAATCAGCATGGAGTTCTGATTCAACGGCATACACCTCCTCAAATAGGGACTCAAAGTCCACTTTGTGTTCATGGCGGAGACGTCTTGTCTCATTGTCACTGCATTGTTTGGCGGCTGTGAGGGCGGCTGCCACTCGTAAGTTGAAGGACAAACTAGGGTTGGCTGTCATCCCATCTTTCCATGCCTTAAGGAGTAATTGTTGTCCGCTGTCGGTTTTCAGGAGGGACTTGTTGAAGGCCTGCATCCGTTTCAGACGGTTGCTGGTGTGGCGCAACTTGAGGAAGACCGGAGAGTGGTCTGGTATATGAGGGGTGGAACGCCATACACCCGAGTGTCCACCGATCATGCGGAGTCGGCGGCTGACGTAGAAACGGTCTAACGTGGAGAATATCGCCTCAGTGCCTCTCCTCTGGTTATCCCAAGTGAACCTCTGTATGGTGAGTTTCCTGAACTCGTCCAAATAAAAGACATCCTGGAGTTGGAGGTGTAGGAGGAGAAAGTTCCAGGCTAGGGTTTCCATATGTCCTTGGCCTGTTGTGGTCTTCCCTCCTACCTTATCGTCTAGGTCTTCTATCATGTTAAAGTCACCTGCTAAGATCCATTCGGCGTTGGGTAAGGAAAACTCAGTAATTGTTTTCCACAAGTGCCCTCGGCTGCCCGTAGAGTTGTAAGCGTATATGTTAATGAGGCCTATTACTAAATCCGGGGCTGCTTGTAAAGTAAGATATTGAGCGCGGCCTGGAACAATGACACCGTGGGTTCGTATAGTGGGTAGGAGCCGCGGTGAGAGGGCGATGCCGGTGCCACCCCGCAGACTGTCCTTGGCTGCGGAATATTGTGCTTCATTCCAGAGAACCCCTCCTCCAAGGAAGTCCATCTGTTTGAGGTGGTGGTGGCAGTCTTGAAGAGTAAACTTGTGCTCTTGAATGAATAGAATGTCGGGTTTAGGGTTTGAATGACTAAAGAAGTCCTTCATTTCACGTCGTTTTCTAACACCGGACATGTTATGGCCAAAGCCTTCGACGTTAAACGTCGCTAAGGTTAGTTGTTCTATGATAAGAGCTGGATGGATCTGAAGAGAGTCTAAATGACTCGTCGTCAGATAGCAAGATGGGGCTGCTAGTGGGATTTGGAGAGGTCGCGCGCGCATCTACATTGGGTATGGTTAATGGGGCTTTAGTGCCTAGGAGTTGTAACCGTTCTACTCCTGTTAGTGGCCACTGACAGGGTGCATCTTGTGGTGTTTATGGCTAGAGCGGAAGCAAGGATGGTGGAAGGGGCTGCCATTTTCCAGCAAGGGAGGATTTGAGCGTGAAGATGTTGCTGTCGTACGGGATTGCCACAAGACAGGTCAGGAGGCCTTTGAACTCGGATAGTTGAAGGTGGTCGTACATCCAGCGTGCGTCCTGCCATTTCTGCAGTGGATTCAGGTATTTGGCCTTAAGGGTAATCCTCCTTCGATGGTGCAACATTGTTGCATTAGTTAGGTGCTCCTTTGCTTTCGGGTTTTTCCATTGGGTCTGGAATGTATGAAGTCTTGGAGGATATCTTTGGACCCGTGGTGGTCCCGGTAGATGAGTACAGCTATGTACATGCTCCAAGAAGTCACTGGTGGTAGCTCATTCACTCCTAATGCCGCAAGAAATTTCTTGTGTAGGTGGATGGTTTGGTACCCCGCGTTTGGGCCTGAAGTCCTTGGGAGGGGGGTGCTGGAGTGATCTAGGAGTGGGGGCGCATGTGTTTCAACAGGTTTCCAGATGAAGGGTCGCCGATTTGGTTCTTGGAGGGCTGCTGGTGTCACTTGCAGGACTGCAGGTGTGGGTGTCAGAAGAATGTCGTTGTGTTGTACTCCAGCGTGGTCAACCGCTGGTATGAGTGTCGGAAAAGGGTTCTCCCCTTCCTGCTCGTCGATGAGAGGTATGTTAGCTGCGGTTTTGGGTTGAGTGGGATCTGTGGCTGTGCTCCCTAGTTGGGTGGGTTTAACAACCCAACGTGGCGTGCCCTTAACCTTACGTGAGCGTCGGGTCGGTTTAAGGTTGAGGGCAACATACTTGGGACTCTTAGTAGCTTCTGCTTCGTTGAATCCCGATTGTTGATTGTTGTGGGTGGAGATCGATGGTTGACGTTTGTGGGTGGTGGTCTTCCCAAGTTGGAAATGTGGAAGGGGGCAGCGGCTCACCATGTGATCGTAGCTGCGGCAGCGTTTGCATTGTGACGGCAGGCCACTATATTCCACCTGGTGCTCCGAGCTTCCCGGCGCGCCAATACAAGGGAGGGTGATGAGTCTAGGGAGCTTTTCTACACGTAGTAAGTATCCGTGCCCGTGGTCCAGAGAGCTTTTCCTGATGGCTCTCCGAGTTGTCAACGGAGAGGACCTCCGCGAAGTTGTTGAAGATGGCTGTGAGCCGAGGCTGCTTGCGGTACCAAGGGGGAAGATCAACAACTTGTGCCCATACTGTTGTGCGTCGTCAGTTTGTCGAGCCATCAGTGTTGAATTAAGGCGTCCAAGGTAAAATCAGAACCTCTTGGTCTTTGAGTTCGTAGAATTTCTTCTGTAGGGTTTCCTCTTTACCTCGGGATCGCTAAAAACAAGCTCAAAGAAGTTGTTGACTCGTGAGGTGAGGGATAGGAACGATCGTGGAAGGCAAGTTTTGGCCCATGTGAGTAGTTGTTGTATTCCTGGGTGTCTACCAGTAATTTGTCCGATCACCGTGTGGTCCTTCATGTGGATCAGCTTCTCCTGAATCGAGTCTACGATTGCTTGTGGAAGTTGGATTTGAAATGGCTGACCTTCTCTCCAGGTTTCAGGGTTAGGTGGCTCCAGGTCCAAGGGAGGGGTGGCAACCGTTGAAAAGACCCCTGAGTAAGATATGGAGAGGAATGGGAAGAGGTCAGGGGCTACACGATTCACCAAGCCGGCCACCTCTTCGTGTTCAGGGAGTTGGTGGGTCATACGGAGGTGCGGGTGTGCACGTAGGACTTCATCTACTGTTGCTCGATCCCGAAGCACCTGTTGGCGCAGCATCTCGTAAATCTCAGCGTCCGAGGCTTTAGAGTAGGGGGGCGTCCATGGCGCCACTTCGTGGGAGGGGCTGGGAGGAGCTAGGTCCTCCGTCTCGGCAACAACTTCAGGTTGGGCGTCGGCAGGGGTGCAGGAAGTGGTGGTAGCCACCTCTGCACTCTCAACTGCGTCCTCTGTAATAGAAAATAGGGTTTTAGGTTCAGTAGTACTTACTTTGGTTTTCGAGCAGATTATGAACTTGCATCGTGTTGAGTCAGGGATTGTGGCTGCTGCTCCCTCCTTGTGTGGCAGTGGGTTCGGTACGTGCTCCCCCAATCGCTCCTTACTGCCCGTATGTGCCATCACCGACTTTTCAAGGGTTGCACTATTGATTTTTGATTTTTGTCTTGTGTTGTATCTACGACTACTGCTATCTAATTTGTCCCCGCTACTACTTGCATCGTGCATTCTAGCTGCTGAGGAGGAAGGCGAACTTCCTACCTGCAGAGCCCAGGATTGCTATCTTGTGAGCGGCGAGCGTTGAGCACTGAATTTTTAAAAAAAAATTCGTAGTGTTTTATGTTGAATTTGGAATGGGTCACCTATGGCCGTGGGTTCTATTTAGACTGTGTTGACATATGGAAAAAAAACAGAAATTTACGACGACAATGTACTTGGACATATGGAAGTATGAGTACTGAAGGCTTGATTGCAACATTTCAAATTGAAATAGGAAGGGATGCTTATGGGTGAGGATTTAGAGTTTGTAGTACTGCGACAAGTCAATAGACTAAGAAATTCAATGGAAAAAGTCGAAATTATATGGTTTAGGGTGGCAGGCAAAATTTAAGTGATACCTAGTTCATACCCTTCTAATACCTTGGTGATATCCATGTAATACCTAGGGGAAAAAAATTAGATACCATGGAGATACCCGTTGTGTTCGAACCACTCTAAATTGAAATATTCCAATTCTTCGACAGGAGTTGATTAAAAAATAGCAATGCCTAAGATACGAAGAATGTAAACTCAGAGGACATTTAACGAAGTTCCAAAGGATATTTATAAGTGTTCAAAAATTTAATCGTAGATAGAACGAAATCTTCTAATCACGCATTACTCACATACGATGTTTTTTGTTAGACGTACGTGAAAAGAATTGGCATGTTGACATGAATGAAGATGACGAATGATGGGAAAGTTAATCCGACAACCAACTGGTACCGTGATAGTAAAAAAAAACAACAAATCAATGCAGAGAAATCAAGATCCTCCCGCGAAAAGGTCACTTGCGTCACTATCGTCCGAAGAACTATCACTATTCTCCGAGCCACTAACACAAGCCGACCCATCTATGAAAGGACATGTACTGGACCTACGTGGGACTACCGTTTGAAGACGTGGAGGGGAATGTTGTACTGCCATGGCATCTACAACAACGGCATCCCAGGGATTCAAATGGAATCGATGCGTGGGGCTCTTCACCTCCAACAACAAGGGAGAAAGCACTCCAACATGAGTCCTTGACAAAGATGCCATCAACGACGAAGGCCGACTGCACAAAGGAACGCGCGGTTTAGAACTTAAGCATGTGTTAAGCTAAAATTATAAACCACATTCCAAAACTAAAATCAATTATGGTTAGGACTTACTCACAACGTCTCTTGGGGACGGTCTTCACCTCTGGCTCGTCGTCATCAATCTCCAAGGGGCGCTTGCGAGAGCCTTCCGCCACCACCGTTGGCGGAGCTGACTCGACCTCAATAGCGTCAGGGATCAAAGGAAGGAGAACTTCTTCCACCAACTCTTGGTCCTCTTCCAGTGCTAAAATGTGCCGCTTAAGAGCCTTGCAAGTCTTAATAGACGCCCCTTCATGAAAAAAAAAACATACAATGTCAGCACATGATACTTCGAGAGTATAACAGAAAAAATGGGTGAATATGAAAAAAATCTAACCAGTAGATGCTGTGAGATCCAGAACAATGTCCTCCTCTTGAGTGCAGAGATCAATAAGAGCCTCCATAAGGTTCGTGGACTTCTCTCGCGCACCACGCCATGGTACGTCACTATCCGCCCTCATGGTCAGAGTCTCTTGAGTAATGAGATTGGTCATGTGACCATCTGAAGACAGCTGAATCCCATCTCGTTGCAGCTCCATCCTATCAAAGAAAGAGAATGGAACCGCATGATCCAATTTCCTCACGAAGCACTTCACAAGGAAGCACTTGTGAGTGCGCCCAGGGTGGCCATCGCGGAATAGTGGCAGCCCGTTGATGGCAAACCACTTCGTCTCCTTGATAAAGCCCGTCCAATCGCCCCACGCTAGAAGTTCATTGGAGATGAACTTCGAATCTGGGTAGAAGACTATAAGCGACGCCCCGTCACGAAGTAATGCCCCAACCATCTCAAAGGCCCTGTAAATCCAATGGGATTCTTTCTTATCTCCGTCTGATAACCGGGTTGGAAGCTTGTTCCAATTCGGTACAGCGATGCCTCCGTCAATGTCGGGGACTGATAAATCCTCTGGAACGTCGAATAGTACCATATCCGCCAAACCTAGAGTCCAATCCAAGTCCTCATGTCGCCGATGTCGTGAGCCCGAGTGCTCCTTCAAAAAGAGACGAAGCTCCTTCCAAGCTGTAGGTTCGTCATCCTCCAGAGCGACACTATCAAATAGAGACATGATGGAGAGGGCACTCTCACACATGACCTTCACAGCAGTAGAAGACTGAGGACGATCGAATATCGGAATCGAGTACACAGTTTGCGAAGGCTTCACATCAAAGGTTGAAGGTCGACTGCTAGCAGAGGGTGAGACGCCCATCGTCAGTGTCACCGCTGGAGGGACTACAAAACCTCCAAATCCTCCTAGTTGAGTAAACAACTTCTGAGGTCCTTCCTTCGCCACCAACGCCGCGAACTCTTTGTACCTCTCTTTCGTCTCTTTCTTCTCCTTCTTGGAACTCTCCTTTGTCAGCCTAGCAGCCTCCCTCTCGTGTTCCTTAATGATAGCCTTGGCTGCTTTCTCAGCAGCCTTGGCTTTGGCCTTCTTAGATTGCTCCTCAGACGCTGCCAATGAAGCCGCCAACAACAGAAGGACACTGCCAACAACAGGAGGAACCACTATGGATTCGCAGGCCACTCGTAGCTGGACCTCATCTCCAGGGATTAGATCCACCTCCCGCATCTCCAAGTACCAGGGGCATTGGAGGAGGTGATGCACAGAAAACCGACGCCTCTCTGAATCTGTGAAGATACACTCTGGTGCAGAAGTATCTATCCACTTTGTGAAACGGGTGGGTAGATCTACGGCCAACAAGGATCCCTGTGCCACGAGCACCCTCCAAAAATATCGCATCACTGCTCGCTTGAGAGCCTTCTCGCATCCGTCTTGCGCCATAAACTCCTCGTCCTTCGTGTAGGAGCCCCCCTTGCCGATGAGAGTACAGAACACCTTTGTCCACAACGTCATGCTCTTTGCCTCAATCCATTTTCCAATGGCAGGAACGGGATTTGGAAGCCCTTCAGTCTAGAGGACAATGTTGTCCTCAAGAAGAATCTCTGCGAAGAGTTTCTCAGACTCTTCTTCTAGCTGTGAAACAAAATCCACATAGTTAGGAATTGATCATAAAAAGAACATTCGAAAATAATGAGAATATCAAGAAACATTGGACATTACCCCAACCCAGAACGCTGCCTTGTCAATCCAGCCTCGAAGAACCTTATCAGACGTGGGCGATGCGGGGAAGTTATACTCCATCCTACTGCCCTTGCTCATGTTCCACCACCTGCACCAACGCGACTTGAATTTCGCAGCTACCCTAGCTGTGGCGATGAGCTGGAGTTTTTCGGGAGTCATCTCGGGCCGCACCTAGTAAACATCATAGTGATGATTCACCTATATTCCAATATCAATAATTAGAGTGGAATTTACAAGGTCAGAAGTTAGAAATTCGATATGGAAAGGAATGGAAAAAATACATATACCCTACCTTGTTGAAGAAATCCTCCCCGTTTGCCGGGTTGGCAATTGCCAACAACCGAGTGAGCATGGTCTGACAAGTCGTCTTCTTCTTTTGCACAGCTTCAGTGCAGCGGCTCACCAACTTTGTAGTACTTCCACGCCGATCTTCACTAACACCCGTGACCAAGGTGTCCTTAAACTTTTGGATCTGCTCTTCTTGAACAACAATCAGGTCCCGCTGTGGACAACATATGGTCGTGATCAGTATTAATATTCTGAACTAGAATATTGAAGGGAGAGGAATGGCAAGTGCTACCTGATCATCATAATCATTATGTACCTCAAACATGAGTTTCACAAATGCTTCAAGAGTCATATGATACCACTTTCGTTGTCCCTTCTTTAACCACTCAACGACACTCAGTTCGTAATCTTCATCGCTGATGAGCCCCTTCAATTGCTCAAACTCTAAGAGCCCGAAATGCTGAACACGCTTTAGGTTGTGTGTGAGGTGTTGCACAATGTGGTCAGATTCCTTTTGCCTACGACAAAAGAGAATTTCAGTGTCAAGAAATGAAGTACAATGGTAAAAGCAACTGAAACAAACGAAGTTCAGAGTATCTAAGTTTGTGCGCACCTGTTCAAGTCGGTCATCACGTTGAGCAGGATGTGTCGGTTCTCGATAGTAGGCTCAATAACCACGGCTCTAACGGGCACATGAAAGGTGACATCGGATGGGTGTAGTTGGGAAATCACCTCTGTCCAAGCCATATGGCGATGATTGCCATCCCACACGAAGAAAAATTTCTCTGAAAACGCCAAGTACTCCGGTCGAGTCTCCAACAACTCCTCGAACTTCCGGTCCTCTTCAATCCAAAGCTCTGACCAGGTTGACATGTCTAGTGGTTGCACCTGCTTCTCGACAAGGGAGAAATTCCTCACCGACACATAAAAACAAGCAGAACCAGGCCGATACCCATTGACGAACTCCCCCTTCAACTTCTTGACATCACTTCTAAGAGATAACCTCACCTCAGTCATGGGCACCATCCGGCAGAGAGGAATTGGGAGATCACCACCGAAAGAGCAAATGCTGCTCTGTAGGATGTCGTATGAGGTCCCACGGATGGACCTCCGCAAAGATTGAAGTGTTGAAGCCAACCCATGCTCATCAACAAGTTCACCAACGTGTTCTTCGTCCTCCAGAATCTCAAGATCCTCACGTGAAGAAGTAGTTGTAGGTCCCAAACTCTCAACCTGCAATAAGTATGCACAAGAAATCCAAGCAACAAATTGCATCCACCAGTCCCATATACTCAAAATGAATTAAGATTAATATCTAGAACAGACCAGTAAACTAAATTCTAGCTCAAGAATTCCAACTTGTATGGCAACCCATGGTCATGAAAGTAACTTCTATCGAAACGAACCACTCACCCTTCCACACCCCAGCCTAGACCTCACCATCCTTCCCTCACCCACTCCCCACCCCACCTACACACCCCAGCCTCCCACCCACACTCCCCAGCCAACACTCACCCACTCACCACCCTCCCAACCATACTCCCCACCCTCACTACCTCTCCAATCTGAAGGATCCCAGCTCATTGATCTGGATCACAGCCTCAAGAAATACCGAATCCATGATCACGATCTCAGGATCGTGACCAACACAAGAAGAAGAGATATGCACGCACTTCAAAGAACTCTCCAGCAGGGATAGGAATCTCAAATTTTTACGAAAATCAATGACCCCTGAAAATGGCTTTCGGATCCGAAAGCCATTTTCAGGGGTCATTGATTTTCGTATAAATTCACGATTCCCTCCTCTGGTGGCTGAGGTCCATCGCGCGCGCACTCTCAACGACAAGACTAACATACAAGCATGCGCTCGAGGGAGAGCTCAAAGTAATTTCTACCCCCTACCCCCCTAGCCTAGACATCAGCAATACTCACAGACTTCAGAATTTATTCCCTGGACCGCCCCACGCACAATCTCACGTTGCGCCCGACCCGCACTTTCCAGCCTCGCACCCACACTGCCCACCCTCCGCTCACCCACTCATCACCCTCCCACCCACACTCCCCACCGTCACTACCTCTCCAATCTGCTCGATCCCAACTCATTGACCTGGATCACAGCCTCAAGAAATACCGAATCCATGAAGACGATCTCATGATTGTGACTATAACATGAAGAAGAGATATGCACGCACGTCGAAGACCTTAGCCAGCAGGAATAGGAATCTCAAATTTTTACGAAAATCAGTGACCCCTGAAAATGGCTTTCGGATCCAAAAGCCATTTTTAGGGGTCATTGATTTTCGTAAAAATTCACGATTCCTCTGCTGGCTTAGGTCCATCGCGCGCGCACTCTCAACGACAAGACTAACATCTAAGCATGCGCTCGAGGCAGAGCTCAAAATAATTTCTACCTCGTCCCCCCCCCCCCCCCCCGAGTCTAGACCTGAACAAAACTCACAGTCTTGAGAATCTCTTCCCTGGACCTCCTAACGCACCCTCTCACGTTGCGCCCCACCTGCACTTTCCATCCTCTCACCCACACTCTCTCTCCGTGCCTGAGCTTCGCCGACGCAATAAACGCACCAAAATCCTAACGAATTCCCCCAGCTCAACCTAACCACAAGGAATGGCAAATACTAAACACGGAGATGAATTGATGACGTACCTGGAGTCTTGCCATTTTCTCCAGTTCCGCCTCTACTGCCATCGAACTCCGCCGCTTACTCCCCGTGCACACAACCTGCAAGCACAAAGATTTTCACTAGATTCAGCAACTCCGCCATGAAGACTAACAAAATTTCAATGTACATCTCCCGATGAGGAGGTATGTAAACATCAGAAGTTCGCGAAAGCTTGAAGAACCGAACCCGGATGAAGATGGAGAAACCCAAACCCTGCTCGAGGTTGCAACGTGAGCCGTATGCAGCTCAGTGACCAATTGCCGAAGAGACGAACCTACGGGCCCCACATGAATCCAAAACCCTAATTATCGGGGGCAATATGGCCTTTTCGGGAGCCCAGTAACGAATCTGTGAGGTTCTGAAACCAAATATGTGACGTAGGTCTTTAAAACAGTGATTCTCGGGAGCTCTATGACCGGTCGGTAGCTCATTGAACAAATAGAACCACGACGATAAGAGTCACTCGTGATCTTAGAACGGGTACAAGAACGGGTACAAATTGATCAAAGAATAATCTAATTGTGACATACCTGATTTGGTGGGTCCCTTTGAAGTTCCAGTAATTTGTCTGCGAGGTCCTCCACGCCTCTTCGATAAGACGTTACTCTTTTACCGGATGCCTTTGATGAGGAACCGTCTCCGACGAGTGTGGGTCGTGATTGATTTCCCATGCTCCCGATTTCTTCACTTGAGTCACTATTTTGGCAGTCAGACTGGCCTTTACTGCCTTCAGAACCTTTATCTACTTGTAACGAGGTCTCATTGGTATTAGATCTTTGATACATTTTCCTGGAGTTTTCTTCTATAGTATATGCCTCTTCAAAATGCTCATGAATACTTACGATGGTGCAAGACTCCTGATTATCAATCCGGGAGGCCAGAATCAGATGAACCATTGGACTTTCTTCTATTCAGCGACAAAAAATGAACTAAATATATTGAATATCATAACATACTTGAATCCTTGATTGGACTGGCTGTGGTCCCTGGTGGATACTTGACAAAGCCCTAAAACGTTCGCCCGATTCCGATGTTTCCACTTCCAGGTTCTAAGCAGCCAACAATGACTGATGTCTGCGCCAATCCTTTCAAGCCCGAGTCTGCTTCGGATTAGAGAAATTGGTACTTTGCTTCTTCCGGCCACCTATCTTGGTCATCATCTACAAGATAGCCAAACCACTCATCCGCACTCTCTTTCAACATCAGAGCCTCCCTATGAATCCAAACAACTCAGTGCAATACTCCTGCGTTGCGGTGATAGAGCCCCTCTTCTACTCTATCTTGCTTCCGTTTACACCAAAGATCTACTATTTAATATTAAGCTCTTCTCAGATCTAGGCTGTTACATGCTGTCGCAAAGCCCTACAATAGCTGTCCAATATAATCCTCTGATCCATCCGACAATTACGGGGCACAATTATCGTTAAGCATCTTCATATTTGAAAATTGACGATCCAAAAAATCTAAAGTTGTATTCATTCCGTAACTACAACAAGACAATTAACAAAATTGGTAATCTGTATTCGAGCTCACGACTTTCTTAATCCAAATTAAACTAGTGTCATTGTACACTCAAGCCGCCAACAGGCTGGAAAGGAACCACTCTCTATAGATTTAAGTATTTCCGCCGTAATTTCACTCTTTCGTAATTTATAGATTTCCACGTATGTTGCCGTATATAAGATAATATATTTCCGCCGTAATCAATTCTTTACCAGTTCAGTATTTGAACGAGGGTGGCAAGCTAGTTCTTTCTCTCTTTCGCAATTCAGTTGTCATTGCACCCCACCCTCCTTTAACACCGCCTCTGATAGTTGGTGTGCATGGCGTCTCTTACATCTCATCAAGGCGGTGCTCCACTTGTCGTGCCCATTGGCGACAATAGCACAGTCTGTATCTCCGAGTCAATGCTATGTGTTCATTTTGGTTATCGGGATGGCAGAGTCCACATTGAACAAGAGGTCTATGATAGCGAAGGTATTCATGAGCAGTCCATTTATCAAGTGAAAGACAGTGACGCGGTTGGATTTTTTTGGAGCTTGTGTCGTGGTTCATTCAAAGTATTTGGTGTTACAGATGTTCAATTTGCCGCTCATGCGTCCGTAGCCGTCATGACTCCTCTGACCGATTCTGGTGATATCGTACTCGTGCCCGATTTAGGCACTAGGTCTAATTCAAGCGTCCATATTCTTAGCGATACAAAGAAAGATGAACTATCTGATGTGAACCTTGCTGAGTCAAAGATCCCATGGATCTCAGCTCATGAATTAGCTACTCGTACTAATACTACCCCAGTTCCATCATATGCTCAAGCGTCTCCGTCTTATTCCTCAGGGAAGCCCCTAGATAATCCTAGCTCGCGGAACATCAGCAGCATACTAATTCATGTACGGCATACCAGTAATAGGAAAGGGTCCAGGTCTGAGTTGTCTAGAATTGATATCGATAGTTTTGATTTGAAACATGTTAAGTATTTGCCTCCAAAGTATGATGGGGACGTGGTATTTGAACTTCCACCACTCCCGGAGGGTATTCCCCCACAGTACGGAGGGGGCCTAGATGGGATGAGTAAACAACACGATGGTCACACGTGGTGCAAGACAATGACTACAAATATCAAGAACGATTTTGGTCTGACGTATCGGAAATCTATATGTACGGGGCATCTACAGTGCCCTAACATCACTTGTGATTATCAGTCACGAAACAATGGGCGCTCGAATCAAACCGAGTGGAGCGGGTTCGCGTTCACTCCATTTTCAGTGAAGGGAGCACCATCCGAGAAATCTACGCTCTCATGTAAGGTTTGTCAAATCCCTCCAATTTGTCTTGCTCTTTGTGATGCACGTATATACTATGTGACATCTATCGATCCCGATCGGACGCGCGCTGCAATTCATTTGGGTCATCATCTTCATCCTATCTCGAAAGGTGTAGATCAAGATGCCATGGACGTCATGCACGATTGCGTAGCAAAAGAAGTCCAACATACGCCCAAGGCTACTAATTCTGCAATTGTGATGGCTGCGAGCAAGAATTTCCTCTCCGACTACCTGATCCGTCCACAGTCTAAATTGCCCAACCTTGAAGAAGCATCTTTGGATGCTGTTTTTGATCAATTCGACACTCTTTCGTCTCCGAATATAAGGAATCTAGTGTCTACGTGCAAGGAGTTCTATAGTGGTGGGAAGGGTGTGATGGACAACATCATGGAGCTGAAGGAGTCGTCCAAATTCATGTTCATCCACGAAAACAAGTTTCCCGGCCAGTCTCAAGGTAAAGTATTCCTTTTCAAAATGTCTGTCGACCTATGTGGAAGTGGGGTAGACCTTGTTAGGCATATGCAACCCGGGAATTACCTTGAAGATTGTTGGTTGATGTTTGATCATGTCAAACGAGTCAAGGATTGGACTACCATGGCATGTCATGTGTACGACGGCAAGTATTGTAAGGTAATGACAATCGCCATGTGCGATATGCAATCTGAGGATGCTCAAGCACAACAGTTGTTATGGGAGAATCTAAATGATACAATGAGACAACATGGCCTAGAAGACGTGAACTTCAAAGGCTTCATGGCTGACAGTGCTGGTGCGAATTGGCATGCCGTTCGACGAGTTTATGGCAGCGGCGACAAGGACAAGCCCATGGATAATAGGGAACGAACATGCTTATTTCATTGGACAAAGTGTCTTCAGCGTGCGACCTCTAGAAGTATTCTTCCAGGCTTCCAAGAGCAGCACATTGCCCTATGCAAAATCTGGAAAAATGTGAAGACCCATGACGAGGCTGAAGCTCTATACAATGTCATTTGAGCGTGGTGGTTGTCCTCTGGTGCCACTACCGAAATCGGACGTCGTTCTCTCGAGGATTGGATGGCATTCTGGCACTTCTGTTATCGACAATGGGGCGGCGCAATGCAGCTTGTAAGTGTATTTCATGCTTTATATAGTTGACATTCCATTAGATTCTTCAGTGTAATCAGCTCCTATTTATTGACAAATGTTGCTTTTCCTCAGGATCTCACGCTTGACGAGAGGGCTGACATGCCTTCCTGCAACCTTGCCGAAACAGTCCACAACCGTTGGCTCCAACAATCCGGAAACACAATGACGTGTTTATACGTAGCAACCGTAGACGACCTCATCCGTGCTTTTAAGCAGATTACTTTGTATCGAGTATGGTTGAAGGGCGGCGCGTCGGGAAAAGGTCCGGACAAAGGTACGCTTCGGTTGCGTTCCGCACAAGGTTTGGGTGATCCTAAACTCATAGCTGATGCTGTTAGGAACTTCCCCGGAGCTGAGGACTTACTAACCAGGACATGCGGCTTAGAAGGTGCGGAGGTTTTTGGATCCACGAAGCGCAAGCTTGATATGCCACCCGGGTCGTCCTACAATTCGCACAGGTTCGATACGGTGAACTATTCAATTCCCCGTGATGGTAAAAGGGTGACTCGGGCTCGCATCGAAGAGGCCCTTGGAGGACAAGACTGTGGTGTCCAAGATACAACCTCCGTTCTCGAATCAGACTGTGATCCGTCTAAGTAGCACATTGCTCGGCTCCCCAAAAAGTCAGCTTGAAAATGCCAAGCATTGCAGGCTGATATTGGTGAGCCTTGCAACACCAAAGTTTCACGTGGAAGTCATGGAACTCCTGCCCCCACCTATTCGGGTATGAAGAAGGATTAGAGATCACCCCGTAATATTACTGCGGAGTTCTGGTTTTGTCCAGATGATGTAGGCCACCGTGTAAAGGGGTCGAAGAAAGTGTTTGTGATGGATTGGCCATCAGTTCCAATATCGTGGCCTGTGAAACTTGGCACCAATTTGACTGTGCATGAGGTTTTAGCATTGGAGGAAGCAGGTTTCCAATTGCAACAGCGTGGAGCTCTTTCACCACGATGACAATTCCAAGTGTCTATGGACATGCCTCTTTCGCGATCTCACTTCCCCATTCCAGCAAATCCGAATTCTCACCTTAGCTTTCGGAATGGCTACACGATTCGTAGGACAACAGATGCTCCCACAATTGACCAACGCAACAAGTGGTCAAGCGCAACTTTTATGAATAACTGCTACGTCTCAAATCTGTTAGCCATATCGTATCCGGGATGGGGATGCGTTATCACTCTTGACACGGGGAAGGACAAGTCTTATTGCGTCATGTTTACGGACCTCCCAAGATGTTCATGCCCAGATTTTTTGAAGATGCAATCCGAAGCGTTGGGAAAGAACGGGCAATGGAAGTATTGCAAGCATGTGTATTACATCTTACGTTATCTATGTAAGATGGACTATAAAGAGGACATGTTCATGCATGCTCCAAGCTACAGCTTTAACGAAGTTATGCGCATTCTCGAGCTTGCTGACATCACTAAACGAGCGTGAGGAAGGCGTTCAAGTCGTTGCAACCAGAAATATTAATATTTCTTGAATGCTCAAGAGTTCGTCATCTATACATGCTTAGTCCGTACCTGATTTCATGACTGTAGCTGATGGTCATGAATTAATTTAATATGTTATTATATTCCATTATATTATTCTGAGCAGTAGAATCCCGTACTTAGCGTGTTCTACGGTTTGAAGGTGACGATTTTATACATAAGTCATTAGAAATCGCCTCTGCCAATATTGTGGGAATTGTCTTCGCGATTTGTGCGAATGATATGCATGGAAGGCAAAGGTGATTTTCGTGCATTTCGTAGTTAATAGTTTCCCTCTCATGTAAATCGAATGTGATATCGATTTAATACCAGTGAAATATTCACTTAATACCTAGGTGATACCCGTTGTTTATCAATATCAATATTATCACAAAATAGCAAGTACTGTCCAAAATTGTCCGCTTCGTATGATATTCTACCACGACGCCTAAACCCTATACCTAAGTAAATATGTGTTTTTCATTCTAATATGGCACTTTACAAATGTAGGACCTTCATGGAAAAAAATTATGACACACCTTTCAACTAAAACATGGAACTCTAAAAAACCGAAATAAAGAAAAAAAACATGCAATTTCGGAGTATACCACGGCTACAGGGTATTTCCTAAAATTAGAATTTTTTGAAAATATGTCACCAAAATTGGATGATCTGCTGAAAAAACCACGAATTTCACTTTTTCCCCAAAAAAATGACAAAAAAATCCAGATTTCAGGATTTTTTATGCTCACCGCTCGCCGCTCGCTGCTCACCGCTCACAAGATAGCGTCGCTGCTGCAGAGCGCTGAAACGACCAACTGCCGCATTTCGCTCCATACTGCCCGAAATGGAGTGGATAGCGGCGCAATCTCTTCCCCGAGGTATAGAGATTGCATGATTGATACAATGCAAGCAGAAGTAAGGAAGAGTCCTAAGAAAATCGTTCAAAAAACACTCAAAATCGACGTCGCAGAAAAAACGGATCTAAGATGCGGGCTCCGGTTTTCACGGAGCGCCAACCCGTCTGTCCAAACAAAGAAGTATATGTGCCATGATCCAAACCACTACACCAAGGCTGTGATACTTTAATGTGTAATATACTAAATATGATGTAGTTAACAAGATCTTGCTGTAGTGTTTGCTTTAAGACGACGTTGCAGTCTTTTGTAATAAACGTCGATATATTTTGTATAGTTTTTACAAGAGTACTCAAATTTGAAGTAGCGAAAATGTGAAGTAGAGAAAATGGTCAATTTTCTTCCCTTGGTTTGAAATTTTTGCACCACACAAGTGAAGTCAAAATGGAGAATTTTCTTCCCTTGGTTTGAAATTTTTGCACCACACAAGGTCTAGAATCTAGATTCTTTACCAGCTTGTTAAGCATGAAGTTAGTTCTTTGTACACTATTTTTTAGAGGTAGAAAAAGGGTGTAACATATTCAAAACAATTATGCAAGGAGTAGAGGTTCAAAAATTACCAATTTACATTATATTTTTTTATGAACTAAATATGGTTTAGAATGGAAATCCAAACGGTCAATAAAAAGGGTTACAACACATCTTGTAGTAGAAAAAATAAAAATTATAAAATATGAAGATCTCTAAGTTTTATGTGGAAAAGATGTTCTTTTAGTACCTTGCCCACAATTTGTGACAATGTATGAAAATGTTTGACTTGGCTTAATGTGCTATTTTTAGCTAATTACAATTTATTTTTTTGAAAATATGAAAGAAATAATATTACTTGCCATTATTGAAAATCTCACATTTGAGTGAGTATTCTAGCATGAGATTTTGGAGTTGCCCAACGTGCCTGCTCTCCCCATTAAAATTTCAAAACCCTATAACTTTTGCATTGAATGTGAAATTTAAGAAAAAAATTCCGGTAGAGGAAGGATCTTAGAAGCGATCGTTGGAGCTTGACGCTGACAAACCGGAGGTGAAGACCGCTCGAAAGAGAACTTGTAAGTAAGTCCTCAACTAGTTGAATGACCAATTTTTTCATTGTCTTTTTGAATGCATTTTATCCGTTGCATTTAATCATCGGTGTTCTTACTGATTGTGCAGTAGGTCGCCGTCGTTGATGACTTTCCGTTGCGGACTCGGTTGGAGATGTTGTCACGGTTGTCTGTCCAAGGGCAGAGCTCGCTACGTCCATTTTGCTAGAATCCGTGGGATGCAGGTGTTGCGGACGCTATGGCATTGCTTCCATCTTCATGGTCACGGACGGTAGTCCATCGTAGGCCCACCGCATGTCCATAAATAGACAGAAAGGCTGCTACTAGTCAATCAAATAGTAGTGATAGTTTTTTAGACAATAGTGACTCCAATCACTCTCTAGTAGAGGATTAGTGGTTCCTCTCTTTGTGTTGTTGTTTTGAATTCTCATCAGACTATAAGTTGTTGACATAATCATTGTAATTGCGTGAGACATTTTCTTTATCTGCATAGGTCATATTTGATCTTGGTAAGTCATTACAACCCAATGAGGAGTCTAAATTACAAGTCAATATTAATACTCTAAATTCAACTATCATCTTATATCCATCGTATACAACTTTCATAACATCGCTCCAATAGACATACTAGATCTACTGTATTGTAAGAACTTGTATTAATCTCAACGGTAGAACGTGTTTCATATACACCTACAAGCATGAGTCATGCATCCCTAAATACGTATATCTCTAATTTTATCCCCATTCGATGACATGGTCAGACGACCTTTGCGTACACAAAACGCGGCAATTTCTAAACTGCAAACTTGTAGTTTAGAATTTCTAGATTGCGAACTTTACACCAAATTTGACCCGGTTTATTTTGGATTATACTAGAAATAGTGGATAGGAATATTTAACCCTAAACCAATATAAGTAGGGTCCTAGAAGGTGGATTCACAGTCTGATTCATTAGCGGGAGACATTTTGTTCAAGCTACATCTGGAATAGTAAGTTATAGTTGTCTAGGATGCCGAGCTTATTCTGCGACTTTATTGAGGGTGACGTGCTGAGTGTTAAGCTCTATGCCTGCTTATTGCTTATGGTATTATGTTTATTGTTGTTCTTATGTTTTCAATCCATTTTCAGTATTAGGTTTCGATATGGATGCCCCTTTGTAGACAACAACGCCCACACCTTTGTTTTTTGGAGACTTCAACATGTCTACGGATGAATGCACTCTCATGGCGGCACTCTGGAAGACGTATTTTTCGCCGCTTGATGGGATCTGTGCGAATCATCTTCAATTTGATGCCCTTCTGCCACATATCTTCCAAGCAATGCGGTTTAGAGTCACATCTAAGGTGATCCAGCGACTTGTCGATAGCATTGTTGTAGGAGCATCGCTGCAATTGGCTTTATGGAAGGTGGAGACAAAGTTTTCTCATGCAAACATTGTGAGAACTACTGAGGAACAACGGAGGCTGAAGGAGTATCCACTCTTACTTGCATTTTTAAGAAGTCGGCATCGGCTTAGCAAGAGTCAATGAATCTGCAACTGCAAACCGAGCGATGCCGCGCTCCTTGACCATGGCCTCGAAACTCTAACAATCGAGAAACTCGACGCCTTGGATAGACTCATTGAGAAGTCCCATAATCTTACAACACTCCGACGGCGCAATGTTGCTGCAAATCCATGGCCTTGTGATGACTTAGCATTGTGATATCAAACATCTCTCAGATTTGAGTGGAGGAGGGATTGGGGCTACCGCGGGCCAAGGAATTCAAGAATGGTTACATTTGTGCCTCGAAACCCAAATGAGCTTTGTTAAACCTTCAAGTGGACGGGAATTGAGGGGTCATGACTGCTTGGAAGACAATGTATTTTACCTTCAAATCAAAACCACATGAAAGTAGACTTTGAATGATTTAGAATTCCTCCAGTAAAGGGATGCCAATATTGATGAAACTATGCTTCTCATAGTAGTTTTCCATTCATTTGGTAATGAATATTTTTTGCAAAATTCTTACATTTCTATTGTGTTTACATGGTTTCCACTTGTTCCCATCAAATGATTTTGGACACTTTTCCTCAAAGGTATGACTACTTCTTAGGTCAAGGTAGTTCAAACAATGAACATCATGGATATCGCCTAGGTATTAAATGGATATGTCCCTAGTATTATGCGGGTATCATGTAGGTGTTGCTAGGATATGACCTTAGTACCACGTGGATATTTCCTTCAATAAATCTTTTTAATATTTCAAAAAAATTAGTTAATGTCCCCACAACCAAATAATTATTTACGGCATGTTGAAATACCCTATACCAAGTTCCACAACCATAAATGTTGTTTCAATTTTTTAAAGAATTGAAGCAATAAAAGCCTAAAAAATTTTAAATACAATGTGTCCAAGAATCTTGTCATGGTAGGTTCTTACATTTTATTGGGCAACTTCAAAAACTTTTGCTAAGACACTCTATTAAATGTGAAATTTTTATACTAGCAAGAAATATTACTTCCTTCCATATTGTCAAAAGACACATTTCTTGTCTTTAATGAAAAATAGCATTTAACGGATATTTATCAAAATCTAGACAAAATCACCAGTTGTGGACCGAATAGACTCTGAAATCTTATCGGCTGCCAGCCGATGCTTCTCTTCGTATGAAAATTTCAAACGGCAATAACTTACTCAAATTTTGTCCAAATCAAGCTTATGAGGTGTATTTTGACATCTACATTTTTCGTAGATGCCAAAGAACATCTCAAATCCTCCATTTGGATAGAAAATGAGTGAGTTAGGCACTTTAGAAGATTATTGATAAGACGCTTGGCAGCTCTCGGTTGGCAGCCGACCACTATTTCTAGACTTTCATTTGTCCATGTTTTGTTGAATATCCGTTATTTAAACCTAAGTCAATCATTTTCACATATTCTCGCACATTGATTGGCAAGGTACCAAAAAAACTTCTTCTTTTTCACATGAAACTTAGTGATCTTCATATTTTTTACTTTTTATTTTTCCTACAACATTATTATATTTGGTGTAAACCTTCTTATTGACCTTTTGGATTCTCATTCTGAAACATAGTGAGCTCACAAAGAAATAAAATGTGAATTGGCATATTTTTGAACCTCCACTCCTTGCACAATAGTTTTGAATATGCTACACCCCTTCTCTACCTCTAAAAATTGTTATACAAGGAACCAACATTATGCTTAACATGATGGTAATGAATTTAGACCTTGTGTAGTGCAGAAATTTGACACCAAGTGAAGTCAAAGTCTACTGATCCACTCAACCCATGGAAGAAAATGGACCCTTTTCTTTATTTCAAACACTACAATCTTTCAATCCATGTGGACAAAGTTTATGAAATTTTGTGAGTATGTTACTCAATAAGACTCAATTGAGATCCCACGATTAAAACTGGAAGTAATAGTTTTTCTCTCCTTCCTTGCTCATTGCACTAGAACCAACATTTTTGAAGCAATTTTTTAATGTGAAATTGCCAAAGATATTTAGGAGTTATTTAGACAAATTTGGGGTGGTTTTGGTGAAACATGGATTTGTTGTTTTGGTAATCTTGGAGTTGTTGCAGAAACTGACAAGTATCAAAGCAAAAGACAAGCTTGACAATTGAAGTGAAATTTGTCCGAGATGACCCTAAACTACCTAGGTGGTAGTATGAGATATCCATGAGGTTGTGGGTTCGATCCCTGGCTGGAAAATCTTCTCTCACTTGACGCGACCGCATGCCAATGTAACAACTTGTGTGTGCCAAAAAAAAAGAAAAAAAAGAAAAAAAGGAAAAGGAGAAAGGAAAAAGAAACTGAACTGAAAGGATAAAAGGAAGAAAGCTTACATGGGTGACAAACATGTTGACCATGGTCGCCTCTGTTTGTTGTGATAATGCGCTTGACTGCACTGAACTCTGTTTGTAAAGCTCCCCTTGGGTTGACCTAGCCTCTTTAACTCAAAAAGGAACAATTGTGTGAAAGGTAATATTTCACACTAAGAATCTTCCACATCAAGTACTGTTTTCTCTGTTTTCTCCGCTCCAGTGACAAATCAAACATTGATGATAGAATATTAAAAAACCAAAGGTCTTTGTATTGTTACTCAAAAGTGCCACACGTCATGAAAACCGCAAGTACATAGTATGGAATATAGCCTGCACACTCTATGAAAGTGCAGTGCTACATAACCTTGCAACAGATTTGGTGGACTACCACCCTGGAATCAATTCATAGGCTCTGGTGGTACAGAGTTTCTAGCCAATTACTCGTAGCCTCTCGAAGCACCTACAGCTCACATCAGGGGCTATAGAGTTCCCTAAAATTAAAAAATTAAAAAAATTCTGGTGTGGATATGAAGCGGATATGCCCAAATACCCCGGTTGAACGTTGCACCAAGCCTCAGGCTTGGGAGGGTGGGGGATGGTGGGGAGGATAGGGACAAAATCGGCCCCTATTTTTATGTTGGAGAGGGCCTCCAAGAAAATTCCAAAAACAGCCTCTAGAGCCACAAAAGTTAAAAGGCCAGAAAAATGGACCCACCCAAGGGTATGACTTGGTGCAGCGCTCGACCTGGGTAAGGTAGAGGCATCC
Organism: Bryoerythrophyllum caledonicum; assembly: GCA_963971425.1. Taxonomy (NCBI): domain Eukaryota; kingdom Viridiplantae; phylum Streptophyta; class Bryopsida; order Pottiales; family Pottiaceae; genus Bryoerythrophyllum; species Bryoerythrophyllum caledonicum. Next base: position 18,171,517 of record OZ020518.1, on the reverse strand, counting down.
AATTCCGATCAGTAGAGTATGCATGGCATGGTGCATGAAAGTGGCATATGCTTGAAATGGTGCATGAAGTGACCCAAAATCGATAACTCAAAATTTGAGAACACCAACCATTATCGGCATTGGGTCATGATGTGTGCAATTTTGGGTTGCTCCACCTCAGTTGAGCTCTCATTGGTGGCATTGCCTCAAAAGTCGAACAAGGCTTATCGGTTTTGGGTACCCTCCATGAGTTGGTTATCCATGGCATGCCTTCTATCTTTTACTCACTCTCACATATTGGCATTGGGCAAAGGAGGGCACCAAATCTCACCTACTCTAGAGTTTGATTATGGGCCCCAGTGATTCCTGGGTTTTTAAATTCTATACCAATTCGAAATCTTTGTGATTAAATTTGAAAAAACATTTGTCGAGTTTCATTCCTAATTCCGCATCTTTCTACATAAATGTTTTTAACATACAATGTCATTTGAGTCCCGAACTGGCTTAAGTGATCGGAATTGGGTGCCTCTACCTTAAATAGGGAGATCCGTATGAGGCAAGGATCGTGTGGCTGGTGACATGAAGCAGTGACTGGTTGAATTTCATTTAACTGTGCTGGCCCCACAAAGATCTGGTTCACTTGTAAGTCACTGCTTTCTACTCTTGCAGCCTGTACACATCATCCTTTGGCGCATTACGTCAGTAGGTTCACCTCAGTTGGAGCTCAGTGATCAAGTTTGAGCACCTGAAATGGTCTTCTCAGATAATCACATTTACGTCAACACAGGTGTCATATGTTGTCTACAATAGCTATTCACTGTTTTTTGACATTCTATACGTTTTTATTCAACAACTGCAACCTAGTGCAGCATTTCAAAAAAGGAATGCGACATAGTGAGGATTTCCTATTGATTTTTACCACTTTTTACGTGTGTAAGTTTTCGGACCGCCTTTTTGAAGGAAGGAGTCATCTCTCCTGTCAATGTAGGATCACTACAGTTCCAGATGATGCACAGTGCTGGATGGCAACGTCAGAATATGAAAATTTATCCCTTATTCGCGTATGTCAACCATGGATGTGAAGCTTGACTGCTGCCACCATTCACTTGAAAGGCGAATATTGTGTTAAACAATCTCCTGTCCGAGTAGGTAGACTCATTATAAGCATTACATTCACACAGCTGACGTTGCGTGCAAGTCGGATTATGACCACTTCTTCCATCACTAGTACAAGTGGGGGCTGTTTTCGACACTCTACATTCAAACACGTATTACATTATGCACAAGTTTTCGACAATTTTTGTTGACACTTTTTTTTTGGGGACACTTCATCAAAAAGTGTCGTATGTAGAGCACTGTCGAAAACAGCCCCGTTTTGTACTAGTGCATGGCTGTACAGATGGCGTTGGTTTGACTGTTCAACAAACAAAGCAGACAGAACTCCACATTGGCATTTAGCGATTGACAAGGTGATGACTCATGGATTGGAACGAAATTAATCAAGTGAATTTGTCATCTTCTGAGGCTGCCGAGTACAAAATGGGGCATAATCCGACACTTCTTTGTGAAGCGTCGAAAGAAGTGATAAAAAAAAGTGTGGAAAACATGTGAAAAATACCAGAAAGGTGCCGAAATCGGACTAGCGATGCGCTTGGAGTATGTGTGCGCGCTTTTCCGCACGTCTCCTTAAAGCTCCCACATGGACAAAGAGTGCTGGTGCGTTTTTTTGCTCAATAATTGGGGGTGACAAGCCCCACCCAAAGACGTGGAGGGAACTCAAAGGAACGGAGCGTCCTTGAAGCCCCTTTTGACCATCTACACTCCAGCAGGTCAGCGCAGGCTTTGAAAGAGGTCAACAAAGTGGACTAAATTATGGGGCCCGGCTGAGTCTAACCTCAAATTAATTCGGCAGTGGTTACAGTACTGAAACAGTTTAGTCATTGTCAGGGAACATACTGTACGTGGATGGAACTTATCTCTTCTCGTTACATTGAATCTCCTGTCAATCTCCTGCAATCGTCGGTTTTGATTCAGAAGTTTACCAAGGATGTACCTTGAGATGATTTCAGTGAAGTGGTATGCCTCAGTTGGTTCTTTGCAGGTCCTCCTACTTAATCTAGTGATGAATGTAGATTGCTTGTCAACTCCAAAAAGCTGCACCGAGCCATGGTTAATCTGCAGCAGCTCCACCATCTAAATCTCATCACTAAGAATCCACCTCCGGCATGTTGAACTCGATCATTACAACTAATGTTCAGTTGCACATCGACGTCAGCGAGGGAACAAAGTCTACATGCACGTTACCTTTCCAAAATCGTACTGCTATAAAAATTCTCACTCTAAGTCGTCCATGATGTAGTAGCTGCACAAGCAATTAGATTCCTTCCTCTAGAAGCTGAATCTTCTGGAGTAGGCTGCATGGTGGAAAAGAAAAAGCCATGTCAGTTGATGATTCACATGAAGCGATCCATATGTTCCGATCAGTCGTCACTCTCGTCATGTGTAGTACCCAAGTCACGGAGTTGACATCCGAGTCCTGTGATGAGAGATGTAGACGGGGGACTAGTACATGGTAGTAGAGCTTTGTCCAGAGCTTCGACATGAGGTTTACAGACAGGACTTCCATGATGATGAAGCTGGTGGAGGTGCTGCTGCCCAACGTTGCCGATACCGGACGTGGCTATGGGTTGGGATTCGGCTCTGTACGAGCTCTGAGGATTTGTCTCCGGGTCGCGTGCTGGGCAGTGGCGGTGCTCTGGCTGGTGCTGTGGCTCTTGTATCCCACCACTCCGGGAAGCATCTTTAAACAAGACGTGACGAAAAATGTTTACTCCAGCTTCTTTGGCTCGAGCGGTACAGAAATTCAGACACCGAGCTAGCTATTTTCCTTGCAGTTTGATCATGGGAGTCCACTTTTCGTTTCCTTTGAATTCATACACCACTCTGAAAGAAGTTTCCCTTACACTCTGAAGTTTTCCTCCTGATCTTACTAGGAATTGAGCATGGATTTCTGTATTTGGTTCTGTTTACATGCTTCGGTACAGGAATTCTTCGACCGAAGTGGAATCGATCAATTAAAAATTTGTTCCTCGCTGTATGTTGGTTTTCTGATAAGACGTGAACATGCCTGGTTTTTGCAGCGACGTATTATGTTCTCTACGCGTGCCCGGTGATTGCGTTGGCGATCTTCGCCTTGCTCTACCTCGAGTTAACCAGGCGGTTTCCCACCAAGTAAGCTGCCGTCACCGTGATTGCTGATCGAACCAGCTGCTTGCGTTTTCTAATCTGTAACTTCGCTCGGAGTTTTACCATCAATTCCGAGTACAGATATGATCTTCACAGTAACGGACACAGTTATAAAGTTCCAATCATCTCCTCGTCACCAAATTCACTCATTAATCTGAATAACGACGTGTTTTTGACAGTTGGCTTTCTCACAATCGTTCAGAGCTGACTTGACGTTTTTCTAGATACAGACAGGATTTCGTCTATCTCCGCCTTCAGAGTCGGATCTATCCAGTCTAATCACAGAAATAGCACTAATTCATCTGATGTCTAGATTGATTTTCCATTCTTTTGATTAGTTGGACTCAATGAGCAAAGGTCAACAATCAGAGACCGATCATGAGGGCAGTTTTGCGGTCTGACTCATCACGATATGAGGGTCAACTGCAAGATTATGTTTGCATAATTTTCTTCTCGATTACTGTTCGCTTTTGGCGAGCGTGCATAATAAGTGCCGAGTTGGGGGGTCCCCACTTTCGCTTTCCGCATGAGAGAGACCGGACCTCCACCAGAGGCGTGGTGAACGGCATGATCGTACTGCACAGTAAAGCATATTGATGAATATCGCGTCGTACGTACATCACCGCAGCTTCTTTCCATGTGCTTGATGGTGTGATTCGACGTCTTCAGGGAGCTGGAGGTGAACGACAGCAAGAGGTCCAAGCTCGAGAGGCTATGGCGAGGCTTCACGCGCAACATATGGACGCAGCCGCTGGTGGTGCGGAGTCCGCTGGGTATTCTGACCGCCATCGACTTGTTCGGCATCGCGCTGGTGCTCTTCGTCGTCGTCTGCTTCACCACCAACTTGACCGTGCCGCGCTTCGACAGCATCAACCACGGGGACGAGATTCCGGGGTTCGAGAAGAAGTAAGTCCGTCGACTCCGCTTGATCAGTCGATCTCATGGTGTAAGTCTCGTTCGGAAGGTTCATTTGTTTGGTGTTTCGCAGATGGCAAGCGAAGCTGGACAAGTCCGGGGAGCTGTTCGGGAAGGTGATCCCGTTCGTCATGACGCTCCTCTTTCTGCCGGTGACGCGAGGGTCGCCGATTCTGCGCTTGATTCATGTGCCGTTTGAGCATGCTGTGCGGTACCATCGATGGCTGGGGCACTTGACCATGGTGCTGCTCACGATGCACGGCGTCCTCTACTGTATCTACTACAGCTCGCGGCACGAAACCCACATGGTATGTGATGGACACATCTCGCGAAACCCTAGTTTCTCTTGGGAGTTGTGGATTTGAACAAGTTTGTTTTTTTGAGCAGATAATGGAGTGGAGATACTCTCAAGAAGGGATTGCGAATCTGCCTGGAGTTGTGGGGGCGATGGCGGGGATTCTCATGTGGGTCACCGCGTTTGCTCCCGTGCGGACGCGGTTTTTCAACTTGTTCTACGGCACACATCAGCTCTACATTGTGCTGTTCGCGTTCTATGCGTGGCATGTCGGGAAAGGGAACATGGGCAAGTGCATGGGCGGCGTCTTCCTCTTCTTCATCGACAGGTTCTTGCGGATGGTGCAGTCGCGGAAACGGTTGAGTGGCGTGACGGCGCAGGTGCTGCCCAGTGGGATCGTGGAGCTCAAGATACCCGTGAAACAAGGTATGATTCGGTCAATCGCATGCCCAGCTCCATCATGCACTCCATGGCGTGAAACATTGCACCTGACATGATCTTCGATCTGCAGGGTTTGAGTACAACGCATTGAGCTTCGTGTACATTAACGTCCCCGGGATCTCACGCCTGGAATGGCACCCCTTCAGCAGCGCATCCAGCTCGCTCAACACCGCCAACACGATCTCTATCTGCATCAAGCCGCTGGGAGACTGGACGCATGGCCTCCACAGCGTCATTCTTGAGAATCTCGCCCCTCAAGCAGTCAACCCCAGGCTGGAGTGTCCATTCGCGCTCAAACTGCACGCTGAGGGGCCCTACGGGCACGAATCAGACTATTTCCTAAGGTAATATCTTTCACACATCCCGAAACGATTCTGTAAACCATGACTTCAGGAACGTTTCTAACTTGAGATCGATTCCCTGGTAATTCAGGTACAAGAGCCTCATGTTGATTGCGGGCGGGGCAGGGATAACTCCCTTTCTGGCGATTCTCAACGACCTACTGAAGCGCCACGAGCTCAAGCAGGAGAGATTGCCGGTTCACGTGCAAGTGATATGGTGTGTGCGCAGCGTCTCCGAGTTGTCCACTCTGCGTGACATCCGCCCTGCACAAATCCTACCACGCCTCGCCAACGGTGACCCCCACTCCCTCACCCTGGAAGTCAAGGTTTTCGTCACGCGAGTCGACGACGCCATGATCTGTGACGACTTCACGCAATTCGACTCCAAAGTGCTGGACTTCGAAGATACTTGCAGCACCAGCAAGAAAGAAGCCGACTCCGTGGACACCATCTCCAGCTTGACTCCTACCGCGTCGAGCCAAAATCTTTTGATGGTGGCGGTCATACTCTCGTCAGTTGCAGGATTTGTTCTCATGTCCGGCCTCTTCAACCTCTACAAGAGTCCGTTTCCGCTCGCTCTGGACGTGTTTCTGTTCTTTGTCAGCACTGGAGTGGGCATCGTCGTCTGCGGAGGTGCCGTGCTTCTCCTTTGGAACCCGGCATGGAGCTACATCAGCCCTTCCGTGCCGCAAACCTCGACGGCCAACATCAACATCAGTAGCACTGAAGATCCGGCAAAACCTGATCTAGAAGCCCATCCTGCAACACTCATGGACATGTGCCAAGTTACCAAAGGCTCCCGACCCAATTTCCGAGGTCTGGTGCTTGAGAAACCATTAGAGTGAGAAATTTTTGATGGCATTTTTCTTTGTCCGAGAAACCTCACAGGATTTGGCTTGCATTGTCTGCAGACATCTTCGACGCTGCCGCATCGACGATTACCGGAGAAGAGACCGGCGTTCTTATCTGTGGATCCAAAGGCCTTCAAGAAAGCGTAGCATTGGAATGCCGCTCCCAGAACTTCAAAAACCGGCAAGCGCAGTTTCATTTCCACTCTGTGAGCTTCGACCTCTAGCTGCACCAGTTTCCAATTTGTAAAATAGAACTTGAACTGGCGAAGTTAGTTGTACAAAAGAATATACATATGTAGAAATTAGCTGAGAATGAGGTACAGAACCGTTAGATAATCCAGACATAGCTCTAGACGCCATAAGTCTTTCCGCCGCATGCTGACCCCGAGCGCCTTGAAAACAACGGCACTGACGAGAAAACCTACGCTTCACCACCAATTATTATGTGTAATTATTATTACAATTTGACCTCGTCTCCAATATGTAGAGATTTTGCACCACTGTTCAATAAAGAGCCGCCGAAACTTGCAGCATGCTTCGTACATGTATTGATCACGAAGTTACTTCTCGCGTCACTGCCGTATTCATCACATAAACATTCTTTATCTCTTACTATTCTTAATCTACACTATTTTGTGAGTGACCGGACGACAAACTAGACAAGTTGCGAGCAGCTTCGACACTCAACCACCATTTTTCTCATGGAGCAGGCGGGGGCGATGGAGGTGCGGAATACGGGGCCGGACGCCGTCGCGTGGCTCACGCAGGCGCTGTCCGGGGTGAACACGTTGCGAGGAGTGGAGCTCGACACTCGCCATGTGCTGGTGCAGCATTTGCGTTCGCTGTGCCTGGTGGTGTTGTGGATCCTGGCGTACGCCGCCAGGATCGTCCTCGCTCTCTTGCCCACGCTAGTGCCGCTGCCTGTGTTGACGAGCGCTCTGCAGAAGCTTAGCACCCTAGCGGAAGAGTACGATCACGATGGAGTAGCAGTACTCCCGGATAAGGCGACCCGCAACAATCATCTCATAAGGAGCCCAATTGGGCGCGCGCTCACGCAGGTGCGGAGTAGGTGAATTGGGTGAATTACGTGACGAAGCAGGAATGGTTACTGAACTTGTTGGGTTTTGTTTGCGTAGGTGCTGGGTTTGGTGAACGATGTACCATCGTCGTCCAACAAGTACGCGTTTCTTCAAGACCTCGCCGACAGATTGATCGAGGAGAATCGAGCGGAGGGCGTGAAGCTCAACTCCGTGAACCAGGCGGCATTGCGGAGAGGATTTTCCCGGACGATCAACCTCCTGGGGCAGTCTCTGGCGAGCCGCCAGCAGCGTGATTCGTTTTTCGGGTAAGCTTGAGATCAACCTTTTGTGTGTTTCTGGGTGCTTGCGTTAGGGTTTGAACTGAATCAGCTCGTGGGATGTGGTGGTGCAGTCGGTTGGTGAGGCATCTTCCTTCCAGCGCTAGATTATTATCGCTTCCGGGCCCGCTTGCCAAAGTCCGATCCCTTGTTGGAAACATCAACGTATGGATCCAGCGCGCGAGCGCCAACGAAGCAACGTCGCATCTGACGAACCTCGCGGACACGGAGATGGCGGAGAAATTCGCCACGGAGCTCCTGTGGATAGCGGAGAAGCTGCTGGCGAGTGGGGGGATGGAGGAAGCCGTCCAACAATGGAGCTCCGCGCTATCTCTTGCCGAGCTTTCTCTCTGTGCTTCTCCAAAGGTTCAGAAGTCCCTAGTCCGGCTCTGGGGTAAAAAACCTTTCCTTCCCTTCGTCTGGGTTACGTTTTTTTCTGATAACTCAACTAACCTAGTGTTGTTTTTCGTTGCAGCTCTCCTCTGTCAAGGCTTGGTCGGGAACCCGAACATTCCACAGGATGTGTGCCTCCAGTTGGTAATTCTGTGGTTACCTCTGCTCTGCAACGCAACGCATGGCGGCGACGGTCCAATCTTCAGCTCTGCGGAGAAACGAGACGCAGAACGGCAATTGGAGCGACTCGTTGCCGAGCTCCCCGAGACGGATCAGGAGCAGGTTCTCTCCGCCTGGCTGCAGGAATACGCCATGTCTCAGTCCGACTGGCCTAACCTGCAGCGATGCTTCAGCTCCTGGTGCTCCTCCATGCGAAGGTTGGAGCTCGACACGCCCAAGGTTATGGAAAGATAGAACAACCATCCTGTGCAGTACATGGATATACCAACATTTCATATCGATTATACCTCATTAAATGGTGATAATCTACACCAGCAGTTCAGTTTTCACAAGTTTTGGAAGGCCAGAAGCTTTTCAGATTCTTCACCACTTTGGTCTCGGCCGAAACCATCAGGGTGCGAGCTTGAACTAGCTTCTTCTTGGTGGTCTCCATGAGATTGATAAGGTGATCCCCTGTTTCTTATTGCCACATGAAGGCTCTGCTAGATGGTGGTGAAGCAAGTTGCAGGGTTTGAAGTAGTTCACTCCAAACAATGAATATCAGTGATGCAGTATTGTAGGGAACTGGTTCTACCTCTTCTGGAGAGGTAGAACTACTGCATCTCTATGTGTTTGCAGCCTCCGTCCATATGTTGATACCAACTCTTCATTGAAAAAAGTACGTTTGTACATGTTTTCGGATTCCCTGAATGCACTTTCGCATGTCACACCTCAAGTTCATATTTACAACGGACACCCTGCCACTACAACTCGAAACGCTACCTTCGTATTCTATCTTTGTCCTCAAAATCCCGTAGGATACAATTTGTTACACTGTACAGATACTGAACCACTCAAACTCAAAAGAAGAGGTTCAAGCCCACTCAATCGCTTTCGTGATCCGGCCTGTGTGTGTACCATGCGGGCGAGCAGCCGTTGTGTCGAAGCATGCGTGAGAGGCTCGACTCTGGCAACAGGCCTGATGCGTCTGCAACTGGGACGTCCATGGGCAGGCCTCCGTCTTCAGGGAATACTGGTCGCGTATCTGTCTTCGAGACTTCCTCCGCTGGCTCTTTCTGTAGCTTTGCTGTTTTGGCCAACATGAGAATGTTGTCAATAAGTCCTGACACGCCACCTGAGACAACGCACCCTCTTAAGTTGTAAGCTTACTGCATCTGCTCCACCATACTTGTACAGAATGAACGCCTTAGAGAAACGACATATCTCTAATAAAATATTTAGAAGTGATGATGAAGTAAGCTTAGGTCAGCGAGTAATGAACAACGGAAAGTGTCACAAATGGTTGAGGATATCTACCTGATTGTCGGACAAGGTTCTCAAAGCGCTCCAGAGGCCGGCACGCGCTTGCACGATCTTCACTAGACGCAACAGCACACTCGCCTTGGTATGCCTCCTGAAATTACGAGAGCACTCTTATCAACAAAGTGTGGGAAATGGCATCTCACCAACCATACCAGAGGCTACATCATTTATGGAGAACCGGAAAAGTACCTTGATGTTCTCAAACTCAAACAACGCTTCCCAGCAACGGTACGCCTCGTTGCCTTCCAGAAGCACGCACCTCTCTGCAGACGAAAAGAGCCATAACACACCATGATCAGATCAAAGCACACAACCTAGGTCGAAACACTTGATGGATAACGTTCATGTCGAACAAGTTGAATTTCTATCTGTGAAGATTCTTCGGTTGAAACATCACCTGCAAGTGCATGCTCAGCTTTCTCCAGAAGAGAAGGTTCTCGCATGAGACGGCTGATGCGGCTTTGATTAAACGGCTCCAATTTAGGTACATTGTGGCCATGGCTGCTGTCGCGCTGCACGCCTCCTGACGCCATGGCTCTGCTGCTCCCCGGACTCCATGCCATCACTCTGCCGTTGGAGCATGTTGTCTGATGCCCGGATGCTCGCGCCACACCATGCAAGGGCACAGCGGTAAAAGGCGCAGTCACTCCAACTGACACCATTTCTCACTCTCCTCAATCCAATCACCAGCGCCAAAAGCCCAAATCGTCAAAGAAAGCTGTTCGCTATCAAATCCCTTCGCAGGTCTCAAACTGTGAAAAGATAACTAAAGCAAAACCTGCTGATGGAGCTCTCGCCCAGAATCGGTCGATGCCGATCGGAAAACGAAACGGATTCAACTCTGCAATTCACAAAATCTTATCATCAACAACCAAACCACCAATCCCCTTGAAACCGTCATTCCAATTTCCCGCAGAGCCATCATCACCATTCCATAGAACCCCTAAAGAGCGAGTGAGCAACCCAAAATGCAAACTTCTCACACACAGATCCAAGTACCGACATACACAATCACGGTACAATTACAGACTTGTAATACGTTTGCAAACACTTCTGCTAAGACCCATGTACCAACTGTGCAAAATAACGTGGAACCGAGACACAAACATCACCCCAATGATATTCACGACCAGACGTCCTCAGGAGAAACTTTAGAATGAACTTCCAAGTTGCGAGCTCCAAGAAGCAACATACGTGAACCTCAGTCGTCGATTTGTGGGTCGGTGACACGAGAGAAGATGCGCCATGTCAGGTGGTGATCAGATGCGCTGTTATCCCCGCAAGTGGGGGCATTTGCAACATAACAAAAGCCATTGTAACAGAAGCCTAGATGATGTTCGAGATAATCTACTCGTAATCTGCATCTCGTAGACTTCTCTGTCGGCCAGTCGCTGGTCTGAAGTGTGACTCGACAGAAGCAGGTTCGAGTTGGGCCATGGCTGACTCGGATTGTCAGCATTTTACTTATCCAAGTTGAAGGTCAAGGGGTTTTAGGGTTTAGGGTTTAGGGACGAAACCTTACAACGTGATTATGAAGACGTCGAGTCGTTCCTGTTAAGATGGAGCTATAGACCGTAAGGAAATAGAGCTACAGGCTCTAGGGAAGCCAAAGTATAAGAGAGAGAGCAAATAACATAAATATATTTGGAGAAGCGTCTTCAACTCTGTGGGAGAGTTGCCTTATATACTTTCCTCCCACCATAGAAGGTAAAGTAAACTACAAGCTCACTTTCCTTTGAGCGGTTACTGAAACATAAGTTCCTTTTACCTTATGCGGATATAAAAACTATTGATCATTTCTAAGTTGACTTTTACTTTAACAATTCCAAAACATCTTGCCTTCACCTCCGGGAAAGGTAAAAAGCAAATCAACGTTAGAAAAAGCACAAAGTCGACCCAAGTGAAGGAAACCTCGCCGCTGTGCTAATACACAAAACCGTCATTGTATGTATTAGCGACACTAACTACAAGTGGCCTACATTTTAGAGTCAGGTTCTATGAAATTGGGATTGACCCTTAAAGGACAGAGCTATGACCGTGGCATCCATCCTGATTTTCATTCTTATATGTGTTCTAATTCTTCATCAAATATAAGCAAAAATATTTTTATTTCATTTTTTAGAGATGACCACATGTTTTGTCCATGTCGCAAAAAACACAAGATCTTTTTGTGAAAATTCAAGTTATTGTGATTTTCTGAAGAAAATTTGAAGAATATTCATATCATATACAAATTTTGCGTAAAAAATATGATAATTTCACTGATCGTGTATATTATTGTGCTGAAACTTATGGTGTAGATGAAACTTTTGTGTTCATCTAAAATTAGAAAATTGGTCATCCATGGTTATAGGCCCAAAGTTCAAATTGCAATAACTTACTCAATTTTATGTATTTTTCAAATTTTCAAATTGGAATGGAAACTAGATTTGATAAACTTCCTTTCATTAGTTGGACTCAATTTTTAAAAAACATCCTTTTAATGACTCAAATTCAGATTTAGAGCTATAGCTAGAAGTTTCTAAAATACACTACGTTGAGTTCCATGTCACAAACATTCTTATGTTTAGAGAAAAAGTTACATGCTCTATGAAGGATATCTACAGTGCATGTGGTACATGCACTCATTGACAACACCTTCACAAAAATTTGGATGAAAGTAATGTTTTATCATCACGTGGGAGAATTTTACATTCTTCCATCAACCACATTTTGGTCGCTCCGACGTTTAAGGGTTAAGACTGTTTTGGAGACCGACGAATTGCCACCGGCATGTAAGTGGAAGCATGAAACGCAAGCTTGAAACTTGAATACAAGGTAGTTTAGCCCATCGCCACCACCTTCCTATCACTGCCACTCTATATTTGGTCCCAATTCCACCCCATATCTACCCCATTCACTCTTTGTCAACTCCAAAAGGCTCACTTTTGGTCAAGACCCCTAATTTTGGGTTGCACATAGGCAGGTACCTAGCAACAGAGATAGGCTAAACATGGCTAACCACTTTGAAAATTCATAACTAATTCACATCTCATCAAAAAAATATGAAATCACTTTTAAATAAATGTATTATAATTTGGGTTCTCCTCTTACGCACATTGCATAATCTGTCGGTCATGGGGGTATAATTTATTGCAGAGTTCAGATTAGGGCAAGATTTCACAACTTGAAATCGCCCTACACATGATTCACTGAGTCTGACATTAGACGGAGTATGCCTACAAACTACAAACTTTCCAACATCGTTTGTATGCATGCCATCGGTAGCAGCAAAAATTCTATTCAGCTGTACAGACAAAAGAGGTCGAGATCATCAACCTTTCCGTGGAGATATACTAGGCTGGGGCTTACCCTTTGTAAACGATTTCCGTGCTGTCTCAGGGTTCACGTAGTTGGGAGTGGTGGACGTCAGCCAGGCAGCCTCTGAGGCTTGAGAGATGGGAATACGCTCACGGTACAGCCATCTGTCACCTTCCTTCACAAACCGAGACTTCTCAACTAGGTACTGCTTGTCTCCCGCTCTTCCTCCTTTCGCAACCGAATACGTTACTCGAAACGACACAAAAGCCTGCAAGAAAATATGTTATGTTTTGAAAGATAATTGAATTAAGTTTTATAGATAACTTGTTCACCATATAGATTAAACAGAAAATATGAACAATTTTGGATGGAACGAAAAGAGACCACGAAGAGAGTGATATGTTTCAAAAGATGAAACAGATTAAATTTAAATAAGGTTTCATAGATAACTATTGAAAAGAGAAGATATATAACAATTCTTGATGGGATGAACGGTTGAGGAAAATGAATATTAACATCACAGCGAGTTCTCCTGCAATTAAAGAAATGCGCTACATGTGACACATCCTGCGTTTTCCAACAGAACTGAATGTGAAGATTCATGTTAAAATGAAGGTTGATTGGTTAGCGCGCCTACCTCATCCTCTGAAGTGGTTTCGAAGTCAAGAATCTCAAGTCTAGTGAACCTCAACCTTTCGCAAGTGGCACGAACATCATCCGCAAGCTCCTTCGCACCTGCATTCCATCAGCGTCCTCAAACAGCTTGTAATAATTCCGTGAAACGAATGTAATCAGGTGCCTCACAACATGATACGAGTAAGCTTACTTCGAGCGCTTCAAAATATAAAATATTGGAGAAAACATGTCGAAAACAACTGAGGTAAGAACACTCAAAATGCTGTACCTCCAAAATCAGGATTCTCAGGGTGCGTTGTCCTCACAACGTAATCCGCCTTACTCCGCGCATACGCACTGAATCTCGCTTCTGCAAAATGAGTCTCTCAGAAACCTAAATTCCATCCAAAAATCAGCTCACCACGAAAATTCAAGAAATCTTACTCATGAGCGTCAACGCGTCCGGCTCCACAACGCCGCCGTGGTAGCGAGCGCAGCAATCCGCAAACTCCCGGCGCTCCTCACCGCCTCCGCAGGGACAATTTAGAGGCTCCTTCGACGTGCTCACCTCCGCTCCTCCGCCTTTCTTCTTCTTCTGCAGCAACTCTCCAAACCCCTTGGCCGCGCGCACTCCCACTCCTCGGCCCCTATTCTGCCTCCCGACCGGCCAATCAACTGCCCTGAGCTCACTGGACCTTGAAATGTAACACAAAGACGTGCGAAGAGGCGAATGCGTTGCAGAATGTGCTGCCGCTGTGGTCACACCGATCGACATAGCCATCGCCATCGCCATCTCTTCGACAAGCTCTGTCTTCGCTATCTTCACTATACTCATCCCTCCACAAGTTATAGCCAAATCTGGCGGCGGTGGATGGAGGTGGTAAGAACGAGGCTAGCTAAAGTTAGCTGAGGGTTTGGTGGAGGTTTATACTTTGTAACTCTGAAGCCAACTTCATGAAGGTGTACAGTCTAATCTTGATAATATCGTACCTCCCTTACACCAAAAAGTGTGATATAACGAGGTGTGACATATTTGATGATATCACTTTTGGCAAATATATGCATATGTGATAGTATCAAGAAAAAGGTAGAAAAAATGAAGAAAGGTATTCAAATTTTATTTTTAAAATAACAACATAACAAACTTTCGCATTGAATAGCTTCCATCTGGCACTTAAACATCTTGACAAACAAGAAATTTGGCAATATGCATCATATGACCATCAAAATGCATATGCAAAATGAATTGGACAAATTTTGGCAAAAGTCTCTCAGAAAGAGCCATCATATACAATATTGTTGTAGCAATTTCAATGATCATCATATGGCCATGAATGAACAAAACAAATGAGGATCAATGACAGAAACAAGGGCGAAGGTGGCACCTTGATGGGACAACAAGAGGCAATGGAGAGCGATTTAGGGAACAACGACTGAAGGAGAGCTATTCAGGGAACAACGACTGCAAAAGAGCAATTTGGGGAACAACGAGTGAGGGAGAGCAATTCCGCTAACAGGGAACAACAAACATGGAGCGAGGGACGGATTCAACAATGTACCGTGCAATTTGGCGAGGGACATGAGCTGTGGGGAGGGAGAATTTGGTCTTTGGTTCCGCTACTACAGACAGAGGTCGGAGACATGGTTCTCGGACAAGCGGTAAGGGGTGGGAGGGACGATTCAACAACAGGCAGTCGACTTGGAGGGTTTGGAGGGAGGGCCTAAGGTCAACGAAGGTTTACAAATTCTACAATTTCAATTTTTTTTTTATAGATTTGGAATTTTTTGACAAGAGTGAGGGTTGAGTCCACAAGGAGCAAGGGTGACAAGATAGAAGCTTGTATCTCTGTCATCCATCCGGCATTTGTTCATCTTTGTAACTTGTTATTGTCACACTTCCACTAGAAATTTTGAAAAAAAATGTAATATTATCAAGGATGATACGGATATTAACAAGGGAGCTTTGAACTAGGAAAATCGGTTTCAAGGTTTCAGGTGACAATATCAAGGTGTTCTATTTACATTGAGTGTGATATTATCAAGGTTAGACTATACACCTAAGAGATCTAGGTTAGGTCTATATATAGTTTACCAATCTTGGTTATTTGGAATTTTGGTGGAAATGTGTACACTTTGAGGGAAGTTATTCTTTTATGAACATCATTGGATGAATGCACATTCATCTCGTTTAACCTTGGAACGATGGAGCCTATGATCGTGGAATCAATTTCAATTTTCATTCTATTGTGTGCTCTAGGGGGAAATATAAGTGGAAATTCTTTTATTTCCTTTTTTAGAGATGAGATTACATGTCTCGTTTACGCCACAAAATTCACAATTGTTTTGGTAAAAATCTGAAATTATTGTGATTTTCTGAAGAGAAAGTGAAGAAAATTTGTATCAAATACAAATTATGCTTGAAATGTACACATTTCCACCAAATGTACATTATAGTGCCAAAACTTGTGGCGTAAATGAAACTTTTTTGTTTATCTAAAATTAGAATATCAATCAACCATGTTTATAGGCCGAAATTCCAATTATAGATTGTTTAATTTTAACTCTGGGCAATAACTTATTCAATTTAATGTATTTTTCAAATTTTCAAGTTGGAATGGAAACTAGTCTAGTTGATAAGCTTTATTTCATTGGTTGAACCTAAATTTTTAAAAATTATTTAATCACTCGCATTCAGATTTAGAGTAGTAGCTAGAAGTTTCTAAAACTCACTACATTGAGATCCATGTTGCAAACATTTTCCTTTTTAGATAAAAACATGATTACCCCAACGAGGCAAGATTGATGATCATCCGATGCTAACACATTCAATGAACTCTTCAAAAAGAATTGGATGAGAAATAATCATTTACATTGATTGTCATAGCCAACCCAACGTTAAAGGATTAAGATGTCACTCAAGTACTTAATTGAGGCGTCAATATTAGCAATAGAATATAACCTCTATTAAAACTTTAGAAATTCATGATCAAAATTGTAATCGTAGGAACCTCCCCAATTGGAAATTTCACATGGTCCTTTATGGGTTAAGTATGGAGAAAATGGAAAGAATGAACCCAAAAATAACCAAATGAACTGAAATAATAAGCAGAATTTACCATATCAGCTTCTAAGTACCAACAAAAAGACAAACATTATACCTTGATCCAAAACAAAAGTACATCCTTCTCTTTTGCTAACTGGAAAAGCAAACACTGGACCAATGCACCAGGAAAAACTGCGGACTGTTCATACATATAGGGGAGCATAAAAAGCATCCCAATTCGCATGTATATTTCAACGCTAGCCTCTATTGAACTAAAGTACAAAAAGAAAGATGAAGCTTTACATCTTGTCAGATACAACAAAAAACTTGGCAAAAAGCTAGGGAAGAATTAACTACAAACAAAAGATATGAATATGTGATACATACCTGCCAGAGCTCCCAAAGAATCCACCAAGTTTTCTCTGACCACCTTGAGCCAATCCTCGGAAGGTGAGCTCCATTGCCAAGTGAGTGCTATATATTACACCATGTGAGTTGATAAGACGGCACTGATCCTTACTTAACTGGTGGATGAGATTGGTGGCTCTTTTGCGCTGGTGATGCCTCAACGAGCTGTGGCAGCAACAAGCTGAGCGCAAGGTACGAGAAGCGGCGAGCGAGGCCGATCCAGAAGCCAGCAATGGCAAAGGGCAAAGACAGGGGGCTCTTCACCCTGTCGTAGCTCTCCACCATCTGACGGACCACTTCAGAAACCACCAAGCACAGCAGGTTCAGTGTCCACGAACTCCATGGTTTCGCAGTGCTGTCTCTGTAATTGTTGTTGTATCCACTGCTTGAATTGCTCGAGCATTCATCTGAAACTAGCATCTTATCCTCCGCTGGTCCTCCACACGCAAGGCGGAGCACAAGGCTTCGTTGCGTCTCTGCCATGTCGTGAAGCTCCCTCTCCTTCGCAGCCAGCTTCCTCTGTGACTCCTCCGCTGCAGCCCTGGTTTCCTCCAGAGCCTTCCGAAGCTCCTCCAAATCCCTGGACTCACTCAGAAAATGTGATTCATCACTGGAATTCCACAAACTATGTACGAAAACCTGAAAGCCGTCAAAAGGTCCAAAATTAGGTCTACGAGTGTTCTCTTGTCTTCTAAACATGATGGAGGAAAGGTAAACCAGCCAGAATTCCACAAATTGTATAACGAAACTGAAAAGCCTAAGGTGTCAACCAATTAGGTATAAGAACGTTTACTTTATTGCGCGGTCGTGGTCTTGCTTCATTCCTTCCAGAGCGCGATGGCGCTCCTCTCCCGCTCTCTGGTTCGCCTCGTGGTTCCTCTGCCTCTCCACCAGCACGGCCTCCTGCTCGGCCTCCACGATCTTCGCCATAGGGACCAGGATGCGGTTGACGATTAATTGCAAGTGCTCCCGAGTCATTGAATCACTGATGTACCGAGTATCAGCGACTTCCTGTTACATAATAATCACACACCTGTTAAGTCTCCCTCTGTGAAGAAGAGCAAAAAGGAAGGAAAGAAAGAACAAGATGTTCGGGCTTCTGGTGTGCTTACATGAAAGAAAAACCGACCAACTGAGGGGAAGACTCTACCACAAGGAGGTGCTGCACCGAAGACTCGCTCCACACCGCGGGATGCGCCACCATGAACCGCTCCAGCGCCTGGATCATCTTGTGTGAGACCTCCTCTTTCCCGATCTCCTCGATCTCCCCCAAACCCTTACAGCGAGAAGCAGAAGAAGAAGAAGAAGAAGCAGAAGCAGGTCCAGGCTTCCACGTCCGCGAATTCTGCATATGGCGGCCAACGTCCTGCGACTTCACCCGCTCCATCCCTCCCGCTCCAAAACGTCCCGACATCAAAGCTCTCTCACCCTCATCGAATTATCACCTCTCCACGCGCGAACCATCGACAACTCAAATCACCGAATGAGAAGAAAAACTCGGTGAAAGTGATCGTTCACATGCACACGAGGAATCAATGCAATATCGATGTGTCTCGAGTGCCTTATTGCTTTTTGGTACACTTGTCGGAGGTTGCACGACGACGGTCGGTACTGAGAACCGTTACTTGGTATGGAAAACCGTCATCTTTGATTTCGTAGAGTTGGTAGAGAAAGACGGGTTTGGATTGGGTATGGGTTTAGGGGTTGATTGCCGGGTGTATTTGGGGGTTTGACTCACGTTCCGTTGTTTGAGCCTGAGTTTTCGGTGGAGACTGAGAGTTTGACACACATCTGGACATGTAGAGCTCGGTACGCAAACCCGTTAGGTTTTCCAAGAGTTTGGGACAATTGTGTGACGGGTTTCGATGGAGGGAGAGATGACGGAAGAGGGGCCCATGTGCTGCAGCGGTTTCTGTGTTGTGGCCGGCTCATGAAATTCCGGGGGAGAGTTGGCTCACTTTGTATTTGGAGGATTGGGGCTCTTGTTTCTAAGTCATGGGTTGACTTATTCGTGAAGTTTGCTTGTGTCTAAAGTGTTTTATTTTTACTTTTTGATTTAAAACTCTAGTGTGTGGGATGCATGTTTTGGGTGATAAGGTTGGATGACCTATAACCACCAACTTAAGCTTGCTGACCTATTTATAGCGTTTGTATACGTGACGAGACATTTTTTGAGAATTCAAAATAGGATTTCATGAATATTGCAATTGTCGTGACCATTTATTTCTTCATATTGAAATTACTACAATTTTTCAAAGTGGATAGTAAGCCGTGACCCATTCCTCGACACACAAAACTCTCTATTTCCACACTAAGTTGTGCTCATGACCACTTGTCAAAGCACCCATCACTGTGAGCACAAGAGACTAAAAACCGAGAGCTGTGAAAATTGAAAACTACTCTACTGATAACCATAAGTCGACTTGGCTGTAACCTAAAACCGGTTTGCCCATGACCTGATGTTGACTAGATCCCTCCCACCAACCACCTTCCGAAAACCCCATACCCATCAGCTCCCAAGACCCATGCCCGTCCCCCTGTCACGGAGTTCCCGCCTAATCCAGCTCGGCCTCCCGCCTGGGCCCGCTCACTAGGTTCAATCCGTGTTCGGGCTGTCAGGCCCTGTTTTGGTCTTCTTTCCGTCTCCCGCGGCCGTCCCCCAAAAGCATCTTTCCGCCCCCTTGTCCGCGTCTTTTCCTTCCAGCGCCTCTCGCCCTTTCCGAGATCCCTGCCCGATCCATCCCGATAAGCGCCTGCCCGCCCCTGCTATCGGCGCAGACCCCGAGACCCGATAACACCATATCGGCTATCGGCCTAGGAACGGATCCACGCCCACGTGTACCGGTGGGACCCATCCACCCCCCTCCGCCGCCGATAAGCCAGTATCATCCGGGCAATCCGAGGAGCGGAGATGATGTAGATGATTTATGTTGGACTCGGCTTGCAACGTCTCCCCAGCCCGTGTTCATTGCGGCGCCATTTGTTGTGCTCGCGGGAGAGTAGAGTGTCACCGATAGGCAGCGGGAATGGAGTTCCTGGATCTGAATCTCCTGCCGCCGGTCTTCCCAGGTGTGGATGCAAGTGAGGTACCAGTTCGGAGTGGAGCCGATAACGGGGTGGCAGCGAGAGGATGGAGGCGGCAGGGTCGAAAGAAGCCTGCTGGTGTGCGTGAGGAGGGTGTGCAAGATCTAGATACAGCTATCCGAGAAGGCCCGCACGCTCGGTACCTCATGAAGCATGGTCACAAGGTTCTTAGGATGCGTGATGCATTACATAAGCCTCCACCTGGTTTGCTAACTTGGAAAGATCTGAGGTGGAATTTTGAGGCCGAGAGGGAGACGAAGTCCGCTGTTGATGACCTCCATGGTCTTCCTGATCATGACCCCGGTGAGGGAAAGCAATCGAAGCTTATCGCCTACATTCCATGGGATAGAGTAATGGATTTCGTGAACGGTGAGCAATCATGCCGAAAGGACGTCGAGACCACATTCGTGCGGGATAAATTCGACCCCACGAACGTGGGAGATAAGACCCACTATCGCTGGAACTGCCCCATCGAGCTTCAACGGTAAGATGGTCATTGCTGTTACGAGGATTACTGTCATATCGTCTACTGCGCACTGTATCCATCACAAAAAGTTCTCGGCTGTCGTTGCAGATGGCGTTGTCAATACGGTCCCCAAGACAATAGAGACAAGATCGACGATATCACTCCCGATATGGCACCCACAGCACGACGATACAATCGGAAAGGAAAACAGATATACTCAGGACGTGGTCAGAAAGGCCCTCGTGCTACTGACGCGAAGGAGGGAGGGTCTATGAAGGTGGGCTGCCAATGTAGATTCTATGTAAAGAGGTACTACTTTCTACCATCTATCGCCGAGATAGGGTACTTCTGCAAAGATCACGTTGATAGAGAGGGCAATATCGTTCACGATAAGGTAAACATCACCAGGGGGAGACTCAGATTCCGAAAGTGCATATCGGAGGAGGTTAGAGATTGGGTTCTACGGCAGTACGACGAGCTCGTTCCTATGGAATCGATTAAACTAAAGCATCAGAGGTTGGTACTCAAAGGACGCGATGAGGGCACGCTCACACCTTCTCGGGATTGTTTCCTGAGCATGGAGGATATTCGGAACATTTGTGGCGTCCGTGCGCAAGAACTCTACATGAAGCACCATAATGATGCCGAGAGTGTTAGAATGTGGGTACGAGAGAATCGAGAGATGGTATTCTACTACCAGGATCCGGGGACTAAGATAGAAGGGGTCCTGAACTCTGACAACGTGCCCTTCGTGATAGGGATTCAGACCCCTTTTCAGCTGCGGATGATGCTCAACTATGGGCACGATAGCATTATTGCGATAGACGGGACCTTCGCTACAAACAACAAGAAGGTATGTGCCTTTACGACTCGCTCTGAATGTGTCTACTCATCCGATCTACAAACTTGTGCAACATCGATTCGTATCTTCTAGTACTAATATTTCCTATTGTTTACAGTACCCTCTATTCACGATGATGGTGTTCGACGACTGGAGGAATGGCGTGCCCGTCGCCTTTATAATCACCGCGAGATCAAAACAAAGTGATCTAGTGCCTTGGATGCACGCTCTAAAAGAGAAGCTAGAGCAAATCAACCCAAGATGGAGACCTACAGCATTCGTACTCGACGACGCCGATAACGAGATCAACTCACTCCGGTAAGAAACTATAGAGACTCGCAGAATACCCCCTCTGGTTTCATATCTTGCCTTTTGTACGTCAGGTTCAGGTCGGGATGATCCGACATATCGGCGTTCCGGCTTTCTCGTATCGTGCCGGGTTATCTGATGGGTTATCGTGTTTTTACTTATCGCAGGGAAGTTTGGCCTCGGTCGTTTCTGTTCCTATGCTTGTGGCACGTGCGTCGAGCCTGGCAAAAGAACGCTTGTGCGAAGTTGAAAGACATGGAGACGAGAGCTGCTGCATTGCGTACTGTAGGGGATCTTATGTACATGTCGGAGACACCAAGTGATTGCGATGACCCTGCTACGAGAGGACCTCCTACGAGGATCTGGACGTTGTTAGAGTGGGTTCAACACGTCTATATGGAGGCAAAGGCACGCATTCCAGATGCAAAGGAGTACTGGAAGTATTTTGACAAGGAATGGATGCCGAAAATCCATATGTGGGTAGTGGGAGACAGAAAGATCCCTCATGCGGGCCAGGATACCACAGCTGCGATAGAGTCATTCCATTCGAACATGAAATCCGTCTTGCGACAGTCGAAAAGGAAGCTTATCGGCCGACGGATGGACTGGCTTATCTATGAGCTCACTGGGAATGTCATTGAGAAATATGACTACACCGACTGGAGTAAACAGAACGGGTTCGTGAAGAACAAGAAGCTGAGGCAGATTATGGTAAACTCCATTATCCAAGCCAATTCTATCCCAAACGAGAACGTCGTATTGCCAATGTATATTGGAGGACCGGCTTTGGTTAGGTCTTCGAAACGAGGTCACATTGCGTACGCTGTATACAATCCCTGCACGGAGTGGGCCGTCTGCGAGTGTGTGTATTCCCAGAAAGGGAACATCTGCAAGCATCAAGTTAAAGTACTCGAGTTAACGAGACCCGACCTCGCCTCGGGCAAGATTGCCCGATACCTCGGCTCTCTACGCGGCACGGCCCAAGGAGGTATGACCAATCTCCTGCTCTCCAACGACCAGAGATCGGAAATCCTACGGCCTGTTCTCGATATCGACGCCAACGATATGTTGCCTTCAAGATCATGTGACCGAGATGTATGTTTCGAGACATCGCCAACACGAGAACTGGGAAGTGTGTGGTCAGATGACTTCGACCGCATGCACCAACTCATTTTGAAGCTCCTCGATAAGGCGTATCGGCAACCGATACTGGCGCGGCACTTGGACGCCGGGTTACGAAGTATGGATGGGACATTGTCCAGAATCGAGGCAGATATTGATGCCGGCATGCTTCATCCACTGCTGCAGATTGCTCATTCCCTCCCTTGTAACCGAGACGGGCTCGGAATGAGGCTTCAAAGGCTGCGCGATTTCTTAGATTCGCGAGGTTACCGACATTCCTCGGCTCGTGCTCCCGAGAACCTTACGCAGTAAGCATAGCCAATAGGCTATATTCTTAATTTAGACATCCGATAACGCCACCGCGTTATCGGGTTGCCATATTGTGGTCCATCGTCCTCTCCTACATATGTTCATCTTATCGGAAGAGGTATACTGCGCTCGCTCCTATAGTTCTTATCGCGGGAGGTATAGTCCTCGATAGGATACAAACAGGATTGGTAGGACAAATACACATTATTATGCATAGATAAACGATAGCCAGGATAGATAGACAACGGGAGATCATTTCATTACCAACACATTCTTGTACATTTTGGAATGTACAGTACAGATTTGTCCGGTATTTGATCGGAAAATGAATGTATACACACCTATCGTCCTACCGCTAACTCTGAGCCTAACCTATCGTACATGTAAAATACAAGAAGAAGAAGCTCTGAGCCTACTTCTTCTTCGGCTTTCTCTTCGTGCCCGGCTTCTTCACCCCTTCCCTAGGTGCTTCGCCGAGAGGCTGCCTCACACGACATCCCTTGAGCTGCAATGCTATCGTCTTCTCGATACCCAAGTCGATAGCAGCCCTCGTCGTATTCCTCCTTCCTGTTTCCGGGCTCACCTCCATGGTTTCATCATCGCCCTCCATGTTCTCGCTGGCGAGAACATATGCCTGTACAGGACTCCAGACATCAACTGTAGGCTTAGAAAACCCATTGGGCGGGGAAATAAGCTCGAGATAGAACGCCTGAACTAACCACAGTCGCGCTTTTGACCCCGCCCAGTCCTGCCATTTGTGGTTCTGCAGCAAATCCGGATCGGCGGATGGACTACTCCCACGTATGACGAGGTACTGCCAGAATGCCAAGCACGACACGTAACCGCACTCCCACGACAACGCTTGCTTTGGAATCGGCAACCTCTTCACCTTCCGTCCTTGCCACTTCCTCCACATGGCCGACTTAGGCGAAACACCCCTCGCCATCGCCCACGCCATGTGCAACACAAACGCGAAGTTGCCCGCTCGCTCGTCCCGGTGCATATTCAACGTGTCGAATTGTATCGTCTGGGAGTCCTCCACGACAAATATGCTCCAGTGACCCATGTTCTGGTAGGGCACCACTAGTGTGTCCTCGAGTCGAGATACGGTACGCACGGTACGATAGATGTAATACACGACTTCGTCCCATGTGCTTGCGTCATCGATTTTCGACTGCATGCAATTAGACATCCAGTTGTGAGTCAACGCGTAGTGCCGTCGTACCTCCGGGTCAGCGCGGTATACGATATGCCGGAGTAGGAAGTCCATAAGAGAGCCGTCGAGCTCTCGCCCGTCCTGGAGAATGCAGCCCCAGTCGGCACGATTGAGCGATATGGTCACAGCTTTCCTCTTGTCCGGGCCGAAGACGAGCATATCGTCTACAATGTCATCGAGTTTCTTGCCAGGGGGTCTGCGGGACAGAAATGACACTGTGAGTTAGCAAACGATACGTGCATTTGTACAGTACAAGTCATATCGTATTAAGGGGTTATCGTTCACAAGATATCGAACACGAACTATACTTGAGGTCGCAAATCGGAAAGTATCGGACGATAAGAGTAAAAAAACTAAACCTGTGCTTCAGAAGCTCGACGATAAGACCCAAACTTTGCTCGACCAGCTCCGGAGAGTGACTTGCAGCCTCGAAGCATAGAGTGGGCTCTCTATTCCAGTCGGGCATCCGAGACGTGCAGATGTGGCGGTTCTCGGGCAACATACACTGATACGGGGGTGGGTTATCAGGGACGCGTTTCGCGAGCGATTCCAGAAGTCCTGGATGATACACAATGGACTCCCTCTTCTCCATCACGCCCTCGATGACTTGCGCTAGAGTTCGCTCTCTCCATTGTTCCGATAACCCGTCCTACAAAAACACAGAATCTATAGTCGTTAGGGGCGTAGTCTCTATGACACGGATTCGAGGGGAAGCAAAGAACATAGCATACATAGGCGGATATCGCGATAGGTTAAAAGGACGGTTTTGTCTATTTATTCCCTCGGCAACCTTCACGGCTCGTTGTGTTCTTACCCCGTGTAATGATCGTAAGTCCTCGGGGGTTCCGTTCCCGTGTAGGTTTAGCAACCCATCTCCAAGCGTGAGGTCAGCCATTACCTGGGTCCATCCGAGAGGCGTTTCGTCCCCGTCGTCCGCCACATGGGGCTCCGATGGCGTTGCCGCTCCTTCTTCAGGTACGGTAGGCTCCGAAGGCATTGCCGCTTCTTCTTCAGACACAATAGGCTCCGATGGCTGCGAATCTCTCTCAACGATAGGCGGATCGTTGTTTTCCTTAGCCCGACATTCCTTATCGGCTTCGATAGGAACCGGGACCATGTAAGAAGGGACGCCTGACATATCGCCTGCAGATGTAGTGCGCCGGTCAGCTAGGTGACCAGCTTCCTGGCTGACCTCGGCGTTGTCAGGTGTGACATCGGCTTCTCGCTCCTCGCTCCCACGGCTTAAATTCGGGACGACATCGAACCCGGGGTCGGGGATACTGGCATCTCCTTCCTTACCCAAGATCTCCTCCCTCTCGGAGTCAACGTCCATCGTCTCCTCCCCCTCCCGAAATGCAGCTTCTGAAGGACTCTCATCTTTCTTATCGGCGACGTCCTCCACCACGATATGCGGCGGGAGAGAGACCTTCTCTACGTGCTCCCTTCTTTGAGCAGGTTCTCGTCGCTCTCCGAGCCCAATCGGAGTTCCCTCGTGGACGGCGATAAGAGCCTGGGCACCCTCGATGTCTCGAGTATTCCGAGAAGAACCCTCCGTGACGTCTTCGGATCGAATACGTGACACCGATGCTGCGCATTGCTTCCGGCAGAAACTTGTTATCGCCGTGAGACAAGCCTGCATCTCGGGCCCGTCATGGACTCCGATAAGGTGACCACCTACCATATCTGTACACACGTGACATTGGATAAACATAAGTACTCACACACGATATGCATAAAATTGTAAGTGAAGATCGTAAACGATGTGGCGGACGGCTTACTCGATCCACTGCCGACATATAGTAAGTCGATGTCTTCCCGAAACAGGCATTGCTCTTCGAGAAGCTCCCATGGCATGTACGACGCCAGATCGGTTTGACACCACCTCAGCTCAAACTGGACCTCGTGTCTACAGGCCATGTCGATGACTGTCCGCGCTCTTACGTGATGGGTGAACTGTATTAGAGCTCTGCCGCATTCACGCGCTTCGTTAACGAGCATCTGATGGAGTTCTACCACCTCCGGATCATCATCCGCGTACTCCACATGCCCGAAGAGAAACCTCCCTAGCTTCTCGTACAGAAATAATGCGCCATCCCAAGGCGAATGTGCGTTATCGGAGTTCCTATCAATCATCAGCGGCGTCATTCGCGCGTGGGGATGGCACATATTTGTTCCACTGCAATTCAAACAACAGTCAGCCGATAACTCATAAGCGATACCTCCAATCTAGTAGTTGTTAAAACGACAAAAAACTCTGAACTGGAACGAGAGTCCGATAGCATTGAAGCCCTAAAATAGCTGGTAAAAGAGATGACGATAATAGAGGGGGGACAAACCGGTTACTGAAACCGTTGGCGATAAACCAGCACTTCAGGAGCCTCGCTTCTCGTGGAGGACGCATGGGATCGATACTTGCTGCCTTCAAGATCGATAACACCACTCTCGCCTCTTCGGAGTTGTGTTTCCATGGCATGGGCGGCAAGAGCTCGCGAATGAAGGGGTTATCGGCGCAGAAGTGGAACAGGAGATTGTAGTCCCACACCAAGGCCTCCCATTCCACAGACCGCTCCTTGTCGTAGGAGGCAATTCGGGAGACCAGTTCCGCCTCGCGGTCTTGTTGGATCCTGGCGGCCCTAGCTCTTCCCGAGACCTCCCATTCTTCCGCCTCCTTCTCTCGTTGAAGAAATAGCCACGTCTCCCTCACAGTAGCCACCCACCGAATTCTCAGCTTCTCGCTCCACGGAAACTGCGCCAGCTCCACGATAGGCTTGCACTCATTTAGCTCGTCGGTGGAGATGGCTTGCGTGCAGAACGCTTGCCCGATAGCAGACGTAAAACGCCACTGCCCTTGCGCCACAACGTCCTGCATCATCTGAAGTAGATGATTCTCGGACGATATGCTGCGACGCTCCTCTTCAGACAGCAAACCATTGTTCATGAGAATCCACAAAGGGGTTCGGGTTCGCCTCACTGGAGGTATGTCGGTTTGGATGGACGCCGCGTACTTTTCGTCCACGTCGAGACGAATGCGCTCTATTTCGCGAATGCGCATTTCCTCCAATTCCCGCGCCCTGGCTTCTCTGTCCGGGTTACTGTACCTCGGCCTAGCGCCCCCCGCGAGGTATTGTCTGATACTTAACCTCTCGTCGGAGATATCGGCGAGAGTCGCGCTAGGTCCGTCGTCCCTCCGCACCACCTTGTACTGTTCGCGCACTTCCGCTGCATTCCCTACGGAATATGGATCGTCTTCTCCATGGAAATTCGGGGCAGTGATGCTGTCAAAGGGACACATCGCACGCGCCTTCAAGTTCGGTTTGGGGCTCCTCGCACGCCGAGAGGGTGTTGCAACCTCCTGGCCTATCGTAGGCCTCTTCTCGACGTTCCCGGAGCTGCATTGCCCACCCTTCGCCGTCGCTGGATGCCTGACCGGGATCGCTTCATTGGGACGCGCATCGGTATCTTCGCGCGCCTGAGAGGATTCGCTATCCTCTCGCGACCCGTCCTGGTCCTCCTCATCCGATGTGGTCGTATCGGACGGGGGCTGTGCATGCACTGCTCTCGATGCCCGAGAGGACGATGCACCTCGCTTTATCGAGTGCATGTCCCGACCACGAGCACTTGATGTAACAATCGCCTGGCTTATCGGGGCGCTGGAAGCGACATTCCCGGAAACGAAGTGCCCACTTTCCGATGTCGCTGGAACGCTGTAGGCGACGATGTCCATGGGCCTAGCATCGACATCTTCGTGGTCCTCAGACCTATCGCCATCCTCGCCCGCCTCGTACTGATCGTCGTCATCCGATGACGACTCCTCGTCATCGGCTTCCAATCGGACTGGTCTCGATGCCCGAGAGGTCGACGCACCTCGCTTTCTTGCGCGAGTGTCCCGAGATCCAGTCCCGGCCGCTCTCTTCCCGCCGCCTCTCGGCTTCCTGCTAGACCTATCGAGTGGGACGATATGCTGGAACGCAGCAATGACGTCGTCCACTGTTGTACAATCCACCATCTTCTGTATGAACTGAGGTTGATTCTTGATGTCGAGGTTCGGATAAGCAGGCATTTTCCTGTTAGGTCGCCCAGGGCACTTCGCGTGATTCAGGTGCAGATTGATCCTATGTTTCTGCCCGACCTCCTTGCAATACGGACAGTGAAAAGCTTTCTTCTCCGGAGACAGTTCACTGGTCTTGTAAATCTGCGAGTCTGGCCCGTGCATCGCCAGAATCATTCTCCTGGCCGTCAGAGGATGCCAGCTGTCTTGCCAGTAATGCCCCTCCACCTTGAAAACTTGCTCTATCCTCTTCAGCCTATCGTTGTAAATCGGGTGGGTGGGAACAGCCTCCACCCCTCTCGGTAACTCACTGACGCAGTTGCATCTCGGCATTTTTGCAGACCTACAGCATACAGAGCAAATCAGTCATGAAACTTATTATGAAACGTGGTACATGAGAAGCTATAAACCCTAAACCAAAACCGAGAAGTTTAAGCCTTTTAGTATTCCAAACGGTATCTCCCTTGGTACTCCTATCAGCGCGGCACTTGGAATTCCAATCGTTATCTCCTTTCGTACTCCAATCGACACAGTATATTCTATCATGAACTCCACGCTCACGCTCACTGACAACGTAAGAATAGAAAATCACCTGAGTGCCTTATCGTATACGGCTAAACAAATCCGACAGATCGCTAAACCCCAAAATCCTTATCGTCTACAGATAAACTTCAGTATGATTCCAGAAAAACTAGTACTGAGAATATCGAGTTCCAGAAACCCTAACTATCAACTTCCTGCGTCCACTTCCCAACTCGATATGAGCCTATAGGTTTACAAACTGAATGAGAGCGGGAGGGTTTGCATGCTTACCAGAAGGCGTCGTCGGAGATGGAAGATGTCAAGGAATTCTCTGAGATCGAGCTCGCAAAAGAACAGCGCAAACGATAGTAGGGAGTACAAACAAACGGGTTTGCAAATGAGAGAGAAAACGAGCCAACAGCAGCCTTCGCCATTTGAACAACGCCGCCGGAACATTTGAAATTGATGGCGACAATGATGAGACTCTAATTCTCCTATCGAGACTACCAGCCGCCAACCACAGAACTATAGCTATCAAAACCATCACACGCTTTACCATGAGAGCACATCGCCTCGACCAAATCAAGAGACCGCCCTGTCATTCAATCCGCGATAGCTCCATCGAAACCCTATGCAAAAAATGATTGCTTTCAGATTCAATCGATTTGGATTCCGGCTGATTGCAACCCTCCTGCGATGGATGATTGTGACAGGTAACGGATGATACTGGCTTATCGGCGGCGGAGGGGGGTGGATGGGTCCCACCGGTACACGTGGGCGTGGATCCGTTCCTAGGCCGATAGCCGATATGGTGTTATCGGGTCTCGGGGTCTGCGCCGATAGCAGGGGCGGGCAGGCGCTTATCGGGATGGATCGGGCAGGGATCTCGGAAAGGGCGAGAGGCGCTGGAAGGAAAAGACGCGGACAAGGGGGCGGAAAGATGCTTTTGGGGGACGGCCGCGGGAGACGGAAAGAAGACCAAAACAGGGCCTGACAGCCCGAACACGGATTGAACCTAGTGAGCGGGCCGCCTGGGCCTTGTGCTCTGCTCTTGCAACGGCTCCTTCACTGGTTGCGTCGCAGCTCCAATCTGGAAAATACTTCCTGCTGCGGCTCAACCCTGGGGAAGATGCTCATCATCCTCTTGCAAACCTCTAGCACTGCTGCGGCTCAACCCCGGAGAAGAAGCTCATCATCCTCTTGCAAACCTCCAGCACCGCAGCATTTGTCGGAGCTGAGATAGGGTCCGGTACTGGAGAAATCTGAGCACGGAGATCTACGTCACCAGCATCGCCGTCTTCCCAGTCCCCAACGGACCTTGCACCATCCTGACGTGAGGCTTCCCCTCCGACGCGAGGAAGCCTGCGAGTGCGCTCTTCACCGCGTCTCTCTGCGAGTCGTTGAGCTTTCTGCAATACTCGTCGGACTGCTCTAATGTCGCAGCTCCATCGTCCGTCTGAGGAAGCGCAAGCGAGTCGATTCCTGCCTGAACAGCCTACAAATCGGCAGCTTAATCGTAAGCTCATTCTCAAAACACATACACTGCGTAGTTTTCCTCACCTGCTGGTTGATTTGTAGGACATCTTGCATCACAAACATCTTCGACTTCTTCCTGACGAGTACGCCTTGACGATGGAGTTCCAGATGCGCTTAGCCGGTTGAGGGTTCACTCCGAGCGAAAGGTACATTCCACTCCGAGGACGCCAAGGCCATTCTCTGATGCATTGCGCTTCCATCTTGTACACAGACAGTGGCGGTAACTCCCGAGGATTCTTCCCGAGCATGGTTGACATACGCAAGAAGGAACTTCAACGGCACCTGCGAATTCGTCCAACACTTCCGGTTCGCGTCC
The DNA here is from genome assembly GCA_963971425.1 of Bryoerythrophyllum caledonicum. Lineage (NCBI taxonomy): Eukaryota > Viridiplantae > Streptophyta > Bryopsida > Pottiales > Pottiaceae > Bryoerythrophyllum > Bryoerythrophyllum caledonicum. The sequence goes on along the minus strand of OZ020518.1, from coordinate 18,141,082 downwards.
CATTCCGGAAGCTCGTCCCTAATTAAAAATAGGGGTTAATCAAAGCTTCTACTGAAAGTTACACTGGCAAGTACGATATCTTTTGGGGTGGTCGCTTCTCTTGATGCGTTTGCAGTCTTTGCCACCTCTGATCACGAGTCAAACAATTAGGTCCTTTAGTTGCATCTAGTGGTTCTCTCGGGACAGCTTTTGCAATGTAGTGCTTTCACTACCTTCAGCTGCATTAGATTCATCACAAGGCCGTGAATGAGATCTAATGACATGTGTGATTACACTAGGTTGGCGAGAACTTTCTGTTGATGGAGCAGATCCAGGAAGTGCTCTCCCACGACCTTCTCGAGCCGGACCCCTCTGCGCCTGCAGCTGCTGACGTCACCATGTTCCAAGCCGAGCACCACCATTCCTCCCATGCAGACCTCGCCACCAATCTGGCACTGCAACAACGGTCCAGCATCCTAGAGCGTGAATTACCCCCCCCCCCGCGCAAGCAACCACCGCTCCGCCAGCTTCCAGTCCGAATTCATCCTGTCTGACCAAGTATGGAGGTATGTCAGTCATTTATATGCTTTGAAATCCTTCATTGATCAACCTAGGATGAATATTATTCTCTCTTGCTTTGGAGTACCGATCCTAGTCTTTGGTCTTTTATTACTGCTTTGACCTTGCTGAAATCGCTTTCTCCCCGGTGAGCAGCCAAAGCCGGGATATCTCAGCACGACCTTCTGTCTCCTCTGATGAACTGCACCAGCAATTTTATGCCAAATCTTCCCCGAACTCATGATTCCGTCGCCCATCAGAGAGAGGCTGTTGCAGTTCGCACGAGATTCAGCCACATCATCTACACTCCTAGGTTGCCTGTTCCAACACATTCCCCTCGATCTCACCTCAGGTAAGAGACCACAATTTAACCAACGCTCATATCAGACAGCATTTTCAGAGCATTCTTCGAGCATTCAGAACATACCTTAAACATTGTGGAGCTTGTGATGTCGTCCGTGTTCCATTTCAACACTGGATTGCAGGGAATCAAACTTGGCGAACCCTTCCGAGTGCTTGGGCTGCTCTACATCATCCGCCATCTTGTTGCTGCAATCTCTTCGCGAGGGAGAAGAATTGCTATTCATTGGCTGAGCAGGTATTGTGACTTTCTTCATTTTTATTTTTTTAATCAGGTATTGTAACATTGAAGTGACGTTGCAGTGATGAATGACAACTCCTTCGCTGGTTGCCTCGCAGCTCCAATCCTCTGCCTTACTCCTGTTGTGACCAAGAACAATGACTCCTTGGGCGTTCAGGGATTGGCGACAGTGGAAACGGGAGTGGATATTGCATGGTGGGCGTCATAGAATGTGGGCGACTGTCAAATTGCGAGAGGGGGGGGAGGGAGGAAGAAGATGGGAAGAAGAAGTGCTCATGCTGTTGGTGTGGGAGCTGTGGAGATTGCGTGAAGGAGACACCATGTAGAGGCGGCATGTATGTGGAGAAGTGGGAGACGCCAGCGCCAGGATTGAACTGCCCCGCGACAAAGGCTCCCTGCCCCTCCGGCCCCTCTGGAATATGATGCTCTTCTGCATTCTCAGAGGCCCTTGACGTGTGAAGAGGCACCTGACGCTGGACACGACGCTTTTGCTTCGCTGCGGCCCTAGCCGCCTTCCCTAGTGCTGCTTCGTATGCTCGTGCCGCCTTCGCGCGCGCAGCTGCCTCCTTCTCTGCGATTTTTCAGGCCTACGTAGCGGCCTTCTCTGCGGCGCGTTGCTCCCGCAATCGAGCGCTCTCCTCTCTGCTGGCAACTTTACGTGTTGCTGCCTCTTCTCTTTCGGCAGCCTTCCGCTTCTTTGAATCTTCCCGTGCATGCTTCTGATGCTCTTTCTCTTGCACTGCAAATTCCCGCGCGGTCTGAATGCCCTCCGCAGCCTCATAGTACGCCTCGCTTGTTAGGATGATGGATTTGGCAAAATCCACTATGGGGTCACGACGATTGGCGCTCGATTTGGAGCGAAGATGGGGAGTTGTAAGAAGTGCGTGATGGAGTCTAGCTCCTCCATGTCAGGATCAAGGTCAGCAACGTCATCTCCGGCGTCTGGATCATTCGGGTCAACCTCCACAAAGAAGTGTTGCGTTCCAATGTTGGGTTCTTGCTTGAAGTCTGCTTCGAGCTCACATTCTGCTGAACACACAGGTGCGCTCAGCTCCCCTCTCTCTTTGAACCCTCCTCCTTCAATGTTGCCCTCCCGTGGTTCCTCTTCCCCTTCATTGACCCCCCTCTGCCGGCCAATTCCAGGGTTGCTGCCCACCCCCTCCCAAGCCCCATCACGGCTGCCCTCATTATCTGCAGTGCTGGTGCCTCCTTCCCGCGCGTAGGTTTCAGAGGGAGCTAAGTACTCATCCACAGCGTGACGGTTTATAGGGTAAATTCCTGTGCCTCTAAACCCACTTTTAATGTTGGATTCAGTCAGAGCTTTCCTTAGTGATAGTGAGACCCATTGAGCTAGTGTTTCCTTGTTCGCAGGCTGGTTTACATTTCGCGACATCCAGAAGTCGCGGTATTCTCTAAAGAATTGTTTGAAGGGCTTGAAGCATGAAACGTCAAGTGGCTGCAACGCGTGTGAGGTATGTGATGGCAAACTTACTAGGTCCAGTCCTACGCCCCGTGCGGCTCGTGCGACATCTAGAGTTACATGGCTGTTGTGACCGTCAAGGATAAGGAGATGACGTTGCTGAGGTGATATGCCAATTGTTCGCCTGATGGACGTAGTGAAATGGGAGATCCAAGCGCGAAAAAGGTATGTTGTCATCCACGCTCTTTGTTGCATAGCCATGGTAGCACCTGCTTCACAGTATTGTATATAATTTTGTCTAAATCTTCTACCCCGAAATATGTAAAAGGAGGGGATGGCCTTACCAGCGGCATTTACGCAGGCCAACACTGAGAGCCACTCGCGTTGGTTTGGGATGATGCTTTGCACATGTCGGGCGCCGGTCTTGGCCATGACCATGCCGCCACCGTTCTTGCCTGTCACACCATCATTGCTGTAAGTACTCAACCTCTTTGTTTGGGCAGTTTTTCATTTTTCAATTTTGAGACATGGGACTTGCAAGTTACCTGCTTGGGCGCCAGACTCGTCGCACTTCCAGATACGCTCGGGTGGATAATTGTGCAAGTTGTATAATTCAGTCACATTGTCGTACAATGATTGCACATTCTCGGGACATAGGGCTTGTGCGCGTGCACTCTCTAATCCTTGGGCTGCACGTACAGACAAATTTGGGTGACGGCGTCGGAACCACCGCATCCACCCGCCACCGGGAATACCGTCCTTGAATGGCGTGGCTCTGGACTTGGTGATTTTGTAAACCTTCATCTTCAGAGCAGTTGGGGACAGCCCGTAGCCGCGGTCACACATTGTGATGAGATACTGTACAATTTGGGCCTCCTCATCTGGACTCAAAACTGCCTTGACGCCGCGCTTACGAGTTCTTCTAACGCGATAACACCAATCGCGGAAGCTTGAATATGGTATGTTATTTTCCAGGGCAGCCCTCTTCATGACCTTCCCTTCATCTACTGCTGCCAGTGCTCGTTGCAATTGCTCGTTGCTCCAATTCCCATTCCTCTTCGGTCTTTGTTGCCTTGTTCGTGGTTGACGAATGGGCAGTGTTGTGCTTGTAGGCTTGAGGAGGGGGTGTAATCTCGAGCCCCCAGAGGATTGGGATGTGAAAACACTCACACCGGGTAAGCTGGCCAAAGTCCCACCCCATTGCCAGGGACGACCTCCGCGTTGCAAGCCTCTGCGTAGTGGGCGCGTGCCTCTGCCCACTCCTTGGGACTCAAAGTCTGCAGCTGCTGACTGCGCCTCCAGCCCGATGCCTCGTGCTTCCGCTTGGAATCCCTGTGCATGTGTCCCACGCGTAGGTTGCCCATGTCTCCGACAATTCTGGTCGCGGGTTCGTACACGTTGTGCCAGCTCGAGTTGGCTGTAGTCGACCTGCTGAACCTCCCTTCGCTGCCCTTCTTCGCCACTATTGGAGGAAGCATCGCCATCCGAGAGTGCTTCACATTCGACACCTTGACCGGATTCATAGCCACCCTCTTCTGTGTAGTCCTCATCACCGTAGTAGAAGTCATGGTCTTCCGTCAGGTCTAACGTTGACATCTTCACTTTGGAAGTTGCAGGTTGAACACACATTCACTAACTGTCACTGCTGCCCTCACTCACTCACTGTCAACGCTGGCACTCCTTTTTGCAATCACTCAGAGAATGCAAGTCCTCACTCATTCACTCACTATTGATGCACTATGAAAACCTTCCTAAAAAATTCAGATTGTAAGCATGATGTTTAGCTGAACCTCGGACTTAATAAAGCCAGTTTGGCTGCAATTTCTGTGAATTGGCGTATGTATTTTAAACAACTAAGGTCACTAATATCGTCATGAATACCACCCATTTCTGATAGCCAAGTGTGAGTTGATCGTGCTCATAATAACTAGCAGCCGCCATGTTGATTTTCTAAAACCGTTATTGATTAGCCTACATTCCAATTTTGCACTTCTGCCATTACCAGAACGTGACCAGTTGGAGATATGTTCATGCTGTTGACCCATACTGGCGGCTTGCCTCACCAAAATCCGCTCCTTCCCTTCCCCAATTATAAACTCACTTTTCTAGAGTTTCGGAAATGGGGTGGGCGGCTGGTGGTTTTGGCCCACAAAAGACTACCCATTCTGGGGTTCGTGGTGGTGATAGGTCATCCAACCTTAGTGTAACGTAGAATGACCCAAAACCTATTCGAGCATTTCCACTAGGGCACGGGGCCCAGCAGATGTACCTGGATGGCTTTCAAAATGTAAAAAAATTTCCTACCATGCACGAAGTCTGGGAATCTCGCTCTACCGATCTGATTATGTCCAGGCTCCCCAATGCAAAGTGTGGAGATTATGCGGTTGCGTTAGATAAACTCCCCGTCCGGGATATCCAATTATATTTTGGCATGTGCCATCGCATCAATCGCAACGCGTCATCCTGTCAGTTGCACTTGACTTTAGTGGTCAAGAACGCAAACCCAGGCCGCGATATACTTTGTGAATTTCCATGTGAACAGGGTATGTTAACGCCAGCACGTAAATGGTGATCTAACGCAACCATTGGCCCTAAGAGCGGTGTAAAAAAAAGACAGTATTGCAGTTGGCGTCTCTACTCCCCCGGGCATCTCCCACCTTGGCGTGGAAATTTCTTTGCTAGGGGTGGAGATGCTCTTAGTGATCCAATATTGCTCACATTTACACCCTTCTTAGACTCAAGAAGAAAATGTAGGTTGTCCCTATATAACTTATCAACAGACCCCCTAGTTGTTGTCAACGGGGAATGGAAGTCCGTAGTGAAGTATTCGGTTAAGTCCTTGCCCAATATTTGCCACATGGCTTCACTTGGCTTCACCATTGTTCTTTTATTACTAGTATATTGATTCATTGTCTCCAACGGATCGACGTAAAAACTCGCTTTTGTTCCATATTTTTTAAATCTTACCACATGCGGGCATGTTTTTTAGTGATAGAATGCTTGAGAGAGACCTTGAGCGCCCTAAAATTGAGACCCTTTGGTGCCAAAATCTTGACCTTCAGAGGACAGCTAGCATGCACGCTCAAGGAAGAAAGACGTTACTCAAATCAACATACAATGAAACAAAACCACATTTCCAAATTAATACAATAATGCAAATAAATAAATAATTAACAAACCTCACGCCATTTGAAAATGCAAATAAATAATTTATTAATTTGAAACCTAAGGATTCAACCACAACACTAGGAAGTAGACTTAGCGTGGCTTTGCACTATGGTAGAGAGCTCCACCAGTTGATCAAGAGGTTTCAGCCAAGACATGGTTATTTGAGGCAAGCGGTGGATGTTGGACAAGATAAAAAGACATTACAATATTGCATGAAAAGATCTTGACTAGTTTGTAGTGTAAACACCATCCGGTGAAGTCCACCGATGAACTTCACCACCAAGAAAGTTTAGGTTTGTCATTAGGAACCATAATCCCTCATGGTCCCCATGGACATATTAAAGTACGTTTTTGGGTTGCATTCAACTTAAAAAAATTGTAACTTTTGCATCCAGCATCCAAATCTAGTAAAAATTGTTGTAAAAAACGCATCTACTTGTCTAGTTTATGTGGTAAAATTTTCAGATCAATTAAATATGTAAGGTAATTTTGGGACTCATTTTATTACACGAGGTTTAATTCTAGTCCTTGTATGAAAAAAATAGTCAAGCACTAGGAGAGAACTAGCCCATTTTAGTACCCCGACCTTGTGACATCCTTAGCAATAAATGCATTAAGGTGCCATGGGCAAACACCCTATCTTAACTCCTAAAGGCCCAAGAGTCCCCTTAGGGGACTCTTGAAGGTTTGGGCAGGTTCCTATGGTGTCAATTTGTAGCATTCCTTTTTGAATTTCTGCTGTAGATGGACATTGCTAAAATCTTTGTGTGAGTCCAATTTTTTCCTAAATCTGACATTCTATGCAAACGTTGTAGGGTTTTGAATTTCAAATGGGAAGACCGAGCACGTCGGGCAACTCCAAAAACTTTTGGCAAAACAATCTATTGAATGTGAGATTTTCAATACTAGCAAATAATATTATTTCCTTTCATATTGTCAAAAAAAATCTCTCGTCTTAAATGGAAAATAGCATAATAATCTAAGTCAAACATTTTCACACATTGTCACACTTTGTCTGGCAAGGTAGCAAAAAAACTTCTTCTTTTCCACATGAAACTATGAGATCTTCATATTTATTACATTTTATTTTTCCTACTACAAGATGTTGTCTAAACCTTCATATTGACCATTTGGATTATCATTCTAAAACATATTTAGTTCACCAAAAAAAAATAACGTGAATTGGCAATTTTTAAACCTCCACTCCTTGCACATTTGTTTTGAATATGCTACATCCCTTCTCTACCTCTTAAAAACTGGTGTACAAGGAAATAACACCATGATTAACATGATGGTAATGTTTTCAGACCTTGTGTAGACTGTAGTGCAAAAATTTGACATAAAGTGAAGTCAAAGTCTGTTGATCCACTCAATGCAGGGAAGAAATAGAACGGGTTTTTCTACACCAAACATTATAATCTTTCAATCCGTGCGGTCAAAGTTTATGAGATTTTGTGAGGGCATCAATGAATAAGTTTTATTTTAGATTCTACGGTTAGATGTAGAAATAAAACGTTTTGATCACCTCATTACTCATTGCACTAGAACGAGGAGTTTCGAAGTGTTTATGGTGTGAAAATGCCTAGGGCCTTTAGGGGTTAACACCTAAAATTCATAGGTTTTTAGTTCTTCATCCAAGGTGAAGGGACGAGGTAGTGGCCAAGAAGTTAGCCAATTGAATCTCTTCAAGCAAAAAGCCACTTACATCATGGAAATCAACAATGGATTATTAATTCCAAACATAGTACCTACATTTGGTACCAAGAATTCAAGATTGAGAAAGTATTACAGAAAATGGGCCAGGACGTGGATCGACAGTACTACGCTTACATGAAAATGATAGTATTATACAATATTTGGATCATGGATGGTAATATATGGAAGTTGTTGGAAGCCAAGTAGCGGAACTTTGTTTATAGTAGTCGAGGGTAAAATTTTTGAGGTTTAGCTCCTCCATAAGTAAATTTTGTGGTCCAAGTCATCAGTCTCAATGTACCATACCACGTTACACAATGCTAACATAGGTGGGGCTGGATTGCCAACAATATGGTTGTACGCAGAGACCATAGTAGTTTACACTATGCACTTCTAAGCAATGCTAGTCAAATACCCTGTAATTCCAAGGCACTTAGGTTGTAAAACGCACAAGAAAACAATGTTGTTAGCATCTGCGTCCAGAGTGTGGAAAGACGTTTGTGCAGTTGAAAACAATTACCTAAACGGGGGCACTGCAAAGAAAAATCAATTAGACATGTGGGCAGCGTGGAAAGATGTTCAATTCTATTAAGGCCTTATCGCTTTCAGCCGACGAGATTAAAGGATTTAATCAGAAGGTGACAAAATTTGGCAAATTGTTTATGAAATGCTTTAGAGAGGGACATGTAACTTACTATGTTCGCGTGCTAGTGAAGCATTGCCCAGGGTTTGTTGAGCAGTATGGAAGCCTAGCCATGTGGAGTTCCCAAGGCATGGAGAAGACTCAATATGCTGCTAAGAGTGCCTCTGTGAAACACACTCAACAATTTGGTGGGCTAAAATGTCTTAGCGCTATTCTTTAGACCTACGAGCATTGATACAGAAATATTCAACACAAAATTTGAGTTTGTGAAGGAAGAAGGTCGTCAAGAGCTTGAAGAGGAAGAGGGCATAGCAGTTACCACAAGGTACTATCACCAGCTAGCCAACAAGGAAGTTGGTGCGAGCGCACAACATGATTTGTGGAGAATTGGAAAGGCTAAAGAGAAAAGTAGATGGGTGACACCATGTTTGAATCAAGGCCACAACTAGCACTTAAGTATGTACTATCTCTAGGCTTGTATAAAATTGACCCCACTATTGGCTAAAAACAATTTATCATCTCCTTCCTAGATTGTTTTCAGTCCGCTCCAATGCATGTTTCTAAGAGTTCTATTTGACTATAATAATCTGATTTTCTTTGTTGCAAGCGGCAGGCGTAAGGTGTGGAGCAGTCCACTATTTGTACCCCCATGTTCAATAGTACTTCATTTGCTCTACTCGTTCCAATAGAAAATTGGCTAGTCAACCAAATACTTGAGCACTCTTTGTACCTCGTACTCTACAATCCGGAGATTAGCGTATTCCTAGCCATTCTTCACATGTGCCAACTTCTTGTGCCCCTAACGTCGCTAGTATAGGAACTTAAATATGATAGAAGTATCTTATACTAAAATATTATGACGTCATTGTCGTATCTCTTCATGTCATCAATAGTATGTGTCGTATAGCCAATTCATTACTACATACACTCATGATCTATGCAAATCTCATAAGAGCTACCCTATCATAAGCATACATAACATGTAACTATCAACAAATCCACACAATACAAGGCAACCATGTAGAATTTCACAATAATGAAGATCACATTCCTTCTTCTTACTCTATTCCTATAGAATTAGTCCAAAAAAGTGGTCCATCATGAAGGGTTTTTTGGGAAAAAATGAAGACTGAGTAGAGCTCCGCAATTTGTGGTGAGGGGAGTGGAGGGACTCAGTCTCAAAAACCAAGCTTTCGAACAGCAACAGGTGGTTGGAGTTGCTGTGGAGCCCTCGTCTGCAACGGAGCTGAGGCTAGTCTGGATTTTGCAAGGTTGATGGAGAGTTGGAAGTAGTTGGAAAGGGCTTTATTCAGATTTGTGTTGATTCGTTTACAAAGAGTGGATAGTGTACTAGATCTAAGGTGGTAAGTTGTTGAAAGTGGGGATACCAATGTTGGAACTTAGATCTAAGCTACCACCTACACATCTTAGTGACGAATCTCCCCAGATCTGATCCCCACAGCCTTGATCTGCATCCTCCAGCAGTCGCTCCACCTCCCCAACCCACACGAGCAACACACGACATTGAAGACCCCCACAAGATAGAGCTGCCCCACTGCAACTACGGCACTCAAGCTCCAACAACAAAACCTGCGATAAGTATCTTTCTCTCTCTCATTATTTACAACAGATCCATTTACTTTCCTTGCATCGTATCCACTTGGTCTCTCCTGCAATCATTCTTTAGTAATTCATTGCTTATCAGATTCCTTAGGCAACACATCAAATGTAATAGATACACAATACATAGAGTTAGGTCAAAAAACTTGGTCATATCACATTGTGTGCGGAAGCGCTGGAGAAATTCAGGTAGAATCAAATATATCGACAACCTCGAAAGGCTTGACTGCAAGATTAATATAGGCGGAGGATTTACGAAGGTGCAAACAAGACTGAACCTCAAGACCCGACAGTGGATCCGACCAAGATACCAAAACTACACGGCCTGGACACATGCCCCCAGACTAGTAGGACTCATACACGACAGCACGAAGACTAGACTACAACCTCCCTGTAGCAAGACCCACCCCCAAGTACAGAGACTGGACATCCCGCACAGCTAGTGCACACGCTCGGCCCAAGAGTCGACGCTGGACTGCCTCCGCCTCCAAAGCCAACTGCGGATCTGCACGCACCTGGACCAAGACCCTCCCTCCCAAGATCAGTAACTGGACCACCCTCACCCCCTGCACAAGATTCAAGAACAAACACGAGATAACCATCACCTCCCGAGCATACTGCTCATCCCCCCCAACCTGGATTACAATTCACCCTCCCCCCCCAGCCTGTAACTGGCCTACCCCCGCCCCCCGAATACACCGCTGGACTCCACAGACAAGACCATGGGTCCCCAAACCGCAGCTGGACTCCTTCAACCCTCCGCCATCAACATCAACCTCACAGACCAGCAACCTACACAAGACATCAGCGTTGAAGCAAATAGCGACTCACCACACACACGAGACGACACCAGCAGGACAACACAGTTACACATGCTACCAAGACTATCAAGATGATACAGGTAAGTTCACGCATCACAAAACATATTCTAAACTTGTAAGTGTGCAGACAATCTCCACCTGGAAACAAGTCTGCCCCGAATACAAAACCGACACAAAGCCAAGGACGAGAAGAACCGCCCAAACACCCACAACTGGAGGGAAGACGCAGCAACACAAACTCAAGACGTACGTGAGCAAGATAAGAAAGAAGACAAACAGGAAGAAGACGAAGAGCGGGAGAGCGAGTGGACAAGGAGATCCTAACATGACAAAGACGAAGAGAAGAAGTGCGAGTGGACAAGGAGACCCAAACAGGATGAAGACGAAGAGCGGAAGAGCGCGAGAACAGGGAGCGCGCCCAGACACAAACAAGCCAAGGACGAGGAGCAGAGGAGCGGCCCTGATACACAAGACTGAACCAAAACGAGGAAGTGCGAGCGGACAGGGAGACCTAGACAAGACGAAGACGAAGAGCGCAAGAGCGCAAGAACAGGGAGCGCGCCCAGAGCCAAGGACGAGGAGCAGAGGAGCGTGCCAGAGGGCGAAACGCGAGGATTGCCACAGCGAAACGAAGGCTGAGAAGCCGGGCAAAGTAAAATGCGAGGAGCGCCACAGCAAAGCACAAGCTGGGAGGCCGGACACAAGCACAGGTTGGGAAGCACGCACAAGCAGGCCAAACGGCGCGCGCACAGACCAAAACAAGGCAGCGCGCCTGGGAGCACCGGACTGGAGCCGACCAAACAAGGCCAGGCAACGGCTCACCAAGAGCATCTACAACAACCACACTGCCCCAAAAAGCCAGCTTTCATCACCACATCCAGCCGCCATAGAAGTTGACGGCAAAGACCACATTAAGCCCCCAACAGTCCACATCAACGCTCCCACAAGAGCCCAGGTAAGTCACCTCAAACCACACTTTCAAAAAAATTCACATCATCAGGGTCGCCTTAACATGAGTAGCAGAAGAAGCATCATGTTCAATGAGGAGATGGATGTTGACGAGTTGGTTGTACAAAAAAGCACAGCCCCAAAAGAGAAAGGCTCAAGGAGAATCGAAGAAGAACCCGGGAGTAGCAAGAAGAGCAGAAACGGCCAAAAGGACATCGGGGAAAAAGGTATGGCTCTCATCACTACCCCTGACACTAGTTGCTTCAAATTTTGGCTAGGTTTCCAAGTGATGGAAGACCTAGCGATGGAGGAAGGACTAGAAGAGCTCTTCAGTGAAGAAACAATCGAGGACATGGTGACCAGAGGCCTTAAAGAAAACGAAGCCCAAGAAGTCAAAGAAGCTCGGATAGCCTTTCCACACATCCCACAAGTCCACTATCCACACTCACGAGAGGCAGGTGGCCTAGGCGGACAACATTACAACTTGACACAAGTGCCAACCAACATCCCCGTGGACGAAGGTACGGGCTTGGCTCTTGATTTTCAAGTGGCCATCCATTTCGAACTACCTACTAACCCCATTTTGCATGATAAAGTCAAAATTATGGTCATCAACCGCCTCAAAGACATGGACATCCCTCTTGGTAAGAAACTCATTGAACCTATCTCAATTCATTGTCTAAGCATCAAACAAGGGGGAGGGATAAAGGGTGTATGGTCAGGACTAATCAAATTGCACCTTGCAAAACCGGCAATTGATGGCCTACTCCTCCTCAAGGGGATTAGACCATTCATCCTCAAAATCGATGAGGTCAACGTGGTGGGAAAAATATGTAAAACTTACCATAGCATCGCACACCATTCTAGCCTATCAGTCAAAATACAAAGTCCATCTTTGCATAATATTGCTGCTAACCACCTCTTTAAAGAGGTCTTTGAATCTAGCTTTAAACGTGGCCATGATTTTGAAGTGACTAGTGTGCAGAAGGCAAAAGGAGATGGATTTGCCTTCATTTTGACCACCACCCCACAACAAGCCAAGAAAATCCAAGAGCTACAAGTAACCGCACGACAAGAAGTCATGCAAACAAAGAAGCCCCTTGGAGGAACCCGCGTCACCAAAGAGATGAAGGCTAATAAAGATGCCCTCACCCTAACTCTCTCCCATCTCCCTATAATAATGATTGTTATTGAGACTACTAATGCTATCCATAAAATTATGGGAGACTCTAATGTTTGCTCTACTTGGTTTCACAAGGACAACGGAGTTTGCCACAATGGAAGTGCAAACGTGGTATGTGCTAATCCAATTGTGTATAGGGCATTCGCGGGGAAAACCATCTCCATAGGAGGCCACTTCGTGGCGTTCGATCCTCATAGGAGGAGCATTGATGGAATCGAGCCCCCCACCCAAGCTCAACTCATAGAATTTGGCTTTGAAGACATCAACAAAGCCATCATCAACACGGTAGAGACCTTCAACCTCCACACCCCGACCCAAGCTATCACCAAGAAGGACCTAGTGGAGGCTTTTGAGGCAAACAACAAGATGTTGAGGCAAGAAGTCAAAGAACTAGCAGACACAAGCCAAGGAACTCCAAGAAATCAAAGACCAAATGTTGAAGATTCAAGAATGTGTTGGTACCACCTTTGCAATGTTGCAAAACATCACGGGATCCAAGCCTCACACCTTGATTGAAGAAGACCCGTCAAAAATGTGAAGAGCAACAACCTCAAGACTAAAGATTCAATATTCTACCCGTATTATACAAAATACGACCGCAGTAGAATATACTTAGACACTACCTATATACACTACAAAATCATATCAATACTAGTCACCATACACCTATACTACAAAATACTAGTATTTTTTACCGTACAAATAGAGATATACACAATAGAATACATGGTAGAACATATTACAATATACATAGACCTCACAAAGTGTACGCTATACAACATACATGTGGAATATCCATACTATACCAAAATAAAAAATAAAAACAAATACTGTACCAAATTCTGTGTGTACAATACAAATACAAATACAAATACATATACAAGACAAAAATACAGACCTTTATGCAAACACTAATACAAGTATGAACATCAGCACATATACCAAAATACATACTAATACAAACACCAAAACAAAAGCTTATACAAATCCACATAAATACTTAAATACCCCCTCAAATACCAATATAAATCCATACACAAATATCCTCAAACATAATCACATACACACATGGTCAAAAATAATAAAAATAAACAAACAAACATATACAAAAATATATAACATTAATAAAATAAATGAAACTACACAAATAAACACAAGGATACATAATAAGTTCATGACATACACAATCACACCCACTATAAGAATAAATGGGAAAAAACTCTCTATCCACATACAAAATATAAACACCCACATACCCCCATACAAACAAAACCCCAATATAACAAAGACTAAAAAATCTATAAACAAAACAAAAACCTCTAAACCTTACAACAATCATATATATCACAAACACCTACTAATCCTAGGAGAGGACATAGAAACCAACCTGGGACCCACAACTAACATACCAAAAAGACACCCTACTCCACACAAGAAAAATACCAACAAACACATCACACACAATACCATAAAACTACAACAAAAAACAAACAAATACCAAAGCCACATACAAAAACAAAAAACTCTAAAACAAAACAAAAAACCCATCTACTACAAACTACTTATACTAATTGGAGGAGACATAGAGACTAACCCAGGACCCATGCCGAACGTATTAAAAAGACACCCCGCTTCGCATAAAAAGAATGCCAAAACATATATCATACCAAATACCATAAAACTACAACCCGAATACGTACACATTGCCCAAAAATTTGCCCCCCTTTTCAAACCCACACATATATTACATCAACAAACTAATAATACATATCCACATATCGCCATATATATAAACCAACATAGCGAACACCATCCATCCCACATCCTATATGCCCTAACCATCACTATACACCCCAACATAGACATCTGCAATCAACTTTTAAACACACAAAAATAAAACACAACCCAATGGACCAACACACTCCTACGCACCTTACACAACCTACAAAACCCACCCGAAAGACACATTAGTATCCCACACCCTTACACAACATTTCTTGAAAATAATTTAAATATCATAAACCATAACACATCGGTAAACAAAGATATATATGACTTTATACACAACCAAACTACACCCCCAACAAATGACATACTAAAACACAAATTTCCCTACCTCCCTAACATTATCATAAATGAGGCACTAAAATGCCTAAACCCCCTCCCGGAATACACACACCCACCCCCACCACCGAACCACATCCCTCCACAAAACCATAACCTACATACGAACAACAACAACACAAGCATAATAACATGGAACGCCTCATCCCTCAACACCGCGCTCCCAAACTTACAAAACATAATTATACACACTAACGCACCACCGGCATTCATAGTCATACAAGAAACAAAAATATCGGCCACAAAATTCACAAAATACATACAAAGACTATTTCCAAACTACAAACTTATCTTCAATAACACACGTGCCCTAACACGATGCATACAACAAAGAAGACCATACACACCGGGCCGAGGAGGCCTCCTCACTCTCATACACAAAAACTACGCCTTTCCAGGCAATGTCAAAAAATTCCCACCCCAATGAACATATCTCCATACCTCCAAACTATAGAAATTTTAAATCATCCACTACAACCATGGCTAATCCACCACATATACATGCCATCCCACTCCAAAGACATTAGACTCACCGAGGACATCAAAAGTAACATCACCACATATATTACCAACAACCCCAACCACAACCACATTCTATGTGGCGACTTCAATAGAGACGTTGCCCTCATAGGTAGACAAAACGGAAACCAACACACACCACCACAAATAATAGACCTACAATGGAAACAATTTACAGAAAACCTAAACTTTAATTATATCCCCACAAACACCACATACTCTAGACAAGGAGGATACAACTATAACAACTGGAGTCTAATTGATGGATTCTACGTCCGTGCAAATAACCATACCACATTTACCTCCACTACAAATAATAACATTCATCTAAACTCCGATCACTCACTTATACAACTCCACATCCCAAACAACACATTTATAAACCGGACACCAACCAACACAAATAATGACCAAATACGTATCCTCAACCCCATCCCACAAAATAACATAGAATTATTCAACACAAAATTCTTCGAGGAAAACTCACTACGCATGGACTTCCTAATAAACGAATTAGAAACTAATAACCATTTCTCCCCAAAGCAATGGCAAGAAGCCTGTCACACTCTAGACACTCTCATCAACAACACTTCCAATACCATTGAACAGACCTGCAAAGCCCAACCCACACCACAAATGACAAATAGAACATTACAACAAGGTGGATATTTACCCCGTAAATTATCTAAAATATGGAAACAACATCTAACCACTTACTACACTATACGGAAAACCATAAGAATCGTAAATAACAACCCCCAATGGCGAAACCATCCTATCCTCATCGAACTCCGGAACCTTCAACACACACAAATCTCTAATCCACCCCCCATACACCTACCCCACGACACATGGATAAATAACATAGCACTAATTGCAAAAAATGCCAACATACAAGCCCGAAAAATCACCACCAAACACATCCAAGAAAACATTCGAAAAGCCATCTCCAAATACAGACAACTATATGAAACTAGCCCAAAGAAAATAAACAGAAGAATATTCAAAAACATGGAGTCCCCACCACTAGACTGTATCACCGACCAATATAACAATACACTAACTAGCCCAGAAGACATTGCAAACGAAATTTTAACCAACAAACAAAAAACAACACACCTACGGTAAACACATGCAACTATCAACCGGACCACCGCTCTACATGTACATGCGCAGTACGACAATATCCATGGCATGACCTAGGCGGATTCACATTAGAAAAAAGAGGAGACCCGGAAACCCCACTACACACATACTTTAATCAAGCTACATATGACACTTGCCTACGTAACCTAGGTAATAATAAAGCCCCCGGACCGGACCACATACCGAACTCTATCCTAAAAAATATGCCCCCAAGGTTCCATAAACTATTAAACCTCTTCTTCTCCCACTGCTATAAACAAAAACAAATCCCTGCTTCATGGAAAACAAGCACAACAATCCTACTATACAAAAAAGGAGACCCCTCCATGCTACCGAACCATAGACCTATTGCACTAGCCAATACCATCTTTAAACTATTTACGAGCACAATCACATCAATACTATCATCATATGGCGAAAAACATAAAATACTACATGATAGTCAAGAGGGGTTCCGCGCAGAAAGGAGCACCACTAGACAAATCCAAGCAGTAATAGCCGCATTAGAAGATGCACGATTTACAAACCAAGACATATTTATACTATATGTTGACTTTAAAAATGCCTTCGGCTCTATTGACCACGCTAGACTTTTAGCCATAATGACGGATCTTGGATACCCCAAAGATGCTACCGCACTAGTGGGAAATATATACTCCGAATCTTCAACCTCCTACATAGGAGAACACTTCGGTAAACCAAACCCATAGCGATCCAAAGAGGAACAATACAAGGAGATACCCTAAGCCCATATTTATTCATTATATTCCTAGAACCACTACTTAGATGGCTAGACAGAGGCGAAAATGGATACACATTTGGGACATCACAAACCACCATCAACTCCACGGCATATGCGGACGACCTTGCAGCCATAACCAACAAAATCAATGACATAAAAATACAACTTAACAAAATAGACAGGTACTGCAAATGGACAGGTATGGATGTAGGGGTCCCAAAATGTGCCGTCACTGGATGCCCAAATAAATCAAAAATAAACCCCACTGCATTCAAAGCCTTAATACAAACCTCTAATATTAATTACCGAAACCAACCAATATCCGTACTACACCAAAACGAACCATACACATATTTAGGAATAAGTCTCGTCCCCTCTCTAAAATGGAAAACCCAAATCCATGCCACCACCACAAAATTAATTAAACAATGCAAAGAACTAGTAGCTTGTCCGCCCACTATGAAACAAAAAATAAAAATGATCGACACAGTTTTAAGACCGGGTGTGGCATACAGCTTCTACGCGGTACCATACTCAATGCCCGCCATCAAAAAACTGGACCAAAAAATAACTACCACACAAAAAACCGTTTGCGGCATGCCAAAATGTATCTCTAATATAATAACCCAATTACCACACAACCTCTTTGGATTAGAAGCCTTCTCACTAAAAAACGCATACCTTAGATGCATAGGAGAACAACTCCAGAACGCTCTAAATGACAGTGGCAGACTTGGGAAAATATACAAAGGCCTAACATATCACATCCTCGCCCAATATGGGGGGGCCGAAAACATGCCTAGAATAAAAAACGCAAATTGTACAAGATCGCCAATAACACGTACCTTCTTCTTACTTAAACATATAGCAAAAGTCCACCTCAAAAGTACTCTCCCCAACTTTCTTACAGAACCAACAACACTAGAAAAAGCCTGGATCCTAGAAACACAAAGCCATAATACACTCAACACACAATTATCTCAAAAGTTACTACAAAAACTCCTTACAAAAATATCTACGAACTAAAACAAATCTCCCTACCCAACGGAACACATATCATGAACAATGAAGAATTTAAAACCTACCACTTCACCCCATCAAAACTTATTAAAAGTGCCCTAAAAATTGCACGACAACTCTTTTGTCACCCAATATATCCCCCCCCACCCATTACACATACCAATGCACATACATACTCTCATACAATTAGAGACCCATTCATCACTATAAACAATGACATCACCCCAAGAAATATCACCACACAATCGATCCACCCTCCCCACTCCCACCCACACCACCCCCACCCCCCAAACCACATCCTCAAAAACCCCACCACCTATCCCATTAACAACATCATACACCACGAATACAAGAAAAAAATAGATAAAAACCAAATAGAAAACAATTACACTAGATATCTATGCCAATGGACTCACAATAACCACACTTACAACAAATGGCTCCCCCAAAGAAACCTCTTCCCAAGACACAACCAAAACACCATTTCACATAACACAAATAAATTGACACAATATTATCAAAGAACTCAACACAAATTCTACACCGAAATTATCCAAGTTCACACCCACAAAACCAATCCCAAGACACAAGGTCCGTCACCCCACCCACAATAATCCCCCTACTAAACATCTACACAACGGAATGCAACCCAAAAAAGACACTCTTACCTCATCTAACACAATAAAAATTGACAAAGACCAAGCACACTTATACGAAGAAGATGGAAGGCATCTTTTTACCATCCCAATCACTAGGCTCACATGGTTGTGGAACCAATACAACACTAAACTACAAACCCCTACAAACATTGAACCAACAACCCAACCGTTCGAAACTGAAGTCATTTGGCTATACCAAAGATACAAATATAGATTACCAAAAAATAACCCCCTTAAACTTATACAATATACACTACCCATACCTATACTTAATTCACTAATCTCCACATTCAACATCCAACACTCATATTTCTCCTCCCCCGTCACATGCCCCACCAAACTCAACAAATTTTACTCCCCCTTTGAAAGAGATAAAATATTCGGATCACTAGGCAAAGCCTTTGACCACAAATGGATAGGTAATGATATGGCCCATCCACACAATGAAGAAGAAACACAACAAGCTCTACATTGGGCCCGCCTCGCGGCCAAACATGACCCAAACCACACCTCCACTCTAATCATAACCCCAGACAAAAATTGGTACCAAAATCATAATCCACACTCGGGCCCCTTTCCCGATACACACATCATCACAATATTCGAAGCGGATTCAATAACATATGAAGAACCCACCATCCCACTAGATCTAAAAAAACCCAGAATTGAATCATCCACTCTACAAATAATATGCATCCACCACCAAAATCATACTCTAGGCACACAAGAACAACTAGAAGAACTCTCCTCCATAGCAAAGACTCTAAACGTACATCGGATACTCACAAAATTGGCCCCACCAATGCCAATGCAAACACCCGTCAACAGAAGCAAAAAATGGTCAAAACTACACTACAAAAACAATACACTAAACTACACCCTAACACCCCCACCCCTCCCGGAGTATCAAACTAACACCCCACCTAAATTTAACCCCGAATATAGCTACTATACTGATGGCTCCTTTAAACCGCCAGAACAAATTAGCCCGAGATCTTGGCGCAGAGAAAAAGCCGGTTATGGAATATACAACGCTATGAAAGAAATCAAACTAGCCAAAAGACTACATGGACTGCAAAATATCCTCAGAGCAGAACTAACGGCCATCCACAAAACATTAGAAATTGTCTCAACAAAATACAACAATGAACCGGTGCACATATTTACAGATTGCATTAATGCACTATATTTATTAAACACTAAAATAACACATCCTACCCTCCATAATAGTCACCCCGACCAAATCATACTAGAATCAATGGTCCAAATGATACTAAAAAGAGAACAAATCACAACCCTTCACAAAGTCCGAGCCCATGCTAGTATTGATGGCAACGAACAAGCGGATAAACTCGCAAAAGAAGGAAGAGAAAAATCACATAAAAATGCCAAAGACCCACATGAACACGCCCACGCCACCCCTTACTATTTCCAAAAAGAAGATTGGCCCTCCAAAGAAGATACCCCCGATAAAGGCCCGGTTAGATTCCTGAGTAAATACCTCAAAAAACAAGACCTACATAACAATCTTGACACAATCACAGATAACCTTCCTAACATAGAAAAGTGGATCAACAACAATGACATAGACAATGAACTCTCTACAAACTTTTGGAAAAACCCCATCGTCACCGATTCACAAATAACATGCCTTATCAAATTCCGTACCGGTCAAGACATGGGAAACGCCCGTAAACAACTCTTCTTTAGAATAGCAAGTTTTCCATCCATAACATGCCCCATATGCCCCTCAATGGACCCCGACACATGGCTACATGTTCTACTCAAATGCCAAAACCACCACATACACTCCCTAATTGTTAAAAGACATGACAAAGCAGTATGGGAAGTCCGAAAACTAATCACCTCCCACAATAAATCGAGATGTTTTATACTAATGAACGCCGGCACTTTCAA
This sequence comes from Bryoerythrophyllum caledonicum, assembly GCA_963971425.1. NCBI lineage: Eukaryota > Viridiplantae > Streptophyta > Bryopsida > Pottiales > Pottiaceae > Bryoerythrophyllum > Bryoerythrophyllum caledonicum. The sequence goes on along the minus strand of OZ020518.1, from coordinate 18,120,319 downwards.
TAACAATCCACAAAAAAATACGGTCCCCCCGTGGCTACTCCCATGCTCATGTACGACCCAAAGATGTCATTGCAACGCTAGGCTCAAACCGGACATCCTTTGTGTCAAAGGTTTACCATACAATGACCCACCACCCGATAACGTCAACCAAGACTACACCATTTAATTCATTGAATTCACATATTGCAACGATAGATTTTCCCCGGAAACAATCCAAAACAAAATAGACAAATACCAACCCCTTATTGACGACATCATTACCCTCGGATGGAATGTCGACCCCCTTATGGTAATCACATCCGGCGCTTGGGCCACCACCTTTATCCCATCTATGAAAACTCTAGAAGACACCTTCAAGATACCCATTGAAACAATTAAAACATCCTTTAAAAACATTAACACCATAGCTATCCAACATGCCATGTCCATTCTTCTACATAATCGCAAAATCGAAAACAACCAAGCCCTCCCCGATACACAGGACCCCCCGTAAATTCTCCCCCCACCTAGATTTTCATGACTAGTTGGTTTTAAGGTTTTTGACTACTTACCTTTTTTGTGGTTAGTTCGTTGGTTAGTTGCCTGGTTTGTGATTCGTTGGTTGGTTGGTTGACTTGTGGTTCTTTGGTTTCTTGTTACATAGTGTCTATCCTCGAGAGAGGGAGGTTATTCCAGCTCACTAATTCCTTGTCCTTTGGGCATGGTCTTAGTAGTGGAACGAACAGACACTTTATTCACGCCGGTCTCCCTAGGAGACCGGCGCTCTTCTTCTTCTTCCAAAAAAGTGAAGAAAGAGAAGAAACCGCGACTAAGCTTTATATTACATGGCAAACCGCCAAAGCCAACAAGCCTCCTAGCCACACATCCTTCCAACTCTCCCTTCTACACCCAAATCTGAACTTGACAAGAATGAAGGTGACATGGGCGGCTTGGGGTTAGAACCACCCCGAACCAGTCCCAAAATAACCCCTTTGACACTTCCAAACTCGCCTAGTGTTAATTCAGCCCTATTAAGTGACTTTAAGTCCTAACTAGGCCCCCTCTTAGGCTATACTAACAATAAAACTATACTACCAATCCCTAAAGAGATACTTAATCTTTACCGTTGTCATATGCCATGATAGCTGTCGTATCTCTTCATGTCATCAATAGTATGTGTCGTATAGCCACTTCATTACTACATATACTCATGGTCTATGCAAATCTCATAAGAGCTACCCTATCATAAACATACATAACATGTAACTATCAACAAATCCACACTATACAAGGCAACCATGTAGAATTCCACAATTGCCTCCCTAGCTGAGTATAGCGCCCTCGCAACTCAGCTAGCAAAAGAAAACATAGCTACTGAAGTAAATAACTATCTACAAAATATACTATTACAAACATGAAGTTGATGATAATTTATTTGAGTCTTCAAACCAAGTTATAAAGAGAGGGGTAAACTGGGTACAATTGAGCCCCATCCTCATTTGCTTCCAACGCCATTTTTGTGGTTGGACTCTACTTTCAACTTAGCAGTACTCTTGATGATGGTACATTCTAACTTCATCCACGCAACATAGGATTACCTTGATTTCTTACACCGTGGGCAACTCCAATCTCCTTCAGGAAGTATTGCCAGAGGAGGACGAAGACATGCCATATGCCACCCTCTCTGACATTGGTCACATAACAACATAGTTGCTGCGTCCTTGGTTTCTTCACAAACAAAACATCTATATCCAGCTGGAACCACCGCCATCTCAGGATGTACTGATCCTTCAATAGGCAAATGACAAGGTGCACAATTCTTGGTATTGTCCCTGCAGTCTTGTCCATCTTTTTCTTCTAAAAGAAGGACCCTACTTGGTAAGATCTCCTTGACCCGCAAGATGGTTCTACTTGCTCGAACATCTAAGGTCGTGGGCGCCTCACGTTGTAAATATACGTAATCACCCACTTGAAAACGTCGAAGCTGAGGTTTGTAAGCCCCACTCCTAATACGTGCGTAACGCAACCTATCTCTATGTTGCGCTATTGCCGAGTTCTCCATAGCCATAGGCATGACCCTCTGAAAATACTCAGCATGATCTTGTAGCACTTGTGCCCAAATCTTTGGATCATCCAAGTCCACAAGAGGGTTTAGTTTCTCTCTTACTGTCGAAGGCAATACTGGCTCTCTGCCATAGAGTAGCTGATAAGGACTATAACATGCTAGAGAAGCTTGCCGACTGAAGCAATAACCCATTGCTATCCACGGTAGCTTGAGGTCTCAATCTCCATGATTGCCTGCTAGCAATCCATATTTGCGCAATCCACGTTTGACTGTCTGAACCACTCTCTGTGCCAATCCATCTGCCTCTGGATGGTCTCTAGAAGTTGTTCGATGATCAAAAGACCCTAGGAACTCCCTTCCTTGGTCTGTCAACACCTCTGCAGGGGCTCCAAATCTAGCTAGAACTCGATCTAGGAATGTCGTCGCTGCTAGCTCAGAGGAATTTTGCGGTAAAGCCACCAGCTCAATCCACTTGCTGAAATGCTCTACCATAACAAGTACATACTTAGCACCTCGTTTTGTGGTCATCAATGGTCCAGCAAAATCAAAACTCCACCTATAGCCCAATCCCGTAATTGGTAATGGTTGTAGTTGGGGAGACAAGGTATTGAAGCTTGATCTAACCCGATCGCAAACTTCACACCTCTTCACATAGGTTGCCACCTCTTGTTGCTTGCCCATCCACCAATATTGACCACGCAACATAGAGTGTGTGCGTCGTACTCCAAAATGTCCCAAGTCTTCATGCATTTGCTGTATCAACTGAAGACATTGTTCTGGCCTAGGAACTACCCTCTGCGTTCCATCTTGCCATCTCCGAAACATAAGTCCACCCTCCCAATGAAATCTAGCCACTCTATGAGCTATCCGGTCCCGCTCTTGAGGTGTGGTATTAGGAAGAAACCCCCCATGTTGTAGACGATACAAAATCCCTTCATCTCGCCACACATCAGTGGTGATTCTGGATCCCTTTACATCTGATTGTTCATCCACAACATTTCCCAAAGCTTCTTCAATAGTTTGGCCAGATTTCCCTTCCATCCATGCCAAATAAGCTGAAGCATGCCAACCTGGAATTGCCTCTTGGTCAGAAGTACCGTGCCACCTAGCACCGGTCAAGTCCTCTTGCAATGGGCTTAGATTACGGCTTAAGCCATCTGCATCCAAATTTTCCAACCCTACCTTATGGACTACTTCAAAATCATATTCTTGCAATAATAATGCCCACCTGGCTAACTTCCCTATAAGCTTGTCTGATTCCATCAACCGCTTCAGAGGTTGATGGTCAGTCACAAGTGTGAAGCTTTGCCCATAAAGGTATGGACGGAAATGCGCCACAGCCCATACTACTGCAAGACATTCTCCTTCATAGGATAAATACTTGGCCTCTGCATCATTGTTACTTCGAGAAGCATAAACAATGGCATACTCCTTTCCATCATCATCTTTTTGAGTTAAAACAATACCAATTCCCAACATACTCCAATCTGTATGGAGTTGGAATGGTCGTCTTGCATCTGGCCTCCTCAACACTGGTGTTGAACCTAGTGCTCCTTTCAAGGCCTCAAATGCTTCTTCTTGAGCAGGGCCCCACATCCATTCTTGATCAAAGCGTGTCAATAGAGTCAAAGATTTACCTAAAAGACTAAAATCACGAACAAATCGACGGTAATAGTTTGCTAAAACCAATAAAAGCTCTCAACCTTGACACATCTCTAGGAATTGGAATTCTATTTAAGGCTTCCACTTTTGCTTGTTGTACACCTAAATCTCTTGGCGTAATCATATGGCCCAAATAAGGTAATTGATTATGAAAGAACCTGCACTTTTCATGATGCAAGCGAAGACCCCATTGTTGCAACCTTTCAAATACTTGTTACAAATGTTTTACATACTCTTGTGGTGTATCACTAAAGATAATAACATCATCCATGTAACACCGAGCAAATGACAAACCCTTTAAGACTTGATCAATCACACATTGAAATTCCGCTGGAGAATTCTTCAATCCAAAAGGTAAAAACTTCCAATGAAAGAGCATATCTCTTCCATCATCATCTACTCCCCAAAATGTTGTCTTCACCCGATCTTCTTTTCTCAATGGCAATTGGTGGTACCCTGACCTCAAGTCCAAAATACTAAAGACTCTTGCTTTTCCAACTGCATCAAATAACTCTTCAGGTGTAGGCATAGGGTAGCGATCCGATATGGTCTTCTTGTTAACTGGCCGGTAGTCTCCACACATACGCTTCTCAGTCCAATTTCCAAGAATGTCCTTCTTTGCTGGCATGACCGTTGCACATGCATATTCATCATCTGAGAGCTCCACCAAACCTGCATCAAACAACTCCTTGCATCGCAGTTTGACCCCATCCTCTCAGAAATACTCAACTTGTATGGACGTCTAAATATTGGATAATCGTCTTCCAATTGTATTCTTACTGGCTTGCCCTTATAGCCCTTTAAATCAGTGAGCTTGAAAGCAAAGCAGGCCCTGTACGAGCAAATGTAAGCTCGCACCTTCCGTGCCTCTGCACCTCTCAGTCCCATCCCTATGTCCATCTCCCAATCCTTCTGAACTGGCAAGATTACATTCTTTCCTAAAGACTCCAATATAGGTGCTGGCACTCTTTCTAGTTGCTAGTTGGATGAAGATGCACCATTGGCCTTTTCCAAGGCAATAAATGCTATCTTTTTATCATGAACATGAGCCAAAGGAGGTGCTTTCTTTACAAAAAATACCTTGTTAAAAACTTCCTTGGCATTCTCCTTACCCAATTCTTGGGCCAATGCTGCCAAGACCCTTTGACCTCGTAGTTCATCTTCTACAACCCATTTAAAGGCACCTCCATCCCGTGTCTTCATTCTTCTAAGGATTGTATCCTGGGCTTGCTTACTTTCCAGCCACACCTCTGCATTTGGATGAATTTCTTTTGAAATATCATGAGGTGTCATTCCAACCTGTGCCCCCTGGCTTGAAGACTCTGTCCCCAGATGTCCATTGAAGCCACCATTTTGATGCACTTGAGCTGCTAGACAAACCCCTAGAAACCAAGTCATGGAGTTTAAATCCATGGCTTGTCCAAGGATGTGGCCGCGTTGAAACTCTGTAATTCCAGGGCCAGCTGTTGTACCTGTAAGAAAGCCCATGGCTCTCTCCCGTTCATCAGCACAAGGCTCATAAAGACTTTGTGTGCTACTATCAAATATTAAGTCTGGTCCTCTTTCACGAAATGCGAATGATCGAGGATAACTCATGAATGTAGGCAAAGCCAAATGAGGCTCCCCTATATTAATTATCAAGGCAAATGGGGCTGAATCTGCCTGCACCACTTGTTGAGAAAAGCGACCAACATCTAAAATGTGGTCAACATGCCTCCCTTGTGGACATGTAAGTTGCCCCAATGTTGCCGAAATACCAGGTGCGGAAGCCAAGTTTGTCCATTTCCACCGCAACCGATGTGCATAAGAACCAAGAGCTGTTGCATCCACTAGTACTAGTTCTCCAAGATGTAAGCACACCTCTGCTGCAGCATTTTGCAACTGTGCATTGACCACCCCCAATGGTGGGACATTCTCAAAGATATAGGCCACATGAGTGGCTTGAAGGTGTTGCCACCACTTCAACAACGGCAATAGCTCCCAAAATAGAGCAGATCGAGGGTCTTGGAAGCCTTGACCTGGCCCAACTCGGGAATGCCCTTGGCAAGGACATCCAGCCATCACAAGGTCCACTCTTCCTAACCTTCGGAGATCCTCTTGGCCAATCAAAGCAATGTCCGATAGTAAACGTGACATACAACCTTGTATAGCACTTGCGGGTAATTGCATTAAATATCTCATCTGCAAGTATTGAAGATGATGTTTTGCTACTGTGCTGACAATGGCATTATTATCCACATATGTATAACTTTGTATAGATAATCCAGCTTCTAAAGTAGCAGCCAATCCTGTACCAAGTCCAACAAATAGTTCTACAAGAACTATGCCCCCAGCCTCTTTGTGAAGCTCCACAAGCTTTTACAGAGGAGGCCTTGTATATTTTGGCTCCCAAAGGTGTTGATCAACATTTTTTACCAATTTTTGGCATTGATCCATTAAGCCTTATGTTGAAGTCCAAGGCGGCGTTGGATCCTTTGGATGCCTAACAAACTTGTCCAATTGAGTTGGCACTTGCATGTCTGATTGTGGAGGTGAATCCAATGAAGACATATTTCCCTCAATTAGCAAATCACCAGATGGAAACCACTCGGCAACGCATCCATACATCGCTACTTGTCCATGTACTATTTCTGCACAGGTACTAAAGGTAATAGGGAGTATTTCCTTCCTTCCATCTCCTTGAGACCAACCCGGTCTAAACCATGTCTCCTCAGTCCAACAATCGTGACCAAAACCAATGGGGTACAATGCCTGTTGCCCTAAAACTATATCATAAGTGGTGGCACCCGTGATCACACATCTTACAGATATGTGAGTATATGCATCGTTGCCCACCTTGAATTGTAGCATTAAAGGTTCTTTTGTAAGCCCTGTTGGATGTTCTGTGCCCCCAAGAGATGTTGCAATTGTAAAAGGGCATGGACCAAGGTCTTCTGCTTTAATACCTAGGCTCTCTGTTAGGTTCTTTCCCAACATAATTCGTTGAGCCCCTGTATCAAGCAAAACCTTTTGTGGGTACACCTTAGAACCATTACCTCTAGCCATAGAAAATACATGGCCTGAATTGGCCAATTTAACCACCCCTGGTTTCATCTGTAAGCGCTCGCAAGTTGCCCTAGCTGGAATATTAGCCAAGTAGCTTGTAACAACCTTCACATCGTCTTCCAAATCAAGATGGTTCTCATTCAAATGTAGACCGCTATCAAACTTTATTGCCAAAGGAAGTTCCTTCTTCCAATCCTTCTTGCGCCTTAGTGCATGAGTTGCCTCAGAAGCAGCTTGTTTCCTCTTACCTTCTATATCTTCAGTCACAATAGCCTCTTCTGTTTCCTTCATGGCCACATTGGCAAGTAATTGCACTTTCCTTTGCATTATCTTTCCAGCCATATAATAGACCATAGCTCCATCAAAGTTCAAACTCTGCACTTGCATGCCTGAAAACAATGGGATCTCTAATACCTTAAGCGCCAATTTCTTGACCATATCCTCCTCCAAAGATGTCTTGTCCTCATTGGGACTTTGATTGTGAAGTGGTTTGGTTGCCACATGTGCAAGACTAAATGTCAAGGGCAATCGTGATTGTCCAATATTGTCCGTAGGTCCTTTGTAGCGTGCACCAAGCTCATTATCAATCAACACGGGATCTCGAAGTATATCTGATGTCTGTGATGGTGTCTTCAACTGTGACCTTGTTGTTGCAGCTGCCATCAATCCTCCTTGGGCTCCATACTCAAATCTATCATACCATGGTTGTGGAGAGGCACTATGTGCCGATCTTGATTTGGAGGTTGCAGGTGCTTGCTTAGTTATTGCTGCAAGCAACAACGCCAAGCTATTTTGCAATTCACCCATACGTGCCTCCAAACTGTTAATTCCAGAGGTTGATCTACTCCCTTGAGGTTGAAAAAGTTGAAGCCTCAATTGTGGATTTTTAATCCAACATTGAGCCTCAGTATGCCTTACCCGTCCACAAGCAGGATGAGAGCATTTAGGAGGAGAGTTGGCAGGCTTGCCTTGACTTTGTGTCTTCGTTTGTTGACCCTTGTCAGCTGCTTTACCTTTACTTCCACATGCACCACCTACACTATCAGAAGGCTTTGGGCATTCCTTCTTGCTATGGCCCAATTCTCCACATCCCCAACACCTTATACGAGAATTTATAGGTGTTGCCTCTTCTGCAGCCATTATGTAGAATGTAGAATAGTCTTTCTTTTCGAGTTAACCCTTTTTTGTAGTTAAAGTTAGTTAGTTACAGGTTTAGGAGCTTAAGTTCAGGATTTCCAACGGACTTGAGATCGGAAGGGGTGTCGGTTGCGTTGAAAGGGTAGACAGTTGGGAGTTGCGGGTGTTTAAGTAGGAGTTTTTGGAATTGGCTCGAGGCCCAATTGTGTTGATCAGTTGTAGTGCCGAGATACGCGTTGTGCTATCTCTTTGTTTAAATTGCTGTATTGTTTTCCGGAATTGAATGTAATTGAATGTTGTGCATATTGAAGAATTGAGAAAGATTACGTTGTGAATGAAGTCAATTGACAGTAAATCAATGACACCGAGAAGGAGAAATGAGTGAATTGAGAGAAGGAAATCATAAGGAATTGATACGAAAATAAATCTGAGGACCGCGATTGCGGGTTAATTTAGGAGATAAATAATAGAGTGATCAAATAATGATCACAATAAAAGTGTGTTATGAATTGAACATAATTCATAATCAGATTATGAAGATGAAGTAATGCCAGGATTGGAACTAACGGACGAGGAGAAATTCAAGGCATTCAGGTGTTGGTTGAATTTGAAGTATGGATGGTTGAATAGCGATAAGGAAAGAGTGACGATTGTAAACCGAGTGGAAAAGGAGAGAATCGACCACAAAATCTACATACGGATCAAAGCAAACCAAAGAACGGAGATAGGAGTGAGATTACGAGAAGAAGACTACACCTGGTTAATGAGATACGGAACGGAAGAGGAGAAGAACGGAATTCCCGCTGAACTGATAACAATAGAAGAAGCAATGGAATGGAACATTGGTGAGTACGAGACAACGGAAGCCATAGGGAGGGCAGAGTACTTGCACTTGGATGTGGAGGATGTTATGGAAGACTTAATGGCACTTGACTTGGAGGATTATTAACGGATTATGGTGCTAAATCAAGGCTTCGTAAGGATTACGGACCACACTTACATATAATAGTGACACTAATATTACGGCAAAACATAACTTTCAATTCCCTAGGGACGAATTCGCTGAGTCATAGTTATTTTAACTATCTCGGTTTTATGCTTCACATTTTGGCGCCGCTGCCGGGGAACTGATAAAATTGTAAATATTAAGAAAATCATATGTAATATGTTGGAAATGTTTGGAGAAGATTATGAACAACAAAGATGTGGATGCTGAAGGGAATGTTGATCGTTGGATTTCAACAAGGGAAAGGCGATGGCGAACAAGAAATCTAATTAGAGAGCGGGAGGATCGAGTACGGAAAAGCCAACGAAGAAGGAGTTGGGTAAAACCGTGGTTAAGAGATTTTCGACGAGCGTTATCTTGCCCAGTAGAGGAAAGAGAATCTGTATTTCGATTGTGGACGGGATTGTCCGTAGCCCCGAGAACGTTGTACGGACGGAGTTATCCAGAAGTTGGTCTACGAACTCAAGCGCAAGGAGAGGGATCTCGGAAGGTTTGGGAACCCCCTTGGGTACATTTGGAGCATTACGTACTTTATTCGACTCGGCAGCAGCAAAACTGCAAGCGCTATCAGGAGCTAAACATCACGAAGATCAAGAGGAGGAACAAATAGTAAAACGATTGTTTGAAGAAGAGGAAAAGGAAAAACAAGAAGAAGATATGGCTGCCCCACTAAATCCACCACCACCTGGATTTCGAGCGGTACCAATTGTAATACAAATGGGAGCGGCAACGGATCGCACTACGAACGTTGCTCCGTTACCGACTTTTAGTGGTTGGCTAGGAGCGGATCCAGACCAGCACCCATCTCAATTTCTAACAGCGTGTGTCGCGAACAATGGCAGAACGGAAGATGTGTGGTTAAGATGGTTTCCAGCCACGTTGAAGGAAGTGGCATTTGATTGGTATAATCGACAGGCGGTGGGTCACTTTGCGAACTGGAATACGTTGAGGGCCGCATTTCTGGCGCATTTCAGACCAGTGGGTTATGAAGATAGGTTAAGAGAACTACTGATCAATAGTCGAATGATCCCAGGAGAAGCCGTGGAGTCATATTATGGGAGGGTGGCAGATATAATACGCCGATGGCCAAATAATGACTTGCCAGAATCGTTTGTGTTATCAATCTTGGTTAACGGATTGTACCCACCTAAACTAAGGATGTTTGTAAAGGAAGAACGGCCCGTTACAGTAGCAGCCTCACTGCTAAGAGCAAAGTTGTGGGAAGAGTGTCATTTCGACCCCGTTTTGTCTATAGGATCGACAATGATACCTGCAGATGGAGTTAAGGGACCAAGTTGGATGGAGGCACTGGGAACTCACACGAAACCAATGACGGTATCCAATTCCGCAAGGGCATATCCAGCAGGGATAATAAATGCAGTACCAATACAAAGTATATCCCCATCCATAGTTTATCCGCCGTATCAAGATTTACCCCCGAGGTTGGAAGGATCTAAGCCGGGCGTTATGCTAACAGGACAAGAGGGTGCTAATGAACAGTTGTTGTTGAATTTAACGAAGAAAATGGAAGAATTGGCAGTCAATATGGCTAAGGATAAAGAAAAGCGACCGAAACAAACGAACTTTAGACCCAATGTGTGGTGCACCAACTGTAAAGGCCAGGGCCACATGAATACGGAATGTCCTTCGCCAGTGAACCTGAAGGGTCAATGTCAAATATGTGGGAAGCCCCACCCTACGGAAAATTGTTGGCATTTGACCAGATCGCAGATGTATATAGGTCAGCAAGTGATACCAATAACACCATGGGACGTGAATCAAGTACAAGCACAAAACGGATATAATGGGAGTAAGCAACCCAATCAAGAGAATAATCAATATAGATATAATCAAGGACACAGTTATGAAGCCAATGCACAACACTGGATGAAGAATCAAAATATGGATAATCGAGTAAATACAGGACAACCGGGGTCCTTCACAAAGGCTACATGGAACGCACCAAGCCGTTTCATACCTCTACCTATGTCTGATATACCGGGAGGAAATATTAAACGACCAGTTAGGTGTTTTCGATGTCGACAGATGGGACATTATGCCAACGAGTGCACAAATGAAAGAGCCACTGTTGATTACGTTCCGTTATGTGGTAACTGCAAACAAAATGGACACACTACGGCGGAATGTAATGCTCCCTTCAACTTTAACAATAAGGACCAACATATACAAGCAACGAATCTTTCAAAGGCATCGAAGGGCCCCATGGAAGGATTACCCGTTAATAGAGTGGAATTGGTGGCAACAGTACAGACTAGAAGTAACAAGGAGAAGATAATTTTTCCCGACGATACGGACAAAAATAAGGAAATAGAACAAGGGTCGACTCTACGGAAGGCTAGACGTGTTATGAAAATATTACCAAGAGTATTACCTCCAGGAACGGAGCCTATATTACTGGGTGACGTACCCGGCGCAAGCTCACCAAAGTCGAATGAGAGGACTATAAACACCGATGCACCAGTACTCACAGAACCACCACAAGTGGTTACGGACTTTTGCCTGGACATGAAAGTACGGAAGGGAAGCTCCGTATTGCGAGCATCACTACCCTTATCAAAGGAATGGATCCCTAAAAGAGGGACGGATAAAGTAAAGAGAAAAAGGAAACAGCCGGGCATATCTACAAATTTACAACACTATGATATTATGAAGGATCTGGATGAAATTCGACCAAGTATTTCAATGAGGCAATTGTTGGCAATTGCACCGGACTGTAGAATTGCACTCAATGCATCGCTAATACGGAGACGAATACGGAATAAGGATATCCATGAAGTGGCTTTAAATCCTGACCCTGGAGCCCCGATGATCGATGTCTCCATTGATGGAGTATTGGTAACGGGAGTCCAAGTGGACGGTGGGTCGAGTGTGAACCTGATGACGGCTGAAACTGCAGAAACTTTAGGCCTAACCTCCATATCACCTACAGCCTTAACACTGAGGATGGCGGATCATAGTAGAGTAAAACCCGTCGGAGTGGTCCGAAATATTTTGACTATTATTGCGGGACACGAGTTTAATATCGACTACGTGGTATTTAAATTACCCCGTTCGGCTTCATCTTATCCTATCTTATAAGGACGCCCTTGGTTATACAATGCAAAAGCTAAAAATGATTGGGGAAAGGGTACTTTAACCCTTGGTAGAGGACGTGAGAAGATAGTATTACAGATGTACCCAGTAAAGTATCATGGGGAATCACAAGTGCCACTGACAGAGGTCACCTCTGAAGTAGATATCAGTGGTTATTCCTCTGAGGATCTGGAGGAACTGGAATCAATATTTGGGGAACATACTGAAAGACAACAAGGATTTAATTTAGTTTATCAATGTGGACAACCGGGAGAATATATTATAGGTCAATTTGATACCGATAATTCGGATCATGCTATAGCGAAATGGATGAATACTTACGACGTCACAATGGTAAGTAGTTTGGAACCTGAACTGGAAAACACTAATCCATCAGATTTTATAACGGACGCAGGTGCGGATGTACCACTAGAGGAAGCTTATACTGGGAACCTGGCTTGTCGGTCTGTGGATATCGGAAGTAACGGAAAATACCAGCCCATTAAGCTGTATGAAGGAATAAACGGACGAACGTTAGTAACATGGACGGACTTCTTTAGGGCACACAAGTCTTCTTTTGCCTGGACTTATGAAGACTTGAAGGGAGTTCCGCCAGAGCTTGGTGAACATAGGATATATCTTAAGGAAAACACGAAACCAATCCGACAAAGACAACATCGATTAAATCCAAAGTATTCATTGATGGTGAAAGAAGAATTGGATAAGCTGTTACAGGTGGGTTTTATCTACCCAGTACCGTACAGTGAATGGATTTCTTCAATGGTTATGGTACCTAAGAAAAACGGAAAATTACGCATTTGTCAAGACTATCGTCAACTGAACGCAGTCACCTTGAAGGATTACTTTCCATTACCATTCACGGATAGTATACTGGATGCGGTAGCAGGGCATGAATGTTATTCTTTCCTTGATGGCTTTTCAGGTTACAATCAAGTGCAAATTGCTAAGGAGGATCGTTTAAAAACTACGTTTACAACAGATTGGGGAACTTTTGCATATAAAGTGATGCCATTCGGGTTGTGTAATGCACCAGCCACTATTCAATGGATTATGACTCAAGCTTTTCAAAAATACCTACGTATCTCTATGGAGATTTTTTTGGATGATTTTTGCGTATTTAGCAGTAAGGCTGATCATTTGGATTGGTTGGACAAGTGCTTACTCCAATGTGCAGAGTTTGGAATATCTTTAAATTCGGAAAAATGTACTTTTGGCGTGCCCTATGGCAAATTATTAGGACACATTGTATCGGCAAAAGGCATTGCGACGGACCCCGATAAAGTAAGACGAATTGCAGATTTACCGGGACGAGTATGGACACAGGAGTGTACGGAGGCTTTCGAAACATTGAAACAAAAATTGTTAACGTCGCCTATTCTGATCCCACCTGATTGGAATAAGTTGTTTCATGTTTATGTCGATGCATCTGACGTGGCAATTGGATCCGTTTTAAGCCAGAAGGATGACAAAGGGTACAATCACCCAATATACTATAGTAGCCGTCAGCTGAATTCCGCTGAACGGAATTATACAGTTACAGAACGGGAAGCACTGGGCATGATATATTCCGTTCAGAAGTTCCGTCACTACTTATTGGGATACGCTTTTGTTTTTCATGTTGATCACGATGCGCTTAAGTATATGGTGAATAAACCTCAATTGAGTGGCCGAATCGCCCGTTGGGTGTTGCTCTTGCAAGAATTCACATTTACCTTTGAGGTTAGGGCAGGTAAGAAACATGCTAATGCCGACCATTTATCGCGCCTAACTACGGAACTTGGTACGGAAGCCATCCCAGATGCTTTACCGGATGCTCATTTATTCGCGGTTGATATAGTCTCACCAGATTATGCAGTTCTTATTCAATATTTGACAACACAAAAGTTTCCTATTACTTTTACGGAGAAAATGAAGAAGAATCTGATTGAAAAGAGTATACCATATACTATGTTGGAGGACGTGTTATATAAAAAGGGTAAAGATGGGGTATTATGGCGTTGTATTTTTCAAAGTGAAGTACAGATGCTTTTAGACGGATGCCATAAAGACAGTTGTGGTGGCCACTTTGCTGGCGACTCTACAGCACGGAAAGTCTTGATTTCAAGATATTGGTGGCCCAATCTCTTTAAGGATGCTCACCAGTATACACGCCATTGTGATCCCTGTCAACGGGTCGGTCGCCCTACAAGTTCCTCAGCTATGCCCTTGGTTCCTATTTTAGCACAAGCACCGTTTGAAAAATGGGGAATCGACTTTGTTGGTCCAATCGCACCTGCCTCCCGTAACGGACAAAAACGTTATATACTCGTAGCGACGGAGTATGTTACAAAATGGGCAGAGGCATCTGCAGTACGGAACGATAACGCTAGCACCGTTGCCAAGTTTCTATATGAAAATATTATCACCCGATTTGGATGCCCTAAAGAACTGGTTAGTGATCGAGGCACTCACTTTATTAATAGTACTATTTAAGCGTTAACAGATAAATATGATATTAAGCACCGGAAGACGACACCATATCACCCAAGGGCTAATGGCCAAACGGAAAAGACAAACGGAATTTTGTGTAAAATCTTGACCAAAACTATTATGGGGACCGGTACGGATTGGGATATTAAATTATTTGCAGCATTATGGGCTTATAGAACGGCATATAAAGTTACAACTCAATCAACTCCATTTCAGCTGGTCTACGGAACAGAAGCTATTATCCCTATTGAACTCGAAATACCCAGTTTACAGATAGCCATACGGGATCGACTCGGTGATATGGAGTCTCTTCAACAACGGTTAACGGAGTTGGAAAAATTAGATGAAACTCGCGCAAATGCATTTCTCGTTATGGAAGCCATTCAAAAACGACGGAAAAGTTACTATGATAGCAAGTTGAAAAAGAAAACCTTTTCTGTAAATGATTATGTCTTACTTTATGATAGCAGATGTTTGGATTTTCCCGGTAAATTTCAATTACGATGGCATGGACTGTACAAAATCACGGAGGTTTTCCAGAACGGTTCAGTTCAGTTAGAAGATTACGAGGGCAAGCAACTGGCGACACGCATTAATGGAAATAGATTAAAATTATATTATCAACCGAACCCGGGACATGTTCTTGGCTGATTGGAGGGGAGGGTATGTAGGTAGCCTACTATACTTAAGAAGTCAGGTCATAGGTGAATCGAGTGACTAAATGGCGGTGTAGCATCATTAAAAGAGTGTGAGTGGACATCATAACGCATGAACATCATAACGAGTACACAATGAGTGCTATAGGAGGGAAAAGGAGGCGTCACTCTGAAGTTCATCACGGGCAAATATTTAGGAGTGGGGCTGTCCAGACATTGTTGTGTGTTTGCGTGAGCGTGTCGTGTGTCGAGAGAGTGTGTGCGCAAGGGTTTAGGAGTGAAAGAGCGGTGAGCAAGTAGAGATCATGGCAAAGCAGAAGAGAACACCTGTGAGAGAGAGCCGCAATGTGAAGCGGAAGGACGAGATTCCTCCCATGACATTTGTAGTAGTGACAAATATGGAGCCAATTCGGCTGGAGGCTTGCCGGTCTGGAGAGGTTCAGCGAAAGTTGAAGCAGGCCGACATATATGGGTTTGTGAAGTTCTCACAATCCTTACCAGACATAGACGAGGCGCTGGTGAAGGAGTATGTGCAGAATTACGACGTGGTGGACGGGACAAGTAAGGTGAATGGCGTGGAGATCGTGGTGGATCAAGCGACATTGCACGAGCACTGTTACCTGCCGATCAGCGAGGTGGCGGTGAACAACGGCACGGTGGTATCAGACGATTTCATCCCGGAAGAGCGATTCAAGTCGGGCTTGGATGCAATGGACCCCAAGCAAGGATGGCGAGCGGCCGACGCGATGACACCGGAGCTGGTGGAGTGGATGCGCTTCGCGGTGAAGCGGCTGGCCATTCTTCGACATTCGATGTACGTGCCACCGAAGATTTTGTATGCAGTGGTGGCGACGCTCAGAGGTATGCAGATGAACTGGGCGGCGTACGTGAACAATCGCATTCACAATGAGCTCGGAATGAAGAGGCGATCGGGGAGGATGGGAGCGCTGTTGTGCTCCAATTACGTGAGCAACATCATCCGTAGGTCGTTGCTCAACGAACTGAAGCGACCCAGCCGGCAGCTGTCGACTCCAGGGCGAACTCCGAAACTGAGGGAGCGACAAGTCATATCACTAGAGGAGACGGAGGAGGAAGACGATGAGCCGACTTTCGTAAGAGCGCCGACCCCCGTCAAAACGGATAAGGGGAAGCAGCCAGCAACGGACACATTACTGGAGGAGCGAACTCGTACGGAGGGGCAGACAAGCATGGAGGAGTACGACGTGAAACAGAAGCTGATGGTGCAGCTAGAGCTGTTCAGGGAGACCGTGATGGGTATGGCGGATGTGGGCGCCATGGAGAAGGCACTGGCCGATGCCCGTGCTATGGCGAGCCTTGCGACACGGAGTCGTAACGCAGCTTTGCAGGAGAAGGTGCAGTTGGAGGGGCAGTGCGACGCACTCAGGAAGCAGGTAGTTGATCTGTAGGAAAAGATCAAGACTGTATCGAGCCTCAAGAGCATCGGTGATACGGAGCAGACAGTCTTGCGGGATGCGTTGGAAAGGGAACGGACGGAGGCCAATATTTTACGGAAGGATAAGGCGGCTATCTTGGAGGAGCAGGCGAAGCTGCGGCACAGCTTACGGGTGGAGAACCAGGCGCTAACGGACAAGGTAACGTCGCTGGAAACTCAGTTACGGAATCCTAGTGCTGTTCAGGTGGTGGCTGCTACCAGTCAGACGGAGAGTGTAGAGGCAAACGGAACGCAACGGAAGGACCGACGCATTCTGGAGTTGGAGGATCAGGTTCGTCAGCTAGGCAACTTCAACGATGAGTTGTCCCAGAAGATCATGGACCTGGAGGTAGAGGGTTCAGATTCGGAGACGGAGGACAATGAACCACCTGTCCGTGAGCAGAAGGGAGTGACCGAACCCCTTCTCGAGACGGAGCCGAACGTAATGGAACCGATCGACGCAGAGGAGGATGTCATCGAAGTCATGCGTCGCAACAACCGACCAGAGATCTACCATGTTTGCGAGGACGCTGCACAATAGGAGTGGGGCTATGTAGAACGTAGAATAGTCTTTCTTTTTGAGTTAACCCTTTTTTGTAGTTAAAGTTAGTTAGTTACAGGTTTAGGAGCTTAAGTTCAGGATTTCCAACGGACTTGAGATCGGAAGGGGTGTCGGTTGCGTTGAAAGGGTAGACAGTTGGGAGTTGCGGGTGTTTAAGTAGGAGTTTTTGGAATTGGCTCGAGGCCCAATTGTGTTGATCAGTTGTAGTGCCGAGATACGCGTTGTGCTATCTCTTTGTTTAAATTGCTGTATTGTTTTCCGGAATTGAATGTAATTGAATGTTGTGCATATTGAAGAATTGAGAAAGATTACGTTGTGAATGAAGTCAATTGACAGTAAATCAATGACACCGAGAAGGAGAAATGAGTGAATTGAGAGAAGGAAATCATAAGGAATTGATACGAAAATAAATCTGAGGACCGCGATTGCGGGTTAATTTAGGAGATAAATAATAGAGTGATCAAATAATGATCACAATAAAAGTGTGTTATGAATTGAACATAATTCATAATCAGATTATGAAGATGAAGTAATGCCAGGATTGGAATTAACGGACGAGGAGAAATTCAAGGCATTCAGGTGTTGGTTGAATTTGAAGTATGGATGGTTGAATAGCGATAAGGAAAGAGTGACGATTGTAAACCGAGTGGAAAAGGAGAGAATCGACCACAAAATCTACATACGGATCAAAGCAAACCAAAGAACGGAGATAGGAGTGAGATTACGAGAAGAAGATTACACCTGGTTAATGAGATACGGAACGGAAGAGGAGAAGAACGGAATTCCCGCTGAACTGATAACAATAGAAGAAGCAATGGAATGGAACATTGGTGAGTACGAGACAACGGAAGCCATAGGGAGGGCAGAGTACTTGTACTTGGATGTGGAGGATGTTATGGAAGACTTAATGGCACTTGACTTGGAGGATTATTAACGGATTATGGTGCTAAATCAAGGCTTTGTAAGGGTTACGGACCACACTTACATATAATAGTGACACTAATATTACGGCAAAACATAACTTTCAATTCCCTAGGGACGAATTTGCTGAGTCATAGTTATTTTAACTATCTCGGTTTTATGCTTCACACATTGCAACTTGCTTAGGTGGCTTTGAATTTGCATGGCCCTTGATTTGACCTCCGGTAGGAGCCTTAAGTTGACTTGTCGTTGTTGTTATAATGGATGATAAGCTTCCAACTTCTTCCACACACAACCCTCGGTCAAATTGCTCTACTATTGCAAATGCTTGAGCTAAGGTAGCTCGACCTCCATACATCAATAGCATATGAGGATGTGCCATCTCTCGGATCTTCTTGTCTTGTTTTCCCGTGTAAAGCTCCACCAATTGCCGCTCTGTAAATGCATCTCCACTTTCACGAGCAAACCTTGCAAGGCGTGCATACATAATCCTTGGAGTATCTCCAACTTCCTTCTTAAAATCGTGAATGTGGCGCATACGATCACGTCTTATGCTATCAAACTCAACTTCCAGGTGTTCAAAGAATACTACCAACAAATCAAAGTTAGGCGGAGGTACAATAGTGGCTATGGCCTCTGTGGATGCTCTGGACAATCTAGATATGAATGTGACTGCCGTCCCTGAGGCGGCGCTCTCTCCAGCCCTACGAGCCCTGGCTGCAGCAGCTTAAAGCCTTGTTATCCGCGCTACATCTCCACTTGTCGAGACTTCCTCATCATCATCATCATCATCCAATGTTCTAGCTACAGGAATAGCAGCACCCTCCTTCAATGCTGTAACCAAATCCACGCGTCGCGTTCAGTAGTCCTCAACAGCATCATATGCTTCCCTGTGGTCTTCAAACCACGCATCATATGCTTGCAATGCCTCAAACTCCAAATGGTTTGGTAATTGCTCAAAGGCCTACCAATTATTAAACAATGGATTACGTTGTTTCATTGTTCTTTGCCATGATTGAAATTTGGTCTTCCAGTCGTTGAAGGCTATGCCTTCAGCTCTCCCTGAGTATCGATCTCGAACCATGGATCCACCACCGTGGTCATCCATGTCCTCAAAGGCACTAAACCCCCAAGGTTTAGGTGGATCAACCACAAAGAGGGGCGTATGTGCACCCTCTTCAAGTTCTTCGTCGTCGATGTCCTCCAAATATACCTTATCGGATACCGATGAATATTTTGGTGACCCGTAGTCTTTCTTACGTGTTTGTACCATCAACTAATAAAATATCATAGCTTGATGTGCATGCAACAAACCATTCTTGAAACGAAGCAATGGGTAGAAAGTTATTCAATTCTAAGTCTTGAACATCACCAAGGCTAGTAGAAGCTGGTTAGAGGTTGTTGAGAACCTTGAGGTTAAGCGGGATGGGGGAGGAATAGGACTTGGATGGATGACCAAGGGAACTAGGTCGAAATTTCCTAGATTCTCTTGGCTTCGCCTCGCGAAGCCCTCGTAGCCCGCGAAACTCGGGAACTCGGGAACTCAGAATGCCTTCCCCCTTCGAGCCCTACTTTTTCTGGCCCCCGGTTACTTTGTTATCTTTTTTACTAATTACTGCCACATTAACTTAGTCACTATTTACCCTCGCAGTAATTGCTCAGTTATTGGATAGTAATTATCCTCGCGATAATTGCTCAGTTACCCGACAGTAATTACCCAGTTACTATTGCCCGTCACTTATCCGGTCTAGTCACCATTATCTCCAAAGTCAACTTCCGGTCTAGTCACCCATATCTCCAAAGTCAACGTTGCAACTCCGACAACAACTCCAAAATACCTCCAAAAACAGCCGCTCCCAAATACAACCGCTCCAAAAACCTCTGACGCTCCATTGTCTTTGGTGTCGCTCCAACTGCTACTGTTGCCGTTGTCGCCACGCCTCCGTAGCACCTCCGCCGTGTCTCTGCAACATCTACACTCCTTCGTACATCCGCAACGTCGTCTTTCGCACTAAATTCCAACAACTAAATCAAACTAGATTCTTTTCAAGTAATGAAGATCACATCCCTTCTTCTTACTCTATTCCTATAGAATTAGTCCAGAAAAGTGAAGAAAGAGAAGAAATCGCGACTAAGCTTTGTATTACATGGCAAACCGCCAAAGCCAACAAGCCTCCAAGCCACACATCCTTCCAACTCTCCCTTCTACACCCAAATCTGAACTTGACAAGAATGAAGGTGACATGGGCGGCTTGGGGTTACAACCACCCCGAACCACTCCCAAAATAACCCCTTTGACACTTCCAAACTCGCCTAGTGTTAATTCAACCCTATTAAGTGACTTTAAGTCCTAACTAGGCCCCCCTTTTAGGCTATACTAACAATAAAACTAGGGGAAAACTATTTTGCGTGCCTTGAGCCGTGAGCCGTGAGCCGGGAGATTATGAGGGAACAATTCTTCTCAAGAAGAGTATTGCATATAGCGTTCCTTCCAAACACAAAGATTATTTCATTGATTGGTCAATGAAAGCCTTCAAGGAGAGGAAGAAAGATCCGACATGCCAATACACCGCCTTGTTCATTTTGAATTAGTGCACATGACGTGTAGATATATGGGACCTCCTTTACTGAAGAGGCGTAGGGTCAAGGAAGCTTCACATCTTCTAAAAAACCTAGATCATCTTTGAGTAAAAGCATGTTTAAATTCAAGGCTTCTTTGTCTGCTCTAATGAAGGGTGGAATCAATTGCCTAGTTTTTAAAACTACATAAGACTATGTCTTATGTAGTACAATCTATATACAATATGTCTTCTATTACAATATGTTGTGTTACCCTTACATGGTCATAGGGTACCTATCTTCTTTGTGACAATTCATTATTTGGACTACAACCGATACTTTACAAGGAATTCCACGATAATAGGCCCTTATCCTCAGATGATAGTTAAGACTTTCAATTGAAATGTTACTTTATGGAAAACTTTCATTTTTTTTTTACTTTTTGTTTACTTTCACTTTTTTTTATCTATTTTTTGTTTACTTTCACTTTCACTTTAATGACTTTCTTTTCCAAAAAGGGTCCAAATTTATAGCTTTAGGCTCGCGAACGAAGGCTCGCGGCTCATGGCTCACGGCTGAAGGCACGCAAAATAGCTTCGTCCAATAAAACTATACTACCAATCCCTAAAGAGATACTTAATCTTCACCGTTGCCATATGCCATGACATCATGGAAGTTGTAGTCATACAAATGGACATTGGCTAATCCATACAAAAGTACATGCACTAAAATTATTTCCAGAAATTCAATACTATTAATAATTATATAAAAAAATTCAAAAAAACTAGAAGACACAACAAAGTTTTACAACAAGTTTTAGTGAATTCAAACATTCAATGTAAAGGTAATAGATCTTCAACATTGAGAACAATCTAAAAATGTCAACAAATTTAAGAAAATTTAACCACAATGAATGAAAAGCATACCTTGTTTTTTAGCATTCCTCACAAACTCAGCGTGCATTTCACCTCGAATTGCGATAAGTTGTTCAACGTCACCATTCGGCCAATTCTTCTTCTTCTCCTCCATGTCTTCTTCTTCAACCTTTACTTTTATGGCTCTCTTCTTCGCTGGAGTTTTCTTCGTTGTAGGCCCGCATCTTCCCCTGTTTGTGGATTCAACAATTTGCCAATCTTCATGTTCCTCTACTTCCTTCTCTCCAACATCCAAATTGTTCTGATACTATTCACTTTTTCCTATCAAGGCACTACTGGTTGAAGAAGGATATTGAATGTAGGACTTGAAGGCACTCTCACTTTGAGTTGGAGGACTAAAAAAATTCTCACTACCCACATACTCTTCTTCTTTGAAGCTAGTGAATGGAAGTTGCGAGAAACTAGCCATCCTTAGAGGGAAAAATTAATCTTTATTGTAGGCCCACATCTTCCCCTGTTTGTGAAATTCTTCCTAAAAAACAAGCTCCACAATCATGTTACAGACAATTCAAAAATAATTTGAAATTTGATGGCAATACATCTGTCTATGCAAAAAAAATGAAGTAGAATCCTATGCAAAAAAATGAAGTGAAATCCAATGCAAAACACATTTAGACTATAGGAAATGTCATCCAACCTCAAAAGCACGACAAGAACCAAAATGCAAGAACCTCAATGGTAAGAAAAGTTGCAAGAAATCTATTTAAGGCTGAACCTCCTTGTACTAAAATGCAAGTCAGTCACTCAAAACAAATCAAATTGGTTTGAAATTTGAACCACAAAAACTAGACAAAAATGCGCAACTTTCTAGAAAGATTCATTAAAAATGGACCTTGCATGAGGAAGATACAAGACGCCGAAGTTGCAGCCTTCAAAAAGTAACCCTAAACCATCTATGGCTGAACCTCTTTGTAATAAAATGCAATTCAGTCACTAAAAACGTATCAAATTGGTTTGAAGTATGAACCACAAAAACTAGACAAAAATGCACAACTACCCAAACAAAAATCCTTGAAGATGGACCTTGCATGAGGAAGATATAAGACACCGAAGTTGTTGCCTTCAAAAGTTACCATGAAACATCTATGGCTGAAAAAATAATATTTTAATGAAATTTGCTCTTCTCTGGCGGCCGGTTTCTTGTCTAAGGGGTTGAGGCCGGACAAGAAACTAAACATTGGAGAAGAACTCTTTTAAAAAAAATTGCCACATAGGTGGCCATGTCATTTTTTCACCCATGCTTGAAGCTCTACATCGGTCAAGTCTTGGCCATAGTGTAAACCCAATCCGGTGAAGAACAAATTTTGCTCCAATCATATTGCTCCATCTTCCTTGAATTCTTGACCGATAAACTTCTCCACTACAGTGTGAAGCGGCCGTTAAACCCTCAATATTTGAACTACTCTTACCCTATTAGATACTATCCTTTCATCGCCTAGCCTAAATGACCAAACCTAAACTTACAGAGACGGTGTCCATTGCCATCGCGCAAAGATGAAGAAGAACTTCAGTTCCAGTAGAAGACCACCGTGAATAGAGTGTCTATTCATTCCACCACAAAATCCATGTCCACCAGACATATGTATAGTAGTATGGAACTACTCCCCTCTCTCGTCCACTTTAATAGGACTTAAAAAAATTAGACTTCTCCATGGCACCATGTCAAGCATAGCAACGTTGATTCTTGTTATATCTTCATCGAGTGCCGCAAGGATGATAGGCTGCTATAAAAGGCTCTTTTATTGTTGCTAGTCGCACTTTTGGAGTAAATTGTGTTGATCAAGCTCTTCATAGTCTCTTGAGGCAATAGCACATTGAGTGGGCAACCTATATAATTTCCTTGAACAATGTTGAGCTTGCCTTCTACAAGCACGATAAGCCAATCCGGAAACATTTGGTTCCCAAAGTTTGTAAGCATTGTGGAGACCATTACAAGAGCACACATATTTTGACGTAAGCCACGCACTTCAACGTGGCTTCACAAGTAAGACTCCTTGATTGAAGTTGTGACAGTGTCTTCTTGCAAGCCTTTCATAATAACATGAGAACTTGTCTGAAATTGCCACACATCACAAAATTAATTTCTCCAATCTTGCTTACGGTCAATAGCTTCAAAAGCAAGTTGGTTTACCATAGGTGCCTCGTCCCAAAGAATGAGCTTTGCACGCCATATCATTTCCACCAAGTAACTCTATTGATGTTGCATACAAAAGTTGGATCTAACTGAATTGGAATCTTAAATCTTAAATGGGTGGTCCTGCCTTTGTATAGCAACAACGCAACAATTTTGACAAAGCAGCTACCAACGCAATCTAATTTTGTACACGCATGGACTTTAGGATGAGATTCTCTATGTATGTCGTCCATGTACCTCTTCCGTGAATTGTGCCGCATTGTTGTTGACCTCCTCTTAAAAAAATCAATTTGTATGCAATTTCTCCATTGGAAATGTATTCAAGTGGCAAATTGAAATTATCCAACAACTTCTAAAATTCTACAAGCAATTGATGGTTTTGTTTAGTGCAAGATTGTGAATTTTCTCCTCTGCTCCTCTAATGGTTTCATTACTCCATCCTATTGTAATCGATGTCCGCATCCATCCAATAAATTTTACAGAACGTCTCCTATAGTTGTTGTAGGTCTTCCAGTGATTCATGTGTCAAGATAGTAACAAAAAACAAATAAATTTGAGCACCTATTACATCATTGTAGCTTCATGGAGGAATTGCTCCCATTTTTCATTGTTATAATAAATTTCATGTGCAACGCAAACAACTTTGATAGTATCTTAGACAACACTTTGTGAAGTACAAAAGCATTTGATACAATAGCAAATTCATTATAATAGGCAGTACAGGTCCAAAACAAATAATTGCTCTCTACAACAGCCACTTGGTATTACAATAACATCCATCAAAGTAAATTGTCACCCCGTATGACATCCATTCATAACAAAGCACGTCAGAATTGGTCATAATGAAGGAATAGCCCTCGATGGTTTGATAAATTTGTTTATGTGGATTCCCATGAGAGTCAATAATTTGTAAGTTTGAGGGGTCATCCTAAGGCACCCATCAGCTCACCTACTCACATGTTCACTTAATCAACCACAATGCATACCATTGCACCATACTTCACCATGCTCACTACAACAACAGAAGATTAGATTGCCAAGCACACTAGACTCTATTGCACCATGTAACTTCACCATGGTCACTACAATAGCACTTGATTAGTTTATCAAGCACAATGCACACTATTGTAGCAATGGTAGATACTATGGTGTAAATTGTGATTTCTGCATAATTTTGGATTTATGCAGGCATGGGCAATGTTCTTGTTTATTGATGTCTTGCTCTTTGTTTCTGTTTTCAATCCAAATGGTATGTTGTGGTTGAAGTTACATGCCCACCATTGGTTAACTTACATCCCCATCACTGGTGAAGTTACATGTCCATCATCTGCTCTTGTGTTTGTAATTTTTATTTCTAATGTTTCATGAGACATTTTTGTCACTTTCATTATGTAAATTTGATTGCCACTAGGTTTAGGTTTGAGGATTCAAAGAGATAATACCTGAATTTACCAATATTTCAACGGTGCTTTTGAGAGCCATGTTACCATTGGTGTTTCTTATCACTTGCTCCTAATGATGGGCATGTAACTTCACCATGTCTACTACAGTCACATATGATTAGTTTGTCAAGCACGTTGTTCACCTTTGAACCATGTAACTTCATCATGTTCACTATAGTAAGACATTATTAGTTTGTCAAGCATAGTGTAGTAAAAGTTCAACGTAAAAGGTTGCGTGAGAGCAAGTATCCACAAGTATATATAGAGCAATTTGGTTTTGATTTTTTTGAGTTGCTATGGTAATACTAACTAAATCTCATTCTAGATTGATGAAGCGGTCAAGATGTGGTTTACACAAGCCAAGTCAAACCACATCATCTTGACCAATGCTCTTGTGGTTGGAAAAGCTCTCGCTTTTGCGGAGGCAATGGGTATCAACACACCTAACAAGAAGGATTTATGTGCCTCTGAAGGGTGGCTCTCATAGTTCAAGCATTGCCATGGCATAAAGTCTTATTGTCTACACGTTGAGGCTAAGAGCGCCCCCATCGAAGACCTTGACACCTTTTGTGGCGAGCTTTGGAATCATATGACAAAGGATTATGCATTGAAGGATGTGTTCAAAGGTGATGAAACCGGACTTTCTACTGCATGGCCCCGAACAAGACTCTTTCAGAGACGACACGTAAGGGAACCACGAAAGGCAAGTTGAGGATCAACGTCTTGCTAACACGCAATGTGCTTGGGCTATATTAGTTATGTTTGTTATGTTTTTCAGCTATGTTTTCTTGCTATATTTGCGTAGTGTGTTTCTTTTATATGTTTGTTTTGAGGTAAATTAGCTAATTTATGATAGTAATGAATTGTTTCTAATTATCCATGTATTTCTTTTAGGGACTAAGAAATTGAAGCCGCTGGTGATTGGAAAAGTTGCTAAGCCTCGTTACAAGAACATCAACATGGCTTCTCTGCCACATATTGATTATTTCAGCAACAAGAAAGCGTGGATGCAAGGCAACATCTTCAAAAAGTATTAGTTGGAACTGAACGCCATGTTCAATTGCCAAGACCGCAAAATTCTTCTCTTGGTGGACAATGTTGTTTCTCATATTGTCAAGGAATACAAAGATGAGCTAACTCATGTAAAGGTAGTGTCATTCTCTTTTGGTTGGTTCTTTTTTTTTCTTAAATTTGGATGTTGACATTTTCATGGCGTCACCTAAGTTTGGTACCTCTTTCCAAATACCACCATCCATCTATAGCCTGCAGATGCTAGTGTGATTGCAAAATTCAAGGTCAAATACAAGACTTGCTACATCAAACACTTGCTCTATGAATATGATCGGAATGGAAGCCATCCACTAAGTAGCGATAACAAGTTCAACATCTACCAACCTATCGATATTGTTGTGGATGCATGGGATGATGTGAAGGCCTCAACCATCTTCCATTGTTGGCAGAAGACTTGTATCTTATTCAGGAGTGATGCTTACTTGAACATCAGCTCGATCATTAACATGGAAGACATCAAACCAATTTAGAATATTGCAGTTGTGTCAACACTTCTTGCCCAAATTCCAAATGACAACGATGACAAAGCAATTGATGTTGCAACATATGTGGCTTCTAACACCAATATCTCTATCACGGGATGTTCACCAATGAAGACATCATTACAGCAGTCTATAGAAAATGAGAGACGGAGTCGATGGAGGCAGTGCAAGTAAATGATGCAAATGACGGCAGTATAAGTGCTAATGAAGAACATGTTGCCACTTGGGTTGAGTTGGAGCATGCAACCATTACGCTTCTAGCTAGTCTACAAGAAAAGGCTATTAGTTTCATAGTTGCCAAGGACATGGATAGGATTCTTTACCAATACAAGCGGTATGTTGTTGCCATGAAGGTGGAGTCTGGTAAACAATCTACCATCATGGAATATTTTGGGCGTGACTCAAGCAAAGGACATGAGAGTTTAGAGGCGAAGAAATGTTCCAGACGATGACTCCTGACCTTGTCAAACTCTATCCTTTAAGGGTAGAAGTCGACTAAGCGGCCTCACTTTTGGCAAAAACCATATACTCCATAGTATATTTGTTTTGAAGCCCTTTGTTAAATTGTTGTTGAATGCCAACCGTCCATTGATTAGGTGAGAATAAATCATGGCCAATAAAATGTTAGGTGAACAGAAAATTTCTTGAACAAAGTGCTGATTTTTTGGACTATGTGTTGTCATAACACATGTTGCTCTATAAGTGACCCAACCCTTTTCCGAGATGAGTACACTGCATACTACAGAGACTGAAAATATACCAAAATATACTACGCAGTATATATGTTAAATCAAGGCACCCAAAGCTAGGTTTTGAAGAAAATTATGGGAAATAAAAGTATTTCATAAAACACTTATATATCAAGATAGATTTTTGTATGCTAAAGAAGGTTGAATAAGACTTTGGAGTAAATATCAACATTTATTTCTTATTCAAGCTTCCTGAAAAAATAGCTTATTTTTTACCAATGAAAGTCAAATTAAGTTTTTGGATCTAAAATTTTCAATTATAATGTACAAGTACATTATGGTATGAATGTCTTCCAAAAATTTTGAAGTATTTTACCTCCTGAAACACTCAAAAGAAGCATATTTGTTAAATTTGAGAAACGTGTGACAAATATGTAGTATTGAAAGATATACTTCTATTGCCCAAACTATAAGGTGGAACTCTATTTTTTTAGGATTCTCATATTGCTATTCAGGTAAGAAATTACGTTCCATTAGAAGAATTCCAAAATCAAATCCACATTGGCACTAGGTAGTAAAAGAAGGCTCGCGACTTGTCCCTACATCCTCTGTGACAGGTTTTTTGTACCACCTTAGAGCATCTCCACCCCAAGACGGAGAACCACCAAATTGGAGTTTTGTGAGGTCAAAAAGTTGCACCCATCACCTCAAAATGGGGAAACTTTATAAAATTTTAGAAGTTTTGGTGCATGGCACACCAAAAGCTCCTTGGATGGGGGGAGTGCGCCATTTTTTGATGTTGGTGAGACACCCAGACCCTCGCGACACGTGGCGCCATGTCATTGATGTCGACACGTGGCGTCGTGTCATTGGTGGCGGGAGGTAAAAGGTCAAAGCATTTTTTTGGGTAAAATTTTTTGGAGCTTGGGGTAGAGCCAAGCAAGCACCAAACCCTAAACCACTCCTGGCGTGAAATTTTTTTTCTGTCCTAGCATGGAAAATTCCACGCCAGGAGTGGAAATGCTCTTAGTCGACTATCACCTAAAGTTTTTGGAAGAGTGTAGAAAGTTTACACTTGTCTAGTTCTGATATAGATAGTTTATACAATGAGTCATGCTAAAAGGAGGATTTAGTTTTGTTGACAATTTTGGAGATTGCGGATGGAAACTACAGATGGAGAGCAAAGTGCCCGAACAGTGCGCGGACGGGGACTGCGGGCACTGCAGTAAATTACCACACATGTAATTATCCTGGTTGATGGCATGTCCGCACATGTAGCACACAGATTTCTTAGTGTATCCAATGTGTCTCTATGGAGGTAAATATAAATATTGAATATCTTGACGTAAAAATAGCCCCATCATGATGTTGTTAGGATCCATCATAATGACGGCATGACATTGTATTGTGACATTTTGACCAATTTGGTCGCCGTCTTGACACTATAGACAACCCATCATTGTCCCTAATTTCATTCTATGATGGTGGAGGTTTCGGCTATTAGAACCACATTTATTTTGGTATTTAGTGTTCAAAACACTAATTACGTTGTTGGCATAAGTTTCAAAGTTTGTAATTAGTGTCAATAACGTTCTATAATGGCAATAATATTGTAGAAGGAAACAATCAAGCGGATAAATTAGCTAAAGAAGGACTAGGAAAATCTCATAGAAATGCCAAACACCCGCATGAACATGCCCACCCTACCCCATACTACTTCTACAAGAGATAGTTGGTCCTCTATGGAAACACATCAAATGAAGGCCCCATCAAGATTCTAGACAAGTATCTCAAAAAATAAGATCTAATTATTAACCTCAATTTAATCTAGGAAAGTTTCCATAACATAGACAAATAGATTGGTAACAACAACATTATTATAAACTTTCTACAAACTTTTGAAAAAATCTTACAATTAAAGACTCACAAAAACATGCCTTATCAAATTTTGTACAGGACAATATATTGGAAATGCCCGCAAACAACTCTTCTTTGGAATAGAACAATTTCCATCCATAACATGCCTTATATGCACCTCTACGGACCCGGACACTTGGCTACACGTACTCCTCAAATGCCAAAACCACCACATACACTCTTTAATCGTCAAAAGGCACAATGAAGCAGTATGGGAAATCCAAAGACTAATTATATCCTCAAACAAATCTCGATGCTTTATACTTATGAACGCCATGACCTTCAACAATTACCCACAAAAAAACACGGTCCGTGCATGGCTACTCCCATGCACATATGGAACCCAAAGATGTCATTGTAATGCCAGATTTAAACTAGACATACTATGCATCAAAGGACTACCAATATCCAATTCATCAAATTCAAATATTTTAATGTAAGATTTTTCCCAGAAGCAATCAAAATACAAAATTAATAAATACCAACCACTTATTAATGACATTGCAACTCTTGAATGGAATGTTGACCCCCTTATTGTCATCGCCGTTGGAGCTAGAGCTACTACCTTTATCCCTCTATGAAAAGTTTCAAAAAACACTCAATATCCCCATTAATCCAATCAAGAAGACATTCACAAAATGAACACCATTGCAATCTAACATGTAATGTCCATTCTTCTACACAAACAAAAACTCAAAAATAACCAACTTCTTCCACAATTATAACATATCCCTTGAAACCTCTCAAAACACACGTTTGACCTTTACAGATCATCACTTGGAATTGAACCATGTGGCTCTGGTTTGTCCTTGGATCCTGGTTACTTGTTACATAGTGTCTACCTTCAAGAAGGGGAGTAGTTCCATACTACTAAACCTATGTCTGGCAGACATGGATTTAATAGTGGAACAAATAGACATGTTATTAACTTCGGCCCCCTTCAAGGACCAGAGTTCTTCTTTTTGGCATGTGCAATAGAGCAGGTAGCTCATTCATGGCTGTTAACACTACACCGTTCCATGAATGTAGTGTAGACTAGACTATTTGAAATTTCCTACACTTTTGAAAATTTACATGCAATTGTTGACTGACACACACTTGCTTGAGAACAAATACCCAATCAGAACTTGGCATGCACATGCTTTGATGGAAATTAGTGTGAGTGATCTACATCAATAATCCCTCTACACTATATTCAGTGTTTAGTGTAGTTTTCTATAGAAACATAATTAGAATTATGTGGTGAAGAGAGGTTATATCATTAAATGTAGTGTAACACTAAATTCCAAAATCAGTGTAGTTGGAATCATTGAAACCTAAATAAACATGGATCACTTGCTAGGTTTTGGGATGGGAAGAGGACTTTTTTATATTATCATACTGAGATCAAGCTTTGTGGTAAGGGCCTACACACATTTGTAGGCACATGCAGGTCACCATATGTTTTCTATAGCAATATGGACAAACCCATGCACACTATTGAACGGTGGTAAGGCCATTAACAATGTGGTTGATTTGGTTCAAGGTTTAACAACTTGTATGCCATCACCCTTTACTTAATTTTACTTGTGTAAAGTGTTTAGAGGTGAGAAAGTGATGGTTAAATGTACTTAGTGAATTTAAGTGCAATGTGCATTTTCAAAAGCGGAATGCAAAAGCACAGATTTGTAATCAGGATACCAGAAGTGAGATGCAAAAACATAGATTTGTAATCAGGATACCAAAAGTGAGATGCAAAAGCATAGGTTTTGTAATCAGGATACCAAAAGTAAGATGCAAAAGCACAAATTTGTAATTAGGATACCGAAAGGCACTCACCTCTAAGCTAATTCATGAAAACTTTCTCTTTGGGCTAAGCAAAAACCAAGCAAAGATTTTCGACACTAAACTTGCAATTAATTAGTTCCCACGACACTACAAATTGTTGTTTGTAGAACAATTCCTTCAAAAATTCTTGCAATCCCAGTTTGAACGTATTGGAAATTTTCATAGCAACTCTATTTTGTAAGGCCCCTTCCAAATCTAACTTACTCTATATATTATTTCAAGCATAGTCTATCAATATACAAAATTTGACTAGTGTAACAATGATTGCATTCCAAAGTTGTTCCCCAACATGTTTCCTAAGTTCGTTCCCTTACTAGATGGATGCATAGAAGGGACAATTGTCACAGGAAAGGCAGATTGGGCTCTTCAGATTGGGCAGGTATGTCTTCATAAGAACCTTCCTTCTCAATATTGCACTTTAAGTTGACATGTAGAAACGAGTGAAGTAGTTAGGATTCAACATCTTATGAGATGCAAAAACATTCCATATGATTATCTAAATTCATTTGGACAAAGGCTTATCTACTTAACAAGAGTTTATACGCATCAAGAAATGAGAAAATCATTAGGATTTGGTTTGAGAATGAGGACAAAGAAGAGTATCCGGAAGGAGTGGTTCACAAACTTAATCCTTTAAGGCCGATGAACTTTTTTTAGCCTAGGAGAATCTACAAGTGCTCTAGATCATGGAGAATAATATCTACGCACAAGTACATTTCATTACAACCCCAATTCACAGAAATCATCGTCGCTTGCCAATGCTTGCACCGATTTCCATGGCAATTGTCTCAATAGATGCCCATCTTCCTCCACCTTTTTCTCATAATTTAAGGCTTTTATGGACAAGGCTTGTAGCAATTGCTAACAAGATTATTGTGCCAAAATAACCCAAAATAGGTCGCTTGGCCTTAAATGGTCAATCACTAGAGATTGAAATCTAATTTGAACCAAGAAACCTTAGATCCGACCTCAGAGGTGGTTGCCCTCCATTGTTGACGTTGGGCTTGCACATCTCTACGACACATGACTCCAACTTTCTTATAGTAGAAGAACTTTGGTCACAGGGGGGAATTGGAGTGAATAGAGTGTTTTTTTCAAACTCTAGTTATGAAAATGAAGGAAATCAAAAAAATTGGCATGGAAGAAGTCCATGCTTAGGAATGGAAAACATCAAGAGAACTTATGGATGCTAAATTCTTGTGGAAAAACCTATGTTTCATTGGGTACCATGAGATATATGATTGGTTGTTGTGAAACCACCACATGACATTAAACTATATTATATACAACTTACCAAGTTCAATACCAAGGTAGAAATGTGGATTCAACCCTTAAAGGCATGGCATCCATTTTTGGGCACTTTGAGGCCTCCGAGCTGACCAGATCTAAGTAGAATCTACATGTGTAATAGATTATCCCACTTCATAGACTTCACTATAGTTCGCACGTCAAACTCCGGCGCACAGAAGAAGAAGAATGCCGGTTCCCGAAGGGAACCGGCGTGAATAAAGTGTCTGTTCGTTCCATTGCTAAGACCATGCCCACCGGACAAGGAATTAGCGAACTGGAACTACTTCCCCCTTTCGAGGGTAGACACTATGTAACGAGTAGCCAGAAACCAACCAACAACGACCAACCACGACCAAACTAACTAAACAACAAAAAGCAAAACCAAAACAGGCAGCCAATCAGGAAGAGACAGAGTGGCGAAGTTCCTAAGGGGGGTCTTGCCTATCAGGGAGGACTTGGTTGTTTTCGATTTTGCGTTTATGCAGTAAAATAGACATGGCATGTTGAATAGCGATGGTGTTGATATTTTTAAAGGTAGTTTTAATTGTATCAATGGATATCTTGAAGGTATCTTCGAGAGTTTTCATAGATGGGATAAAGGTGGTGGCACGAGCGCCAGATGTGATAACAATAAGGGGGTCCACATTCCAGCCGAGGGCAATGATGTCGTCTATGAGGGGTTGGTATTTATCTATTTTGTTTTGTATTGTTTCCGGGGAGAATCTATCGTTGCAATATGTAAATTCGATGAATTGAATGGTGTAGTCTTGGTTGATGTTCTCGGGTGGTGGGTCGTTGTATGGTAAACCTTTGACACAAAGAATGTCCGGTTTGAGCCTAGCGTTGCAATGACATCTTTGGGTCATACATGAGCATGGAAGTAGCCATGGGGGGACCGTGTTTTCTTGTGGATTGCTATTAAAAGTCTCCGGCGCACATTCTTACCACATTCGTCGGAAGCGCACAAATCCTTGAAACTTAACTTCACTTGTGGATCAAACAGAGATAAAGTATTGGTCCCTCAAACTCGCAGAATACTCCAAAAGTGATCACCTATGGGCCTATTAAAGGGTTAGAGAGTTAAAGGATCATCCCTTAAACATCAAAAGGTGCCACTCGTGGCCACAATATTCTACAAATGTATGGCACTATTGTATCTGAACATGATAAGGTTCACATATTGAAACGACCTCCAAATGAAGGATGAATCCAAAGCTGTAAGTCTGGCTAAAATTCAATACATTTTTTATATTCTACAGAGTAAAATATGTGCCTGTATATACAGTTCCTGACTGACAGTTAAGGGTTAACCCTTAACCGTTATTGGAGGATCATATATGTGGTTACATATTTTACTCTTAACATACAAAAAATGTATTAAAATTTAGCAAGACATACACCTTTGGATTGAAGAATCTTCAACTAACATCATTCATTTGGAGGTCATTTCAATATCTAAACCTTATCATTCTCAAATACAACACCATACATGTAAAATACATGACCACTTTGCAACTTCCCAAGCATGTAGTGGGTGCAATAATGATCTAAATTAGAATTGTCATGTGTTATTAAATCAGGCTCAACACAAATACAAACGCATGTAACCACTACATACATCAATTCTTACACCCTGTATGTCAAATACACAAAAAAAAAACATCGTATTGCAACCCAAATGTGGCTTCTCAGACCTTTAAGGGTTAAGCTACATGGATACAAAACTTAAGATATGTACTTCAGGGCTACATTTCTCCCCTGAATGAAGGCGAAGTGTACATGATGCGGTTTTTGCAATATGGTTGTTGTTAGCCACTTGCAAAAGACAGCAGAGAGAGACATTTGGTTGCCTCTGAATCTCGAAACCTAGACAGCAACCGAGTTCGCGAGCAGGTATTGTTTTGTTTAGGGTTTGCGGTGCGCGGCAGCCTGGGTTTCATCTTTGTTCCTGTCAAGATGTCGTACGATGACGTCGAGATCGAGGACATGGAGTGGAACGAGGACCTCCAAGCGTTCACGTATCCCTGCCCCTGCGGCGACCTCTTCCAGATCACCAAGGTACGTCGGCGCTCGCGTTTTCATGCTAGGATTTGGAGGGGTTTAGTGCCCATGCCCCTAAGTTCCATTCGAAGATTGTGCGAGACGGGTTTTGTTTTTTTCGCGGGATGTTTGCTTGGTCGCCGTTGTGTTCGGTAGCGGCAATTGGGTTACGAATGAACCCTAGTTTGGGAGAATCCTGGATTAGGGTTTTGATTCTTACGTCTGTTGCATTGATTGCAGGCGGATTTGAAGATTGGCGAGGAAATTGCGCGATGTCCGAGCTGCTCGCTTTACATCACTGTGGTTTACAATCCGGTGCGTTGTACTTTTTCTTGAATTCACATGAGATTCTTTGTTTATTGTACCCAGAGTTTTTGGTTAGCAAGAGTGAAATTTGACGTTTGGAGGATTTGTTGGTCGCAGGAGGACTATCAAGATGCCTCCGCGTCTTCTTCACAAACTCTGACAGCATCCAAGGGGGCTTCTGCCATTCAAGTTTCGTGATTGGAAGGGGCGGGCGCAGTTGTATTGAATTAAGCCAAGCTCATCGGGTGCACCTGTTGCGGGAGTTGCTCTTCTGATTGCGATTCTGCAAGTGCTGCGAAGGAGCAGCCAGCGTGGTACACATCGGGACTTGGTATTTTAGAACTTGCATCGCATCTCTGTACCTTGGATAGAGTAGCGAACTTTAGGGGACTTGTGACAGAGCTTATGTAGTGTTTTTCAAAAAGCATGGGACCACGAAGCGAGTATTTCGTTAGAGGTGGAGTATGTTTTGAGACATTGCATGTTTGTTTTTTTAGACTAGCTAGGGTCAGGGATACCTGTCCCGAAAGATTTTGCAGGTGAGTTAGAGGGGTCATAGAAAAGATTTCGGGAGTATGCAATGCTTGAGCGGTATGATGAGGAGATCAAATTGATCTCACATTTTTCTCTAATTTAATTATCTGAGATGCATTATATGCTGCTGACTGAATGTATTTTTCTCTATGGTCGGGCGTGGTTCTCTGTACAATTAAGGTTAACTAGTTTTGCACTGGTCACTGGACGAGTTGTCGTTGGGGTTGCTCCACTCTCTAGTATGAATGGAACTGAGTGATGTAGAACCGGGTTATTTTATGATCTGGGGCTGCCTAATGAGTTCCTTATTATTATGACATGGCTAGAGATGGTGATCTGTTGCTGGTCTGGCAGGCACCTTATCAAGAATGGGAGATAGACGCTGCTTTTCAAGCCACCACCTGAGATTCGATTGCTTCGCGATGGGTTTCAGCTGAATAGTTTGAGTACTGACGATTCAAGACATGGTCTAAAACTCTTGACCAAAAACTGCCCAGGTTGGAAGTTTTCAGTTCCGGGCATGTCATGTGAACGCTCAAGGTTTAAAAACGGTTGACCTCCCCTGCAACCCCGGCTACGTCCCTCTACCATAGCTCATCCTCCTCCAGAAATGAAGCTTCTTCACGCCAGATTCTTGTAGATATGAAGGTTTGGGTTGCTTTGGATAGGATCAGTTTTGACTACGCGCGCTGAATACTTTTCGTAATTTGTGTCTCTTGTAAGAAAGCAAGATAAAAGACGCGATGTCAGCTTGGTATAATTTCCGAGCCTCCACATATCGAACACCGCGGAGACGAAGAAATCATTCAAAAAACGGGAGAGGACAATGTGGGAATGCTGCGGACAGCGAAAACCATCACCGCGCACGATGACTTAGAATATGAGATCTGGCAACCGGTTCATCGGTCAGGTAACAGTGGCGATGGTTGCTTGAAGCGCCTTTGATGTCATTGCCAGTGATGAAGGGTACGTCAGTTTAATCGACCTTGATGGACATGGACCACATCGCACGACTAACAGAGGACCAGACCCTGTCGCTCATGCTGACCTCATTGCTAGACGTATACTCAGCGACCTCGAAATCCATTGACAGCACCGAGCAACACGATGATTACGACACCATCAACCTTCAGAAGCAGACCACCGAGCAAGTAGCTGCTGCGTGTGTGGACGAGCCGCACAAGCCGGTGGAGAATCTCATGGTGAACCCAGACCTCGCCGCCGACGTCTGTGGGGTCGTTGACCACGACTGCGACGTCGTCGAACTCAAACGGGTGTTAGACGACGATCACATCCCGGGTGAAGGGGGGTTAGAGATTCTGGACAGAGTGGAAGCGCTTCAGGAGAAGCACGCGTTCGCGACGCGCAGGGCGAAGGTCCTGGAGCTCAGCCTGGGGGACCTCACGGAGAAGATCAAGACGCTGGAGTGCAAGATCGACCTCCAGGAGCGGCAGATTCAGGACGCGCAGAACCGGCAGGAGGAGCAAGACGCGCTCCTTCTCGCGCCCATGCGCAGCATCTACCTGCGCCACTTCCACGACCAGATTCGCCAGCGCATCTGCGAGAAACTGTCCTCCACCCCCCTCCACGCCAGGCACCAGAGAGCGCTGCGCCTGCGCGTGTACGAGGAAGTCACCGACCACCACTACGGCGTCGACCAGACCTTCGACAACAACCTCTGGAGCTTCATGCAGGAAACGCACAGCATCTCCCCGCAGTTCTTCGACAAGACCACCATGTGGAACGCCTTCGTGGATGAGCTGCTCAACGACACCGACCTCACGGCGTCGCTCGGCCTGTCCCCCGCGTCCATCCTCGTCACCAGATTCGGGAAACCGGACTCGGATTCCGCAGCTGCAGCAGCTCCTTCCCCGCGACGCAAGCACATCTTCGCGGAGCTCGTCACTCGTCAGGACGAGCAGCAGTGGCCCGCGTACGCCGAACTCTACAAGTTCCTCTTCAATGCCGAACCAGAGTCGACCTCGAACTTCAAGGTACACCGTTCCGTGAATATAGTGTAGACCAGGCTATTTGAAATTTCCTACACTAATTGAAAATTTACATGCAATTTTCACATTTTGAGTTATCGGTTTTGGGTTGCTTCATGCACCAATTCATAAATTAACCATTTTCATGCACTGTTCCATGCATACTCTACTGGTCGGAATTGGGTGGCCGATCAGAATTGGGTGGCCGATCAGAATTGGGTGCCTCTACCTTATATGTACAAGCATTTGATACAACAGTAATTTCATTATAAGAGGCAGGTGAGGTTGGAACAAATCTTCACTCTTTACAACAACAACAGTAGCTATTGTGACATTGATTACCCACCCTTTCCATTATAACATCTGCTTACTATAGCAACCTCTATATACATAGCAAGAAGAACAAACAAGGTTGTTGTAAAGGGAGCCAACTGTAATTCTCTTCTTTCTTGTTTCTATAT
Source organism: Bryoerythrophyllum caledonicum (assembly GCA_963971425.1). Lineage (NCBI taxonomy): Eukaryota > Viridiplantae > Streptophyta > Bryopsida > Pottiales > Pottiaceae > Bryoerythrophyllum > Bryoerythrophyllum caledonicum. The sequence continues at coordinate 18,082,575 of OZ020518.1, read as the reverse complement.
GCTCTTGCGTGTTTTGTAATTTACTCCATTTTGAGAAGTGAATTTTTGTAAACTAGGTTATGATAATGAACTTAATTCAAAAATTAAAAGTCAATTGATAGTCAATAGCACCTTATTATTTAATTTTGAGAACATTTCAGTAATTAGTTCTGATTTCTAGAAAATCATGCTCTGGCTTACTTGAATAAAATTTCTTGTGTTTTTGGTTTATGATTCTGGAATGAAAATAACTACTGAATGTAATTTCGGATTTTGAGATTCTTTACAGCAACACCAGATCCATCAAAAGTGAATATAACCATGTTCGTTGTGACACATTAAGTGGATTTTGTGATAAGTATTTGGATTTTCGTTTTAATTATTTGTATTAATATAAACATTTGACATCATATAGATAGTGGTGGTAAAGAGTGGCAACTTTGCATAGGGAAAAATTTCATCTTGTCAAGAAAAACCTAGAGTGCAAACCTTGTAAAAGCAAGGTACAAGAAGATGATTGAACGTGTCTTAAATGTTATATTCTTCCAATCCACGAAGTCAAAAATAAGATAACAAATTCAATATGTTCCTTTAGTAGTACATGACAAGATCCTATGGTTTGAAGTGGAATGAGAGTACTATTTGTGATTGTGTGACACAAGTCATCATAAGGTTAGTTCTAAATTTTTATTTTTTCATGAACATGATTTTTGTCCTTTAGGGGTTAAGTATAATTCCTCACATTGAAGCCTAATTTTTTTATTTTTTTTGAATGGAGCAATGGAAGGTCTCAAAAGGCAATATTAGATGGATACCTCTCATCATGTCTCTTGGGATGTAACGGGTTGAGTAAGATCTTGGTTTTTATAAATTTAGTATTTGTTGGGAATAAAAATGATAAATGGTTAGTGTAGATAGCACTATTAGCAATTATAAGTGTAACAATCCATTTATTTAAAGTCAAGTGTAGATACATGTTGTCCTCAACAGAGCAAGGGCAGTACCAACGTGATACCATGTCGTGGTTGTTGTGAAGTAAGTAGGAACTTGGGGAACTGAATTGTTCTATTGGACAAGATTATCAAATACATGTACTTGGACAACTGAGTACATATATTCAAATGTACTCTATATACTTGTACTAGCATCCTAAACCCTTAACACCACAAATAGTAGTAGCTCTCATCATCCGCAATGTGGGCAAAGTCCAGAAATAACTACAAGTGGATGATTGTGTCCCACACCAAATCGATGGCATTTAGCTTGATGTGCGCCAGGTTGTGAAGAACATGCGTCTGTACTCGGCGGAAGCATGGTGCCAAGTGACGAAATGTTCTTGGGTGGAACGTCAATGAGATGTTATTTTAGGGTTTGAGACTATCTGACTAATTTTATCCAACAAATTCCAACACAAAATTGTCTGCAATCCGGACTGACAGTATTTAATCATATATGGAGATGTCTATAAAGATAGATGTAATATATTGTACATATAATACTTCTATTTTTATCTACAATGTTAGAAGTATCATATTTTAGTTTTATCTTGGATATTAGGATCTTCATCTAGATTTATATCAATCTAGTATATTGACCCGCTGTTCCCAACGGTAATGTAGTCTTAGGTGAGTTAATTAAAAATAATAAAATAAATGCCACATGTTGCTTCCTCCTACTTTATGATACCTAGGTGATACCCATAGGCCTTTTATTATATAGAAGATGATGTGGTAAACATTTTGCAAATTTTAACCATGTAGATTAGAAAATAATTGTAGTCAAAGTAAAAAAAATTGTCTTCCAAACAAACACTTGCTCCTTTTAAGGTTGATAAAAATATCTATCAGCATGGATATTGCAAACTCCTAATGGTTTGATTTACCTTTAGAGGCCATCAAATTATGTAGCACAATTGACTAATAGATATTAATGTTTGAATCTAAAAATAAAAGAATGATTGAACATCTTATAAGGTAATTCTAAAATGATAATAATATACCATAGCACCATAGCAAGTTTGCCACCCATAAAATTGATTTGAGAAAAAATAAATTAGAGTTCATGTCGTAATAAATGAATATACCAATTCTTTTCAATTAAAATCATCAAAAAGGATCCCATTTGACTTATAAATAGAAACTACCACTAAAATTAATATTTCTAGTTTTTGTTGTTAGTATTCTAAAATTTCCAACTATCTACTTCACCCTTTAATGCCGAGGGGTTGTTTTTGGATCAATTCTAGTGTTTTTTTGAGTATAGCTCCTTCACTATAAATTAGATGCACTTTTTTTTTTTGTTGGAAACATGTTTAGCACTAGTTCCTACTCTTCAAATGGAACAATTCCCACGCGCATTGGTGCAAAGATGGAACAATTCCCACGCGCATTGGTGCAAACATGGAACAATTCCCACGTGCATTGGTGCAAGCATTGGAGAGCTACCATGATTTCTATGAAGTGGGGCCAATATGAAACATACCCTGTGTGTAGATATTGTTGTGCATTATCAACAAGCTATTGTGCATGATCTAGTACGCTTGTGGATTCTCCCGTGCCTTGTAAAGACCTCCAACATTAAAGGGTTACTTTTTAAAATAAAAAATAAAAACAAACAAATAAACCCTGTCACTGTAATAAGCTCCTGTTAGTAGGGCATTTTCTAGACGTGATAATTTGCCGGTCTGTGTAGTTGAGAAAACGGGCGGATACTGTATAATGAGTAGAATATCATACGCAGAATGCAATGATACTTTTCAGGCTCATGTCATTAGCTAGAAAACTCCACCTTTTCGAAATATCATCCCACCCTAAAACCCTAAAACCCTAAACCTAAAATAAGGTAAACCCTTATTCCGGTGGCGTCCTTCAGCTCACCTTTCTTTACAGGTACAGTTTGGAGTTTTCTGTTTTTCCTGTTTGCTGACAAATGTGATTTGTAGAATGTCCCGAAAAGGCACTTCAGCTACGTTGACAGATTTTGCCCAACTTTCTCCATCCTCTCCGCCCTGTACAGCAATGAAAATAAAGAAACGATATAGGTTATCATGTTTGAAATAATTCCAAAGCATCAAACATAGGCTTAAACCTTAAATGTCAGTCCATACAGGCACGTATCTTACTCTGTAGAATATTAAAAATGTGTTAAAGTTCAGCAAGACTTGCTAAATATGTTTTTCAATATGTGAAAATACAACACCATACATGTAGAATATTGTGGCGTTCAAGGGTTGAACCTTCTGGTAAGCGAAGACATTCATGTGAAGGTAAAGAAGGTGGCTTACTTGCGAACACAAAATCTGAATTCTCTCCCTCTTCTCATGTCCAACTCTCCCTCCTCCAACTGCAGCATCAATAAGTTGGACAGTAAGTCTTCAAGATGGCAATTGATTTTGCAAAAGTGATAGAGAAGAAACAGGGGGGGTTTGGAGAAGAGCAGCAATAAGTATAACAAATATACCTAGGAAATCAATATTCGAAATTGGCCAACTTACTGGATCTGCCCCATAGATAGACTCGTAGCAAGCTGAAGACAAACATTTCATAGCACAATTTTCCTTATCTATCGCTGATGCTTTGCACGCTTCACCCCATAGTCCACTGTCAATGCAGCAAAGGTCCAGATTGTAAGCCACCAACCTTCCAACTAGAACTGATAAAACAAACCCAGGTCAGTCGAGGAAAAGACGCTTAGATAAGAGACAGAAATGTCAAGTGTTGCCACACGTGAATACTGGAAATAGAGTGATGAAAACCTACGACGTGTTTGGAAGGTATGTGTGATTGCAAATGATTAAAGAGCACATCAAGGTCGCATCCAGTGAGCTAGTTCTTGGAATAATATGGCGAATGTAAGTTAAAGTATGCATCAATATGGAGGAAGACAGGTTGCAGACTTGCCTACATGTCAATGTCTTGATAACAGACGGACATCCGCTGGCGATAAACTTTCTCTTGCCATTTCTGCAAGCAAGAAAACATCGATTTCACAGTGAGCTCTTCCTGTAATCGATAGTAGAACCCTAAACATGACAAGTCACAATAATCTACATTTCAAGATACCAAGCTCGAGCCATAACACTAAACAGCGCGATCAATAACAACTCCCTTCAAGGAAACTGTGCTGCAGGAATCTTTTGCCAAGAACCACAAAAGCTCGAATCCTTCTAAAAAAAATCACCCTAAACCCTAATTGACAGCGAAAACTCCGAAATAAACAAGCATCGAAGACGACAGACAGGGGATCGACCGACGTTCGCAGAGCACATACACTGAGAGGCGAGGGGCCGTAGTGGTAGCTGATGAGGAGCGCCTGAGCCGGGGCCGCTCCTCCGTCCATGACCAGGAGCAAGAGCAATGGCGCGAGCGCGAGGAGGAAGCGCCATCGCAGCTTGGACGACGCCGTGATTGTTGTCATGGTTGCAAACCCAACTCGAAGCGCGTCGGGAGAATGAAACCCTAGCGCACTGACTGACTGACTGACCGACCATGAGCAACCGGCGATGGCGATCCTGCCGCACGCAACCTCTGCTACAATCGCTTCTCTCTCGCTCTCACACACACAGCGATACTCGTCTGATACCACATCCATGATCAGGTGGTACTCGTCCAATACCTTTGTGATGTTAGGTGTTCGACGGGTAACGACTGGAAGAGAAAGGGTGCATCTGTCCAAGATTGCTTGATTGAGCACAGTGTTGTTATTGATTGTTTGCAGCGTCGACGCTCGCCATCGCCATCTCCGCGGTTTGTAGTTTGTGCTTCTGCGACCATGGTACGCCGCTGCCCGTCTCTCTTCCAATTTGAGCTACGGCGCGTGCGATTGAGTGGGTGGGTCAGGAGTCGGTGGCTGGTTGGGGTTAGGGTCTTGATTCGTTGCTTTGGTTTTTGTAGGGGGACGGTAATCTGGACGCGAAGATCGAGGCGCTTCTGAATGAGGAGAAGCAAATGCGCCTGGCTGCGGATGTGGCCGGAACGCGGAAGGTCGTGCTGGAAATTATCCAGTTGTGTTACGAGGCAAAGGCGTGGAAGACTCTCAATGAGCAGATTCTGCTCCTGTCCAAGCGGCGCTCGCAGCTTAAACAGGTAGGTACAGAGGAAATATTCAGCGGATTGCAGCCCTCTAAACTGTAATTAGGGTTACGTGTTAGTTTTTTCTCCATTACAGTACTCTCTGTGGCGGTGGTGTAGCGATCTTGAGGTTGTTGATAATGATAGACGGTAGTTGACACATCGGTGATGTGCAGGCTGTGACGGCGATGGTTCAGCAAGCGATGCAGTATATCGACGAGGCTCCGGATGTCGAGACTCGTATCGAGCTAATTGAGACTCTTAATACTGTGTCTGCTGGAAAGGTGCTACTTTCTGCTGGAAGTGTTTTTTGCTGTTGTAAATGTGGTTTCTCTGTTACTGATATAATCCATTGTTTGATGTGGGCAACAGATATATGTAGAGATAGAAAGAGCACGCTTAATCAAGAAGCTAGCAAAGATCCGGGAAGAGCAAGGACAAATTGCGGAAGCTGCAGATTGCATGCAAGAAGTTGCGGTATGTTCCCTTCTTCAATGAGTTTAATGTTCTTTGGTTGGTGGCATGCAATGTGTGGATGCTGGTGAGGTTTTGAAATTTATTGGTTGGTATTTATTGGTGCAGGTGGAGACGTTTGGTGCCATGGCAAAAACAGAGAAGATTGCTTTCATTCTTGAGCAGGTATGCTGACTATACTCTCTGTACTTACATTTGTGTGGATCGTTATTGATAATGAAGTGGTGGTGACAGGTCCGGCTTTGCCTCGATCGTAAGGATTTTATTAGGGCTCAGATATTGTCGAGAAAGATAAACCCTAGAAGTTTTACTGAAACGCCCAGGCAAAAGAAGAAGGCCAAAGAAGCGGAAAGCATCATAGAGGAACCAGCTCCAGATGTGCCGACACTACCTGAATTGAGGCGTATTTACTACGAGCTTATGATCAGGTTCGGGCTGTCAACGTTTACAAGGAGGTTCTAATGTTGAGGAGACATGTTTCCTTCGTAGGGTTCTATTAGAATATGAAAGGATTATCAGGCCCGAGTTCGAGAAACGTTAGTATTTTTCGATGGCATGTCATTTAAGGTGATTTTTGGCTCTGTGCAGATACTATGCACATAACCATGAATATTTGGAGATGTGTCGGTGCTATCAGGCAATATATGAAGCCCTGGTGAAGAATGAGGCGCAGTCTTCTGATACTGCTATGGCAGTGGAAGGGCAGCAAGAGTGGGTTCCTGTGAGTAGCTGAGGGCTGCTAGTTTCTAATTGATGTTCTTCTGTGAAGCATCTTTTGGAGGAATGTTTATTTTTATTACAATTTTTATTTTTTTTGCACTAATTTTTCGATAACTTGGGGTGGGGTTGATGTTACAGGTCTTGAGAAAGATCTGCTGGAACTTAGTTCTGGCTCCTCATGATCCCATGCAGTCCAGTTTAATGAATAGTACGCTCGAAGATAAGAAGTTGTCCGAGATTCCTAAGTTCCAGTACGTAACTTATCCGAGCGTTCTTTGCAATCTGATGTGTCCCGAGTTAAACTTACCGTATTAATGCAACTGTGTTGTAAAATTTTAGGGTCTAGGACATGCCAATAACGCTTGTAGAATATGATGTATCTGGAATAGTGTACTTTCCGGAAAAATCTTTGCAATTGAAGGTTTTCATTCCTGTAATTGCAGAGCGCTGCTAAAGCAGTTTGTAACAATGGAAGTCATAAGGTGGGACCGCTTTTGGGAAGACTACAAGACTGAGTTTGAGCAGGAAGTTAATCTCCCCGGTGGCTCGCTTGGCGAGCAGGCAGCTGAAGATCTTCGTCAGCGAGTTATTGAACATGTATGTATTTCTCATGAAGATTTGAGTCTTGCCTCCTTCATCAGAGGTAGCTTTCACTGTTTGTTTGGTTCCGATGCTTGGTTAGTGCTGGGCTAACTTTTAACATGATGTTTTGTTACAGAACATCTTGGTAGTTTCCAAATATTACTCAAGAATCACATTGAAGAGGCTCTCGGAACTTCTGTGCCTCACTGCGCAGGTATGCATATTCCCGTTCTCCTCAGTCTACTCTAGTTTATCTGCTATGTGTTGGTAGTCATTGCCATGTAAGGATCGAAAGAACAAAGCTGTCATGAGATTAGAAGTGTTCACTGACGCGGTAAGCTCCAGGCATTCTTGCTGTTATATCCTACGATGTCCTCTCTGGTGAGCACAGGTTGTATCACTTTTTGGCCGTATTCTTACCTCATGGTCACTTGATAGGAAACGGAGAAGCACCTCTCAGAAATGGTGGTGTCCAAGGCTTTGGTTGCGAAGGTTGACAGACCAGCAGGAATCGTCAATTTCATCAGCAAGATGGATAGCAACGATGTTCTGAACTCTTGGTCTGTCAACATTGAGAAGTTGTTGGATCTCGTGGAGAAGAGCTGCCACCAGATTCACAAGGAGACTATGGTTCACAAAGTCACTCTCAAAGTACAGTAATTTCTCCCCCCTTGTTTCTTTAGTGTAATGTGCGAGCAGTTTCAAGTGCTCTTTCGGTTCTTAGCTGTTAAGTTTTGGGAGTATGGAACAAGTATACAGTACCTACAACATGATACATACGGTATCCTGTCCAAATTTATGCTACTTCTGAGTTTTGCACTATTATCCGTGTTATTTGTGTTGCAATTTTCTGGTGTATTAAGAGGTATTTGAAAAGTTGCGTCTATCTACTTTTACCCTTAAACTGTATGGTATTGTATTTGAACATGATAAGATTCAAATATTGAAATGACCTCCAAATGAACGATGTCAATTGACGAATCTTTAATCCACTTGTGTAAGTCTTGCTAAATGTTAATACAATTTTTGTATTCTACAAAGTAAAATATGTGCCTATATATATTGTTCCCGACTGATGTTTAAGGGTTTAAATTTGTTCAGATCAAATATCACTAAATTCTAGATCCAAAGTATATTATCATAGTTATAATATAAGAGAGGATCACAAATAATCCAGCTTAGTTTAAAATTGGTTTGTTTCTCTAACATCTTCTCAATGAAGACTTGTAATAATGGGGTCTTAGAGCATCTCCATGCGGAGATAGAGAAACGGAACATTCAACCAATTTGGGGTTTTGCAAGGATAGAAAGTTGCACCCAAGACCTCAAACAGGGGAAATGTTATTTAATTTTAGAATTTTTTGTGCATGGCATAGAGAAATCTCCTTTGATGGGGGAGTGTGCCATTTTTTGATGTTGGCGATACACCCATACCCTCGCGACACGTGTCGCCGTGTCATTGGTGGCCTGAGGTCTAAGGTGAAAGCGTCTCTTCAGAAGAAAAAAAAATTGGAGCTTCCGGTGGAGCCAAGCCAACGCCAAACCCTAAACCACTCCTGGAGTGGAGAAAATTTTCCGTCCTAGCGGGGAAAATTCCATGCCAGGAGTGGAGATGCTCTTAGGATCTTGATCTAGTAATAATACAGAGGTTTGAGTGTACTACATTAAAATGGTATGTGTTATAGACAAGACTTTTTAAGAATACAAAACATTTAAACCGTACATTTGTTTACTTCACAACAACAACGGTTTTAAAACCACAACATAAGAACACTATAGAACATCTTGTACTAATTTTGACCCTACTAAGAAGAATCACTAATTAGTAGGCTTAAATACACTTCTATAAAACTACATAGATATCCATTAATCCCTAAAGCCCAAGGCAGTTTTACAACAAAAACACTCCAAAACTGCTCGTTCTAGTGCAATAAGTAATGAGGTAATCAAAACCTTTTATTTCTACATCTAACCTCAGGATCCAAATCAAGACTTATTCATCAACGTCCTCACAAAATTTCATAAACTTCGACCACAGTGATTGAAACCCGTTCTTTTTCTTCATTGCTTGAGTAGATCAGCACACTTTGACTACACTTGGTGTCAAATTTTTGCACTACACGAGGTCTGAAAACATTACCATCATGTTAATCATGATGTTATTTCTTAGTACACCAAGTTTTAGAGGTAGAGAAGGGGTGTAGCGTATTCAAAACAAATGTGCAAAGAGTGGAGGTTCAAAAATTGCCAATTCACGTTTTAATTTTTTTGTGAACTAAATATGTTTTAAAATGATGATCCGAATGGTCAATAAGAAGGTTTATACCACATCTTGTAGTAGAAAAAATAAAATGTAAGAAGTATGAAGATCGCTAAATTTTATGTGGAAAAGAAGAAGTTTTTTGGTCCCTTGCCCAACAAAGTGTGACAATATGTAAAAATGTTTGACTTAGATTATTATGCTATTTTCCAATTAAGACAAGAGATTTTTTTTGACAATATGAAAGGAAATATTATTATTTTCTTGTATTGGAAATCTCACATTCAATAGATTGTCCTAGCAAAAGATTTTGGAGTTGCACAATGTGCCCAGTCTCCCCACTTGAAATTCAAAATCCTATAACTTTTTCATTAAATGTCGGATTGAGGAAAAAAATTGGACTCACACGAAGCTTTTAGCAATGTCCATCTACAATAGAAGTTTCAAAAGGAATGTTATAAATTGACACCATAGGAACCTGCTTCGACCTTCAAGAGTCCCCCGAGGGGACTCTTGGGCCTTTAGGGGTTAAATTGGTGGAAATGTTGAAATGAATGAGGCAATTTGTTTAACATCAATCATGGCACTTTTCCAAGTTACAAAGGTTCAATAAAAAGAATGGAGTTTCAAATATATTAGCTAAGGTATTTTTTAATATTTAAGTGATGGTGGCAACATGTTAATATCTAAGTTACAGCTTGGCTGTATTAACTAAATAAATAAATTCTTAACATTAAATTTTACCTCCAAATTTCCAAAAACCAACCAATCATAGAAATGTCAATCATGTTAATCAAATATAAATAAAATGTCTATTTGTTTCACCACAAAAATGGATCATTTCAAATGCATGACTAAAATAACAAATTAATGGTTTTAAGCCCCTATGACAATATGAGAACAAGTTGTAATACACTCAAACCTTTAGAGCATCTCCACCCGCCCGCAAACCCGGTGGTTGGCGAGGGAGGTGGGGTGGTGCAATGTCCCACTAGAAAGCGGCGCCGGCGGCGAGGGATGCTCGGTTGCCTTCAGCCGAGCCTCCTGTACACTCTGCTGCTTGGAGTCGTCTCCCTTCTCTCAGACGACCGGCGACACACGTAAACGGCCAATTCATTCCAAAGTTGTGCATGAAATGTTGTGTATGCAACTAGGTGTGCGCGCAATAAAGTTGGGTGCAATGCACTCGGGCTTGTTGTGAGGACAACGCCATGTCTGCAAATATTAACCCTTTAATACCTAGTTGTGCTTTTGGTGTTGTTATTTTCACCGCGATCACTGATTGCCCATTGTTGTCGTGGTATTAGAACGTAGTTGGAGCTCCATGAGCTTTCTAATCAATCTCTTTGATCTTCAATTGATGCAGGCATTAACAAACTATAGTGATTTCCGTGAAGTGGGGTCGCAATGAAATGTATCCATTTTATAAATGATGTTCTACATAATCTATTACCCTTGTAGACTCTTCTAGTGCCTCATGGTCGACCTAGGCATTAAAGAGTTAATCCCTCCTGGACTTTCCCTTTGACGCCGTTCTTACTTTGTGTCTGCAACTGGACCAGGTCAGGAATATAGATGCTCTTACATTATCATGAGCTTTGGACCAATGAATCCACTATTACATACCAGCGTTGAAAGATGTTATTTGAGTTAATTTGGAATAATTAGGACCTTATAAAATATCACAATTACATAGATAAGCTTTGGATCTATACTAAATATGATGCTTAGTGTTCTCAACAGTAAGAACGATGCATCCATTGTTGTAACAATACTCTAGACTAAATACCAACTCCAACAGTTTTTGCCAATTCTGGAAGATAAAAAATTATAGTTGTTGACATTTAATGTAGAGTATTGACTATACATGTACTATATTATAGTATATACTATATATATCATAATGAGTTTACTCTATGTAGTATATATATGTACAATATATATTGCAATACTATATATATATACTATATATGTACTATATAATTCCCTAAATTAGTATTTTGTATATACCTTAGTATAATTATATTTACTAATGTGTATGTATTATATATGAATTATAGTAGGATAACAACTCTAATTATAACACAATAAAAAATGATACTACTTATTGGATTGCACTAATTATAGACTTTCAAAGGTAGGGTAATAACACCAATTATAACACAATACTAAACATCATTATTAATGTAGAATTTTGTGATCTTATAGAAGGTGACATAAAAGAGTATTCTATCATACATTGATAATTTTAAATGGAATAGTTTTGATGATGTATGTTGAAGAAACATTAAATTATTAATTTCAAAATACATGTGGTCTTTGATAGAAAATATAATTACCTGAGTTGCAAGTGGTAGTACACAAACTATTGTACTTAGTATTGGCAACACTAAATACAAACGCAACCACTAAATATCATCAAATGCCTAATTGTGGCTAACACTAAACATAAATCTAACATTATTTGTCAACTTTAGAATAAAATTGGAGTACCAAAAAAGGTCAAATGTGTACATTTGGTGTTCATTCCAAAAAAACTACGGGCAACAATTACTTTGCGGATTTGTAATTAATGGAAAGATGAGGTATAAGGTTTGCCTCCCCTAGCACGGTCTGACATTAACTACTATTTACCTCACTGTATAACAAACTCTCAATTCCATCTTATGTACAATGAGAGTAAGCTACATAGTAGGGTAAGTAACATTGAATGTCAAGCCACACGTAAATTGTAGTTAACATAGCAATACAAGACTACCTTTAGACAATTCCTAAGTTACCATATATCATTGCACTCTTACGGTGTCTCATTAATTTACACATGGACAAGTGTAATAGATGTACACTCGGGTGAAACCCAAATTTGCGCCTTGTGCAATTCCAGGGATAGTGTCCACATTGCTGCCAACTTTGACACCCTCCCCACGGCTGAAAATTGTTATTTTACCATGAAATTTAAGACACGGAATCACCTTTATGTTGAGAATATGTGTACCAAATTTCCAAGCCAGGAGATTTATACAAAAAAAAAATCCAAGATTTACCAACAAGGGGTAGCGGTAAGAAAAGTTTCACAACTACCAACTTTGACACCCTTCCAAGGATTGAAGATTTTTTTTTCCCATGGGATTATTGGAGTGGAAACGTATTCATGTTTATTACACATGTGAAAAGAATCAAGTCCAAAAGACCCACAAAAAAATGATATTCCAAATCTACCAAAAGGTGTAGTTGTGAGAAACAAAGGGGAAAACCGTTTCACAACTTCCAACTTTGACAGCCTCCTTAGGGCTGAGAATTTGTTTTTTCAACATGAAATTTTGTCACAAGATCATTGTTATGTTGATAACATATGTGGAAATTTTCAACGCCAAAAAATACACACAAAAATAGTTATACAAAATCTACTGACGTGTGTAACTACAATAACCAATTCAAGGACATGGTGAAAATGTTGAAATATCTTTGACACCTCATGCTTCCTCATTGAACTTATCCATATGACACAACCCTAATCATAAATGCAACTAATAACATCCAAATGTAGAAGTGTGGAGTTGTCACATCAAGAAGAAACCACTTGCATACACTTGCATACACGCATGACAAAGTTTTCCTCTCTAAATATCAACTGACCCCTATTGTATAAACTTAAGGGAATGTTGTGTATGGTTTGTGATCATTGAATGTTGGAGTAATGGTGAGAGCAGAGAGAAAGAGTGTGTTATGTGTGAGACATAGAATGGTGTGTAAGACATGGAGTGATGTGTTGCATGAGTAGTTTAGTCATGCTTGCTTATGCCCGTTGAGTGATGTGTATGTGGTCATGTCTGCTGCTTAAGCTTGCTAACATGGATAATTTAGTAATGAATGCTTATGCTTGCTAACATAGATAATTTAATGGCCATATTCGTTAAATTGAGACATTTCACGAAGTTTGAGACTTCCATCCCTACTACTGCCAAGTTCAAAGTCACTCATTTGAGACTCTAAAATGTCTCAATATAATGAATATGGCGTTTTTAGTAATGCATGCTTATGCTTGGTGAGTAATATGTGTGATTATTCATAGTAGGCTGAGTGATGTGTATGTGGTTATGCCTAATGGACTGAGTGATGTGATTGAGTGATTGTTGTTGAGTGGTTGGTTATGTATGAAATTATTAATGTTGTTAATGAGAGTTTAAAGTTTTGTTATCCTAGTAAAAAAAAGCCGGACATATTTCAAATGGCAATTTTAGATGAAATTTGTGGACGTATAAGAAGAAGAAGAACGCCGGTCTCCGAAAGAAGCCGGCGTGAATAAAGTGTCTGTTCGTTCCTCTACTAAGACCATGCCTATCGGACAAGGAGTTGTGGACGTATAATATATAGGAGTGAGGGAGAGAGTACTCAAGTTCAAATTGCAACCACTATCGGTGTTCCCGTTAGAATAATTTAGAGGTTGATGAAAAAATTTAGAGAAGATGGAACTTACAAACACAAACCTTGTGGTGGGAGTCACACTACAAAACTTAGTGATAGAGATGTGCGTAGTGTTTTGCGTTACTCAAAAAATAATTGTCCCGCGTCAGTATCAAAGATTGCTAGTATATGCCCTGCTCCAGTGTGTGTGGACGTACCATTCAAAGGCTCTAACATAGAAGTGGCATTTTCAGACAATTGCAGAAAAAAAAACCTTTTTTGACACCTCGTCACATATACCAAAGGCTGGATTTTGCTCAGAAGTATCGTGGATGGAGCGGAGAAGGTTGGGAGTGTATTATTTGGACGGATGAATCTACTTTTGAAATTGGGAAAAATTCGAGACAAATTCATGTTTGGAGAACTACATATCAGCATTATTCATCAAATTGTATAGTTCCTACTTTTAAAAGTGGATGAACTACCTTGATTTGGGGTGCATTTTCTGGAGGACAAAAGTCAGAACCTGTTTTTATGCTTAAAAATCAACGTGCTGCAAAGGATTTTGTGGAAGTGGTTTAGGAAGGGAAATTATCTCATTTCATGGGTAAAGTTCCATATGGAGTGCTCATGGAAGATGACGCACCTGTCCATGGCAACAAAATATGTGAAAAATGGAGACAAACAAGCCTCCTTGAGAAGGTCAATTGGCCTGCAAACTCTCCCAATCTCAATCCAATTGAGAACATGTGGAAGATTCTAAACGATGTAGTAGAGCGTGACTAGGCATGTCCTAGAAACATAGATGCCTTAAAGGTAGTTCTTGAAAGAGAGTGGAAGTTAGTTATAATACAAAGCTCCTTCAATTATGTCATTCTATGCCCTTTAGGTTACAAGCAGTGATTGACGCTAATGGAGGACATACTTGTTGGTAGATTTTGAATAACTATTTTTGTGTGTATTTTTTGGCATTAAAAATTTCCACATATGTTATCAACATAACAATGATCTTGTGACAAAATTTCATGTTGAAAAAACAAATTCTCAGCCCTAGGGAGGCTGTCAAAGTTGAAAGTTGTGAAACGGTTTTCCCCTTTGTTTCTCACAACTACACCTTTTGGTAGATTTGGAATATCATTTTTTGTGGGTCTTTTGGACTTGATTCTTTCCACACGTGTAATAAACATGAATATGTTTCCACTCCAATAATCCCATGGGAAAAAAAAAATCTTCAATCCTTGGGAGGATGTCAAAGTTGGCAACTCTGAAACTTTTCTTACCGCTCCCCCTTGTTGGTAATCTTGGATATCTTTTCTTGTATAAATTTCCTGGCCTGGAAATTTGGTACACACAAGAGTTTTTCTGAAGGTACTCAGGGTTTGAACCCTGACTGTCACCCCAAAACGCTGAATTGGGTTGTACACCTGAAAGCCCACTTGTTTTTGAGAAACATGGTGGTTTGGCTAACTTTGGGGTTTATTCCATAAATTATGATCCTTTGTCACCCAACCAACATGCTACACGGTTAATCATCTAAGCACACTCACTGTCCAAACATAGATGCAAGGTGGCATTGGTGACTCCAAATTACTAATTTGGTTACATTAGCTTGCACCATGCGCGTGGCCCATAAAATATGGAGGGTGAGAACTTTCACCCTGCAAATATTGCCGTATTTATATCTCACCCAACTTTGGTGAGTAGAGAAAGACACAAGGTCCTCAAAAGATGTTGCACCGGGTCTTTTTGGCTGACACAAGATAGCCACTCTTTAAAACTCAGACTTTCAGGAAAACTCTATTTTCTCAACATAAAGGTGATTCCTTATCTTAAATTTCATGGTAAAATAACAATTTTCAGTCCTGCGGAGGGTGTCAAAGTTGGTAGCAATGTGGACACTATCCCTGGAATTGCACAAGGCACCAATTTGGGTGTCACCCCACTGTACATGGAGGTACTTACATTCAACAATGACAAGTTAAGGACCTTCTCCTTATCCTGTAAAACACAAGTTGGAGGATACTATTTTATACAGTAGTCATCTTCTATAAATGCACTTGTATCTAATTTCTTAGTTTATGATTGAGATACTCGGTACTTGATTATGGAACAAAACATTATCAAAAGTAGCAAAGTACACATGAGGCTCAACATGTTGCATTTGCACCCCAACCGGCCTCCTGCGAGCCAAGGTTGCAACTTAAAGCCCTAACGTGTCTAGCTCAACAAAATGTTGGATTAGTGACCCAATAGTTTGCAAGGACTCCCTGAAATTTAACTTTTAAACCTTTTCCAATGAAGTTATCCATACACCGCCACCATCTTTATATTATCACCAAAACTCTTAAAGAAGTCTTTTCTTCTTTGAAATTTGATCCTTCTAATCTTGAGGTTTTTTTTGTCCTTTTCATAATATGTGTAGGGTTTTATGATTTCTTGTATTGTGTGATTTTTAGCACTTTGACCTTGAGCGCATGATTTTTAGTGCTTCAAGATTGTGTCATCATGGTAAATGTTCCTGCACGTGACCTCCTTGATTTGATGCTCTAAATGCCTTCTTAAGTAAGACAAGAAAATAGGCGTGGGAAGACGAAGGTCAATAAAGAGTTGTTAGAGGATAGTATTAATTATTGTTAGAATCTGTTCTTAGAAGTAATGGAGTAACGCTCACAAGCCTTGTGAAGAGAGAGGCATTGACTAGAATTTGCAGGGAAGATGAATGCGGAGTTTCTTGAAGAGCCTCAACTAGATTGGCAGGAGTGTATAAACAAGTGGTTGAGAATGAGGGTGAAGTAAGGTAAGTGGCTCTTGAACCGACACTGTTTCTAGAACCGACCCCCTCTGGAAATGTACATTGCAGGTACATTGAACAAAGCAAAATGTACCTTTGAGTTAGAGGACGGTTTAAGAAACAGGTCGGTTCAAGAGCCACCTACCTTATGTGGTAAAAGACAAGAGCAATACCCATGAAGTGGTCCTAATAGAAGATTTCTGACAGCATGATTGGAGATATTGCAAGATTTAAGGTAAAATTCTCTTCATACTAAAATATATTTTGTATGTTTCTATGATTGTTGAAAAATTTGTTTATTTTTTGAGTATTCAAATAAATAAATCACTTCATGATTAAATTTCAATGAAAAATGAGTATCTTATATAAGTGTGATGCTAAATGTCACGTTTATTTTGTCCATAAAATATTTCTTCTGAAATTAATAATATTTTTACATGCTTGCATATGATCTTTAAGTGTGCTTCATGGTATAGATCAAGGGACTCACATAGCTCAGGAGGAGATATACGACTTAAGTGATGATGTGGAAGAGTCTATACCAAATGTGACTTCCACAACAGCCACTTCCAACGCTCCAGTTTCTCCTTGATCAAGAGGAGAACAGTCACATGGTGGGCAATTGAACAAGAGTACAAAGAAGCGGAGAAGGGAGATGATTGCAGGTGATAGAATTTCAAGGATTTATTATTCACATATTCATTCTCTTATAACTTCATCCTCTATTTAGGTTTGTTCTAATTTTCAAACAACTATAGCCTAACATTGCCAAATCACATAATCATATAACGTGCACTAATATGCCTTGGCTTTAGGAAATTGCATAGCTCACAATAGATGTATAACCAACAACATGCTATGGTGATCTCTGCCATTTATCAACTCCAGAAGTGTTTTTCTTCAAAATATGCCATTTGTTCTTCAAAGACATGATTTATCACAAACCTCCCTAAATTCATTGAATTATCAAACATCATGTCATCTTCATCTTGTGGTGACTTCTAATTCTTACACAAATAAGCATGGATTGGATAATCCAAATCATCAAAAAAGTATAGTGTGCACATCTTTCCTCCTCCATCTACAACTCGCATCCGCAAGAGAGCTCGAAGTCTTTATTTAAAATATTGTCACAAGATGTGGCGTCGAGGACCGTTATTTCATGACACATTCTGTATAGACTGAAACTCAGGAAAGGGGCGACTTTAAATTACCTCAAAGGAGCGAAAATGAACCACAGCAAAGTCAATCACAAATTAGTGAGATGGTGTAGTAAAAATTTCACGAGATCTGAAAAGGTTTCAAGCTGCACCTTCCAAAAAAAAACTTACAATTTGTTGTAACAAAAATCCGGTGCGAGTCCTGTGGGTGCTTCAGAAAAAGGCTTTCTGCAATTACAACCCCTGCAATTACTCAAGACAAGGCTCTACTGTACACCCCTCCAAAGATTCACAGAATGGAATCAGACACACTGTGAACTCTGTGGCTCCAAAATTGTTGAGGAGCAACTCTGCCGCTCATGCGAATGTGCTCCACCACTCCTTCCTTCCTCACCGTCTCTGCCAGGAACACAAGGTGATCAGCTTTACCTTCTCCACAAGCAAATAACTTCACTGTATTATCAACAACACAATATCCAACCTTGACGTGCCCAGAATGCACGGCGTGGTCTCGTCCTCTGCCACTCTAGCATCATCTGATCCATCCCAAACGCTTACCGGTTCATCATGATTTAGATATAGTTTTACCATTATATCTTGAACTGTGAAGTGTGGCAAAGGTGCCATGAGTCTTGACCTCATTTTTCTACAAAGAAGTCATGAAACATCACTTTGTTCAGATTTGAAGCAAGTTTTTTCGGACAGTGTTGAGGATTTACCTTGCAAAGAGCTGGTGCAGGTAAGCAGAGGACGACTCGATACGGTTGCATGACTATTTGGCCCTTCATTTTCGGCAGCTTCATGAATTCTACAGGATTCTTTCTGGCCTTGAAAGGTATCAAGGATTGTGTCAGTGCCTGGGATCCAAGAGCGTGACAAGTCGTCATACTTTCTGTCGGTCCCTGCACCAGATCATGGCGGTGAATTTCGTTCCTACTCTCCGGTTCACGCGCATCTTTTCCTTCGTCCAACTGAAGAACCACTGCTGTCACCTGAAAGAACAATAGATTCATTTCACTTCCAGCGCACGAAAGTGTTTTAGAAGCCACACCGATGGCGATGTGAGCTGACCGAGGAAACAAGAGTGCAATGGCTTATGTGATGAACGGGTTTTCAAGAGCAGAAAAGTTCAATCTCCAAGTGGTGAGTACTAGAAATGAGGTAAAGGGTGTGAGAACGATACCTGGCAATCTGGACCCTCGGTTTCCATGCAATCTTCAGACTGAGGTCTAGACTCTGTGTGAGACGCTGCTGGCCAAGGCTTGAAAGCACCCTCCATGCACGTGTGCTGCTACCACAAAAACATGAGTAGAGTCAGGAACAAACGCAAGGTGTGATGATATCAAGCATACGGGTGTTGATGAAACTCTACCTGGAGCCAGAAGAAGAATCCTCGCAGTAGTGCCAACTTCACAGGCGGACTTTGTGCCTCTTCTAACTTGAAAGCGAAGTCTGCACGTCAAACGTGGAGATCGCTTCAGTTAACACACACAGAGCCTGCACAAATTCTTTTTTTGTAGGCATGAGATTTGTTTATACCTTGATGGTGGTCCAGGTACGAGAAGCCTTCGTCTTCGGTGACAACATCCACAACTCGGCCGCGCGTCTGCCGGAGCTTCTGGACAGGTTTTCGGCACCTGACAGATTCCTCTAAGATGTCCAACTCTTTGGCGTCAAAAGGCTGAGCAAGTGCGAATTTCAGCTTCGTGCGATACTCTGTCCCTTGAGCATCACTTGGGCATTCCTGCACAATCTTCACTCATCACGCTCTGAACAAGATGAGCTCCCTAACAAATGTGACCATGAATCTTTCAGGATGTGTATGCTCACCAAACCCCGCTGCTCATCAGCACCACCATGTCTCATGTTATGAGTGAGCTCACTTTCGGAGACAGAGCTTGCTCTATTTGCTGAATCAACGGTGAACTTTCTCCTCGGACCTGCTTCATTACTGTTGACAACGCTGGGATTATTGTCGCTGAGACTGGTAGCAGTCTCTGGTTCACATTTCACTCTCGAGAAAGGACCGGACGCGGAAGACACATGTCCTTGTCCTACTTCGAGTTTTCTTCGCTTCGCTACTTCCACATGTGATCCTCCAACGTCTGAAAATTCCCTCTTGACTCTCACTCCATCGCTCTGGCTTCTGGGAGCTGTATTTTCCTCCACAACGGAATTGTTCCGAGTTGTTGCTGCAGCTCCCGCTTCGTTCCCTGTTCTCCTCACCACAGCGCTAGGGACCTTCAACCTGGCGATAATGCCGCGCACATCGTCGCGGTTTCGCCTCGCGGACGACGCCTCCACTTGGATGCGTTTCGGAGGCATGGCGCCACGCATTTGCCCTCTTTTCCGCTTCAGCTGCGACTGATGCCAAGGAAAACAGACACGATGTCAGAAGCTACGCCTCAGATTATCCAGAGGATTGTCCTGTTTAGTGTGAGAAAGACGAACTAAAAGATGCCAAGCAGTTGATGATGGAATCATACCTGGACAAATCTCTTGACAAACTTCATGCCGATCTTTCCTTCGTGAAGTTGAGTGGAGGTCACTTCGTTCAACGTAAACTCGTCCGAGGAGTCGTCTGAAAAAGGCTCACCATGAGCTTGGGAAGATGATTCTTTCCACTCAAACCTTCCGCAGTTGGTCCAATCACGGCCCACCTTGCGCTCCGCGATCTCGTCCGGCCCCTCGCCAGTCCCGAGGTGCACAAGGTAGTCATGCACGTTCTGAAACCCGGCGTTCTTTGCCTTATTGATCAGCTGCCCTGTCGGCGCCTTCCCGCCTGCCTTCCGACACGGCCCACAGTTGCAGCTGCCAAACCAAACCACACACTCAGTATGGCACTCACACAATAGAGTTAATCGTGAAAGTCACCCGGAATCTACCCCTTCTTCTTCAGACGACTCCACATAGCTAGTAGATCAACAGACGAGCTTGGTGGTCGTATCCTTCAGCTTGGTGGTCTGTAAACTCAAGTCGAAGTGGTTCATTGGACTACTCTTTCGTGCCGGACACGAAGAGCGGCGACTCACCAATTTTCACAACCTGGGCCGCACCCGTTCCTGCACTTGGGGCAGAGCCATTTCACGCCTTCAGCGAGCTCTTCCATGACATTCTCCCCGTTTCTGTTCATGAGACAAGGGCCACAGTAGTGGATGGTGCACTCCCTGCACTTGGCATGATGCTCCACGGTCTTCTGGCGGCACCAGTGACACGTCCTGCCCAGAGACGAGTCGTAGAGGCGGCCGCCCTGAATCCGCCTGCCCGGATTCGGGTTCCTGTTCTTGGCTTCTTTCTGGCTCTCGTCCGGGGGCTGAGATCTGCGATGAGGCGGCGTTTCAACGGCTTCTTCCTCATCCTCGCTCTCTTCCGAGTCAGATGAAGAAGAATGCTCGGTCTCTGAAGATGCTTGCGCCTGGCTCAGGACGCCAGTCGGCGTACAAGTCAGCGGCGACTCCTCCTTCGCCCCGGTTCGTAACGATAATCGTGGAACTGGCTCTTTCAATGAGAAATCATCGGCTTGCGTCTCCACAGGCTCGCTCTTCACATGAACAGCCACAACGCTCTTCACAGGCGCATGTGACGTCTCCTCACATCCAAGAGGATGCGCCACCTCCTGCACCTCGGTAGTAGGTAAGCCCAGAGCGAGTTTCCTGCTCTGAACATGAGCTGTAGAGGGTCCTTCCACACATATCTCCACCTTCAGCACCACGGCGGGAGACACATCCAAGGCATCATCGCAAGCTTCAATCTTCCTGCTCTGCACATGTGCTGCAGATGGTTCTTCTCCACGCGCCTCACATCCGCGAGGATGCTCTACATTCTGCATCCCGGTAAGCGACATGTCCAAGGCTTCGAGTTTGCTGCTCTGCACATGTGGTACCTCCTCTCCACATACAACCCCTTCTCCACAGCTCTCCGGAGCAGATACCACCTTCTCTCCAAACTCAACAGCCGCTGCTTCCACTTTCACCACCTGCGCTGCAACTGTAACGGGCACCTCCAGAGCGGAGATCCCTGGTCGCCCATCATCCAAGCTCTTCACAGGCGCGACCAGGCCAGACACGGCATGGCACCCATCCACATGAGCCGCCTCGCCTCCCCGAAACACGCTGTCGCTGGTGACGCATGAGCCAGGGCTCACAAGCTCCCGCTTCACCAGCCTGGGAATCAACAGCCCCGGAAAACTCCCCCACCGCGACTGCACACCCATCTCTGCCTCCACCACCTCCGATCCACCGCAAATCACCGCATTGCCCACGCAACTCACGGGCTCCTCCTTCACATCTCCGAAGCACACTTCCCTCTCCCGTTTCACATCCCCCACATCAGGAGCTGCCCTGTAGACCTCCGACACCTCCATCACCATCCCCCTCTCTCACAAATGCCCCAATTCTCCACCTCCATCACCCACTTCCCTCCCCATCCCCATCGCACACGGAACGACCTCGTGAAGGGGGTTCACGCCTCCATCTTTGACTCACACACACAATTCCCTCCCCATCTCTTCACTTTTTTTGACGATCCGCATCGCACAATGCGCACCCAACACATCCAACCAACAACACCACCACAAGAGGCTTTACTTGCGCATCCTCCCCACACACAATGGAATCCCAATTCACTGTCTGCTTGTTCTGGCCGTGTGCGTCACCGCCGCCTCTGGTGGTTGCATTCAACCGATCACTAAACAAAGGGCGAGTTGCACTCACTGGTCACTAATCCCACTCACTAGTGTGATAACGCAGGTTAGTGTTAGTGAGATGGAGGGCGGACTGTCTGCATCGTGATTAGAGGGGCTGGAGTGGGTGTGGTGAGTCAGTAGTAACACTCGGCAAGAAGGCCAAAGAGATGGGATGGGATGGGAGTTCAAACTACTATAGATTGGGGGGTCAAATTGACCTCCTCGTTGGGAGTTACCCAAGTGGGGGCCGTCTTGATCGCATGGGGATATTTTTCTAGCCCTCTTATTTTGGGGGTTTCCGAGGCTTTTTTATACTTTTTGGGATAAATTTGGGGTCGACAGCCATCCTTTACTCTCTGGGACCTCCCCTTGCTATAATTAGGGCCCCATCCAAAAACAAAATAAGGGCAAGGTTTGGCCCCACCACCTCGTGGCGAGGGGATCAATTTGCCTTGGGCGGTGCGGAATGGGCGCTGGTGTATTTGAGGGATGGGGGGTTGGAGTGTGGATTAGTTAGATGGGGAGTTACTACATTACACCAAATATAGTGAGGATTCATAATTGATGTGGATCAGCCACACTAATTTTTATCAAGCACATGCATGTCAAAATTTGATTGGCTATACGATTTCAAGTATGTGTGTGTGTCAATCGCCGATTGAATGTAAACTTCCAACTAGTGTAGAAACTCGAATTACTCTAGCCCATACTAATTATTCGGTGTTGGGTGTAGTGAGTTGGGGGAAGAGGGGAGGGGAGGTTGATTTTGTTTTGGGAGGTTGGGAAGTGAGCCGTTGGGAGGGGGTTCCAGGAAAGGCTCCACTTTAAACGAAGGTGGCGGCGATGAGCTTGGGGGTATTTATGAGGCAGGGCTGCGGGTCTCTATTTTACTGTAGTGCTGTTCCATTCCATGAATGAGGAGTAATCACTGGCGTGACTACGAGTGAGACAGGCATTTCCTGTAAGTTATATGAATGGAATGTCCTGGAGGAGGCGGGGATTGGAAGTGGTGGGGTCGTTTCATTGATTAGGGCGTGACGTTCATTTCATCATCACTCGTATTGTATTAATTAGTACAAATTTGAAATGGGAGATCAGATTAGGGCCTACGTTTGTGACCAAGGGGAGACGGAGAGCATTGTGCATAGATTTTGGTCTTGCCCTCAGGCGCGCTCCACCTGGCTCTATGTGGTTAAAGTCCTTCAACACATTAGGGTAGAGATGGGGACTCCCTACCCTCCAGCAAGCTCTTTTCGCCGCTCGCCCCCCTCGTAAATTCCAGAAGATTAGCAGGTTCTGGTTGTTGCTCCGTGGCATCACCATCTGGACTCTTTGGATTGTTCGGAACGATTGGGTGTTTAATCAACACCGATGGACTCCTTATAGGGTCGAGAATGTGATCTGGCAAGGCCTCACTGATTATGGCAGGATTGCGTGGGACATGATTCGCACGGCCAACTCAGAGATGAACACGTTCAAAGTTGCAATTAATTTTGACTCCAAGTGGGGCTGCAACAAGGCTCTGTATGTGAGATTGGATAGTCGGGTTGTGTGGATTAGAGAGATTCAATAGGGGCTTTTCTGGCTCAACGTTGGCTGTTGTGGCGCTCCTGGTTTCTTTTTTGTTGGTTCCTCGATTTTTTGTAATTCAAACTCGTTATGTTTTTGTACCCAATTTTATTTTTTTAATTAGGGCCTATGAACATGCCCAGGGCGAATTGACCCCCTTGTTGGTACTTATCCGAGGTGGCCCCGTCTTAATTATATGGGGTCATTTTTCTGGCCCTCTTATTTTGGGGGGTCTAGAGGCTTTTTGGGAATTTTTTTGACAAATTTGAGGCCCACGGCCATTGTTTTCTCTATGGGACCCTCACTTTCTATAAATAGGTCCCCATCCAAAAACAAAATAGGGGCCAAGTTTGGCCTATCACCTTCTAGCCCCCTCGGCCCTCGGGTAAATACCAACAAGGGGGTCAATTCGCCCTGGGCCTACATAAATTGATTAGAGAAGTAGAAGAGGGTGACCCCACATGTCACCCCGAATCTTAAGGTCTTATGTTAGTAACTAGGACCACATCCACATGGTGACCTAGCTGGAAACCATCCGTCAGCTTTTTAAAAACTTGGGATTTTGCGAAAGAGCTTTAGCTTGCATGGAATAGGGCACAAGAGCATTGAATGCCATGCATCCCATTGGTGCAAAAAAAGGGAGTATGAGATTTTTAGAAGTCTATTTTTGTGCATAAATGAATTTCGCCATGTTCAGCACCATTGTCATATTGGCTTTTCTCATTCTCGGAGCACTTTCACGAAAACTTCATTGCCATTAGAGGTTTCTGAAAGTCCCTCGTGAAGAGGAACAAAATGAAAGGGGGGTGAGATCACAATCTATGAAAAGAAAGAATAGAGTTATCTTGAAAGTGTTGCCGAAAGAGGAAAAGCCAATATAACATTGGTGCCGAACATGACCAAAACATTATGCACGAGAATATGCTTCCAAAACTTTCACACATTTTTTTTTGCACCAATGAGATGCATGGCAATCAATGCTCTTGTGCCCTATCCCATGCAATCTGGAGCTCCCTTGTAGTACCCCAAGTTCCCAAAAACTTGAACGGTGGATTCTCTACACCTTTCCCAAGCCAAGTCACCATCTGCATGTGGTCCCAATTACCAACATAAGACCCTAAGATTTAGGGTAGTATACCATCTTAAAGAAAAACTTCTCAAGTGCAGGCAAGTTAGGCGTCAGGCATCTCAAAAAACTCTTCCTATGACACTCTAATAAATTTGAGATTTTTGATACTAGTAAGTACTATTATATCCTTTCATATTGTCTAGAAATATTTCTTGTATTTAGTCCAAAGTCAAAGATTTTTACACATTGCCACACATTGTTGGGCGAAGAACCAAAAAAACTTATTCTTTTCCACATAAAACTTTGAGATCTTCATATTTTCCCACTTTTTACTTCTACAATTATAAGACGTGGTGTAAGACTTCTCATTGACCGTTTGGATTCTCATTTTAAAACATATTTTGTTCCCAAAAAATTAAAATGTGAACTGGCACTTTTTGAACCTCCACTTCTTGCACAATTTATTTTTAATATGCTACACCCCTTCTCTACCTCTAAAAATTGGTGTACAAGGAGTTAATATCATGATTGTTAACCAGAGATTTGGACTCATTGTAAGGTCCTGGTAGTAATTTTTCGATGTTACGAAGTAGTTATGGCTAAAAAGTAAAATAGTGGATGAATCCGGACTGTGGATGAAACTATCCAGAATGACAATGGATGAAACTATTTGGACTTTGGGTGAAACTGTCCAAACATGGATGTCATCCGTCCGGACATTTCCATCCATTGTGGAGGATTAGGGTTTGGAGGGGGTAGAGAGCCACCCTCTTGGACTTTGGAGCTTTTTTTTTTGGTCTCATGATGAATTGCGACTAGGGAGTAGAGGTGTGGTTAGAGAGCTAAGAAGTAAAACTATTGTGTGGATCTGTAGTTGCAGTGAGTATGGAAGTGGTTTACGGAAGTTTGAGGAAGTAAAGCAAGCCTTGCTACTCTTTATTGTGCATTTGTATTGTGTTGTGAATGTGTGAGTAGATCTTGTTGTTAGAGGAGCATGTGGTGCAACTTGGTTGTAGATATTGTAGATCTGGCCTAAACACACTAGATCTGGTATAGATCTAGCCCGATCCACTATACCCTACACAATTCCCATAGGTTAGAGTTAGAAACAAATCCGGATTGTTGTTGGTATAGTCTGAATTGTTGTAATCTAGTGTGAAAACTCCCGATCTGTGAGTTAAACCTAAGAAAAACAACAAAAACAAAGCCCAACTAACTCCGAATTCAAATCTAGATTCAGATCTAGGTGGAATCTGAAGTTTTAGACCCAATAAAAGTCTTGTTCCGGAATTTTGTCTATTGTCCTGAAACATCAGTTTGATTGGGCGTAGAGTCAATTGTTTTTGACTTGAACTTGAGGTGAAATCCCCCTTTAACAATGATCAACATGATGGTATAAACTTTAAACCTTGTATAGTGCAAACATTTGACACCAAATGAAGCCAAAGTCTGTTGATCCACTCTACGTAGGAATGAAAGTGAACCATTTTTTCTACTTCAAACATTATAATCTTTCAATTTGTGCAATCAAAGTTGATTAAATTTTGCGAGTATGTCATTATCAAGTGTTTAATGAGATCCCACTTTAAAACTTGAAACACGATTCTATGTTTCCTTCCATACTCATGGCTCTAGAACTAACAATTTTGAAGTGTTTTTGGTGTGAAACTGTCAAAGAAATTTAGGGGTTAACTCTTAAAGGACCATTTGTACCTCGAGGTACAAATCCATTTTAGGCAAGTTCCTAAAAACCCATTTTTGAAGATACTTCATGGATCTTTTTGTGACAATAGAAATGTAGGTTATCTTTGCAAGCAATTTTTTTTTTAAAAAATTGGGCTTATAGGGGAAAATTTATGGTTCTTCAAACATAAAAAGCTCAACTCTTTTGGCAACTACTCAGGGTATTAAAGAGATGAATAGTGTTACTGTAGAGTTGACAATTGCATTTTTTTGTGGCTCGTAGTAGTGAAAGATAGTAAATGACAACCTTCATTATTTTCACTTAATCCCTAAAGGTCGGTGACAGTTTTATACCAAAAACACTTCAAAATTGTTGATTTTGGTGCAATGAGTACGGAAGGAAACAAAAACTAATATTTGTAGTTTTGACAGTAGGATCTCAATTAAAATTTACAAAGTAACACCTTTACAAAATTTCATAAACTTTGACGGCACAGATTGAAAGATTATAGTATTTGAAGTCAAGCGGATGATTCATTTTTTCCCCTGGGTTTAGTGGATGAGCAAACTTTGACTTCACTTGGTGTCAAATTTTTTTGTACTATACAAGGTCTAAATCTTTTATCATAATGTTAAAAATGATGAAAGTTCCTTATACACCAATTTTCAAAGGTAATAAAGGGGTGTAGCATATTCATATCAAGTGTGCAAGGAGTGGAGGTTGGAAAGTTGTCAATTCACGTTTTATTTTTTTATGAATTTAATATGTTTAAGAATGATAATCCAAATGGTCAATAAGAATTTCTACACCACATGTTGTTGTTGAAAACTTTAAAAAGTGAAAAACATGAAGATCTCTAGGTTTTATGTAGGAAAGATGAAGTTTTTTTCCGCTTGTCGAAAATGTGTAAAAATGTTTGACTTGGGTTAAAATGATATTTTGCACTAAAGACAAATTCTTTTTGACATCTTCAAAGAAGGTGATATTATCTATATGTATAAAAAATCTTAATGTCTATAGAAACTTCTAGCAAAATTTTGGAGCTGTCCGGAGCTAGGTTGTTCGGACGGACGTCCGTTCGGAAGCTTCGCAAGACGTCTATAACTCATAGAAAAAAAAAACTTTTTTACCTCTTTTACCGTGGATCGCGGCAGGCCTAACCTGGTCGCTGCCCGGTCATCCCGGCCATCCTTGTCTGAGTGTTCATTGATTTCTCCCACCTCTTGTGCGAGGTTTGGGAGCTTTTATCAAAGACAATCTTGTATAAATTCTTTTTTCAACTTTTTTGTTTTGAATTCGTCCCCCCAAGGGTCACTTGGTCCTTTAGGGATTATAAATACTTAGATTTTACTTTTTCTGAAAAATGTTTTTATTTTTGTTGTTAGAATAATTTATGATAACTCTATTCTTCATTTGGACTTTAGATCCAACGATTATTTCTCTTTTTAGAAAATAAAATTGCTTTCCTAAGTAAAGAGCCACTTTCTATACCCATAGTGGTTGCGTGTCTATTCTTTGAATTGTAAACACCTTCATTACTTGTGAATTTTGGCATGCAATGACCTTGCACAAGGTAGAACATAGATCCATTGAGTTTATGCAATGCGTAGTGCAAAATATGCCATTATCTTGAGTCAAAGTATGTTGAACCTCTCCGAGCATAGTAGGAAAAAACAATTTTGCACTCTTTAAGTGCATGTATCTTTCAATCCGTACCGTCAAAGTTTATGAAAAGTTTAGGGTGTCTTCTTGTAGTAGTTAGCATGAAGATCCAAGGGTTGAAATTAGTAAAATATTGTTTGAATAGGTCTTATAATATCTCATCTCAAAGTGGCGGTTTTGGGGTGGTTTTGGTGAAGCACAAGGCTCGGTCGTTTTGGGATTAAATTCCCCATATCAAAACATGACATTCTTTCAACAGCTTTTGAAAAAGAAATCTCAAAGTCAAAAGTTATGGATCTCTATATTTTAAGGCTATGAGCGTTCAGAGGAGGGGAGGGTGGGATAAAACTTGGCCCTTATATTATTTTTGGATGGGGAACCTACTAAATGCAAAGTGGGGCCTGTAAGAGTAATTTGGAGTCACATGTGCCAAATTTACCCCAAAAAAATCTTAAGAAGCATGTGGTCCCTCTAATATGAGAGGGCCAGGAAAATGAGAGGGTGCCGTATATTCCAGGGCCCACCTCCCCCAAAGACTCTCATAGCCCCAAGATATAGAGATCCAAAAATTAAATGAAGGCATGGGGACTGTAGACTGTGACATTTTTTACGTGTCAGGTATTGCAAATTTTGAGTGTCAGGAACACAAACGTGGACCATGACAATAATCATCCAAGCAACGAGTTAGGTAAGTCCATGCTTGGGGATGTCTTGTCCTTGCCCTACATGAGCATAGTAAATGCAAACTCAACTTTGGTGTTCAAGGTTGTCAGAAGTTAGAACTATCAATATCCCGTCTTTGATTAGCATATATGGTATGTATGGGCAGAAGGGCTCTAATTTTTTGGGCATGTCTTTCATCTTTATTCAGCCCAAATGGTTCAGCCAATTCTGAGATGAGGCTCAAATTTGGCATCTCTGCCATGAATTCCAAGGAAAACGTGACATTCTTCCATGCTGGACATGCATTTTAGTATTTTCCTGTAATTATACTTCGATGGCCGCATTTCAAGAATCTAAGTTATTTTGAGTAATAGAATGTTACAGTTGAATATCTAATCTTACAAAATTAGACTTAACCCTTAAAGGACAAGTGTCCGTTCACGGGATTAAATATGTCACTTTGACTGCAATTATCTTCCAACTACACCAAGCTCTAGCCCCCTTTCTTGTAAAAAACTATTGTCCGGGTTTGCCACAATGCTCCAAGGGTTTCAAAGGCGTGGCAGTTTTGGCTACTCAAAGAAAGAAGAACGTTGGTTTCCGAAGGAGGCCGACGTGAATAAAGTGTCTGTTCGTTCCACTACTAAGACCCATGCCCACCGGACATGGAATTAGTAAGGGCCAATTTACATGACGGTGGAGAAGTCCACTGGTCATGAATTCTAGGGAATTCTGAAATTTGATTAGCGAAGAGTGACGCTCTTCTCCGATGGGGGTTTACACTACGGCCAAGAGTCATCCGGTGGAGAACTTTGTGCATGGATGAAAAAATGACATGGCTGCCAATGTGGCGACACTTTTTGGAGGGGAGGTTCTTCGGAGGTCAAGTTTCTTGGGCGAGCTCAAAGCCTCGGACAAGAAACATGGCCTCCGGAGAACCCCAACTTGAATAAAATATTATTTCCTTGGGAGATCTGCACTGTTAGATTCAAAGCCTCCCATGATCAAAACCTATTGTGGCGGCCGACTCTTCCTCTCTCATTTTGACACTCTCTCGTTTCGCTCTCTCGTCGAAGAGCTTTCTTGCTTGGTTGTGAGAGGTTGTTTGTAGATTCGAGTGTGAGAATTTTTTGTGAGATTTTTTTTTTGCAAGATGGCTCGTTACTCTCACGTTCCTTTTACTTGTAGCGAAGATGAGGACCACGTAGGTAGTGAGAAATTTTTTCAACCTCTCAATCAGTTTCCAACTAGTGCCTTTAGATCGTACGATCTGAATTTTTCGTCAACTAGCAGAAACTTGATTCGAGAGTTTGAACCACGTGAAGACAACATAGATGTTAGAGAAAAGGAAGTAGATGAGGGATGTGATGATGTGCAAATTGTAGAACCTTCAGAGAAATCCACAAAAAAGAGAAGAGATCCAGTAGGAAAGAAGAAAGCTCCTGCTAGAAAGAGAGCAATGAAGGTGAAGTTGGAGGAAAAGACGATGACGAAGAAGGCCAGAAGAAGAAGAACTGGCTCGATTGCGAAGTTGAGCACCTGATCGCGCTTTGAGGAGAGATGCATTCAGAGTTCAAGAAGAATGCGAAAAAACAAGGTATGTGTGTTGAATTTTTAAAATTTAAAAGTTTTTTTGTTGTATACTTGTAAATTTCAGCAAAAGGCGGATGCCTTTGCCTCAAAGCGGAGAAAGGCCGGATTGGCCCCAATATGTGCCCCCCCTTTCCCCCCGTGAGGTCTTGAAATAGGTCTTCAAGCAAAATGACGCCAACAAGCATCAAACTGGGGGACTCGTGGATCCAAAGCCGTCCCACATGCACTCTACCGACCTTCCTTCTCTTCCCTCGATGCTCAAACGGTTCATGCAATGCTTCTATACTAATCCTACACTACCTACGCATGTGCTGTCCTAAACATTCCAAGGTCATTTTTGAAGGTTTAGGGCTTCTTTTTAGGCATTTTAACATGCTCCACTACATAGTATTGCATGGTCCCCTAATGTTACGTTTAATTTCGCGCAGGAGTTGATACATGGCTTCGACTTCAAGCACGAATGTTGGCTCCAATTCCTGGATTTTCTCGTACTGCAGAGGCATGTCGGAAGAAGTTTGAGAATGTTTCCATGTCGTACAAGGAAGACAAGCTTGCCAATTCGGTTTCAGGGAATGATCGGCATGAATGTAAGTTCTACGCTTCTTTGGATCAATGGTGGCACCAAGCCGGCTCCGTAATGAAGCATGTCAGTGCCACTACAACGGACAGTCTAAATGGCGGTGCACAAGGTAATTCTACAGATACAAGTCAAGATATATCCAAGGATGTACAAGTAGAACGCAACTCTCAATTGGGACCACCATCAGCATCAAAGAAAAACAAATTTCAAGAACAAGTTTTGCTTTACTTTGGGAAGATGGTAGAGAATGGAGCTGCAATGCTTGAACACTTTGCCAAGAACAATGAGTTGCTGCAGAAGGTAGATCATCAAATGGATCGGCTTATTGATAAGCTCTAGTCTTCCTCCATATCAATGCTAGTATCTACTGGAAATGTTATCTTTGCTTTTCTTCCAAACTGCTCCATGTAAAAGCTTTTTGCTAACATCAAATGAATTCGAGTAGCTTCTTTCAACATGTTTTTGATCTTTTCTTCACGGTCTCCTTTTGTTTTAGCAACATTTTCTTCAGACTCTATAAACACGCAATTAAGCAATTATGCACTTAGCCAAGTGCACTGGTTGCTGGTAGAAAGCCGCAAGTTATTTGCTCATAACTTTTTTTTAAATCAAAATTTGGCAAAAGTTTAGTATGTTTTTTGTCAATTTTTTTTGGAGTTTGTCGTGTCATACCTTGGCATCTTCATGTTCATATCAGTAATATATTTTTTACATTTGCTACCTTTTTTTAGAAAATATATGATTTCTAATCTAGTTTACAAATCCTGCTACAAAATTATAATCATGTGCCCAAAGAGATTATAAATTTGTTATGAGTTATTATAGGATTTTAGAGTAGTGCACTACAAATACAATGTGTAAGAGATACAAAAATATATATGCAATTTCCTAAGACAGTGTAAAGTACCTCATTGTATTTGATAATGCAAAAACATACATAATCAAGCAATTCCACACTATTGCCGAGGAATTCTTAAATGAAACATATCATATGGACCACCCAATATATAAATATATACCACCCACCGAACGATAGATACATCTCAAACTGCATTATACTAACGTACTTGTCACCTAAATTGCGTGCATGCTCTACTATAGTATATAGCTCCAGGGCTCAGAGCTCATCTTCTGGCGGAACGACTCCCTCCACGTGTCCAATGGCGCTACCTATCATAGCGGACAGTTCATGATCCTGCACTGGACGATCTCCCACACCTTTGATGCCAATGGACGCACACTCAACATATCGGTAATTGCCGGGAACACCCTCCCGCGTATGCCTTACGCTATCATCATTGTAGAAAAGCCATCCTCTCGATTGAAGGACATTTCTCGCTCTAACGAGAAGGCCCCCTGAAATGCAATGATGTCCTCGGATACGTTAAATCTTGGAACGGAAGGCAAACTTGGTCCGGTATCACTCTGAGTACCTCCGAACGTCTCTTGTGTCTCCGATACAGGCTCTAATTGAGAAAGCATCGAAGGCTGTGGAATCCTCCACTGCACCGAAAAAAATTCCAATGAATCCAATTCTTCTTCCTCCATCTCCAGTCTAGGACCATCAAATGTACGCCCCATTCCTGCCCCTGCCGCCAAACCAACATCCACTACACCGGTATCTTGCATTCTCTCTATAGGTGTTGCAGACGTCTCCCCTGAAGTATCTCCCACCGCCCGTTGCGTTGATGGAATCCTCTCTCCTGGAGGAGACTGGTTCACTCCATCTTCATCGGCGTCTGAACCACTACGAGATGAGAAATCTTCAGTGGTACCTGAACGTGGCAATCTCTCATGTAAACCACCTCCATCCTCATTGTCGTCTTCATTCCTCATTCCACCAACCGCCTCTTCGGTCTCAGGTACAATGTTGCAACCAGGACTTTTTCCACCAGTCTTGACCAACAATTGTCTTTGGAAATTGTCGAACAACTCATTGTACAGAAATGAAACTCTGTCTGTACAATCGTCAATGATGAAAACCTCAGATCCCTGGAAATCTCCTTCAAGGATTGTGGGAATGGCCGTAGATATGTTACACGCCACTAAACCCCAACCACGGGGCAAGTATGAGCCCACTAGTCTTGCCAACTCTGATGGAGATCTCTCAAGTGAATCAACTTCAGAGGGTTGGCGTGCCTCACTCCAGTGATCCAAGAAAACAAGAGGAAGTGGAACGTCTCCAGAAACATAGTTCGGGCCAGGAGATGTACCCACAGGGTGCTGCATACAAATCACAACATCGCCAATCGGTTGTACTACTTGCTCCAGACGCCGATTCTCTATAAAATCGAGAGCATAGGGATTAACCGAGTACGGATCAAATGCCCAACATCCACGTCGCATAGTACACCCCTCTGGAAGCTTCACCTTCGTAAAAAACTCTTCGTTGGCATACACGGCTGCTGGTAACAAGAAGATGACGTTCCATCGTTCAATATTTGCCATCCATAATGATAACTGTGCAAAAGTTGCGGATAGCAGGGCGTCTCCCAAATGACCATCTCCATGCCTCCCACCGCCATGTCGACAATCAATCATCCATGAACATGGTTTCCCCAACTCTATGTAGTCGGTGCGGAATACCCTCTTCTACACCGAACCGGAAGAAGATTCTCTGTGTCGCTCTGGCCTGGCCTCTTGACTTCCATCTGCCATTCCCAATTAGCAGTAGTTTGTCCTCCCACATCCACGGATAGTTCAATGTATCCACGCCCCCTTGCTGCAATGTCACATTAATGAAACCTGATGGAAGGAGGGATGAGGTAGCCTATGTCTTCCAGCTTAGACACCTTCCCCCGCACAGGAGCAATCCAAGCTTTTTTCGTGGTAGCATTCAAAAGCTTCCCAAAGGTATCAAGTTGTGCGTTACTCCTCGGAAAATACTTCACTACACGGATACGGAAGAACTCCTCCATGGAATCAGGTGTACTTTCCTTGTTCTCCACCATCAACCAACGGATGGAATTGATGACAGCTTCTCGTCTCTGATATCGGTCACAAACACCGACAATCGTACGAGGATGTGGATTCTTGTCTTTTACACCGTCAAAGTAGTATGCTTGACGAGATCTTACTCCATCCTCCGTCACCGACTTCGCTGCAGCAGACTTTGCCAACCGAAGATAATATATAATTGGAACCCTACCTAACGGCCTCAACCAATTCTGGGTCATCTCCTTTCTTGTTGGTCGTACGTCCATATTTGGATCCAGCTCTTTCTTCCTTGCCATGTCCTTCCACTTGTCCTCTTCCTCCTTAATGTAAAAGAGAATGCCGTCTTCATAGTCCTTGCATACTTGAATGATAGCTTCGAAGCAGTCATTGCTCGGATTCCATGCATGATTGGTCAGATCCTCCATGTTTTTGGCCAACCTCTTCATCGTGACAATTCCATACCCCTTTGGCAACTTATGCACCGCACTTGCCGCGCTCACCAAAGCAACAGCCCTGCGTGTATCGTCCGCACGTAATGTGCTATCAGGCCTCCCGTATAGATCCCAAATCTGACGGATCTTCCTCAAATCCTCCTCCATGGTAGAATATGAATGTCTCTGGAACTCCGCCACGTTGATCCGCGCAGACTTCTCAATGTAAAAGCGACGATCATCATATACCACAAAAGAGGCCTCCCGCCGCTCAAATGTGTCCAGATACTCGTTTAAAGGCATAGTTTCATCTCTCCACTGCTGCTGTGCAAACTTACAAGCTGCTACTATGTGTTGCCCATCCACCGGTTCCCAAATGATATGATCTTGAAGCCAAGAATACTGGGATCCCATAGCACCATGTGAAGAAGCACTCCCGTGTGTAATGAACATGCGCTCAAACTCTCGTGCCATACCTACCAACGGAAATGGCAGCTCTTCCTTCTCAACGACACCATCATCGGTGGTAGTATGCACGATGTATCTGATCGGTCGAAGTACCAATCTACTCACCCCAGTTGCGGATTCTGGGTCTCGTAAACGGTTGAATACTTCTATGACCCTCTTCTGTGATAAAACCCGGTGGTTGGTTTCCGGATTCTCCACAGAGACAATGCGGTTTATGTGTGCCTTAAACACAAAATTCCCCCACACTGATCCTTTCGCAATCTCCTCTATTGTAGGCAGTGGTGCTTTTAAATACATTGGAGTTGGAAGATCCTGTGGTATCTCCGCACTATCTTCAAAATCTTTTGGTATACTGTCTGGAAGGTTGTGAAAATCTTCTTCCTCCGGCGCCATGGTTGACAAATCAGCTAAATCTCCCGGTGTAGATGTAGGGGCCCTACGATGACCATCAGACGTCCTGAGCCCCGACCTAGGAATCCTGCCACCCGATCTTGCACTTCTTCCAATCAACCTCCTCCCACTAGGATCCATACTTGATGGGCCTTGTCTTGAACCAGAAGCTACATCACTGTCAACACGCCGTGGCCTCTTCGTAGGACGTCTACTCGTTAATGGAGGATTCGGTAATGTCTGTACCTCAGAAGTTGTGGTGGGATGTTGGCCTCCACTTCCTCTCCTCCCCTCTAGTGGTTGCCAATCCAATTGCAACGGCTCAGTAAGAACTCGATAAACTTATGTTTTTTCTGGTTCCACCGGTGGGGCTTGAGTTGTTGCACGTGATGGTCCCTCTCCCAAAATGCTTCATATCTAATATGTTCCTCCATAATCTTCTTAGCCTTCAGTACCATCTCCGGTAATAACGCTAAACAGGCTAAGATGTTGTTGTGTCTAGCAGTAAGTACCACAAGAGAGATGTTTAACCAAAACGTCTGCAATGATTTGAGGAATTTCACGTGACCTAGATTTTGAAGAAAATTCAAAGGGACAGGTGCCAAAAGCAACTTCTTCAAACGAGAAGTCTTCACCTCCGATTGACCTAGACCCACTACGCAAGTAACGTATACCATATCATCACGTCGAAGAGTGATTGCTTGGATTTTGTCAAAACTCTTCCCCTACGCCTATGTACGCTTCCCCAGCTCAAAGGGATAATCTGTCACCTATAAAAAGGCGCTTGACTCATCCACTTCTGCGATCCACCAGCCGTGGCTCTCCCAGATTCTATCAATATTTGGTGGTGCCATAACGCAACACTCAAAAAACCTGTATATCATTACAAAACGATAGTCACTATTAGTATGGAATAAGAATTTTTGAACCACCACTCATTGCACAATATTTTTGAACATGCAACACCCCTTGTCTACCTCTAAAAACTTTTGCAGTACGGAAGATCTAAATCCAATACCATTGTGTTAAGCATGTTGTTAGTTCTTTGGTGAAATAACATATTAATCCAAGTCAATTATTTTCACACATTGTCACACATTTTCGGCCAAAGTACCAAAACATTTCTACCTTTCCACATAAATCTTTGAGATCTTCGTATGATTCACTATTGATTTTTCCTACAGCATTATGTGATGTACAACTTCTTATTGACCATTTGGATTCTCATTTAAAACAATATCGAGTTCACAAAAAAATATATTGTTAATTGAGAATTATTGAACCTCCACTCATTGCACAATTATTTTGAATATGCTACACTCCTTGTCTACCTCTTAAAATTTGAACATAGCAAACTAACATCATGCTTAACATTAAGGTAATTAATTGAGACCCTTTATAGTGCAAAAATTTGACACTAATTGAAGTCAAAGTCAGCTGATCCAGTAAACGCACGGAAGAAATTGAGCCCTTTCTCTACTTCAAACATTATAATCTTTCAATCCGTGCGGTAATACATTACGCAATTTTGTGAGAATACTATTTAATGAGTAAGGATTAAGATCCTACGGTTAAAACTACAAAAGAAACTTTATTTTGTCTTCCTTGCTAAATGCACTAAAACAAGCAATTTTGACAATTTTTGGCCAAGGTACCAAAAACTTCTACCTTTCCACATAAAACATTGAGATCTTTGTATGATTCACTTTTGAATTTTCCTACGGCATTATGTGATGTAAACCTTCTTATTGACCAGTTGGATTCTCATTTGAAACAATATCGAGTTCACAAAAAAATATAACGTAAAGTGAAAATTATTTAACCTCCACTCATTGCACAATTTTTTTGAATATGCTACACTCCTTGTCTACCTCTCAAAATTGGTACATAGCAAACTAACATCATGCTTAACATTGAGGTAATTAATTGAGACCCTTTATAGTGCAAAAATTTGACACTAATTGACGTCAAAGTCAGCTGATCCAGTAAACGCAGGGAAGAAAATGAGCCTTTTCTCTACTTCAAACATTATAATCTTTCAATCCGTGCAGTAATACTTTATGAAATTTTGTGAGTATATTATTTAATTAGTAAGGATTGAGATCCTGCGGTTTAAACTACAAAAAAAACCTTATTTTGTCTTCCTTTTTAAATGCACTAAAACAAGCATTTTTAACAAGTTTTGGTTGAGAAATTCTCAACATCTTTATGGACCAAGGTACTTTGGGTATCAATAGTGAGGGTATCACCACCAGGGTATAAGCTCGTAGGTACCAATACCCGGCTTACAACCGAGGTATCATCTGAGGGTATCAACTTAGGGTTTGGTATTAGGGTTTTGGAAATGAGGGTCTCAACCAAGGATATCAATCCTTGCAACTTTGAGTAGTCCTACGAGGGGTGTGCGCGCGCACACCCCTGGAGTAGTTGTTGGGAGGCTGTGACTGTGAGAGAGAGGGTTTGAAGAAGTATGAGAGACTTGAGGGTTTGTGAGGGCGGAGGGTGGGGAGAGAAGAGTTGTGAGGGAGAGGTATGGAGGGGAGGTGTGAGGGAGAGGTATGGAGGGGAGGTGTGAGGGAGAGGAATGGAGGGGAGGAAAGTTTTGGAAAAGAAGTGGTGGGCGGCTAGGGTTTGGGAGAGAAGGAAAATTGTGCGCGGGAGGGGAGAGGAGAGATGGAGAATAGGTCGCGGGGGAGGAGGGAAAAAAAACATGGGCCTGGGAGCGCTCTCAAGGCAGCCCGCCTGAGGGCCGCGCGCCTCAGGGCCAGGCCGCAGCGCCAAGCCTCAACACCTGGGCGTTGCAGGTGCTTGGGTGCAGGTGCTTGGGTGCAGGTAGAAGACAACTACCGCCGCGCGATCAACGATGACCACCGGGCGATGCTGCTGCGTCAGGCTCCCACGCTAGGCTGCTCCAACTTATGTTTTCTCTCCGTCGTCAAGAGTTGGCATGCTGCAGAACACGAGCTCCTTCCTTGGGTTTTTGGCTAGGACGTTTGGAATGGATGGAGCAGCAGCAGCAGTTGGGGGTGTGCGCACGCACACTTCTAGTCTACAGTTACTCCAGGAGGCGTCACGCAAACGTCATGTGAACGCGGTGCTAGGGTTTGACTTTTAGGGTTTGGGTTGTTGGTTGTGGCGGCTGGGGTTTAGGGTTCCTAATTGCGGTGCTAGGATTTGGGTTGTTGCAGCGGATAGGATTTTAGTTTGGGGCTGATGGTATAGTTGGACTGAGGAATTCAGTCTCACAGCACTAGCTTCACTCACGACTTCAGTTCTCAATGGCAGTGTATTAACAGTCGCAGTTTGTACTCTCTAGTGTTGACTCTCATCTTATATAAACTTCAACTTCTATAGAATTTGCAGTTTTGAACCTTACTGAAGTGGTGTTTTCATTTGTGTGCAAAGATTGGTACTAGCTAAACCTATACTATCGACTATCCTTTGACGACCTTTGGCAAACTAAACCTGCAGTTCCCTCTTATTCAACTTGAATCAAGGCTGAGAAGCTTACCAAGTTCAGAAGTTCACAAAATTCCTTGGAAGCGCAGATTTTCTCCTCAAATCTGCACGCCACATACCTAATAGAAATTAATAACTGAAATAATAAACACACATAGCTTGAGGTTGTGATTGCAAGAGAGCTCACCTAAGAAATTGGGAAGAGAAGTGACCTCCAGGGTTTGTATTGAAACCCTTTATACATGTTGGAGACTTGTGCCTCAAGTTTATGAGTCCAAATTTAAATTTAAAACTTTGGACCTTTTTCTTTGATTCTTCTTATGTTAAACTTTTTATACTTTATATTAAAATTTGGGCTATATGTAATACGAAGATACTTGGGAGTTTTTATCATATAATTTTAACAAATGACCATATAAATTTTATGCATGGTTTGCAAATTTCTTCTAAGACTTGAAAAACAAGTTCAACAACAGCGACGAAATGGTGCTTTAATGTTGAACGCCATCAAACATCGTTGCCTGTACCGCTAACACCTGCAACGTATCTTGAGGTAAACAATTATTTTTATACAAGTTTAGGATTGATTCGTGATTGATCTTTTGTACTATGTTGTTTATAGAATAACCTTTATGTGGATGCACAAACCCTTTCTTTTATTAGCGATTGTAACAAGTTCCAATGGTGTCAGTAATAGCCTGTAGACAACATCAATCATTTTTTTCCTTAAGTTGACTAGATTCCCTTCGTTTCGATTTACTTGGTTCCAAAAAATTGCATCACATATGATCTAGATTCATTATCATCATGTCAAGAATGATATTAGTTCCATTGTATACCAATGTTTAGGGATGCAGAAGAGGTGTACCATATTTAACCCCTAAAGGACCACGACCACTTTCGTTCTAAAACCAGTCCAAAACTCCCACTGCCAAAAAGAGACATGAAAATCACATTCTAAAGTGAATTTTGGATTTTCAATCGTAAGATCCTAAAATAAACTTCTTTATAAACATACCACTAAAGAATGGTTGCAATCCACCGCACAGATTGATAGATTTTAGTGTTTAAAGTCAAAACAAAGATTCATTCTCTTCCCTACATTGAGTAGATCAGCAGACTTTGACTTCACTTTGTATCAAATTTTTGCATTGTACAAGGTCTAAATCTTTTACCATTGTCTTAAGCATGATGTTATTTCCCGAAACACCAATTTTTAGAGGTAAAAAAGGGGTGTAGCATATTCAAAACAAGTGTGCAAGGAGTGGAGGTTCAAACCACAGATCCAAAAAATAAAATAAAAAATTCTCCACAAAGCTCTTATCAGAGACTATCTTGTATAAAATTTTCAATTAAAAAAGATTTTTTTTCGAATCGTAGGTACATGCCGAAAATCCAATTTGACACCGGGGGGGACGTTTGGTCCTTTAGAGGTTATTCCCTAAAGGATCTAGTGTGAAAAATGGACTTTTTGAAAGTTTGGTCTGGTTCCTATGGTGTCAATTTCCAATATGTCTCTTTGAAAATTTTACTATAGACATGCATTACCAAGACCTTAGAGGGAAAACAATTTTTTCCTTAAATTCGACATTTGATGAAACAGTTGTAGGGTTTTGAATTTGAATTGAAGAGAGCAGATACTTCAAGTACCTCCAAAACTTTTGCTAGAACATTCTATGGAATGTGAGATTTTCAGTACTCGCAAGTAATATTATTTTCCTTCATATTGTCAAAATAAGTTCTATTTAGTGAAAATTAGCTTACCAACCCAAATCAAACATTTTCACACATTATCACTCATTGTTGGGCAAGGTAAAAAAAAACTTCTTCTTTTCCACATAAAACTTAGATATTTTTTAATTTCTCACTTTTTATTTTTTCCACAACAATATGTCGTGTAAACCTTCTTATTGGCCATTTAATTTATCAATCTCAAACATAATAAGTTCACAAAAATTAAAGTGTGAATTAACAAAATTCGAACCTCCACTCCTTGCACAATTGTTTTGAATATGCTACACCCGTCCACTACCTCTTAAAATTGGTGTACAAGGAACTAATATCATGCTTAACAAGATGGTAATGGATTTAGACCTTGTGTAGTACAAAAATTTGACACCAAGTGAAGTCAAAGTCTGCTGATCTACAGCACCAGGGAAGAATATGACCATATGCTTGACTTCAAACACTATAATCTTTCAGTCCGTGCGGTCAAAGTTTAAGAAATTTTGTTTATATATTATTTAATAAGTCTTGATTGAGATCTTTTGGTCAAAACTAGAAATTATCCTTGTTCGTTTTGTTCATTGTTCATTGCACTAGAATCCAATAATTTTGAAGTGTTTTTGGTGTAAGACTGTCATTGTACCTTCAGGGTTAAAGACTCCGTGCAAGGAGTTCATGCTCTACAAATTCTTATTTTTTTCATTTTCAAGCTGTTTTATCAAAAGGTCCAATATTATCATGAAATTTTGAACAGTAAATACGTGTTTAGAACCATATCTTTTATTAGATGAATGGTGCTTTGAAGGTTAACAATTAGTACATGTATTTTGACTAATGTGCAGCCATAATGTTCATATTTTTTCAATACTGATAATGGAGAGCCGCACGATTGAGACTCCTTCGATACAGCCACACATCCAAAGGAATAATATGCATTCCAATAGCTCTGTGGAGGCTCGATTAGTACGAGCAGCACGTGCAAGGCAAATTCAACAGAGATCTATTGGGATCATGTCATTTGAATTAGAAAGGGCGGTAGAATTGCTTTCTCAGAGAGGAGATGTGGTGGGCTTAGCAACCAGGGAGCATGCATTCAAAAGTGGCATGAAATTGAATGGGTCGAAGTTGTTCCCATTCGAGGTGGCGGTGCGTATCACTAGGGTTGATGATGCATTGCATTGGACCGGAGAGACTGTAGGAGAACGCCTTGGCATGTGTGTGGGCTTGATCATTCGTTGGCATCGGTCTTTGCTACGTGTAGTGGCTGTAGAACCTGATATTACAAGTATGCATGGTGACATTGGATCACAGATAGCACCTACACAAGTGATGGCTCCAGAGTTTGATTTTCCTGAGATCATCAACACACCAGGATCCACCGTGAGGTCTCGATGCAGTAGTCATGCTTCAAATGCCGTAGATGAAAATTTGTCGTTTTCCCAATCTACTCCCTCAAACATCCGAGATTTGCCCCATGTAGATGGATTTGCTTATGTTAGACCAACATGTCGTCCCTACTCTATGCAAAATAGGAGAAGGAGAGATTCAAGAGAGCCATCATTGACAGAAACTGCACCAGCTAAGGTATCGCTTAGAAGCGTGCAAATTGCAATGGAACAAGGAGGATGCAAACGCAATTGTTTGAGAGACGTTCCAGCAAAGTATCTATTGGACATGCGATGTAATGCATGGGCTAATGAGTTTTCAGTACGAAGTACGTGGATGAGACAGATGCTGGTTTCTTTTTAAACAAGGACGGAAGGAACTCGTCGAGACAAGTTTGTAACAAAGTTAGATGGGAAAGAAGTTTGCAATGCTTGCTACGCTCTTGGAGTTGGATATTCACAGAGGCGCTTTAAGCAATTGAAGAAGGACTGTTTAATATATGGAAGAGTGACATCAATTCACGGCAATACCCTTTCAGATCCGATCAGAGAGAGCACTAGAATGTCTGCAGCAGAGGCTTGCTTTGAATCGTTTGTCGATGAAGCTGGTTGTCCTCAACCTCATCGTTGTATTCGCCGTAAGAGTGACAACGAAGTGGTGCCTCTCATTCTCCTTCCTATGAATACAACCAAATTTGATGTATTCAATTACGTGAACGAGGAGGTCAAGAGAATTTCTAATGGCAAAACCATTTCTATGAGTTCGTTCCGGAGGATGTGGCGCATGAAGTATCCCCACGTTCAGGTACCTCCATTCTCGAGATTTTCAAAGTGTTATCATTGTTGGGAGTATAAATGTGCCATGGAGGGAACCACCAATGCGGATGCAAGAATAAAGATAAAGGAGTTGTTTATGTTGCATCTATGCAATGAGATGGAAGAACGTAGGCATTATTGGATATTCAAGAGGTCGTGTTATATTAGCCCTGAGTTGTACATGTGCATCATGGTAGATGGCATGGACCAAAACACGACCATGGTACCGAGGATGCGGCAGACTGTGAAGAACATTGAACATCGATTTGTGAAGACCCATCTGTGTGGTGCTCTTGTACATGGGATTGGTTTATATTGCGACGTGTGGTTTGGGGCTCACCACAAACACGATAGCAACCAAGTCGTGAGTACATTGTTGTACGTGATAGGAGATGTGCTGCAGAGGAAGGGCTTTTTGCCACCAACATTGCGTATCCAGGCGGACAACTGCACACGCGAGAACAAAAACATTTATATGTTTGCTCTATGTGCTACATTGGTGGCATTGGGGTTTTTTCAGGAGGTGGAACTATCTTTTCTTATAGTCGGCCATACACACAAAGATATTGATCAACGTTTCAGTTGTATATCAAATACGTTGAAGAGGTCGGACGTGGATTCGTTGAAGGAAATAATGAGTCTTATAGAACGAGGATCATCTCCTACGGAGGCATTTGTTAGCGCCCGACTGCTAGAGAATGTATGGGATTGGAAATTGTTCATAACTCCTCACTTATTGACAGGTCAGGATTCATTAGTGGGCATAACATTTCCACACTACATGCGATTCTATATGGTCAATCGAGAAGGGACTCGTGAGGTTCGAGTACAACACAAATATTATTGCAAGGATCCATGGGGACCGGAGGCAGGGACGAAAACTTTGAGGTCGTTGCCAAGTAGGGATGAACGTCCATCGTTTGGGGAAGTATTTGGAGCCGACGAACGGGAGTTGAAGGTGTTAGATGACTTCATTGTATATAAACAAAGGTGCATCCAAAGATTGCAGCATGGGGACAAGAATCGTGAGGCAAAAATAGAGGCTAAAAGATTGAAACTCTATTTACCTCAATTTCCACACAAAGATCGTAGCAATGAGCATCGTTCCTCACCGTTTTGGTCTTCAGAGTTCTCCAACACCAGACCTACAGAGAGTGCATCTTTGGATATAATGGATGGTACAGGTGAAGAAAATCGCGAGATAGATGTCGTAGAGCAGGTAGTGGCGATGCTTCCAAATGCCGAGGCTCGAGGATACTTTGGTCCTCGTAGAGGAAGACCCTCTAATCAAGCACTACGCAGGACACAACGAACAGAGCGCAACTATGTTGAGGAAAGAGCCGAAGAAGGAGCAATGAATGAAGGTAACCACGACCCATTTCCACCATTTAATCCACAATCTGATATCTGTTGTGGACAATTTGTAGCCTTGAGTGTTGATCGAGCAAAAATAGAAGGCGGTGTACCATTCTATGTGGGGAAAGTGATTGAGGAAGGAAAAAACCGATGGAGACTTAAAATAAAGGTTTGTTGACATAGGCCCAGCATCCAAAGGAGGGTTGTTGATGGACATGGGTCTTCTGCACAGCACTGTGCAAATTGCATGGACTCAATCTGGGAGCCATCTGGGGAGAGCCATAGTTGGGTAGAGAAAGATGCATGCATTTTTTCATGGGTAGACTCTCAGGAAAGAACCATGTCAGGGGCCAGCGGGTGGAGAAAGCGCAATGTATTTGGAGTGCAAGTTGAAAGCAAGATTTGCATTCTTCAATCGGCAAAGGCTCACATACTACAATATATTGCAATGCAAACCGAAGCTATCGATGACTACCGTTTGCAAGCAGCCCTAAATTCTATGGAGTAGATAGTGTGCCTTTTTGAAAGTATACTAGTTGTGTATGGTAATTGATATATAATGTATGTGTAAGAGTAGTATATTCTAAGGGTGATGTAAGACATTATGTCATTAATCCTTTAGAGTAAAGCTGTGATTACTATTGGTGCTAAGTCCAATTGTTGAAGCATCTATATTTAGTTTTCACCATTGTATGCATTATGTACTAC
Organism: Bryoerythrophyllum caledonicum; assembly: GCA_963971425.1. Lineage (NCBI taxonomy): Eukaryota > Viridiplantae > Streptophyta > Bryopsida > Pottiales > Pottiaceae > Bryoerythrophyllum > Bryoerythrophyllum caledonicum. Next base: position 18,037,957 of record OZ020518.1, on the reverse strand, counting down.
GTAGAATATTTTTTAATCAACTGCCAACCATTGCATAAAGTATGTTTTTTTGTAATTATGCCTGTTTATATACTACAATCCTTCAAATCTATCTTTGAAATATTGTGAAACTATATTAAATATATATTTATCTAGTATTAACGAGAAGCCACCACAAATTAGTTGAAAATGCCAAAAAATCGCTTCCAACATGAACAACCATGATTGTACGTAATATTGTTCCAGAAGCTCAATTTTTTTTCCTTTGGAAAACATTTTTTTTCTTTGATTTTTTTTTTTTTTCAATTTTGCCACTGTAGTTCACAATGGCCGCCGTTGTACCCAAGTGCACTTTTAAATGGCCAAGTGCATAATTGCTTAATTGTGTGTTTATAATGTCCAAGTTAGTTGTATCATTCTCAACGGGGTCATTGAATTCTACTTACACATCTTGATTTTGTATCTTCCTCATTTCAGTTATGCCTGCTTCTAGGACATGAAATGCATCTACATTTCTGAGATCACCGAATGATTCTAATGATGTCTTTTTCATATCTTCTACTGCATTTTCGCCCAATTCAAATCAAATTCATCACCATGTATGATGCATAGGTTGTGGAGGCATAAACAAGCAGTAACAATGTCGGGAATATTTTGTAGAGGCATATCAATCCTCTTCAACAACATCCTCCATCTCCCCTTCAAGATGCCAAATGCACGTTCGACCGCCACTCGAGTGCTTGATTGTAGAAAATTCCAGTGTTGCTTTTCTCTTGAGAGACCCGTCTTCTCTCCCTTAAAAGGTGAATAAAACCATGGACGCATTGGATATGCAGCATCTCCGATGAGTTTGTACAGTAAAAATGCTCCACTCATAGTTCTCTTTCTAATTTCTGATTTCTGAAATAGTGACCAATCATGTATACTTCCGGCCCAACCAAAATCATAATCCCAAAATTTGCATTGATAATCCACTACACATTGGAGTAAAACGGAATAAAATCCCTTTTTACAATAATATGATGCGGGATCTATGCTGGGAGCAATAATCGGAATGTGGCCACCATCTATTGCCCCTAGAATGTATGGAATTCCATGCAAACTCTCAACTTCTGCAACTATTTGCTTCATCCTTCCTAGTGTTGGTCTTTGAAAAACCAAGGGCCGCAACAACTTTTTAATCCCCTCACAAGTCTTTCTAACAATAATAGAAGCACTAGGATTTGATATCCCATATAAATCTGCAAGTGTGTGCAAAGCATCACCGGAACCCAATCGATGCAATGTAATTAAAATTTGAACCTCTAATGGAATACAAGTTCTAAACTTTGTATCGTTTTTGCTCAAAAAGGGTCTAAGCAAATGACACAAATATGTAATTGTAGGCCTACTCACCCGTAAACGGTCTTGAAACATTCTTGCACTATATGATCCAAGAAGAAATTGTGACACATACCTAGTTGGCCGATCGAATTTCCACACCACCCTCTCTTTGCTCCCAAATAAAAAAGATGTCATCATCAATTGCAACATTATGTTGATAAATGATGGTTTTTTTAACCGCCATAATTGAAATAATAATATACTTCAAAACCATGAAGATTGCAAGAGAAACAAGAATTTTTTCACTTCGATTGTCCATGATTCAAGATCAATGTAGAAGAGATAAATTGAAGAGGATGATTAAGATTAATGTATGTATTATATAGTAGAGAAGAGTAGTGCTTACTAAAATGTACATGGGATTTTGCCTCTTCACTCCTAAAAAACCATGACTATGTTTTCCAAAGAACTCTCAATGTTTTGGATTTTTAAACACATCTATGGATTTATTTTTTAAAAAATTACCACATGGATTGGACCATTTTTTACATGGTCAGCCCACTTTGACTCTCTAAAGGATGGAATTTTTCCACTATGGACACATAATTTCCTTAAAAATCACTAAGAAAATACTGTTAGCTACTTGTTTACCTTAATTTGGATGTCTTATAGAGGTGGAACATTTTCAAAAAATTCTTGTTATGAAAAAAGTTCCAAAACATTGCCAAATATATTTTATTTTTTAATCAATACAATTTTTTAAAAAATTTAATACAATGGTTGTTTGTTATCCGGTGAGGTTTCAACTATAGCCGGCTATGACCATTTTGTGAAGTAGTCCGATGAAGATATCCGATACACTTCTCCTCTAGGTGGTTACACTATGGCCGGTCAAGACCTCTTGACACATTTTTTTATTGTCTTTTCCTCTTTTCCGGCACATCGTCCCTTACCTCAAATAACCATGTCTTGGGCTGAAATTCTTGACCGACCGGTGCACTTCTTCACCTTAGTATAAACTGACCCTAAGTTGGAACTACTTCCCCCTTTCGAGAGTAGATACTATGTATCAAGTAGCCAAGAACCACAGAACTCACCAACCACAAAAGTAACAAGGAAGGATGCAGACGGGGGAGGAGAGAGGGAAGAGAGAGAAAATATGAAGGGGAGGGAAAGATGGAGACGAGGGTGTGTATCGCAAATTCATGGATGAACTAAAATAAAGAGGAAGTTTTATGGGGGGTCTTGTGTGTCGGGAAGGGCTTGGTTGTTTTCAATTTTGCGTTTATGTAGAAGGATGGACATAGCGTGTTGTATGGCAATGACGTTAATATTCTTGAAAGTGTTAGTAATTGTATTAATAGGGATTTTGAAGGTATCTTCTAGGGTTTTTATAGATGGGATAAAGGTGGTGGCGCGAGCGCCGGCTGTGATTACCATAAGGGGGTCCACTTTCCATCCGAGGGCACTGATGTCATCAATAAGGGGTTGGTATTTATTGATTTTGTTTTTGATTGTTTTTGTATACAAACCCTAATCCTCTGCAATAAGATAAAGAACTCTTTCACCATAGTGAAATAAAAGGGCAAAATACGCGTCGATGGTCATCTTCATCCCGACAGCGACGGCAATCACGTCCAACGACTAAGTCAAAAACTTCATCTACAAAACTGTCTTTCGCGGTGATAGTTCACAGAAAATATTTTACACTTCAACCATGAATTGAACGTTGGCTGATCACTTCTCTCAAAATGTGTTTGATACAATAAGCTCTAATGAATTACCAATATCTAATTTCGAGACCCAATATGAGTTGTCGGGTATGTGATCATCACAACGTCAAAAGGCGCGGCATTAAGATGTAACATCTAAAAACAACATCATTGTTATTGTATACATATCTAAGGTGACATTCTTCTACAAGGTTATGGTGATTAATGGACGTCGTTACTCGTCATATCACCTGATTCCAAAGCAGACCGTTGTGATTGAGCTCGACTAGCGTCCCGATCAACTTCAACATCACTGCTTCCACTTGTGCTCGTTTTGGAAGTCTGCTTTCCCGGCTGACCAGCAATCATTTCAATCAATCTCAGACTCTACAGCTCTCTTTGTCAATCTTCCTGCACTACTGGACAAGTATAATTTGTTGCCTCAAACTCCAGTGCTCTAATAGTATCTCCAGCATCTTCTAACCTAAAATTTGATCTCAACTCCCTCATTTGCCTCGACCTCTTCAACTGTTTCGGGTTGGTGAAATACAAAGCCTTTCTCTTACGCCTCCTTGGCATACTACCAAATCAAGCTGATCCTAGACAATGTCTAGAATGCAACCCTCTAAAAGTTGAAGCCTTATATGATCCATGTGTATCATTTGTATAATTTCTGGAAGGTGCTTAAAATCAAGGCAGCTAAAAATATTTATTTTTCGTACTTGTCAGCATGTCTACAAGGAATTGGGGCTGACATTATCAACTACACATTTTTGGGCCCTTCGAGACTAACGCTTTGATCATAATCGGATCTCAATCTAATAATTAAGAGCCGCCACTTCGTATTAACAATCGTCAAGCACCACCCAATTTTGTCATCAACTATCTCTTGTGCTTAATGCTGTAGAAAGTGTTCCAGCCATGTATTGCTCAGTATATTTCTGCATTCAAAATTTCAATATGGAAATCGACATGGAGGCATATTTATTGTTTGCAGGCCATTTCAAATCCAACCTCCAACCGCCTATTTATCAGTGACTTCATGTTTTCAAATAAGTTGTTCAGCAACCACATTAATCGACTTAATGAACTTACAGTTCTCAGTCGAAGATCCTTTTATTCTTCAGTGCAGCCTTCACTCTACTCTAATTTTCAGGACATCTCCTTTTCAATTGTAGGCAATGGCTTCCGACCCTATTGACGTTTCTCGATGTCTTCTAATCAGCTTAGATGGTCAAGCACTTCTCATTTCATTTCCACTAGGTGCTTCTGGCTTCTCCACTGTTTCTGGAAGTCGTCTTGCTTGGCGGTTTCATTTTTTAGAGCACTCTTTGCACTTGGAGAAGGAAGTTCTTGACACGGTCTCAAACGAGCTTTCTCATACATTAGCTCAGGTATCTTGTCAACGTGAAGGGGGTGATGTCTGGTTGTTGGAGCTTGGGAGGTATCGAGTTTATCGATCTATAGTTACTTCTGTTGATACTGTGACTAACACATTAACCCCTAGACATTCCACATCCGCTGCAGATATGACTCCTTTGCTTCAGAAGGTGAAACTCGAGCCTCCCGATCTACCGGTTATTCTCCTCAGTGATGATTCCAATAGTGAGTGCACAAATCCTGTCTCATCTAAAACTGCAATGGACTCTACGGGGTCCGCTGATGGCCTTCAGTTTACTACCTCTACTGGAAACGATTATCCAGACCCAACTCTTTCGACTTCCAGGCCACGCTTAGAACCTGCGGCAATGATTCTTTAATTGGCCCCTTCTGTTGTTAATGAGTGCATCGATCCTACGCCACCCAATTCTGCTTTGGATTTCCAACCAACTCCAAAAGTTCAAGACCCTGCCCGTCTCTAGGAATTGGGCCTCCCTATTCTAAACTTCCTCTCTCACTTGTTCCAAGTACATTCCATTGCTTGCGAGTTCTTAGCACTCGCAAGGGTGCAAAGTCAGTTATAAGGAAGTTAGATTATAGTACAATTTCCATTAAGCAGGTTGACTACCTACCTCCTGAATTTGATGGCGATGTTATATTCGAACTTCCTTCAATGGGGAAGTATCCACAATCATCCAAGGCTGGTCAGCTTTATGGAATAGATAAGAGGGATGATGGCCACGCATGGACTTGAATAGCGACAACGCATATCAAATCTGAGTTCAATCTTACTTTTAGAATGTCGGTGTGTCTTGGCCACTTAAGATTCAGTAATTCTGTATGTGACTATATCAAGCGAGTCCATCGAACCTCAGAGCATAATGAAATTGAGTGGGATGGAAGTGCCACATTTCCATTCTTTCCAGGTTGTAATCCCCCGTCACATTCCACTGTTGTATGTGCTATCTGCCAAGTCCCTCCCACTTGCATTACCTGCTGCCCTGCGAAGATTTATTACGTCCATGGGAACAACCATATGACACGAGCTTGCGTTCATCTTGGTGTGCATTGCCATGTAGTGAAAGAGGGGGATTATAAAGACTCGTGTGCCAAACTTTGAACCCTAACAGGCGAACAAGTTGAGCGGACTCCGTCTGCTATTAGATCAGCCATTGTCCTCGAAGCCAGCAAGGAGTACCTAGGAGAATTACTATTATGCCCAGAAGGTATTCCTCAGAAGGTTCTTCCATTTGATGAACTCATTCCAGTTCTGGACAAGTTCAAGCAGATGTCCTCCCCAAATATTCGAAATGAAGTGACCACTTTCCGATACTTGCGACGATTTGGAGTTACGGACAGTATAACGAAGTTGAGGGGCTCCAGTAGCTGGGCATTCATCCGGGAGAACCGCTTTCCTGAACAAGGAACAGAGACGGAGAAAGTTTTTATTTTCAAGATGTCCGAAGTTGGTCCTGGATGCAGGGTTGATTTAGTAAAGCGAATGCAACCTGGAGGCGATTTGAAAGAGGCGTGGATAATGTTTGACCACGTGAAACGCGTTAAGGAGTGGACCACCACGGCCTGTCATGTTTATGATTCTACATTCTGCCGTGTCATGATAGTTGCTGTGTGCGATATGCAGCCAGAGGACGTTGTTGCCCAACAACTTTTCTGGAAGAGTCTCAATAATGTTGCAAAGAGGCATGGTATCTCTTACCCAAATTTTAAAGGATTCATGGCGGACAACGCTCAGCCGAACTGGAATGCGGTGCATATTTTGTACGGTTTGGGCGACTCTGCAATGCCAATGGACAATCGTGAGAGGACTTGCCTAATTCATTGGATGCAATCACTCGAAAAGCACACTAAGGCAGACATTAGGGCCGACCTTTAGGACCAACACCGCCGTCTCTACAAGCAATACAAGGACTCCATCTCTTTGGAAGATGTCCACAGTCGATATTTGGCAATCCGAGCATGGTGATTGTCTTCTGGTGTCGCAACAGAGGAGGCACTTCCAAGGCTTGACCTGTGGCTTGCATTCTGGCATTTCAGATACCGGCAATGGGACGGATTCATGTAGCTAGTAAGTTCCTTTTATAATCATATTTCTTTATATATATTTATTATAAAAAGTGTTGATGGGCTTTAGCAGTGTACATTGCTTTCTATTCGGTTAGTTCATTATACATTCTACAGTACTAAAACTTGCGTCGTTAATTCCTTTTACCAAATTCTAGTAGTGTGCCTGACAAAGTCAGTCTTACATTCTATTCGATTCAAAATTAAACCTTTTTATTCTTCGTTGCTGGTATGTTTACATTCACAATTTATTATTTTTTATTGATTTTTTTTGTATCTTTCGGTTTTTTCTATCTTCTTTCCATTTCTTTTGGGTTTTTTTCTTTCTTTTATGGGCAGTTCATGTTACCCAGGTTTTTTCCTATCCTAATTATAAGTCGCCGATATCAGCTGCCGATACATTGTAATACAATTGGAATCGTCTATTCTGGGAACTGAACATAGCCGACATCGCTTGCTCACATGAACAACCAAGTGCTTATCATTCATTCATTTTGGCGACGAAGGTATCTGTTCTTGACGAGTCTCGAGGCGTTGTCGCCATTGCCCTCTGCTGAACCACGTCTTCCCTTGCAGTGTTGTTATCACTTTGAGTCTTTGAGTGCACTTCGAACTCCAGTTGCCAAACCATGCCTACTGAATCTTTCTCACTGCAGGATTTGTCCGACGTCAAGCTTGCGGAAATGCCCTCGTGTAATTTGGCTGAGACAGTCACAACAAATGGCTGCAACAGTCCGGCAAAAGAGGGAACGATCTCTATGTCGCCGCTGTTGATGACATGGTCTGCGCATTCATGCAGATTGTTGCCTACTATTAGTTTCTTAAGGGTGAGAAGCCCGGAACTGGTCATGACAAGGAGGAACTTCGACTCCGTACTGCCCATCGAACCGCTTAGCGCACTAGGAATACTACAGTTGTTCAAGCAACTTTTGTCACAATGCCGGGTGCAAAAGAATTTTGCACACGAGATCCTCACCTAGAAGGTGAAGAAGAATTTGTTTCCTTGAAACGGAAAGCAAACCTTCCTCCAGGCTCTGAATTTGATTCCCTCTGCCTTGACAAGATTAGTGTCCCCCGTCCACGACTTAGGAGACAAAGGAACGATCTAAAGATCGTCGATCTCACAGTTGACGACTCTGATTTGCCGTCTGAAATGAGGCCTGCTCTAGCTGAGGTTCATATGTCTAAGACTCCGGCTACTTTGCTTCCTGTGCAGCATGTTAAATCGGTTCAGGAGACTATTTGCGACAAGAGACAGTGACACATCGCAAGGCTTCCGAAGACCTTAGGAAAAGCTTGCTTTGCCATGCATGGCAGTAAGAGATGTGTTACAAAGATTGTGTAGAGCGGGCGGCCTACGGCTGCTCCAACTTATAGTTGAATCATAAACAATTACAAGAAGACCAGAATGGAGGAGATGCAGTTCTTCTTCTGTAGAGATGATATCCATCGTTGTGTCCACAGTCCTCGACGACCATGGGTCGTTTCTAAACCCCCTTTCTCAGACGTGTGGCCGGTGAAGATGGGCACTAATCTTAGACTTGCAGAGCGAGTTAAGATGTCTCCCAAAAGCTGTTTGGCGAAGGCGATTCCGTGGACCTCGCGGACTACCCTCCTTCTCCCAATCCTTCGGACCACCCAACTACGAGATTCGGAAAGCCCATCCGCAGGAATCTTAAAGCTCCTACTACTAAACACCACAACAGTTGTGCCTTTGCACTATCAGTAGCTGCAAAGATCTGCGATATCCTTATGGTACCGCCTCCTGTTCTTGGCTGCATAATTACTTTACAGTCTAGTAGCATTTTCAAGGTTTCACGGTATATGTTGACGATTGGTCAGTTCCCATCATGTGATTGTCCATCCTTCACGGAGATGTCGAAGAAGTGACTAGGTAAGCGTAGTGCTTGGACCTACTGCAAGCACCTCTACTACATCTTTACCGTAGTATGTGGATTCGACCAAGACCTAGATGTTTTCAGGCACGCTCTTAGTTTCACTTGGAATGAGATAAAACGAGTCTTTCAGATTCTGCTTCTAAAACACTACGGTGCTTAAATATGCTTTTGATCCGGATGTCTATTTTATTTTATTAATATAAAAATTGTGGTGAGACTAAAAGGGCCACCTGAATATTTTATTTATGCACGGTTTCTTCTATTTCACATGGAAATGACAGGAAGATGGATGTTTAGTGCACATAGGTTCGACACTTGTAGAGTTATTTGGATTTCGGTGTGAGGCTCTCTGCACCTCTCAACCATCACTGTCACATCCTAACACTCAGATGCCCTAAGTCGATCTCCTTCATACTTCCCCTAAACCGTAGTTCTACCATAAACTCACTCTTTCAAACTCCTACACCATCACCTTGTACCTCTCCGTGCCCCTTATCATTTCCCCATAGAGAGCCCTTATCTATACTTGACATTGTCCCTCCATAAGAGTCCTTCTCACGGTCATTTCCCTTTATCCACCTGAGTTCTGTGCTCGCAATCAACTTTCTGTCCGCTCTCTATCTCCACACATTCAACTATATTTCTCCCTTATCTTCTTAGCCATAGAAATCATTTCTTCTCATTATTGGACAACCTTATCACCACGGTCATAGGCCTTCCTCATGTTAACTAGCAGCCTTTTCTCACATGAAGTCCTTCTATTATTTAAGAATATTTTGACCTACCCAATGTTTAAGCCACCTAATCCACGGTTATAGGGCCTAAGAATTTTTCCGAAATGACGGAATCGACTTCTTGCTTGATGTGCACAGTCCAGGGACACGGCAAGCGCTCGACCACCTCATGCAATCCCAAATCCTAAGGGCCGTGTTGGATGAAGATGGACCAGCGAGGAGAACACGATCGGCGTCTCGTAGACTTCAGTTGGGCTCGGATGGAGACCTCCCGATGCATATAGGGCCACACGACAACGAGCCGTGGGGAGTGGCACTGCTAATAGCCCGATAAATATTGACTAGGTTTATTTTTTGTTTTTGCGGTACCGAAAGATATTTTTCTTACAATGCTCTATCTTTTAGCGTGTAATGTATTTTCCCATTTTCGTACTACATTATGCATAGTAAAAAAATAAGAATAGTAATGTCTACTTTACTTGATAATAGAGGTGTGATTATGGATGTACTTAAGCCTCATAAGGATTTGTGCCTTTGTATAGAACAAAATGGTATGGACCAATTTTTAAACCTCCAAACATTTTTAACCCCTAAAGGACCAAGGCATTTTTGCACCAAAAACACTTCAAAACAACTCGGTTTTAGTATAATGCCTAAGAAGGGAGACAAAACCTTTTTATTTCTACATCTAACCATAGGATCTCAATAAATACTTCTTTTTTGATGTCCCCACAAAATTTCATAAACTTTGACTGCACGGATTGAAAGATTATAGTGTTTGAAGTCAAGCAAATGGTTCATTTTCTTCCCTGCGTCTGGTGGATCAGCAGACTTTGACTTCACATGGTATCAAATTTTTGCATTACATAAGGTCTAAATCCATTACTATTGTGTTTAGGATGATGTTAGTTGCTTATACACCAATTGTTAGAGGTAGAAAAAGGGTGTAGCTTATTCAAGTCAACTATGCTAGTAGTGGAAGCTCAAAAATGGGCAATTAACGTTTTAGTTTTTAGATACTTGATATGTTTTAGATTGATGATCCAAACGGTCAATATGAAGGTCTACACCACATATTGTTGTGGAAGAAATCAAAAGTATAAAAAGTTAAAATCTCTAAGTTTTATATGGAAAGACGTTTTGGTTATTGGTACCTTGCCCGACAATGTGTGGCAATATGTGAAAATCTTTGACTTGGGTTCAAGCGCTATTTTCCACTAAACACCTTAGGGAGCTAGTAAAGGTGTTCCTTATTGGAGAGCATGCTGTTACAGGACAATAGTCGTACTTTCCATTTAGCCTTCCTTCCTAGAACCAGAGAAAGACATAATTTGCGTGTTATTTTAAATGCAACGCGATCTTGTCGGAACCAAAAATAAAGCACTCTATATTCAATTTTGCACCCGCCCCATGGAGATGAGGAGTGCCCCGGCCAAGCAACAATGCGCCTCAAACGCCTCCTTCTAGAGTTAGGTGGGGACATCACCTCCCCCCAAACAAACAAATAAAGGTCCCCTCCCCTGCCTCGGTAGAGGCGGAGACGTCCCCGCCCCTACCCAGGCAGGGGCCGGGACGTCTCCGCCCCTACCAAGGCCATAGCTCCACCCACCACTCCCCCAACAATCGCACCAACATTCGATTTCCCCTCCGGATCTACAACATCGCCATCATCATCGCATAATCATATTATTAATACGCGTTCAGAGGTTTGGAAATCTGGTTTTGCTCAAAAGAGGGATAAGGGCTACTTCACACTATGCCCAAGTCGAGAGGTCGACCGTCAAAATGAGTGGCCAAACTATGGCGAGAGGCCAAACTTTTTTGCCAAAAAAATACATTATATAATATAGATTGAACGTTTGGCCGGTCGTGGTGTGAAGCCCCAAAGGCCAAGTCCAAAGTCCAAACCCCATATCATTACGCTAAAAAAAATCAGCCCCAAAAAATCAGCCCAAAAATTCGGTCTCTTTCATCCAACGGTCTAGATCTTGTCAGTTTTTGATTATTTTAATTAAAAAATCGACAAACTCTCGATTGTAGTTTGGGTCGACTAAAATGGGCGACCCAAGTTTTGCTCGAGAGGCCGTTGCTTTGGCGCCAAAACAACCCAAAAGTGTTGCCATATAGGACGACGGCCTTTGGAGTTTGGGCACAAGTGTGAAGGCCCAAAGTCCGGACTTTGGCCATTCTAGCAATCTCATTGGTGGAAATCGACGGCCTCTCAACTTGGCCACCAAGTGTGAAGCAGCCCTAAGTTGGGAAATTACCAAATGGTTTGCAAGTGCAGAGTGTGGCATTGTACATATTTTGATTAGCTGGGCAAGGTGGGCATGCTCCTGAAAAAACACCACATAATTCGAGGGTTAAATCCTCTCTACAATTGAGGAATCCAACAAGTGCAATAAGGTTTGATCAAAAATTAAGGTTTAAAGAGTAATAATGGAGACATGGGGAACTTTAGGCGCGTTAAAAGCACAAACTTTGGCACAACGGAATTCTATTAAAAACTCTATAGTTGTTGTGCCAAAGCCTCTGAAATACTACCACAAATTGACAAGTATTGTGTTAACACGCAAGTGCTCACCATATGCAATTGAACCAAGATACACATTACAGAGTGTTTTCGTGTTGCACTTGTTCTCCACCCTCTTGCTCTTCTCAGTGAAGCAATTGTCATCCACATCGAAACTCCTGCACATCACATGAACTAGTTCGTAAGTCACCAAATCATTTAAAAACCATCATCCCATCACTAATGCATTGGCCAATGAACTAATAAGTGTTGATTTTTTTTTTGGTTAAACTAGGAAGAAGAGTCTCAGATTTGGAACCTACTTGTTGTCAAACCTTGGTGGCATAACAGGGACAGTCGATCCTGTTAAAAAGTTGCATTGCACCTGTCTACACATTAAAAAAAAAATGGTGTCAGAAGTGCACAACACCGACAACTTAAAACCTTATTATTAAGAGAAAAAGGTTCCAGAAAGTTAGCTCACAATCTGTTGAGTGAAGCACTGAGATTTGAAGCAAAAGGTCCTGTTAATCTGTTGTCCTGAAGTTGTCTGCAACACGATAAAAACATATCATTAGATAACTGCCTACTTACTATGTTTGGACAATAAAATTATGCTGCATTAGAGGTATTTGTAAAGTCACATTGAAATCTATCATTGTTATCTCAAAGGAGAGAGAAAGGTGGCTGATATTCATGCGAACAACACAAACTTTGACAGCATTGAACAAACTTTGGTGGATGGCAATCTCCAAAATTTCATACATTTTCTCGATACCAAAGTTTGATGAAACACCACCAAAGCTATCAATATCTTATTAAACTCTTTCGTCATGGAAAGGTAAGGAATCAAGCTTACAAATTGGTGACATTGTAAGCCCAAATCCAAGAAGGAATTTCACCGGAGAGATAATTGAATGACAGTCTCCTGCAACACATCAAAATATAATGAGCACATAATAACAGCAGTTTCAATATACAACCAAGTTCCAATTAAAACACCAAGTAAAAGTTGAAGTAAAAATGTGTAGGGAAAAGGTGTTTACAGCTCGCTTAGCTGACTCATGCTTTGCCAAGAAGCTGGGATTCCACCTGTGAACAAATTGTTGAACAGATACCTGTCACCCACCCAACTATTGTCAATTCCATTGAATCATAATAATAAACACTGCGTTTAAAAACCTTGCTAGATAACAATGTTCAACATCCTTAGATTGTTTGTAGAGCTTCTGAATGCCAAAAAATTTAACGTTATCTACCTTTATCTAGTACAGAAATCTACCTGATGTTTTCTGATGAGAACTAGATTACAAATCATGGCAGTTTGAGGATTCACAATGTGCTCACAGTTTTTTCATGCGAGTCAATGCTCCCATTTCTGAAGGAAGCCCTCCCCATAATTTGGAATCACGCAAATTCCTACAAAAATGTTGATATCAGCACAGAAATCATCTCATTCTACAATTGCAGAACTCATACGACGTGAAATCAATGACACTTACAAGTGCTCAAGATTGACAAGGCTCCCAAATTCGGCTGGTATTTCCGATTTCCAGGAATTTAGCCATAAAGTCCTGCCACCAAAGATTATTATCCAAGTTAATGATCACCGCAAAGTGGCTGCAAGTTTGTTCGAAGTGTGTTTTTTGGTTCTCAGATTAATCAATTGAAGGCATTATCAACCTTGACAGTAGCAGCTTTGATGTGTTTTTTGTTCTCAGATTACACAATATTTATCTGAAGGCATTATCAACCTCTACAGTAGTAGCTTTGATGCTCTCCTTGAATAGTAAAATTGTCTCTGTATTTGCAACTCTTAAGGATATCATAATATGATCAGGCAATATAATTTTCCATTATTTGTATAAGCCAAAGAGTATGTATACGTACAGCTCGCGTACACTTGTTAATGTTCCAAGCTCTTTTGGAAGCCCTCCAGACATTGTGTTGTTTCCTGCATAGCTGCCACCAAAAAGAGAATTGCACCATTAGCATGGCCAGCTCCTTCAGAGAGAAATTTCATATAAGTTGATGCACATGCTTACAAAATTTGGAGCTGCTTGAGGTTGCCAACTTGTGGTGATAAACTCCCAGTGAGGTAGCAGTTCTCAATTCTCCTGGTTCCCACAAACAACAAAAAAAAACCATCAGAATTCTATCTAGAAGAGGTCGGAAGTAAAATTATTTTTGTTGTAAGCTTAATTGAAAGGTGAACTTACAGCTCTGTGAGGTTGGTCAATCCCAACACAGCACCAGGTATTCCTACACCTTTCTGCAGGCCAACATTCCATGAAACATTGCTGCAAAAGAAAAACAGAAACTGGAATCAATTCACAAACGAATTGCTGATCTCCAAACTCAGATTAGCACTAGAATTTGCTGCCAAGGTTCCATGAAGCGTCATTGCTGCAAGAGAAAAGAAAAGAAAAACGGAAATAGAAACTGGAACTGGTGATCTCTAAACTCAACACTAGGACATGGAACTGATAGTGGAGATGAGAAGAGAGGTGAAATCTTAATAGTATTGTTGGACACTTACAAGGACTTGAGAGAGGTCAAAGTGGCAAACGGTGCCAAGTCTCCGGTGATGGCATTCCAGCCCGGAAACCTGCCGAGTTTTTCAGGATCCCAGTTGCTCCCATCGAAATGCTCCAGAAAAGTCAGGCTCCGGATGGCGTCCGGAACGTCCCCCTTCACCCCCAACATGGTCACGTTCCTGGCGAAACAACACACACACACATCAACAAATCTCTTCTCATGTTTGTAAGATGAAAGAAATGATCAAAACAAACAAAAATCGGTTCCTGAGCACAACTATTACGAGTCATGAGGAAAAGAGAAGTATTATAAAATCAAAATATTGGTACTGTAACAGCCAATTCTCTGTATTATTATCTGTATTATTGCGGTTGGGTTACTGAAGGTTTGGGTGAGTTTAGAGAGAACTGGATTTGCAAGTGTGTTTTTTTTTTGTTTTGTTTTTTCTGAGGTGGATATGTAGATTTGTAGGTGGAGAGTATTACAAATACACAACATGGGTGCCGAGAGGGTCGCATTTGATGCCGGTCCAGTTGCAAGGGTTCAACGCAGGGTCCCAAGTGGCATTCACGCTCCATTCAGATTTTATTGCCGTCAACGCAGCAACTGCAGTTCATTATTGCCACTTGGTCAGTAAAACACATGAAAACCACGCACATGATAAGAAAAATGGTCATCACTCATCCCTCCCGAGCAAACTGGATCATCATCCCAATTTTATGACACCTTTGAAGCAATGGAACACAGACTGAAATTTTAAGGAGAAGGATGCAGACATCGTGTGTGGACACAGACATAACACTCTACCGTTTGTAACTATATTCGCTACTAGAAAGATGGTAATTGAGTTTTAGGTTTACCAAGGGTTCAAAACGCTCAGTTTGCCGTTAAACAATTTCAACACAAAAGAATCACTTTCAATGAATTATCAGTGTAGTAGTACGTGGTCATAACCAATTACTGAACTTCAAAGTACTATGACGTCATACCTTCAGGAGCACTTGGGACTGCGTTTGTATGGCCAACCCAGGAGAACAACACAATGATCACCAACCCTAAGAAGCTAAGGCAAGCTGCCATAGAGAGATATCTGTTTCCTGCACAGATCAAGGGGAAACGATACTAGAATTAGTGAGACAGCTCAGAGAAAGAAAAAAAACTAGGCATCCTGACATGGCCGACTGGAGTGGTGAATACTGCAGAGAACAAAACACTCTGTAGCTAATTTACCACGAAACACTTGTACAATCAAAGCTGAGAGCGGTCACCAAATATAGTTACCCTACAGTGGGAGTTCACTTCAGTACTATTTGCTGGCAGCTGCTCTTCCAACTTTGACAGGTTAGGAAGAACTCGACCTCTCTGATCAGTGCACTTCGAACCTCGAACTCTATGCACCAAACTCCATGACTAGCGTCGCAACAACTAATGGAGTTGATCACTTCACTATTGATTGGCAACACGGCTTGTTCTAGTCCTACCTCTGGCACTTCGGGAATTGTTCCCTCTCGAAATCAGTGTACTTCGAACCTCAAACTCTCACAAAAAGTTGCCAAAAGCAGTGAATTTCTGCGACCTCGAATGCGCTAAATTACCTTCCCAATGCGGACTCACTCATGCACTCACATGTTGTGTCTATCTCACCGACAAAAACAGCAGCCAAGTTAGACTAAGTCGGCAACTGTTGCTGCAGTCACTGACCATGGAAGGCTTTGAACGTTTGACTAAGGGGCGTTTCACACTAAGCCCAAGGGCCGAACTCCATTGAAGACCAAACTATGCTGAGGGGTCGAGTTTTGGAGTTGTAAAAAATTATTAAAATATTGAATTGGTGGAGTTTGGGTCCTTCTAGTGTGAAGCCCCAAGGGGCGAGTTGAGGGGCTGTGACCCATATCATTTGGCAATTCCCAAGCCCATTTTTTCCTCTTGGAGGCACTTATTTTCTGAAATTTTCCTCTCTCACCTTCTTTAGCCATGGATTCTAGAAGAGAACGCAATTTTGTTCTTCTTTCGGTTTTCATGGTTATGAAGTATGCCATTGTGGGCATTTTGGCATTGCAAAAGCTTGCAATTTTTGAACAAAATGTTCAAATGATGATGATGGCGGTTTTTATTGTTGGAGGACAACGGAGGGTGGTATCGCAAAGGTCATGTTGGCAATTTGAAAGGCATGGGGGTTTTATGGAGCATACACTATTTGGATCGTTTTCAAAGGTCCAGTTTCGGAAACGTATGAGGGTAAGAATCTCTACATTCAAGTATTTATGTGATTTATTAAGGCCTGTTTTGAGGAAAGAAGATATAAAAATGAGAGATAGCATTTCTGTGGAAACAAGAGTTGCGGTAACAATTTCACGATTAGGAACGGGCAATTCTTTGATTATGATAGCTGACTTGTTTAAAATTGGAGTGAGTACAGCTTCTGAAATTGTAAGGGAGTGTTGTGAGGCTATTAGGATTCATTTGAGGCCATTAGTTATTCAGAAACCAACCTTGGCTAGAGTGAAAAAAAATTGCTTCAGAATTTGAAGCAATGCATGGCATTCCGTTTATACTTGGAGCTATTGACGGTCGTCATATTCCTATTGTAGCACCTTCACATGATCCTATATCATATCATTGCTGAAAGGGCTTTTATTCATGTCTTCTCCAAGGGGTTGTAGATGCCAAATGTAAATTTTGGGATTATGATTTTGGATGAGCTAGCCGAATATATGATTGGGCATTATTTCAGAAATCGGAAATAGGGAAGAGGACAATGAAAGGGGCATTTTTCCCTTACAAGTTCATTGGAGATGTGGCTTATCCTATGAGGCCTTGGTTTTATTCACTTTTCAAAGGAGAAAAAGAAGGAATGTCTAGAGAGAAGGCTCATTGGAATTTTATTCAATCTAACACACGTATGGCGGTGGAGAGGGCATTTGGGATCTTGAAGGGTAGATGGCGCATTTTATTGAAGAGAATTGACATGCCTCTACGTCATGTACCGGACATTGTCACGGCTTGTATTTGTCTACATAATTTATGCATTTTGGAGGATGATGAATTTGATATGGATTGAACCAAAGAAGCAGAGATAGAGATGTCGGATGAGGCAAATAAATGGCTAGGAGATATGCAAAATTGTAACATGTTTAATATTCTTGAAGCATCATTGAAGGAGATGAGGGCATTACAAGGATCAACTATGAATGTTGAAGAAAATATATATGTTGAAGAAGAAGGAAAGGAAGATGAAGATGAAGATGAAGATGACCATGAAAAAGAAGAAACGAAGAAAGAAAGACAAGAGAAGATCAAGAAGATGTTGACCGAAGCAACAAGAATGCACGAATTATTGGCAAAGAATTTTTATCGAGAGAATTTGAAACGGAAGTCAAGCATGGAATGGCCCAATGATTCTGATTCTGATTCTGAATAGGAGGAAAAGTTTACAATTTATTGATCAAACGGTCAAATTGATGGTCTACCCTTTCTAGCAATTCGTTTATCCTCTCGAAATTTTTCAGTAAAGAGGAACTAGTTTCTGCCATTATCTCAAAAATATCAATTGCTCTATCATTGAAATTTTGTTTACCTTTTGATGGTTGTGGAGTCGTGTTTGATGTAGAGTGCGGCGAGTTGGTCGTATTCGATGTAGTGTTGGTTTGAATTTCGACACTGTCATTTGTTGTGGCCGAAACATGCTTTCTTACTTGATCGGCTTGATGCCACCATCCATCCATTGCTTCAAAGAATTTGCTCTCATAAGGGTCGTTCCGTGAAATTCCATTTGCCATCTTGTCTTCTTTGTATGACTTGAAAATGGCGACGAATTTCTTCTTGCATGCCATACTTGTCCGATTGAACTTTGGGTGCATTGCAAGTAATCTAGCATGTAGCCTAACCCATGTATCAATTCCTAGCATCCAAACCACCAAAAAGCATCAAAAATTGGCCAAAAAATGTGGGCGAAAAAAATTCCAGCACAATAACCCATAGCATTTGTCAAAGTACAAGTCAATTTCCACAACATATACCCCGGTATGGGAGGTATGGGAGGTATGAGGGGAAAGAGGGCCTGAGGGTCGGGCATGGTGGCCAAGGCAAAGATAATGGTAAAAAAAATACCTTGTTTCTTGCTGTTTCTGACAAATTCAGGCTCCATCTCCCCCCGAAGCGCAATCAACGTGTGAACCTCTCAATCAAGCCAAGTACGACCTCCTCCGTCTTCTTCTTCGCCTTCAATTTTCATAGTGGTTGATGTTGCCTTCTTCTTTGGTGCCGCCTCTTCTTTGGTGCCGCCCTCTTCTTTGAAGAATTCACAATAACCACATCATCATCATTATCCTCAACTCTCTCCTCTCTTCTTTCATCCCCATTTTGTGCTGAAAATTGTTGGAATGCACTATACGAATGTAGCCCAAAAAAGTTCTCCTCACCAACTAAATCTTTCGATTGGCTATCAAAGTATGGGGTGTTGGAATAACGCTCCATTCTCACAGAATTTGGGAGAAGAAAAAAGGTGGGGTACAACAATCAAACAACACAAAAAAATTGACAAAAAAAAAAGAAAACAACATAAGCAAGAACAAAGGAAGATGAGAGAGAGGTTTAGGAGAAAGAGAGGGGAACAAAGATGAAGGCAACGGTTCCTTCATTCAAGGTAAAAAAAAAACTAGCCGTTTCAATCTAGCAGTTGAGATCTAGTCAAATTTTGAATATTTTAATGAGAAAATGTTCGACCTCTCGGCAAGAGTTTGGGTTTCTATTCTTGTTGGACCCAAACTCTCCTCAACGGGCCGAACTCTTGGCGCCAAAATTCTCAAAAAGTGTTGCCATGTAAGCATTTTGGTGCCCTTCGGCCCTTGGCCCTTGGCCCCTAGTGTGAAGCCCCACGGGCCGATTTTCAGCTCTAGGCCAATCAAATTGCTAGAATTGCTCGGCCCCTCGAGCTCGGCCCCTAGTGTGAAACCCCCCTAAGGCGTGAACTACACCAAACACTAAATATAATGTGGATTCATTGATAATGTTGGTGAAAATTGATGTGGATTCCTTCAATTTTGGTTTTGAAACCCAATTGATGTGGACACATTTCAACATGTGTCATGCCATTCTTTGCCACTACACTACCACTGGCCACCAAATATCTTTCACTGCTCATCGTTTGCCGCCACCTCACTGCCACCTCTCCATAATCCACATTAATTTGTGTCAACAATTTTGAAACATCCCACACTATTTTATGAGGAACTTGATTTGATGTGGATTGAAAATTGACGTGGACCACTGTAATTTGCATGTACTGGAATTAGTGTAGGTATTTCAAAATAGACGGGTACACACTGTGTTTGGTGTAGTTTACCCCTTGTTGTTAACGGGTCATGGGCATGGGCACTCCACTCAATGGGATTGCCACAAGTTGCCAACTATGTCTACAACTAACCAAGCTTCTTTAACCCCTAAAGGACCAATACATTTTCCCCTCAAAATCACTCTAAAACTGCCACTTTCATCGCATTCAACACAAAATAATACAAAAAAAAAATTCTGAAAATTAAACCATAGGATCTTGTACTAGAATTGTATGAGAGTGCGTGGCGAAATTTTGGTAAGTTTGACCGCACGGATTGAAAGATATCAGCCTTTGAAGTGAGACATAATCTCTTTTTGAGGTCATACTAAACACCTTCAACAAACTTCGACCACCTTCTATGGCAGTTTTTTGCACTACGGGCCGTGAATTTTTTATGTTAACTTGAAAATGATCATATTAGGCACATGTGCACCAAATTTTAGAAGTAGAAGAGGTGTAGAAGATGTCCTAAAAAATCGTGCAATGCAACTATGTGCTGAGAATCAACAATACACTTTATATTTTGCATATATCATATTCTTCTCAAATTTTTGAAATTCACAAATCCGTATAGTAGAAGAAAAAATCTCAATTTCCTTTCCAAGAGGACATTTTCTTTCTATTAAATGGACAAAACTCGAATTTCTATTGAATTTAGAAGTTATTAAAGTTTAGTGATAGTATTTGTGATATGTCATACTAAACTGCTGCACTATTTGTATATGTAAGTGAAAATAAATTGTAACTTTTGAACCGTAAGTTGGAATTTTACGAAATTTGTGTCTATGCAAAGCTAATCAAAAGTTGTCCATTCAATAAAAAATCTCAGAAAATAATGCCTAGAATTGAGAACGTAGTACCTTATCCAAACTCAAAATGTCCCCCGAGGGGACTTTGGTCCTTTAGGAGTTAAAGACTTTATAAAAAATTACTTTTTATGGTGCAAAACTTTCACACCAAGAGGAACTGTCAAAGTTTCTAAGCAATGTGCAATTTTTTTATTAGTCTTCCATTTGAATAGTCACTTAAATTCAAATGATTTTTCATTTTTTTCTACCTCAAGCAAACATGATAATCTTTATGTTCACCGTTTCAGTCATTTTTTATATGATATTGAGATCAAACAATGAACAAAATTTAGATTAAATAAAACAAAAACTTTAGTATCTACTTTTAATTATAGGATCTCAATCAAGACTCACTAAATAAAATACTCACAAAATTTAATAAACTTTAACCGCACCTATTGAAAGAAAATAGTGTTCGAAGTGAAGAAAATGGTTGATTTTCTTTCCTTATGGTTAGTGGATTGGTAGACTTTGACTTCATTTTATGTCAAAGCTTTGCACTACACAAGGTCTATATTCATTACCATTATGCTAAGCATGATATTATTTCCTTGTACACCGAAGTCGCGGTACTGAGGCACCACGGCCTTGGTGTAGTGATTTGGGTCATGGCACACCGGTGAGGTGGTTGTGAGTTCAAGTCCTATTGCCAGCGTGGTGCCTACCACATAGTCCACCCAATTATGGTGGGGGGTCCCAAGGCCTTGTTGTATGGGGACCCACAAAGCCCTTGGGGGGATGACATGTCGGTTGTCTCTAAGGCATTTAGTGTAGGGAAGCACTTAGTGTAGAAAAGTGTTTACCCTCGAGAAGGGGAGTAGTTCTATTACACTAGCCTATGTCCTATGGCCATATACTTAATGAAGAGAATGAACAAACACTATATTCACACCGGTCTCCTTCGGAGACCGGAGTTCTTCTTTTTCCTTGTACACCAATTTTTAGATGTAAAAAAGCATTGTAGCATATTCAAAACAATTGTGCAAGGAGTTGAGGTTCAAAAGTTGCCAAATCACGTTTTTTTTGTGAACTTAATTTGTTTTAGAATGATAATCTAAATGGTCAAAAAGAAGGTTTGTACCACATATTGTTGTGGAAATAATAAAATGAAAAAGAAGAGTACTAAGTTTTATGTGGAAAAGAAGTTTTTTGATACCTTACCCGACTATGTGTCACAATGTGTGAAAATGTTTGACTTGGGTTATAGTGCTTTTTGTCACCAAAGACAAGAATTTGTTTTTGACGATATGAAAGGAAATGATAATACGTGCTAAAATTGATAATTTCACATCCAATAGTGTCCTAGCAAAAGTTTTTGGACTTGCCCAATGTGTCCGCTCTTGGGGCTTTTTCCTTTGAGATGGCATAACTTTTTCATTAAATGTCGGATTATAAAAAAAAACTCACAAGAAGCTTTCTGTGACGTCCTTCTAGAGTAAAAGATTCAAAGAAGAATGTTATAAGTTGACTCCCACCCATGAGAACCTGCCCAAATCTTAACCCTTTAAGGCCTAATGATAATATTAGTGGCAAGCAAAAGTGTCTTGACAGTGAGGCATCTCACTAATAGGTGTTGATTGCAGCATAGGTTGTAGGTTGGCAAGAATTTTTTTGGGCCAACTTTAATTAGTACACCACATGGCACCTGATTAACATTGACTTCCTCAAAATATGCCACTTGTAGAAATTATACATGCAAAAATCATGAAGGGGTGTGTACAACTTAATATGCACGTACAGTGTCTAGCAAAACTGAGTCAAGTTCTTGTAAATCGAAATTCAATTGCCAATGCAAGAAAATTGGCAATAGATTTTCTTAAATCATATATTATACAAGGTGGTAGTTTTAGTCGACAACGATTTGATGCAAACAAAAGTCCTTCTTACATCAATGTGTACAAGAAAATTACATTTAAAAGGAAACTGTGTCTCTTGACTTAGTTTTGCATCCTTAATAAAAAAACAACTTAATATTTTCTCCACTTGCCTTTGGCAGCTAAGAAAGTTTGGATTTGTCATGGCATGCTTTCTTGCAACCTCGTGCACTCCTCTGGTTTTATAGAAGTCAAGCACTCCTCAATACGTTTCCACAACTCTTAAATTCCTATTGGAGCTCTTTCATACTGGTTAAGACGATGTTTTAGTCGTGCCCAGATATGCTCAATTGGATTTTGGTCATGAGATTGTGCAGGCCACTTAAGAACATCAACTTTTGTGATCTCAGCCATTGGCGAACACTTTTTGTTGTATGTTTGGAATCTTTGTCATGCTGAAACATCAAATTTGAAGAATCAAGATCATATGGCATCAGGATGTACATTAAATCTCTTTGCAAGATTTCTTTATACCAATGTTGATCCATTCTTCCTTTGATTCTACAAAACTTGCATAGATCCTAGAATGTCATGCAACTCCACAACATGACCGAACCACCGCCAAACTTTATAGTGTGTTTAACTTGTTTTAAGCCATAAGACTATTCATTGAGAATCCAACTCCAACTACAACCATCTAAGTAAAATCGATTTACCTTTGTCTCATTAGAGAAGATAACGTGCTCACAATCATAAATTGTCCAATGTTCATGGCGCCTAGCAAATTCAAATCGATCCTTGATGTGTCTCTTGTTCAATTTCGGTTTGTTCTGCTTCACTTTTGATCTCAGCCCCTGTTGCACATAAGACCCTTCTCACTATATCAACACTTACAATAACTTGGCATTCCTCACGTACATGTTGGATAGCCTATGTTGCAACTTTTAACCCTTCTGATGTGACAACTCTAATGCATGCTCTCTTCTATGCATCTGTTTGTGCTTGTAGTCTACCACCACTACTAGCACGAATATGAGACAATCTCTTCCTTCTAAGTCTTGCACCATGACATTGAGACACTTGCAACTCACTTGCTACGTCCCTTGTGGACCTACCAGCTTGCACCTTCATCAAAATGGAGTTATTAAGGTCTGTTCGAGCACTTGCTGAAAGCTCTCCTAAGTACACCATGTTGAGTAATCAAAGTCTATTTACAATGTGCATGGAAGTCTAATTCAATATTGCAACATTGTAGTTCAACATGCCCATGCCAATTTGGGCTCATAAGTCCTCAACGCATTTTTTTAACCTCACTGTATTTATTATGGAATGGCATGCAAAATTGAGTCAAGACATGTGTTTGTACTTGAACAATTTGTTCTTATTATAATCTATGTGTGTGTCAACTAAACTCTATAAGGGCTCATAAATTCCATGTTGTATCTCTTCTATTTTTAAAATTGCAATTCCATCCAATGAATTATCAGCAATTGACGGCCAAAGATCCTTTTCCACAAACTTGACTCAGGTTTGCCAGACACTGTAAGTTGTACCTACCACTATTTTCTCATTACAAATGCACTTGTGAGGCTTTTTGTTGTGGATTTTTTGTGTAAGATTTGAAGAGGATTTAGGTAATATGCTATGGCTCCTAGAAGGTTTGAGAATCAACATGGGGCACTTCTTGAGATGTATGAGCGAGGACACTCATATGGCTAGATTTCTGCAGTTTTGGGCATTCTTCAAAATACTTTTCCTGACATAGTGTGAAGGTTTCGTGAGAGAGAGAGGGCCTAGAAGACAAAAATTCACCTCGTAGACCTAAAATTCTTTATGAACATGATGACTGTGACATTGTGAAGAAATTAAATGATTAATATACAAGTACAACGGCAACTATGGAAAGAGTGTTACGATCTGTGGGCATGCGATTGAATGATGATACAATCCCAAGGAGTCTCTGAAGGCAAGGATTGAGAGCATATGTGAAGACCAAGCATCCACTTTTGACTAAGAAACATTAAACACGTTGTTTGCAATGGGCAAAGAAGTGCAAGCATGCAGATGGGGATTTTAGCGCCTATGTCATTTTCTCTTATGAGTCCAAATTCAATCTTTTTGGCTCAGATGGACGTCAATATTGTTGGAGAAAGAGTGGAGAATGTCTTTTAGATCAGCATGTGCAATCTACAATCAAACATGGAAGAGGAAAGATAATGGTTTGACATTGAATGAGTTGACAAGCTTCATCTGATTGAAGGAAAGATGGATAAACACGTATATTCCAACATTTTAGAGAGGGAACTTATGGGCACTATATAGATGCAAGGTTTAGAAGATGAGGTTATTTTCCAACATGTCAATGATCCAAAATATACTACATATTATGTTGTAGATTGGTTGGGTGCTAAAAAATTTCAGCTTATTGGATACCCTCCACAATCACCTGATTTCAATTCAATAGAACATCTTTGGAATGAAGTAGATCATTGTCTGAGAAGGTCTATGAGGAAACCCACTAGTAAAAGTGACTTATGGGAGTGGATCCAAGAAATTTGGTACAATAAAGAGCCTAATGTTATTAGGAAGTTGATACACTCTATGCCTCAAAGAACTCTTGATGTCTACCAAACAAGAAGTGGCTATACACGGTGGTAGTGTTTGTGAGTGCTCATGAGTTGAATCATTGACTTAGAAAGGTGTTTAATACTCATAGTCTTGTTTTCAACAGCTGATATGCAATAATAATCAATTTGATCATAAAAAATTGTACAAGCTTGTTGCACATTTGAATTATTGTCTATTTTTCTAATTCATATTTTCATTGAAACCTTTATTTTTTATGCTTGTTGCAACTATATGCGCTTGTAGTTGTGTTCTTGCTATTTTATGAGAGTTCATGTAGATCTGGTAACTAATTCCTTAAAAAGCTTATTTTTTACAACTATTTCTACCCACACTGTATGGGTCATTTCGGCACAAGAACTTTCTAGCAAGCACTACAGGCCACCTCAAAGGGAAAAATAGACCACAACTTAGAGGTGGAGGAAGATGATGGGCATCTGTTGAGACCATCACCATAACAATTGGTGCAAGTATCAATGAGCTAGAGTGATTTCCATGAAGTGAGTTCATAGATTTTTTGTGATGAAATGTACCCGTTGCATAGATGTCATTCTGCATGATCTAGAACAGTCGTAGATTCTCACAGGCCAAAAAAGCTCATCGGCCTTTAAGGGTACCCTGAGGGGACTGTTGGGAATTTAGGGCTTAATCATGATACCATATCCATAGCACATAAGAAGGATAATTTTAAATCATAGAACATCCAGGCACGGTATCCCTAACCAAACCTCTAAATCCGGATTGCATTCTTCAACTTTCCATCTACAATAACCACTACAATGCCACACCTCAAAACCGAAAAGTCTGACTAAACATGTAGAGTGAATGGTAAAAGTGCACGTCTTGAACAATAGCATTTGAAACAAAGAGGTCAGAGATTTCCATTGCAACTCTAAGAAGCAGAATATGACTTATCTTAGCTGTAAGCACAAATTCCACGTCTGCGACATGCTCTCATGCTACACAACACAAAGAGCCCAGGAAGAGCATGAGAGCCACTCCGCAGAAGGTAAAGCATCACAACATCCTGCACTTCTCCAAACACTAGACAAAAGCCACTACACACACAAAAATGTAGAGGCGTACCCAGAAAGATGGTGCTTCTACTGCTTCACGTCCATATCACAATGGTTATTACTACCAGCTCCCGCTCATCAGGCACAAGTATCAGACCCGAGCCAATCACGCTGAAAATGATGGAAAAACCTAAACTGTTGAACAAAGCAACCGAAATTCACGAGTGCAGAATTACAGAATCTTGAATTTGATAGGGAAAGGCAAGAGGAGGTACTACGTATAGACTTCTGAAGAGCATGAGTTTCATCTATCTCACAGCAACGCATATTCACGACGATGGAAATCCAAAATCAATCCTCCACAGCCCTCATGGTACCTGCCCACATCCAACACCAACATGAGCACCCAATCTATTTTCCAAAAAACACACCTTCATTCCTTCCAAATTGCCATAGAAGACTCAAGACGCAATTCCTCTACGAAATCAGTTGCATCCTTCAAAGCAGCAAGATTTCACAAAAGAAAAAAAACATGTGAAATTGACCATCGTCCAAAACCTCTCCACTAACAAAATCCTAACAAATTCAAACAGAACTCACCAGGGGAAAAAAAAAAAAAAAAGACGCCACAGTAACCATCATCCCAAAAACCTCTGGAGGAAATCCTAATTTCTTTTTTAAAATCCTAACAAATTCACCCAAAGACCATAAAGTAGTGCACGCATTCTCACCAATGTAACGCTTATTGTTGGCAGTCTGCACTTCCGACAACTTCTTATCTAAATCCTCCTGCAACCGCACCTCCCACTTAGCCACGGCATTCCCGAACCCAGCTCCCAATCCCATCGCCAGCAGATGCTCCCACGGATCTGCACACAACCAGCCACACCGAACTCAAATTCAACCCACGGAACGAACTCGACCAACAGCAACAAGGCAGCGGAAAACCGACGACTCACGGCGCATGAGGGGGAGCTTGCGCACTCCATTGGAGTAGAACTGGCAGCTCAGGCCCATCAAGGCGCCCACCATGGTCGCGGTGGCCACCATCGTCGCTGATAGCAGGAGGAACGAGGAGAGCGCGAGCGAGGTTGGGGAGATGGCGATGGTGGAACTTGGAGAGTGCTCGCTCGGGAAACGAAGACGAAACCCTAATCCTTCGCTCAAAGCACCATTCTCTGCTTCACGCTCTTTTCCGAAGGTGCCATGGATGAACGTAATCGACGAATATCATTCGTTGATGATAGAGGTCGCTTCTAAGTGAAAGGGAGTGACCATGTATACTTTATGAACTTATTACACTATTATCTCCACCCCTTCCACGCCATCCCTGCGAAGGGGGTGGAGACGCGGAGGGTTTCCTAGCCCCGTAGCCAAGCTTCCAGTGGGGCTACATTGCCGACCGGGGGCCAAAGACAGCCTTTATCAACCCGCCATCGCATGCATAGATTTTAATTTTAATTTTTATACAGTAGATTGCGCCTCAAGTTGCCGCAACCATCTACAATTTGCCACGTGTACTACTAGGATTGGCTCCCTAGCCCGAGATAATTCCCATAGGCCTGCCAAAACTTTGACATTTCCCAGTCACGTGCCAGTCCTGGGACCAGGCCCGGTGGAGATGCTCTAATCCATCGTCCCCAACTGATAGTGCATGTTCAAATGAAGTAGCTAAAATTGTAAAGGTAAAGTCCTAATCCTCCTCGTTAGAAATATCTCCCAGTTATCTCCTAGTTCAATAATGATTATCACGCGAGTATTGATGAAATCCGTTAGCATACTTTTTATAAAGAAAAGAACTACAATAGTGGACCCCAGTTGTTCCCAAGAGTGTATGGGCACTTTCTACAAAAGCCCTTGTTAAGTTCCGTCGCCGATAAAATTCCCGTCTTCCTCCTTAAAAATTCCATCTAATATCTTCTAGTTAAGTCCACGTGGTCCGTCTACATGGCTTCACCAGGGTTGCCGAAACTACCCATGTGGCTTCATGTGGTGAGGCTATGCTTTTCAATATATATTGGTATGCATATCCATTGTCTCCAATGGAGCACAATATTTATAAAAGTAAGTATGATCACTATATTGATAAGATTTTTCTAGCGTTTTACTTCCACAAATTATCGCTACCAAAACCCATCCCAATTACAAATGTGAGGGTTCAACGTCCTTGTTCCATTAGACAACCACTAATTCATCATATCCCATATTTATTAAGCTTCACCCCTAGGAACTATATTTTCTTAATGAAATACAAATTAGTTATAAAGTTTCAAATAACAGTGTGGTACCATGTTTAGTAGGTGGCCATGAATAGGTACTCCCCATAAGCGCTAACGTAAAAGTAAGGGGTCTTGAGTGATAGTGAACCTTTATTGGAATGGATGAAGGGGTGGTAATGGCATGGAAGAGGGTTGGATATACTCCAGTTTTATAGGTGTTGGTTATTAGAGGCTTACCTTAATTGATTGCCATTACTACTCATACCTTTAATAGGTGCATGAATTATACATCATGCTATCTTTTCAATATTAATATCTCACCCTCTTATTCTCTTCTCTTTCGTATTTTAAAGGGACTTTAGACAAAACTTTAATGAATTGTCATGGCACTCCTAAACTTTCCTAATGGCTTCTTTTTGACAAATTTAAAGTGGGGCATGTAACTACAAAATTATCTAGTGGAACACCACCAGAATGATTTAAACACTATTCGAGTTTTAAAAAAAAGAAAAGGGGTTCCTCCGACATAAAAATAGGGGTCCAATTTTTTCTTCCACCCTCCGATTGACCTTGTTTGTGAGCATTGATTGGGGGTATTTATATCAAGTTTTATAAACAAGGTCCCAAGCCTCCATGATGAGTGTTACCCTATGCGTTGGTCACTTTTGTACATTATTAATTCAAAATGGAGGCCATCCAAATTTTTTGGCAAATTCAAGAGATTTGTCTAGGTGGTACCCATGTAATGCCTAGGTGATACTATGTTATAACTAGTTCATATCCATGTGATAGCTAGCTGGTATCTAGGTAATACCTAGTTGATACCCATTGACACGAAAAGTGTGTGGGTATTCCGTAGACATTGACCTCATTGTGTCACAATTCTTACACAATTCAAACCCACATAAAACCACAGAATTCACTGAAATCTATCTTAAAAAACAGACTATTCAGGCACCGTTACCTCATCATTAATTTCTACACATTTAATTAAAAAAAGTCAAATTTAAAAATGACCACAATCAGATGTCGTCCTGTACAGAAATGACATAGTCTAAGAAACTACAAACTACTCTTCTGACAATTGTTTACAATAACGACATAAACTCACGTTGTATATACATTGGGAGAACTTCCAAAAGATGATGCAGCATATCCAGAAATCAACACGATTCAGCGCTTGCTTCAAGTGAAAGAAGAGATGGATTGATTTCACTATGGCAAAAATGGGTTCCGAGCAGGTGACTCTTTTTGCTGTTTCCGATACGCTCTGCACACGAAAGAACATGGTGATCATGTGAGTCAAATCACAAATGATATACCACAGGTTTGTGTGCATTGTTTGAGCCACAGGTTTAAAGGTCTGAGAACACCCAGATGATGTTTTCTGTGTAAAAATTGATGAATACTATTGCATTTACTACGTGTTTGAGTTTATGCAAAATGGTCATGAATTCTACATGTATGGTGTCGTATTTGAACATGATAAGGTTCAGACCATTTGAAATGAGCTCCAAATGAAAGATGTTAGTTGGAGAATCTTCAATCCCAAAGGTGTATTGCTCCTGCTGCGTTTGAATTGTATTCTAAGAGTAAAATACGTGACTGAATATACAGACCTTTGAGGGTTAGAGGGAGTTTGTTACCTGGCAGCACGTGAGAGACCGAGAGCTAAGGTGCCAGCAATAAGCAGAGCAAAGGGAGCGCTTGCTACAAAAGTGTTCACTCGCCGGCCCCTGTTCACCCATGACCACGAGCTCCCACTGTAATCTGACACAAGAAAAACAACAATTCAGCAGAAGAGCCTTCATAAAATAAACAATCTCTGCAACTTACATCAAGCCTTCTCTTCAGAGCTGGTTGGAAATTCATAAACTAGTTCTCCAATCACCACAATCGATTTGCCATTGAGTTCCAAGCAACTAACAATCCACGTTGGTTACCACTTGTGACCTAGAACGAGCCTCAAACCCTAGTGCAGAATTCTTCTTTAAGCTCTAGTTGGAGGAACATAAACCTCGGAAGCTCAAGTCAAGTTCCATTCTGAGAAAATGGCTTACTTGAGTAGTAGTGCGATCGTCCACCAGAACCATATGTTGCTTGCGGACCTGTACTTCCACACCAGGCAGACGAATCAAACAATGAAAGAGCAAAGATATCAATGACAATCATATACAACCATACAGCGTCATCTGCCACAAGATTCCAACCAACTCACCGTTCTTCAAACATGTGTACGCTTCTGAAATCTGCACACATTAGACGGTCACTACTTTTCAGTAACAGCGACATTAAAAAAAAGGAACCCCCCTCCATGAATTAGAGTGTTTTCTAACAATGAAGTGGACACGAGTGGTAGTACATGCTTGAAGCGAGCCTCCGCTTCAAGCTTGCCATGTGCAGGAAAGCGGTCCGGATGATTCTCCAACGCCTTCCGCTTATACGCAATCTTCACCTGCAACTCAAGATCGCTTGCTTCCTTGTGAGAATTCGAATGCAAACTTGAGAAGTGTTAGCTTGGGATTGTGATGAGATGGTCACTTACCTGGAGAGGAGTGGCGTTGGATGGCAGGCCGAGCACAGCCCACGCCTCCTTCATCTGCATAGCACTCAGACGAGGACCATCAGATCATTGCAGTGGAGATGAAAGAGAGAATGCTTCAAGCGTCGGGAGCGTCGCATTGAGTGGTGTGTGTGGCGTCGGTGGCTAAGGCGACGTGGACCGACTGACCTAAGACCACGGACCGACCTAAGACCACGGACCGACCTAAGACCACGGACTGACCTATGACCACCGACTGACCTAACGTCTATACTATACCCTTCTTCTAAGAGAGTTTAGGGAACAAATGTAACTTGTCATTACACTACATGTGAATTCAAGGTCAATGTGTTAGTCATGTAAATGTGGACAGATTCTCTAAGACGGTGCATTAGTTTCTGGATATTTTAAAGTTTTTTTTCTTATCCTAGTGCTAATTCTCAATAATGAATAAACATTTAGAAACATTTTGCTTTCACTTAAGATATTTTAGTGGGAAATCTGTTTTGAATATGATGAGTTACTCCAATGACCAGCCTCATTGAGCGGACCCAGAAACCAAGGCTCTTGGGCCGCAGCCTTGGACCGCAAGCCAACAGACAGAAGCTCTGATTTCAAGGCCCAAGGACAGAATAATTATCAGTCCGATGGACCTTGACTCCAACTGCAGCTCCACGGACCTTCCATCGCAACCCGTCATCTGCCTCACACGTACATCCCAGCCTCCGAAATCCACTGAAATCCTAGATAGCGCACTGAGCGTCGCCTCAAATGCGTGTGCATCTCGGCGCTTTCAGAAGTTGGTGGAGCGTCGGAGTTTCTAGTCTGTTTGTTTGTTTGTTTTCGCAGATCCAAGGGTTTGCTCGCGCGCCATAGCTCGCTCGCACGATCGTCCGCCGCCGTGACCACGCCTGCGCCTGGGGAGGCTCGGCCTCCGCCGCGCGCACTTCGTCGCCATGGCGGCCGCCAGCGCGCCTATCGCCATGAAGGAGGCTCTCACGGTACCAGCTCGATCGCCTTCCCCGGTGGTGATGCTAGGGTTTCTGATGGTGGAATGGCTGCTGATGCGGTGTGGTGTGTCCAATGCAGCTGACGAGCCTGGGGATTAACCAGCAATTTCTCACGTTCACGCATGTGACTATGGAGTCCGATAAGTATATTTGCGTGCGGGAGACTTCGCCTCAGAATAGCGTCGTCATTGTCGATATGGCGATGCCTAATCAGCCGCTGCGGCGCCCGATCACTGCGGATTCTGCGTTGATGAATCCAACCAGTCGTGTGCTGGCTCTGAAAGGTGTGTTTTCAGTCTTTGTTATTGTGATCGAAATGCAGCTCGTAGGTTTTTGTTGAGGCGATCGCAAATGGAGAATGTTAGTTTATTATTTTCTTGGAAGGATGAGAGGAAAGTTCGTGAGGACACATGTCAAGGAGCTACGGCTGGGAGAAGATTATCATCATGAAAATGGCGATCAAGAGAGTCCCGTGAGAAGGCTTTCTGATGGCGATTATGAGTTGGTTAGCCTCTGTGCTTGATTTTACTGAGGGAAATACCGAGCTGCCTGCATAGTTGTTGAACGGGCTGTAGCTTTGTTGGAGACGGGACATCGAGTGGAGTAGCCGTTCGTCCAGAGTGGTTTGAATATTGGTGCTGAACACTAGGTCGGACAGAAGCGAAATATATTTTTCTGTGTAGGAGTGTTTTAAAAGGAGATAGATTATGCGCAAGGGTTCGAAGCATGCTCTTCTCTGATTTAGATACATGCAGACGTGCTTGTGCGCTTGATTGCATTAATAGGACAGGCGACTTAACCTCGAAAGGCAACTAGTAAGCCGTAGGAATTGCAGATGACCTCTCAAGGGGCTCGAATGACTACAGAGGAAATAGAAAGGATGGGATTGGTTAGCCACATTTCATGGATGTTGATGTTCACATTCTGATTCTTCAGCTGCGCCGTTCCTCTTCTAATTCGAAGGCATCTTGCGTGGTTAACATGGCTCGACATTCTTCAACCTCCTAAAATGATTGTAGTGTCAGCGTATAGTATCAGTTTAAGATAACTTCGGCATTAACGCTGTGTCTGGTGTGATTTTCAGCTCTAATACCTGGTACTACTCAAGATCACCTCCAAATCTTTAACATAGAATTGAAAGCCAAGGTGAAATCATATCAGATGCCAGAGCAGGTAAGAATACATTTTCATTGCTTTTCGAATCACTGTATCCGACCTAGTCGTGCAAATTTAAAAAGATTGTATATCGTTTCTAACATGTGTGTTACCAGGTGGTTTTCTGGAAGTGGATCACTCCGAAGTTACTAGGACTTGTGACACAAACCTCAGTTTATCATTGGACTATAGAAGGTATGCACTACTTTACTCTACAATCTGGTTTCCGCTTTCAACTGAGGTGTTTGTGATGTTTTCGTACTTGAGAACACCACGAACACATAATTATGAAGTAGGTGACGTAAGTTAACAGGTGTCTCTAAGCCTTCTCATGTTCCAGAAATAATGTGACACACGGGAATTTCGTGTACGGCTCATTCATCGTCTACGTAAAATTGTTTATCGAGGCTTTCTCTTCTACTCTCTGTTTCAGGTGAATCTGAACCTGTGAAGATGTTCGAGAGGACAGCAAATCTAAGTGGTAACCAAATCATCAACTATAGGTGCGATCCTTCGGAGAAGTGGCTTGTGTTGATCGGTATTGCCCCTGGCGCACCTGAGGTACAGCCGTTCTGCTGCTCACTTCCTTTTTGTAATGTAGAACAGTGGTTTTTGTAAAATAGTGCTAGTCGTTTGTGAAATATTACTCTCAGCCCTGGTTTATCTTTTCACTACATTCCTAGTCAAAAAGGTACAGCGTAAAGTTTCTTGGTTCCTTATAATTCCAGCCCAAGATTTTTGAGGGTCAAGCGAATTCTTTGACAATAGGACACATCTGATTCGGCGCTTTCCTTAGAATATGCCTCATTGATGGCGATATGATTTTCAATATTTGTCAAATCTGAACGCCAAATATTCTTTTGACATAGTATTTTGCTGATATACTATTCAAATGTGTTTTCCAGCGACCCCAACTCGTGAAGGGAAATATGCAGTTATTTTCAGTTGACCAGCAGAGGAGTCAAGCACTAGAAGCTCATGCTGCGTCATTTGCTTCTCACCAGGTGACCTTGTGTTCCGAGAGGTTGAGCTAGATTAGTTTGCAATGCACTAGTTTTGCCCTTTTCTTTCCTAACGGTGCAGCGA
Source organism: Bryoerythrophyllum caledonicum (assembly GCA_963971425.1). Lineage (NCBI taxonomy): Eukaryota > Viridiplantae > Streptophyta > Bryopsida > Pottiales > Pottiaceae > Bryoerythrophyllum > Bryoerythrophyllum caledonicum. Next base: position 18,004,149 of record OZ020518.1, on the reverse strand, counting down.
TATATTTTAGAGCTGTTTTACGAGTATTGCAGGTTTCGGGAACGATACTACTTTTTTCTCATTTTATATTTTCGAAGACGTTGGTCGGCGCTCAACTGGTTTGAAAGTTGTATGTTATCGAGCTGGGGCTTGTCAGGTCTGTGTATACTCTTGAATCTTATGTTAGTGGAAATATTTCTGATGTACCCAGGTAGCTGGGAACGACTCTCCATCTCTGCTGATTGCATTTTCAACAAAATCTATGACAGCTGGGCAGCTTACATCCAAGCTGCATGTTATTGAGCTGGGTGCTCAGCCAGGTTGGTTTGACCTGGACTGATCTACCTGTTTGTTTCATGAACCTCTGTGCACCTGATTACCGTGTCTGATATCTTAACTTTAACATGTCAACTCTTATTATTCTTTGAGAGAAAGGCTAGTAACATTATACAGTCGGACGACTCCTTCACGTTTTAGTTTTAAATTTTGCTACTGCTTTACTTTCAGTTATTAAACTGTCAAGATGACCAATGGATACAGACGGCGACATGTAGGTCATTTATGATATTTTCTTTCACATATAATTACAAATCTCCTCATATGCATATTAAAGAAAAATTCTACATGATTTTATGTAGGTAAACCTGGCTTCTCCAAGAAGTCAGCAGATCTTTTTTTCCCTCCAGATTTTGTCGACGACTTTCCCGTCGCAATGCAGGTCTATCTCTATACATTCTTTCAATTCTCATTTTTTCTGCTTGGGGCGAAAACACTACTTGCTGTTCATTACTAGTACTCTATTATTATTATCGTTACTACGTGAGTTTTGTCATATCTTTAATCTTGTATTCTCGTCTGTAACCTGATGTTGCATTTAGGTAATGACTGTAATCGACTTTTGTTAACAGATCTCAGCCAAATACGGCCTCATTTATGTGATTACGAAGCTTGGTCTTTTATTTGTCTACGACCTGGAAAGTGCAACTGCTGTGTACAGAAATCGAATTAGTCCAGATCCCATTTTCTTGACAGCCGATGCCCCAACTGTTGGTGGCTTTTATGCCGTCAATCGTAGAGGGCAAGTGCTTCTTGCTACAGTCAATGAGGCTACAATTGTTCCTTTTGTTAGCAACCAGGTAAGTGCTGTGATTTCAAAGAGACATCTCTAATCGGCTTCGTTTTTTCTATCTCTACTTGAGTATCATAATTTCATCGAGTGTCTTGTTCTCATCTACATTTTCTCCGTATGTATACAGTCACACTGTAGATGAACTTGAGTAGCATAATTATATCGATTGGCAACACCCATATCGAGTGAGATATGGTTTTAGATTGCCATTTATGGACTTGACGATGTATGCCTATTTATATCCTTTTCTAACTTAGGGTTATACTTTTTATGATCCACAGCTGAATAACTTGGAGCTTGCTGTGAATCTCGCAAGACGAGGAAACTTGCCTGGAGCAGAGGGGCTGGTATGTTTCTCTGCCATCAGTTCAGTAGACCCTTCATGTAGACCATAATGGTTCAAAACTACCAGCAATGTTGTTGCTATGCATAAGGGCTTCAGGTCTAAAACAGGTGATGTCTAAGTGCACGATTGTTTCGATTATCTACAGATCTTCGTATATATACATTCATACTAGTAGAAGATTTCAGCGTAGTGGTCTATGAAGCTTGATAAGTATACACTAGAGAAACCGTGCAATGTAACAATGATTTTTGCAGTTCTGCTCCTTAATCCTGTAATGTATTTCCAGGTTATTTCCCGGTTCTTAAAGTTAATCCGGTCCGATCATGTGCTCTAAGTATTGAAATCTCCTACAGTGGTTGAGTATTAGAAATACAACTAGTAAGAATGTTCTTACCCTATACTCACCTAAGTTGGTCACTTGCAGGTCGTACAACGTTTTCAAGAGTTATTCTCTCAAATGAAGTATCAGGAAGCAGCAGACCTTGCAGCAGAGTCACCTCAAGGCATTCTGCGAACCCCTGACACAATCGCGAAGTTCCAGAGCGTTCCAGTTCAGCCAGGTCAAACATCGCCGTTATTGCAATACTTCGGGACGTTATTGAGCAAGGGGAAATTGAATGGATTTGAATCTTTGGAGCTGTCACGGCTTGTGGTCAATCAAAACAAGAAAAATCTGCTGGAGAACTGGCTGGCAGAGGACAAGCTGGAATGCATTGAGGAGTTAGGAGATCTAGTTAAGACTGTGGACAATGACCTGGCGTTGAAGATATACATTAAAGCAAGGGCTACACCGAAGGTGGTGGCAGCTTTCGCTGAGCGTGGTGAGTTTGATAAGATTTTAATCTACTCCAAGCAGGTTGGATATACCCCCGATTATCTCTTTCTGCTACAGTCGATCCTTCGAGCAGACCCTCAGGGTGCCGTGAACTTTGCTCTTATGATGTCTCAATTGGAAGGTGGCTGCCCTGTTGACTACAATACCATTACCGATCTGTTTCTCCAGCGCAACATGATTAGGGAGGCAACTGCTTTCCTTTTGGATGTTCTGAAACCAAATCTTCCAGAGCACGCCTTACTCCAGACCAAGGTTTTAGAGATTAATCTGGTCACGTTTCCAAATGTGGCTGATGCAATACTGGCGAATGGCATGTTTAGCCATTACGACCGACCCCGTGTTGCTCAACTTTGTGAGAAAGCTGGTCTTTATATGCGAGCTCTTCAACATTACACGGAGTTGAACGATATCAAGCGGATTGTTGTCAACACTCATGCTATCGAGCCTCAAAGCCTGGTTGAGTTTTTTGGCACCCTGTCGAAGGAATGGGCCTTGGATTGCATGAAAGAGTTGCTCCAAGTGAATATGCGTGGGAATCTACAAATTATAGTTCAAGTGGCCAAGGAATACGCAGAGCAGTTGGGTGTTGATTCTTGTGTGAAGTTGTTTGAGACTTTCAAGTCTTTCGAGGGTTTATACTTTTTCCTCGGGGCCTACTTGAGTTCAAGTGAAGAACCTGAAATTCATTTCAAGTACATTGAGGCTGCTGCAAAGACCGGCCAAATTAAAGAAGTTGAGCGTGTTACGAGGGAGTCGAATTTCTATCCTCCAGAGAGAACGAAGAATTTTTTGATGGAGTCGAAACTTCCAGATGCAAGGCCTCTGATCAATGTTTGCGACCGCCATGGTTTTGTGCCAGATCTTACTCATTACCTCTATGTCAACAATATGCTTCGTTACATCGAAGGGTATGTGCAGAAGGTTAATCCTCAAAATGCACCCTCAGTGGTTGGACAATTACTGGATGATGAGTGTCCTGAGGACTTTATTAAGGGTTTGATCTTGTCTGTACGCTCGCTACTTCCAGTAGAACCTTTGGTCGACGAGTGTGAGAAGAGGAACCGTTTGAGGTTGTTGACACAATTCTTGGAGCACCTTGTGAGCGAAGGGAGTCAGGATGTGCATGTGCACAATGCTTTAGGGAAAATCATCATCGATACCAACAACAATCCTGAACATTTTCTTACCACAAATCCCTACTATGACTCCAAGGTTGTTGGCAAGTACTGTGAGAAGCGCGACCCAACACTTGCTGTGGTTGCGTATAGACGTGGTCAGTGTGATGACGAGCTTGTCGAAGTCACCAACAAGAATTCTCTCTTCAAGCTTCAGGCCAGGTAATTACAATTCCTTTGTCATCTTAATTTATCTTGATAAGTTTGCATTCTGCATCGAAACATTTGTCGTACGACTGGGCATTCGGATAACTGGGGTGACTGACCGAGTAGTATGGAGCGAGACATAAAGAGATTCGCTTTTACATGTTTTGATTGAATACTTGCTGATCTGTCTGTTGATTGGATCTACATAGGTATGTGGTCGAACGCATGGAGCCTGACCTATGGTTGAAGGTTCTGAATCCGGAAAATTCCTGTAGAAGGCAGCTCATTGATCAGGTGGTTTCTACTGCTCTGCCAGAGAGCAAAAATCCGGAGCAGGTGTCAGCCACCGTCAAGGCTTTTATGACTGCAGATTTGCCGCATGAATTGATTGAGCTTCTAGAGAAGATTGTTCTTCAGAATTCAGCCTTCAGCGGCAACCCCAACCTTCAGAACCTGCTCATTCTTACAGCAATCAAGGCTGATACTACTCGGGTCATGGACTACATCCACCGTTTAGATAACTTCGATGGTCCTGCAGTGGGTGAAATTGCAGTAAATGCAGAGCTTTACGAAGAGGCATTTGCAATTTTCAAGAAGTTTGATCTCAATGTTCAAGCAGTAAATGTCCTTTTGGACAACATTCGCAACATAGACCGTGCTGTGGAGTTTGCAGCCCGTGTTGAAGAAGATGACGTTTGGAGTCAGGTTGGTAAGGCACAGTTGAGAGATGGCCTGATCAGCGATGCCATTGAGTCTTTCATCAAGGCAAATGATGCCACCCAATACAACGAAGTTATCGACGTGGCATCTGGTGTAAGGGCATACGAGGATCTAGTGAGGTACTTGAACATGGTGCGCAAGAAGGTTAAGGAGGGGAAGGTGGATTCCGAGTTGATCTTTGCATATGCCAAGCTAAACCGATTGGATGACATTGAGGAGTTCATTGTCACTCCCAATCTTGCGAACCTGCAAGTTGTTGGAGATCGCCTGTTTGATGAAGCTTTGTATGAAGCTGCCAAAATCATTTTCACGCACATCTCCAACTGGGCCAGACTTGCCAGCACTCTAGTCAAGCTTCAGCAGTTTCAAGCAGCTGTGGATGCAGCCAGGAAGGCCAACAGCTCAAGGACATGGAAAGAAGTCTGTTTTGCTTGCGTGGATGCCGAAGAATTCCGCCTGGCTCAAATTTGTGGTCTAAACGTCATTGTCCAGGTATGGATTGCGTTTTTGGTACTTCGTTGTGCGAGTATCTTCTTGAGTTTGATATGTTATTACGCTTAATTCTTCAGACGCCTCATATATGTGTGTTTTCTCATTTTTATACGGAACATGCCTCTTTGTAGTAGGTAAAAATGAGGTGTAGTGACTGTAATCGTCTTGGAAAAAAATAGTGAATCTCTGAACATGAGTCCTACATTTTTTTGCAGGTTGATGATTTGGAAGAGGTTAGCGAATACTACCAGAACCGGGGCCGGTTTGACGAGCTCATCTCACTCATGGAAAGTGGGCTCGGTTTGGAGCGAGCTCACATGGGAATCTTCACAGAACTCGGCACTTTGTATGCTAGATACCGTCCAGAGAAGCTTATGGAGCATCTCAAGCTGTTTGTCACCCGCATCAACATTCCAAAACTTATTCGTGTTTGCGACGAGCAGCAACACTGGAAGGAGCTTACATACTTGTACATTGCATATGATGAGTATGATAACGCCGCATCAACCATGATGAGTCATTCTCCAGAAGCGTGGGACCACATGCAATTTAAGGATGTTGCAGTCAAGGTTGCAAACGTGGAACTTTACTACAAGGCTGTGTATTTCTACCTCGAAGAGTATCCTGAGCTCATCAATGACTTACTGAATGTTTTGGCTGCGCGCGTTGACCACACTCGAGTTGTTGATATTATGCGAAAGGTATTCCGACTGGGCTCGTGAACTTTGAATTCTGTGGATTTTGATTGTACTGCTGCACAGTTCTTCACTTTGTGTGTTGAAATATATGTATCGAGGTGCTTGTGTCTGATGATCGTGGAAGTTCGTTATGCTTATTAGTGCTAGTTGATTATCTGCAGGCTGGACATCTTCCACTGGTGAAGCCTTATATGGTCGCAGTACAAAGTGCCAACAATGCTGCAGTGAATGAGGCTTTGAACAATCTATACATTGAAGAGGAAGATTATGAACGGCTTAGGGAATCTATTGATATGTATGATAACTTTGACCAGATCGCAATGGCACAAAAGGTAACGCGTTTTATTCTCTTCAGAAATAGGCTGGATGCACTTTTCAAGGCAGTCATTTGTGCGACATGGTGTCCACGCAATATTTCAAGTGCACGGAATTTCGTACATTTTTGGCACGGAATTTTTTGGACAGTTTTCACGCCATAATTGTTAATAATTCTTCCCTCTCACAGATTGAGAAGCACGAGCTTTTGGAAATGCGCCGAGTTGGAGCTTACATTTACAAGAGAGCCGGCAGGTGGAAGCAATCTGTGGCTCTGTCCAAGAAGGACAACCTATACAAGGATGCAATGGAGACCTGCTCGCAGTCAGGCGATCGTGAGCTTGCTGAGGAACTGCTGACATTCTTTGTGGACAAGGTAAGCGATTTCTGTTATTCATTTTCACGAACAACTGAACCTCTTAAAGGAATCATTGTGACCGCTGACGTGTTTTCATCCTTGTTCATTTGATTCTTCGACTTATCAGGCTCTGATTTTCGCTATTTTAATTGTGATGCACAGGGTAAGAAAGAATGCTTCGCCGCTTGCTTATATACCTGTTATGACCTCATTCGTGCCGATGTTGCGATCGAGTTGGCATGGATGCATGGCATGATGGACTTCGCTGTACCATACTTGCTGCAGGTGCGAATTCTCTGGCGGAATCTGTTCCTTTTCCTTCTTTCTTTTTCTATGTAACCTGCGTATCTGTTACCCATCAATTTCACGCTATTGAGAAAATCTTTGCTTTACTGGTGGCTTAGCGCTCAAAATCTCTAACACGCTCTTCAACTGGGCTCTTTAGTTCTTGCGAGAGTACTCTACAAAGGTAGACGATTTGATCAAAGACAAGTTGGAAGCAACCGAGGAGAAGAAGTCAAAGGAGCAAGAAGAGAAGGAAGTGGTTGCGAATTCGGTAATGTTTAAGCTCCTACTCTTCTAACTTCAGCTATTAGTATACCTGATGTATTATGCGATACTATTTTGGACGTTCATCTGTCCAGTGCTCTGACTAGTGGGACATGTATTTCATGCAGAACATGTACGCTCAGCTTCTACCCCTCGCTCTACCTGCTCCCCCTGTTGCTGGAATGCCAGGGTTGGGTGGAGGCATGCCAGGTTATGGTGCTATGCCAAACATGTCAGGTTATGGCATGCCTTCCATGAGTTACTAAATTGCCATTCGGTTGGGAGAACCTAGATAGATGATTGTTGGAGCATGCATGACTTCTAATAAGGATGTCGTATCCATCTATTCTTTTGTAGGCTTTAGTTTGGTTACTAGTACAATCTTGCCACAGGATCGCACTATAGTGTACACCAAGGGCTTCCGTGGAATGTGTCACAAGCGCAAGTTGGATTGTATTATCATCCATGTTAATTTCATAACTAAATTAGTGAATGTTGCAGCCGCCAAGCTGATATGATGTTAATCAATTGAAATCAACATCATATGAATCTTGTCAATGATCTCTTAGGGTAAGGTAAAAATTTATGTACTAATTTGTTAGTTACAACTTTACATATAATCATGTTCAAGTTCTATTACTTCAGAATTCATTAGTTAGCTGAAGAATGATTGAATAACTACATAAATACAGCCATTATTTGGAATTACATCAGATTTCCTATGCATGATATTTGTAAAATTAAGCATATTTCTTTGTGTAGCTTGGAGTAAGATATCATTTCCTCGTTACTTTTTCCAACTAAAACTCTCATAAAGTGTATTTAGATCCGTCAGGATAAGTAATTAGTTTAATCTTTGCCCAAATGTTTATGAATGTAGTAGAGATTAATAATGTCCAATAGAATAGAATTACCATATGAGTACAAAATTGTAAGCATCAAGCAATTATTTAAGAAGTTAACTATCCTTAAATATTCTTGTGAAGTACAATATTTATATATACAGAAATTATCCTTTAAAGATTCTATGAAAATTATTTATGGTAACTACAACTAACACAAATCTAATATGTAATTAAATATGGACGTTGTACCTAATCATGGGTTTTTTGATACCAACTCTAAATCTTGGTTTCCTTGCTGGTCAATCCATGTTTTTTTGCATTTGCAGCTTTCCAATGGCTATAACTCATTCAAATTTTGTCCAAATAAAATGTATGAGGTGTTTTTTGACATCTATATTTTTCATAGGTGTCAAAAACACCTCATGTGTCCAATTTAAATAAACTTTGAGTGAGTTATGGTCTTGAAATGGCTGCTGACAAGGTACCCAGCTATTGGTAGACAACTGACAATATTTGTGGATTTTTTTGGTCCATACTAAGTTAAAAATCAGAATTAAATTTTTAAAATGCAATATCCTATCATGCACTATACAAACATTTTGGATGAATGCCTAACATATTTTAATCACCTTCCAAAAATATATATGTTTAGGACATTTTATTCTCTGACACCCAACCCATTAAATATCAGGCTAAAAGGTGCCCAATTTGATTTTTCCTTATCATACTACTAAAATCATAATCCGCGCAGTGAACGACACAGCGATCAATCGCGCAGTGAACCACGCAGCGATCAATCACGCAGTGAACCACGCAGCGATCAATCACGCAGTGAACCACGCAGCGATCAATCGCACAGTGAACCACGCAACGATCAATCGCGTAGTCAACCGTGCAGTGAACTAGAAGAACGGTGGAGTCAACCGCACAGTTAGTTGCGCAGCCAACCGTGCAGTGAATCATGTTACCCTTTTTTAAAATATAGTTTGTAATATAAAAACTACATTAAAATGGTTGGACTAATGCGTTGCAAAGCATTAGCTTGAGTTTTTGGGTGTGACAAATTTGCATTTGTGTGTTGCAATTTGTACTCTTGATTACAAACTTGACGTTCAAAATATTTTTTGAGTGAAGCACTAAAAGATTGAATTGTAAATTATGAGTTGTCAACTTGGAGTGGAAAAGTTGTGAAGTTGGAATTGTGATATTGGAGGTTGGCATACAAAGTTGGAGTTGCAAAATTGCATATTCGAGTTGTGGAGATTGAAATTACAAGTTTTGAGGTGAGATTGCAAGTTTGAGATTGTAATTGATTGTGAAATTGAGATTGTAATTGCAAGTTGAGTTTGTAGGTGTGTGAAATTTGCACTTGTGTGTTGCAATTTGTGCTTATCCAAAATAATTTTGAAACTCTTGATTACAAATTTGACATTCATAACATTTTTGAAATTCCATGTTAAAATGCAAAAAATCTAAAACCTAATTTTTTATTTCTATTCTATTCTATTACATTATTAAAATTCATGCATAGGTTTCAAAGACATATTTATATTTTATGTAGATTGTTGTAACCTTTCTTTTTAAATATTTTGTGATATAAAAACTACATTAAAATGGTTGAACTAACGCGTTGCAAAGGAAGCGCCAACTGCTAGTAAATTTTATAAAAAAATTAGTTGACTTTGATTTCTCATGGAAGGACATCATTGCACTACATTTATTAATGTTATAGTTCACATGATGTTAATTCTTTGAAGATAATATTTAGGGGTGTACAAGGAAATTGTAGAAGAAATAGAGGTTCAGAAAGTGCCCAACATACATGTCAAAAGAGTGAAGACAATGCATAATTTGATAAACAAGCACATTACTCTCCAAAAGAATAATGACAATACATTCTTGATTGATCTCATTCAACTAATCACCATAAACCCTTTAGTGTCGAGGTGATCATTTTTAGGTCAATTCTGGTGCTTTATGGGATGTATGGTACAAGTTAAGCCATGTGCATATTTGGAGAGAGCAAATCAAAATAACTATATTTATCAATGATAGCCAATAAAATTACAATTTCAACCCAAGTGATCTCATATTTTACCAATAAAATTTATTTTTCCGGCGTTCAAGGGTTAATAACATTGATTTATCTAACCTCAGAAGCACCATAAAGAAAAAAAAAACACTTCATAGATACCGTTATAAAACATTCACAAATTATGATCAATCATCAACTTGAAACCATAGAATCTTGTAAAAAATACTGCTAAACGAGCACACGAAATTTTCATAAAATCTAACATTGTCTTGGATGATTCATACACAAATTGTTACATGCGCTTACAAAAGACGGTTCTCAACCCTGAATGATGGTAAGCATGTCCACCTTCCTCACTTCCACTTCTCTGAATTGCTCACATGGGAGATGCCTACCTGTAAAATTTGACCTTTGAATCTACTACTCTTGAAGAGAACCAACAATCACATCCACCTTACGCTCGATAGCTTTCAGCTGAAAATCGCCACATCCAGAAAGTCCCCCGTCTGCAAAACACACATGAACAATACTCATATTCAGCTGCACTCTCATGTCATAAGTGAAAGAACTTAGTGCCGCATGAGCCAACTTATTTTATAAAAAAAGCAAAAAAAAACAGCAGAAAAAACAGCAAAACAAAAATTAGCACAACTACCTGAAATTGGAGCTCTGCCAGGCTCCGGAAATCATCGCCTCTTCTTGCAGTGGGCGTGGAGTGCGTCATGCCCACCTGCGTAAGGATTAGATCAAGGATTAGAGCAAGGATTAGAGCAAGTACTCGTAATTGACACCAGCTACGGCGATGACATAACAGTAATATCAGAACACCCTCTGCAATAATGGCATGAACTTTCTCAACTTACAGTGCGAATGACGTTGCGACCACGTCGGTCAGGATAGACAAAAGCGAAAGAGAGCCGTGCATCTCGCTTTCTTGCTGTCGGAGCTACCTCCTTGACCTGAACGATCACGAGTATCAACGAACAACCACTCGGTGTCAGCTTTTTTGTGACAATAACCAAGCAAGGGAAACTGGTTGAGGAATGGAATAAGCATACCGACTGATTTGGAGTAGGTGGTGCAACACTTACGAGATCAGTGAGCTCCCGCAGAGTGGCATCTCTCCATGTGTAGATTTGAACCTCGTCCTTGGGTTCTTTCCCTCGCACGCTGAAATCTTCAACTGTGTGGTGGGCGCCGTTCTGCTCATACGCCGAACAAACTCAAGTGAATATGAGCCTAAGGTGGAAACCACATGAAAATGGGAAAGCGGAGAACACAACGAACGTTCTGAGGCAGTTGAGTACCTTGGTAAAGACTCGGAGAAGGAGAGGGCATGTCTGTTACAACACATGCAAGTTCAAACACTCAGTGTGAGACGGTACATAAGTGCAATAACCATTCCTGCATTCACCCTACATGGAAAACCTGAACCCTAGAAGGTTTGCTTATCACAACCTCACATATTAACAGAGCACAATAAGCTTCCTAACAAGCTCAGGACCACATAATAATCCTTCACGCATGACATGATAGCGACGACCTGACCGACGCCTGCTGTTTGGAATGTTTTTCGGACGCGAGTAGGCGATCATATGACCTAATTACATCAAGCGATCGTCACAAACCACCCTTCACTCAACCATCGGCTACCGATTAGGACTTCAATCGAACTCCTTGATACATTGATAGAAAGATCAATCACTTGTTCCTTTCCCTCAAACTTAATCCTCTTCGGGGAAAGAAAACCCTACTTATTCCTTGAAGCAGACAACGAACTGCACACATTAAACCGCCATCCATCAACTGACCTTCTCGCGGTCCACGACGGGAATGTTGCGAGGCGGCCCCGGCGGTCCTCTCGGCGCGGCCATCACGTTGCGCGCAGGGCCTCTCTGCGGTTGCTGCGCATCAGGAGGCGCTGGTGCTACTTGCGCTGCCATTGTTCCCAAAACCCAACTCAAACAACAACAAAACCCCCTAAACGAAAACCCTCAAACAACGACAGAACCCTCTAAAACCCAGAAAGAGAGCCGCAACCGAAACGCAACCACGACAAACAGAACTCCCAAAAACAACCTCAACAGCCAAAAACAGCCAGAAAAAAGCCCTCTCTCTAGGGTTTTGAGCCTGGGAACGAGGGCGAGAACTCATCCGGGAACGCTGCTGCCAGAATTTTTCTCGATGCCGAGGATGTGGTTTGCAAATCCTTTGCATTGGAACAGGAATTCATGCGCAAGAGTTCATGTACACACGATGTGTGTGGTCTTTCTTTTTCATGGTTTGAGATGAGATAGTTTGGACGAGTGAGACTGGTTTTCATGGGGCACTTGTTGCAGGCGACTGCGTTTCTGCGGTGGTCGGTGTTGAGGTTTCGTCGTGATGGGTTGCAGTTCCGGTGCATGAGTGTTGCGTTTCCTCGGCTCTCGCAGCATGTTGCGGGAAGAGATTCAACTGGTTGCGGGAAAGCGGCAAGAGCTGTGGCTTTGGAGCCGAGGGAGCGGAGAGGAGGTGGGTTTAGGAGGTTTCAGTTTCATCAGCTGGCGTGTGAGGCGCTTGGTAGAGGTGAGGATTTCGATGAGGAGGAGGAGGAGGAGGAGCAGGACGGGAGAGTTTATGAAGCGGGGGATGACTACATTGTGGTGAATCTCTACCACTTTGTGGACATTGAGGATGCCCACCTCGAGGTTGCCAGGCACTCTGCGTTCGTGGAGGTGAGTTCGAGGCCACTAGCAAGTTCTATCTCGTGATTGTTTGCTCGACAGCAGTGAGAATTTCTTTGTTGTTGGTGGAAAGTGGTAACCGATGGTGGGATAGGCTGCAGGGTCGTAATATTCGCGGGCGGATATATATCAATCATCAAGGCATCAATGCTCAGGTTTCGTCTCTGCCTTTGTGAATGACCTGAGGTTTTGAAAGAAAGAGATGTCAGTGCGAGCATGGTTTTTTTATGTAGGAGATGGTTTGTTTTGCAGTTTAGTGGGCCTAGAGAAGATGCCATGGCTTATGCCAGTTGGGTGAAGTCGGACGAAAGATTTTCACCGACATACATTCAAGTCTCTCCATCTCCGCGCGGCCATGCTTTTCCTCGACTAAGGCTTCGATACAAACCGTCGTTGGTGCAGGTCAGCAAGTTTCATTATTATTCAGTTGTTGACGTGATGTTTGTGGGGAAAATATAATTCACAGAGTTCTGTTTTGGTGAGATCGCATTGCTTCTTATATGGGTCGAGATAGGCTTGTTCTAAGAGAGAGAGAATCTGTGTTCGCTGCAGGTGTGCGAGAGTGATAACCTTCCTCTAACAGACCCGTCAGAAAGAGCTGTGCCTCTCACTCCACAGCAATGGCGAGAAAAACTCGAGCAGCGCAATGAAAACACAAGTGTTGCTGTTGGAGAGAAGGACGAAGATAGCAAACATGTGAAGAAAGTCCTACTTTTGGATGTACGAAATAGTATGTTTCTTGTTGCACCTACTTTCCCTCTGTAATGCCATGTAATTACTGATTAAAAACGAGACAACAGTGGATATGTTGCATTTCTCTAAATTGTAGGAACTGTTTCTCACGCTAGAAATTGTTTGATGGTGTTAGGGTATGAGTGGGATGTGGGCCACTTCCAGGGAGCGCAACGACCAGAAGTGGAATGCTTTAAATCTACTGAGTTTGGATTCTCAGACGAGAAGGTAACAATGCACCTCTCCTTCTTGTGACCAACAACTCTAATGATCCAACAAAAAAACAAAAAACGCATCTCTTAATCAAAGCGGATTGCAGGAAGTGGAGGATGACCCATTAAAAGGAGTGGATAAGGAGAACACTGATATCATGATGTACTGCACGGGTGGCATTCGATGTGATGTATACTCCACCATTCTCAGGTAAGAATAACGCTTACAATCCACAGTTGCGTTTTTATCATCCTTGATCTGGAGGTTCTGAAAGAACCTGTCGATGAACAGGAAGAAAGGGTTCAAAAATCTCTACAGCCTCAGAGGTGGTGTAGCCAAGTACCTCAAGGAAGAAGGTGCTTCTCAGTGGAATGGACGGCTCTTTGTGTTTGATTCACGCCTTGCTGTGCCCCCTGCCTTTTACCACGGTGAAGAAGCGGACGACACCTCCTCGACCGTTGCAAGGTGTCTGACATGTGGGAGTTCCGTCGAGACCGTGCACCGAAACTGTGCCAATCTCGACTGCAATAATCTATATCTGTGAGTCTATGATTTCAACCTCCGTCTACAAACAATCCCCACACGAAACGATTTACCAGTTTATTGATGTTGTCTGTCTATGACTATGTGCAGGTCATGTGGCGCTTGTGTGACCAAGTTTCGGGGCTGCTGTTGCAACCAATGCGTGGAGGCGCCCAGGCTGAGGCCCATCCTGGAGCCAGATGAGACGTACCAGCGGTGGCACAACTACCGAGACCCTCCCCCTCCCCCGCCGCGCCCCCCGGGCTGGGTGAGCCGACGAGCGCTCAAGCGACGCCGACGGAAGGAACGCCGCGAACAAGAGCAGCTCACGAGCAGCAGCTTCCTCGACTCGGGTGAATCTCATTCTTCTCCTTCTGAGGAAACGTCTAATATATTCGTCAACTAAATTGTAGGACGAGTGTTGGATGCATAGATTACTAGAACTTTCCTCATCTACATGGGATTGAAACTGTTATTCTATCAAATATCACTTGTTCTCTGTATATGCGCATTGCTACACTTAATGTCATGGGGAGTTTATCTTGTCCGTTGAAAAGGCTTCTCACAAAACCTAGACCAAAAACGTACACGGTTTGAAAGGATTATGATTTTCTTTGGTAAAACCGAACCCATGCACGCATACTCCAAATGGAATGACCTTGTTGGAACGCCAACTGTAAGGGTGAAAAACTCCTCAATCCACAGAAGTAACAAATTAATGTCTCATGTAGGCCGTAAACAGCACTCTAGCAATATTTGCAAGCCAGAAGCTACATTGTGTGGAATAAGATCACGCACAAGAGGCGAGATCAGCAGCGTACACATGTAAGTCCATCTGAGCATTCAATACTGCACCAGTGGCCTGCCATGAGAAACTCTTGTTCCTCACCGCAACCTCCTTGCTTCGCGCTCAGACTCAAGGAGAGTCAAGATGTCACCTACAATTATATACGACAAACGATCAATCAATTACGACGTATATAAACCCAGTCTAAGATCAACAGGTGTCTACAAAATCGTACATTAAATGACACTGCCAAACAGAAGCACCATGCCTATCACAACTAAGTGCAATCCTCACAACTCTCTACCCCTTTTTTGTACATCTTGCAAGTGAAAAGTTCATCTAATCAATGAGAATTGAAACAACCTCCATGCATAACCTTATGAAGGAATAACCTCTTGAAAAACATTTACCAAATCTAACCAGAAGTCTGAACCAAATCTAAAAGCATTGTCATGGTTGGCACCGGGCGGTTACTTCTAGGTAATCCGTGAAAAACTTATGGCAGCGTGTTAATTATCCCAAAGGATTCCAGGCACAACTTAGAAATTGAATGAACAATCGAGATAGACTAAAATTAGCGCAGAATGTGCATGATCAAGTCATTATTCTTGCAACTTCAAAAATACAGCCGTCTTCACGTCTGTAAAAGAGCAGCTACTTCTTCAAGAATTGAACGAGGGCAATCAGAAAGGGACATACCTTCACGCACTGGCCCCTTGACGTTGCGCATGATGAGACGGTTCTGGTCGTCCAAAAACTTGACGCGCACCTGCGTCACCTGTCCTCGGGACCCAGTGCGTCCGATCACCTTCATCACAATAGCCAACTTCACGGCGGTATCCTGCACGCAATTACATCTCACAACTCAGCACATCCACCTAAATTCCACAAGTCAAACCACACGCAAGTCGTAAACACTGTATGGACAACACAGTACAAAGCTCAACAGTCATAACATGACTCAATATCATATTCATTAACCAAAACTCAAGACCACTCCATGGAACCCTAACAATCAGAACTCAAATTTCGAGGTGCATTTCCCCCGTTCCGATAAACACCATTCCAGTGAGAGACAGGTCACAGTGTGAGTGATTGAAGATCATAGACACTTGACGGAAAAACCCTAAAGCTTTAAAACTTGACGATTTGAGGCGGTGTTTGCAAGAGGGCGGGGGTGAGAGGCATTGAGACGAGGCGTTCATACCATAATGCCGGGCGAGGGCGGGGAGGGCGTGCGGCAGCCTAGAAGAGCGTGACGAGCAGGGGACGGAGTGGCGATTGCGAAAGAGGGCGTCCGGGGAGCCGCGGCCCCCTCTTCTACCTCCCAGCCCTAATTTCCACATCCCACGTCCCATCCTCGATGACGTCCCAACATCGTCGACGGCACCTCGGTACATGGTAACCTCGGAGGATCAGGTTTAGGACCCGGGAGAGGACTGGGCTGAGGACCCGGGAGAGGACTGGGTTGAGGACCCGGGAGAGGACCGGGTTGAGGACCTGGATGTCAGTTAGACCTGGATGTAAGTTAAACTGGCTGCGTTTTCACGGTGAAAAACATACCTTGTGGGCCCCATTGGCTTATACATTGGAAGGGGAGTTTATCTTTGGTGCATGTATGTAAAGGAGGATGGTTCTTAAAAACTCAAAATAAAATGCATTGGTCCGAATATATTAGCGCAAATTTAGTGCTTTGTTGTTGTTCTTTTATTTCTTGACTCAACCTTAACCCCTAAACCCTAAAGAACCGATGTCCCCTAGGGGGACGTTTTGAGTTTGGGTAAGGTACCACGTTCTCAATTCTAGGCATTATTTTCTGAGATTTTTTACTGAATGGCCAACTTTTGATTAGCTTTGCGTAGACACAAATTTCGTAGAATTCTGACTTACGGTTCAAAAGTTACAATTTATTTTCACTTACATATACAAATAGTGCAGCAGTTTAGTGTGACATATCAAAAATATTGTCACCAAACTTTAATAACTTCTAAATTCAATAGAAATTCGAGTTTTTGTCCATTAAAAAGAATGAAAATGTCCTCTTGTTAAGGAAATTGAGATCTTTGCATCTACTGTACGGATTTGTGAACTTTCAAATATTTGAGAAGGATATGATATATGCAAAATATAAAGTGTATTGTTGATTCTCGGCACATAGGTGCACTGCAGGATTTTTTAGGACATCTTCTACACCTCTTCTACTTCTAAAATTTGGTGCACATGTGCCTAACATGATCCTTTTCAAGTTAAGACAATAAAATCACGGCCCGTAGTGCAAAAATTTGCCATAGAAGGTGGTCGAAGTTTGTTGAAGGTGTATAGTATGACCTGAAAAGAGATTATTTCGCACTTCAAAGGCTAATATCTTTCAATCCGTGCCATCAAACTTACCAAAACTCTTACCACACACTCTCATACAAGTCTAGTACAAGATCCTACGGTTAAATTTTCAAAAAAATGATTTTGTATCATTTTGTGGTGATTGCGCTGAAAATGGCAGTTTTGGAGTGTTTTTGAGGAAAAATTGCGTTGGTCCTTTAGGGGTTAAACATGACCTTAGAGTATAAGTCAATGATTTAAGAAAAACTTTGAATGAGGGTTTATTTTTGGTGCATAAGGTATATGTAAAGGAGGAGGATTTAAGAAAATCAAAATATCTTATTATACTAGTAAAAATGAAGTACGTTGTTTTTGTTCTTCTTTTTGTTTATTAACTAGACCTTTAAACACGACCTTAGACTATGAGTCAACAATTAAAGAATAACCTAGAATGGGGGTTTATTTTTTGTTCATTGAGATTCTAGGGGCTTTGTCATAGATGTATGTATGTGAATTGATACATATGTATGTCAACCCTTTAAAGACGGGAGGCCCATAGGTGGTCACTTTTAGATTAATTTGTAAATTGGTGGACCAATACTTCATCTCTGTACCAGTCGTGGCTTAATTTGAGCTCCTTGGATTCTCGCGCTTCCAACGAATGTGGTGAGCATGTGCTTGAGTTTGATGGACGAACTGTAGTGATGTTTGTAATGATCAGTCGTGATGAAATATACCCATTGTGTAGATGATGTAGTGACCCACTCGTGTCATCTTCCAAGCATGGTTGCAAGTGTCGTCATTAAAGGGTTAAATTTGTTGCTATGAAAGTAACAAAGGAAGGTGTATAATGTATTGAGTGCTCTTATGAAAAACCTTGAGAAAACATTTAATATCCTCATTGATCCAATTAAAAAGACATTCACAAAAATTAACATCATTGCTATCCAACATGCAGTGTCCATTCTTCTACACAAACAAAAACCTGAAAATAACCAACCTCTCTTAGAATCACACAACACCAATTAAAACCTTTCAAATACACATCAAACCTTTTGCTAACCATCCTTCAAAACTGAGCATTTGTTGCTCTAGTTTGTCCCCGGTTTGTTAAGTGTCTATCCTCAAGAGAAGGGGGGGAGTAGTTCCATACAACTATACCTATGTATGGTGGACATGGATTTAGTGGTGGAATGAACAGACACTCTATTCACACCAGTCCCTACAAGAACTAGAGTTATTTTTTAATCTTTCACTGAGTGCTCTTCTTGATGGATGGACAATACTCATCAAATAAATATGATATTGTAAACTTTTCTCTCTCTTTTGTAGTGCTCTAATTTGGAGGACCTTTTTCCCTAATATACACCGTACTTGAGGGTTAGATTCCATGAAAAAGTATTTCTCAAAATATAGTAGCTGCTAGAGTTTTTGGAAATCACTAAAATTCCATAAAACTTCTTTTTTTTCTCTGTGAAAAACAAATTTTCAAGAATAATTGTTTTGCCAGACATGTATTTTCAGAAATGAAATAAATATTCGGCAATATGGTGCCAAATCCGACCCCCAAGGAATGTATTGTTTGTACGAGTCAGATTCGGCAAACCTCTTCTTCAAAGGGTGACTTTCGGCAACATGCTTTTGATTTTGTAGAATTTCGGCATTGGAAGTTTCAAAATTCTCCAATCATTTCAGTTTGTGGCAATCCACATTTTGTAATCTGTGCACTTTGCCACCCAACACTTGGTTTTTCTTGTCCCCATTCACATCCACATCCCCTTTGTAATTTTGTAGTTCACATATTACATTTCTTCTTATCATATTATGAATGGTTTTTAATATAATAAAATATTTGATCTTGTTCTCTCTGTGTATATTTATCAATTTCAACAACTTCACCTATGATTTTCACAAATGTAACCTACTTAATCTGATTTTTTAATATATTTTGGACAAATCCCTTGAATGTTCCAAAACTTGTGCACATTCTCCATTGTGAAATATTTATGTACAAAAGGACCCCCAAGTTAGGTATTACATGTGACACATCTTGCTAATCAAATTTCAACATTCAAGTTTCCTTATATAAATAACATATCAAATGAATGAAAACTTTCAAAACATTTGATCGTGTCTTGTTAAGCCAGCTTCGTCACCTTCGTCGTCGTCGTCGTCACCTTCGTCGTCGAAGTCGTCGTCGTCGTCGTCGTCGTGCGAAGCGTTCATTCAACTCCCGAGCGCCTGATCGATTGCAGTTGCGCGCGCGCACACACTCAACTCGTGGCACCGAACGCCCTCGCGTACTCGCAGTGCATTTGCATGCGTGCGCGGAGTGGCCGCAATCATCTACTTCGCATCTCGTCTCCCAGCCATGGTGGCTGGGAGTTTATTCTGACCAATTCCACTGCCATTCCTCGTCAACAGCTTCACTTTAGGGTTCAAGGCTTGCAGGGAACGAGAGAAGGATCGAGATTTCTAGGAAAGGCAGTCGGGCAAGGGAAGAGGAGGAACGAGGAGGAAGAAGAGGGTGAATTTGGAGTCAGGGCAAGGAAAGAGGAGGGTGAAGTTGGGATTAGGGTTTAGGGGAGGTTTATCGGGGTGTAGCGATGGCGTCGCGGGAGGGTTTCAAGGTTCTGTGCAAGCAGTTGAACGGGCGGAAGCGGGAGGTTCTGCGTCTGGCGCTGGGGGGTTCTCGTGAGATTGAGTCGGGGAGGAAGGGTTTTAGCAGCAGCAGTGCGCAGGTGTCGTCGCAGTTGGATGTGAACATTGTGGCGTCGTCGGACCCGGCGCCAGGGTTCCAGACGTTTGGGAAAGGGCCCGGGCCCGGTTTTTCGATGCCGTCGGGGTTTAAGCCGGTGGCGCACACGCCCGTGGCGAAGCTGGATGGGATCGGGTTGGCGAGAGAGATGTCGAATGCGCTCTCGCACCAGAAGATGGACGAGACCGTGCGGCTTTATGATGAGTGGGTGAAGCTGACGGATGCGGACGGGAACCCTAACAAGCCGAATATCCTGGTTTATAACTTGCTGCTGCATGCTAAGCTTCGTCTCGGTGCTCACCCTGATGTTATGTGGCTCATCGTGAACGAGATGGAGAAAGAAGGTGTCACGCCCACTCAGCTGACGTACAATTTTCTCTTGCGATCTGTGTTCCGTAATCGGGATTCCAAGTCGGCTGAACTCATCCTTGAGAAGTGAGTCTTTGTTCTTCTTCCTGTTTTCAAAGGTTGAGATGTGGAGGATGTGATACAGGAATTTTCCACTCACTAAAGTATGGCTGATTGTGCCTCATTCACATTCCAAAACGTTTTGATGGCTGTGCAGAATGGAACGAGCTGGCCCAGAGGCGCAACCTGATGGTGATGCGTACAACTTCGTCATTGCTTTATGTGCTCTTAATCGAAGAATACCATCCGCGTTGAGGCACATGCAGTCTATGTACGAGAGAAATCTTGTGCCTAGCAAGACTACGTATAATGAAGTGCTACTTGGATGTGCTCGTGTCCACCGTTCCCAAGCAGCGGTTGCTGTTATGAAACAAATGAAGGTGGGAAGCTTCACACGGAATATTATTCTTGATTACGGTGTTTTGTTGCTTGTTGACTGATTTGTCCTTCTGTGTTTGTTCAGGCTCACCACATTGTGCCCCAACTCCAGACGTTGATTGAAGTAGTTGTGGCTGCAGCTGAAGTCGATGACGCTGAATGTGCCCTTACGGCTCTGCAACACGTCAATAATCCAAGTAGCCCGAAGCCGGTGATGCCTTTGGTTATGGATGAGGGCAGCATTGTGGCCATTCTTGGAACTGCGGCGCGTTCTGCTAATGCTGCACTCGCCAAAGAGGCCTGGGAACTTCTTAAAGTGTCTATCGGTTCAGCTCGTGCACCTAACCCAGCTGCTTACACGGCCTTGGTGCACGCCTTGTCCACGTCGCAACAGTTTGATGCTGCGTTCTCGGCACTTGCCGAGATGCAAACTTTCTTTGGAACTTCTCAAAGTGCCGAGGAGCTGGAGATCCTGAGTCCATTCTCGTCATTGAGGCCTCTTGTACTCTCGCTCTCTCAATTAGGCCCTGCAGGCCTGGACGGGGTGAGTTCCATCTTGAGAGTCTACTGCTTGCACATCACCCTGATATCTAGCATGTGGACTGTGGAACACTTCGACTTCCAAGTAGAATTGTTTGCATGTAATATGGCGTTGTTGCGATCAGTCGCGATATTAAGATTTCAATTTGACTTACTAAACTTTGGCACATCACATGCTCACGATATTATCCAATGGCAGAATACTTAATGTTATAGGTCCGGTAGAAAAGTCGTGGTGTATATCGAATTCAGACTCTGACTATCTTTTCACATGTGCTTTTTTTGCAGGCATACTTTAAGCTGGCCGAAATGCATTCCAATGGACAGCCAGTACCTTTAGCGGCCATAAACTGCGTTATACTAGGCTGTGCAAATATCTGGGATGCAGACCGTGCTTACCAGACCTTTGAATCTATTGGAAGTACATTCGGACTGAGACCTGATGTCCATTCTATTAATGCACTTTTGGAGGCTTTCGGAAAGAATAGAAAGGTTTGTGTTGCTCACAACCTTCCCATGGACTTTACACCCACATCTTTTTTGCATTCGTTAACGTGGTTCGCTTTTTTTTTTCGCCCTGTGCAGGTCAGTGAAGCAGTAAAGTTGTTCGAATACATGAACGAATGTGGTGTTACTCCTGATCAACGTTCTTTTGAGCAGATGATTACTGCTTATGTTGTGAATCGTGATGTTCAATCAGCTTCTGCCACTCTCACTGCCATGGTAAGTGGTTCCAAGCTAAACATTAGAGAACTGAGCGTTGAGTGCCACTTCCGAAGGTCATATTTTCATGGAATTCATGCGCTTTCATGTGGTTGGGGTTCGAGTCTGCTTGTTTTGTACTCCCAAGTGGAGATTAGTAAACATCGTGATCGGTCAGATTGTGGCTAATACGCTAGTCTTTGGTGCAATCGCTATTGCTGCAGATGGATGCTGGTCATATCCCATCCAGAGAGATCCTCCACAAGTTCTGCAGGCGGTGTCGTAGAGATGGTGATACAAGGACAGTCGAATATCTTCGAGGATTGTGCAGGAAGTATGGTTATATGGATTACTTTGCTGGGGAAAGCAGGCGGCGTCTCGTCATCGAAACTGTAAAACAATCCCAACCTGAAACTCAAACGCAATCTCAGCCACTCCAAGCTTGATCAATAACATCTTCCTAAAGAAAGGAATCAAACGAGGTTTGCAGTTGGCCCTTCCTGAAGTTGAGGTTTAGTGTGGTGTTAGCCTTTGAAGCTGCAAATCAGGCACTCTTGAGAAGCACTTCTAAGAATTATGATTACGGAGTGGAGGGGACGCTTGAGATTCCTTCGTTGGGCTCTTGTTGCTGTACAGTACATCATTCTTAGGAAGCATCAATTTTTGATCTCTCCCTTCAGATACCAGGGATATTAATTTCTAGCTGATTTTAGTGCTCTCTCCAAATCTTCATTTTATAAATTTGCATTATCCCAGTACGTTTGCTTCAATATATCAGCTGTCCTCTTCACTTGAATGACCACTGTCCACAGCATATGCCTTCTGTGAGTCCACCAGCCATAGCTTAGCTATTGCAAGGGAAGGGAGCTTATCTCTTTTCATAAGGTTGTCGCGTTGACTCATAGTAATATCCCAGTAACATAATCCCAACTAACTAACTGGATCCTGGTCACTTGTGAGTAGTAATTTTCCTGACATCCGTAAGTTTGGTAATCGAATCCCGAGGACATGGAAGTTTTTAAGCTCTAAATGATCAGTTGACAATACAATAAAAACATCAAATTCCCTCCCTGACCCTGGTCGCCTGGTCACCTCGTTTTTATCAAGACAGACAGGAGCCATAACCAAGTGCAACAGAGGATGAAACGAAGTCGTTACTGCAACTGAGGATGAAACGTAGAAGTCAACATTGACCGGTGTTGCCCTAAACCCATCGATGTACGTACACACCTTGAAAACCACCCTAAACTACCCATGAGGTTGGGGGTTCGATCCTCGGCTGCAAAATCTTCTCTCACTTAACGGGACCGCCGCAAGTTGCCAATATATCGACTTGTGTGTGCCAAAAAAGGAAAACCAACAATATCTTGAATCACGCCTGAATCCCTGGCTGCACCTAAAGCCAAGATGTTGAGTTACACTAGAATCAGAAAACTCTGAGGACTTTTATGAAGGAAAGAGATTTATGTCATTTTATTATTGTCAGAATCATCTTTTGAAAAGGGATTAGACCCTATTAGACACTCATATCAACAATGTCCTTGATAAAGGCCACTCGGCTACAAGGAGGACTCAGTCAGATGGTATCCATTTCAGCAGTCATTTTATGATTGACATTGTCAGAATCATCTTGTGAGAGTACCGTACGCTACGGTCAGTTTCGGCAAGCAACTGCCGAAGTATTTATTTTTTTCTGTCACATTGATTCGACACAATGGATATCACATAGATATTGCACGAGTATCACCTAGATCTTGTACGGGTGTCACCTTGGTATTACATAGATATCGCCTAGCCAAATCTCTTGAAATTTCCAAAATTTTGGACAAGTCCCCATTTTGAATTAATTATGTACGAAACTGACCATAGCGTAGGGTAGTTAGATCAACGCCATCCTTCTAGTCAGTCATGTCAACAATGTCCTTGATTAAAGAGGCTGAAGTCAAATCAACCCGCCCGGCTACGAGGAGGACTGACTCAGTCAGATGTACAACCAACTCCCTTTACAAGAGCATCAGTCACCTCCCTTTACAAGAACATCAGTCACCTCTTTACAAGAACATCAGTTAGCTACTTCTACAAGAACATCACCCAGCTCCCTTTACAACATTTGTTAGAACAACCCAAATGGTGTTGCAACGGGAAGCTATCTATTCTTGTGGTAGATCAATGAGGGGTGGACTAAGTAATTTTCGGTACGACAAAAGAAGCTAAATGTACTTAAATTATCCAATGTAATTACTCAAGTTTGCAAAAAAAAAAAATATGGGATAGACTCACCCTTTCAAAAAAACACAATCTGATGTTTAAAATTTTTCACATAGGATGATTCCACTTCCTCAAATGTAATTTGATCTCCTTCAATTAATGGCGTTGACAAAAGAAATTCGCAGCACTTTTTATTTTTCTCTGGAGGCCCTACTACCGCGCAAGGCGAATGTGGCCTGTGCATGCGCGGGCGCCCCGCGGTCACCGGTCCCCGCGCAAGCCCTAGAGGGGAAGAGGAAGAGGAAGAGAGGGGCCTGAGAGAGAGAGACAGACAGACAGACAGGCACACAAACAGACAGACAGAGAGAGGGAGATGGAACGAAGCACGAGAGAGCTGTGAGGGAGCAGGAATTTCGAGGAGTGGAAGCACGGGCTCCGCCTAGCGCAGCGGCGATGGCGATGGCGATGGCCGCGGAACCACTGAGCCACCCCCGTCCGCCCCGCGCGTGCGACGCTCTGGTGCCCTATTGATGCAGCGCCTTCTCCCTTCGCAGCCAGCGCGGAATGCTGCTACCTCGGGGCGCCTTGGGGAGGTGAGATCATCGTGAGTTGGCGGGGGTGATGACGGGTCCATCGCGAGCCTGGGTGTGAAATTATCGGTGGTGGGTTTTGGTGGGATGCAGCTTGAAATTCAATTTCGTGGGAGGAGTAGGGGCGAGTTGAGTTGAGTGGAGTAGGGGGGAGTGCTGCATCGTCTCCCTTTGGTTCTCGTGGTTTCAGGTGGGTTTGCTGCTGCTGACTTGAGTCTGAGGATCAGAGCGAGTGTGAGGATTTTCGCGCCAGGGATTGTAGTACGAGTGTACGTGGTGTGATGCTGCTGCTGGGTTTTCAGCCCCCATCCGTGCATTTTTATTTTTGTCGTTGCTGTAATTCGTGTTGGAGTGATCGAGATTTTCTTATGAGCGAGGGCGCGGGTTCTGTGGTGATTCGTGTCACGGGTGTGCGTTGCCAATCTGCCTGCTGCAATTGGTGGTGTAAACTGCAGCTTGAGACCGTTGTGGGTCTGTGTTGTGTGTTGTCGTTCGTTCAATTTGGTACCAGGGACGGGGGTTGAGTTTGTGTGTGCATTGACCTGTAGTCAGGGGCAATTAGAGGCGGTAGTGTATGGCTTGTTGCGCAGGGATGTTACGAGTCCAAATTGGAGACTACATAGTTTGGCTGTGACGGGGGAGACTCCATACGTATCGTTGAATGCGAGCGAGTAGTCTTATTATTTTCGCTTGGTGTTTCAGAGCTGAGCCGATGGTTTAGGTCGAGCCATCGAAAGCTGGGCGATGACCATGGAGGAGATGTGGAACATGAGGGCATCCTCGATGAAGTCATCCGCGCAGCCAGCGCCATCTGCGCCGAACCAGGTAACTCACTGATTTCGAAAACACTTTTCGGGTGATAGAAGATCAATGATCGCTTGTCGGGTGACTACTGTCAGTCAGTGTCCGTACGCAGCTACTGCATTAGAGGAAATCTTTCACTCGTCGCTTCCGCAAGTGTGACAATGAACCTTAACCGTAGGGTCGACAGGTAGAGCCTGGCGGTGCAAAGTGGGAATGACTTGTCATTGTTGCTATCAGGGTTTAACAGAAGGAGGTCCCCGAACAAGTAGCTATATCGAATAAACAGCACACAACACAACCCCATGAGACTTTAGAGGATGCATGACCCACAGAATACAGCTTTACTCCCGAGTTTACACGTTGTACCACCACAACATTCACGGCGATCAATATGAGACAACATTCCCTTGGTTAGTAAAGAGGAGCAGGTAGAATGCGAAGCCTTCATGAGGATATGTTCAACGTAGAGTTGTATTCGGGACATGGAATCGACCTGGTACTTGTCACCTTGGTGATACTGTGTCACAAGCGCAGGCAGCTAATATCTTAGCTATCAGGTGTACAAGTGCTGATTTTGTTGGTGATTTGTTGGTTGTGTTTTGTTTCAGTTCAACATGGACGCAGGGCAGCTGTCCCAGCCATACATGGCGAAGGAGGTGTGTGTGATTGAGCGAACCTTCAGGCAGGAGCCGATGCAGGTTCAGAACGTGATCAATTACAGTTCATCCCAGGGGCTGCATCCCGACAAGCTGAGGTCAGAGCTCCTGGCCATGGTCTCGGGGTCGCAGCAACAGGTAACCAGCAGGTCGAATTATTCGCCGTCCATGAGTGGCCGATCGCCTTACGCTGCTGCTTCGCTTTCTCCGATGAATCTGCCAGACCTGGGAGGCTATGGTGGGTGGCCCATGGAAGGTCCGTCCATCTTGGCACAAGCAGCAAATCGTCACGTGGATGGGAGCAGCGCGAAGACGAGTGCCGGGACGGACTTCGGTGGCATGACTAGCGGGGGAAGAAACCAAGATAGTTTCCCCCCTGTGAATGGGTCAAGGGCAGCAGCAGGGACGGAGCTTTTGAACCACAGCTCGAGTTTTGGCAGAGAGCTGGGGTTGGACGGGAACTGGCACCTTCCCTCCCCACAGTGGGGTGCGGAGCCGGCGAGGCAAAGGCAGCGACAGCAACAGAGTCATGCGCAGGCGTCGACTCTGTTCTCGACCAACAGCGAGCCGTGCAAAGGAGTTACAAGCGCATTGAATACCGGCTCTGGTTTGCTGTGCCAGGCTCAATCCGCCCCTGCGCCGTCTCCGTCAGGCGGGCTTCGAGTTTATTGTATCAACTACTTCGGGGTACCTGTCGGTGAGTGTCTCGGAAGAGCCCTGTAACACCTGTTTACGAAGTGGATGTCCTTCACACATGACTGAGGTACATATGGTCGAGATGGTTGTCCTTTGTGCTTTCGAGGCATTGGTTGAGTGGAGACATGTCTTTTGACTATAATCGTGGTCTGTTGTTCATTATTTTCTGGCATGATACCGTATGCAACGTTCACGGTTGTGGTAGCATTTCTCTTGCGAGTGGTATCCGAGCGGGGATTGACGGAATTTATACGTAACAGGGTGACTGATTGGTTGTGGAACATCCGCTGCCATCTGATAAGTGTGAACTGTTTTTTGGCAGTTGGGCAGCTGGGATTGACGGACGCCGGTCGTCTGGGCGTGACTTGCACCTGCCATGGTCAGCATATGTCGGTGGCCAAGTTCACCCAGGTATTAAGATTTGTTGTGAGAATGCCCTGCTTGTTGCTTGTCTGGGACGTCATGAAGCTGGATGTTTGATCTTGTCTTCCCTTTCTGTATGGGCGACGCGTTCTAGTAATGTGCAGCTAGTGTTGTAGTGTGTTAGATGGGCTCTGGCAACTACAGATGTCTCTTAGTTCAATTGATTTATCAGAGTATCAATGACAACAGAAACTTGTGTTGTGGGCGTTGGCAGCATTCCGGGCTTAATGCTGCAAATCCTGGTGAGGTGGTGTACATGGAGGGTGGTGAAACTCTGGTGCAATGGCGAAAGTCGTTCTTCACACAGTACGGGGTAAGTGCAATATTAGAATTATCGACATCGATATTGTAGTTGTATACTCTTTGTGTGTTTGTAAAATGCTGTACTCTCGTTCGCAGGGGGTGCTTTGAATTGTGTTTTGGCGCTGGAAGGGGTGGCAGGGTTGCTCGGTTGTGTTGACACAGTAGTACTGTTTCTTTTGCAGGTGAAGGTGCCGGAGGACAGCGTGGGTTGGGAGTGGCTGGACGTTGTTGGTGCTGTGGATTCAGGGCCCGGAAACGGCAAGTATAAAGCAGTAGTGACGCAGAGTTGGCAGAAAGAAGTGGATGTGTCGTGCGGCGGAAACACTCCTCCGGTGATGAAGAGCAGAACGACACAGGTGTGGGATACGTCCATATCCCACGGCAACGCTTCGACCCTGCATGCCATGGAGTCCATTTCGAACACAAAGTATGGTTCGTTGAACACAGGGAACGGCGGCATGGTGGACACGAGGGAGGCAGTGCTGAAGAACTACGGACAGTCGCAATCTTCGTACAGAGGTATGGCATCAGATCTGGGGTCACCGATGTCGGGCCAGTTCTTCACGGCGTCCACACACGAGAGTTTCTCTCGGGGTCAGCAGGGGAACATGGGGCCGAGCACGATTCAGAGCATGTCGCATTCTGGCCACCTAGCCATGAACAATGGCCACAACTTCACAAGTGACGGAGGTCAGCGGTACTCGTGGACGGGACAGCAGGTGACCGGTGGTTCGAGGAACGGGAAAGGGGCGAGCCATGTGGCGAGCAGATTGAGCGAAGGGCAGGAATCTCGCACCAGAGAGAACGACATTGCGTCGAGTTTTGAGTTGCGATTGGGGCAGCCATCTCAGCAAACGCAAGCGGCGGGGACATCATTCTCATCCATTGCAACGTCAAGCGTAGAGCACCCAAAGTCTTATTTGTTTGAGCAGATCATGACCAAAGGTTGTTGGCCCTGAACGCATCTTCGGTTTTATGTTACCAGGGTTTGGTTTAGTTACCTGGGTTTGGTTTAGTTACCTGGGTTTGGTTTAGTTGTGGTCATCTGGATCCAGTGTCTAGTGAAGTGGTCGTCACAGACTCGATGTTTGTGTTATTGAATTATAGGGCAGTTGTTCTGATGTGATGTGGTTTTGTAACAGTGTGGGACGGAAAGCTGCCACCCAGTGTACAGCAATTCAATCCAGCGAATCTGCCCAAGTTTTCTGGCATTCCCGGTCAAGGGAGAGACCAGCAGGGCTCACGGCAGCCGGTCCATGGAAACACAGATCGCGTGGATAGTTGTGGTGTGGAGAGGCGGGGAGAGGAGCGAGGAGGATCAGGTTATCCTACCGCAGCTCAGAGTCCTAGGCAGATGTTGCATCCCTCACAGGCTGGTTCCGGCGTCTCGGAACTTCAAGGGAAACTGATGGCCCTGGATTCCTTTCATCAGTCGAACATTTTGAGTAGGAATGGGGATCGTCAGTTCCGGGGCGAGCCTTCGGGGTCAGAGAACTTGGCGGCGAAGTTGTTTCCTCCCCACACGGGTCCGACTCGGAGCGTGACTTTGGAGAACGGGACGACGTTGGATTCGCTGAGTTCAGGGGCGTTGGTGCAACTGAGCAATAAGACGGGACAAAGGCTCCTGGAAACAGCCATTCAGTCGTCGTTCGCGTACCGCGCGAGGGGGCTGCAAGGTCCGGTGGCGCAGCCCAGCGGCAGTCCAAGCAGCCAGGTAAATCCGGAGGGTTTGGCGGGCGGCTTGGATATGTTTGGTCGGCCTTTAGTGGGCGGGCGTGCGAGCTTTCCGGAGTTTCTGGCAAGGAGGCAGGGTCAGCATGATTCCAGTCTGGGTTCTCGAATGGCTGTGGATGGCGCGAAGGGCTCCAGACTGGAGCAAGGTCCGAACCGCGCATTCCAGATGCAAGGGCCTGGGAACCTGTTCCTGAAGCAGCATCCGGTGCACAGAGCCGTGTTAGAAGAAATCAGTGAAAGACGATCAGAATCGGAGCGGCAGAATTTGACAGTCGATAAAAGTGGAAGAGAGTGGCAGAACGAGGAGCAGCAGGAAACAGTGAATGACAGGCCTGGTGGAGGCAGGTTGCAGGGCGGTCTGGAAGCAGATCGTTTGTCGAAGCCTAGATTGGAAGCGGAGGTGCGTGAGGCAGTGATCCCGAGCAGGTTAACGCATGGTTTCGCCGAGAGCGAGGGCAATGAAGGCGAGCAGGCGGGTGTGCATTCTGAGCGCCTTGCAGGTTGTGTTCGTGCTCGAGTAGTTTGCTGCCTGAGATGTGGTTATTGTGGAACCATGTATCGGAGGTTGTGTTGAGTCTTTAGTTCAAAGTGGCATCTAGACATGGCGGTACTTTAACAAAGTGGGAATTGGGTGATGCAGAAATGGCTGGGAGGGATGCAAAAGCTGTGGACACGGAGACCGTGGGTGTGCAGGAAGGTGTTGATGTTGCGACTTTGAGTGGAGGGAATATACAATGCAGCTGCTTGAAATGTAGGAAGGCGAGCCCCTCAGTGAGGGGGCAAGCTGTGCCAAGGTGAGAGGCAGTTATAGAGTCTCGGTTAAATCCATTCTTGACGGTCTAATTGTTTGTAGTGGGCAGTGGTGGCGAGGTGTGGGCGCTCGGGGATAATAGGCTGCTGGTTGTGTGTGGAAGTAGGGTTGTTTTTTGCGAGTAGTTTAGATGCTAGCCGTAGATGATGATTGTGTTGTGCTGTCAGGCTCGCGGGGCAAGTCTGCTTGAAGGAAAAGGCCGGACTTGCAAGCTCAGTGGAGGCTGCAAGGAAAGTGGCATTGGGCGAAGGCGATAAAAATGCTGTGGAAGACCCTGCTCATGTCGAACAGCCAAGGTCAATGCCAGAGGAGATGGAAGCCGTGGAGGAAAGAAAGGAGTCCAGCCGCGAGGGGTTCGCGTGGGAACCTAGACGAGAAGGCGTGGAGGAGGTGGATGTGAAACGAGTGAAAGTGGGTGCAGAATGCGATGAAATCATCCCTGAGAACGAAGATGTGCTGTCTGATACCGCTGCTAAGGGGACAACAACAGGGAGAGATGAGGCTATCCCGGAGGTTGATGTTTGTTCCAACAGCTCGGAGAATCTCTCGAGCGGGCTTTCGGATGGAGATTGTGCTATGAATGATAAAGGAGCACCTGTGGTGGTGCAAGGTCCGGGAACAACAAGTGTTCCTGGTGTGGTGGATGAGGGGTCCGGAATTGGGAAGTGCTGTTCATCAGACGATGTGGATATGGTAGTGGGCAGAAATCCAAATGCATTTTCGGCGTTGGAGGATCCTAGCAAGGTGGTGGGATCTCCATCGTCGTTGGGTTGTCCTTCATCCAGCAACATGGGGAGGAGGTTGGTGGTGAAAAGAGGTGGAATGAGGGGCAGCAAGGAAATTGACGACGATGAAGTGGAAGTAGAGCCCGCGGCAAGCACAGGCGAGTAGCTAATTGTTTCCTATTTTCTTCGGCACTGTTGCTTTAGGTTGTGGTTGGTTTGCCAGTGGAGAATGTAATGCACACTGACCTACCCATCTGATGGCAGGCAAAGTGGAGAGAAAGCAGCGACGCAACACGAAATGGAAATGGCTGGGGTCGGGAGTGGATGGTGGAGATGCCATGGAAGGCAGTCTTGCGAGTTCGTTCGGGCATGAAGCCGAGCCTCAGGTGACCTCTGAGGATGCGAGAATCGGATCGAAGCTGCAGGAGGCGGTGACGAGACCGGATGCTTTGAAGCGAGAATTTAAAGCGTCAAGCGGAGAGATAGTAGCTCCTTCCAAGCGGCGAAAGCTGTTAGTACCTCGACGGCACCAGGAAGTGAAGGCCACGAACGTGGCAGAGGAAAACTTAGAGGCGGCGAATCTGGATGCGAGTGAGGACTCGAAGAAGAAGGCTGGCACTTTGGTGATCCGGGTTCCTCAAGGCGTGAACCGCCAGAAAGCTAAGAAGGGGATCCGGACAAAGTCGCAGCTGAAAGGTGATAGGAGATTAGGCGCACGTGGAGATGCTGTTTCAGGTGAAGGGGAGGGCAGGAGAGGACTCACCGAGACCGGGAAGTCGGTTGCACCGAGACCGGTAGGCCGTCCAATGGAAGCTGCGGGAGGTTCTGAATCAGGTTCGGGTTCAGCGAGAGCTGCTGTCGGGTTAAGCCCAATCGGGTTGCCAAGCTTCGTGACGAAGAACATTCGCAGTCCGAGAACGCCGTTGGCCGGACCGGGCCCACGAAACGGGCGTATGGTGTCGTTGAGTGTGATTCTGAATCAGCCGGCAGAAGTGAAGCAGGCCCCCAGAGCAGTGGATGGCCGGGTGCCCGTGCAGAAGCCGAGAGATGGCGTTGCAAAGTTGCGGAAAGAAGGTACATTGCACAAGCGGTTAGATGCACACGTAGGGTCTGTCAATGTCACAGGGAAAGAGGCGGAGGAACAGGGCGGTCCTGCCACGGGAATGGGGATACCGTGGAAGGGCGAAGGTAGGACGAGAGTAACGCATAAGAAAGAAGATGCACAGAGTCGGAAAATCCGCAGCCTGTTGGAGTTGACTGGCAAGGATGATGTGCATGGGCCAGGTGCCTCAGGTGCGTCCGTGTTTGAGTTCGTCGAGGACGAGGATCTAAAAACCTCGAGTGCGAGGAAACATGCGACAACAGCAGCGCAGACGGATAGACCGGCGATTGGCGGCACGAAGTCTTGCCCTTTTCCTCGGGGCGAGAGGTCAGCCAGGCCAGGTGGACCAAACAGGAGGAAATTCCCAGAGTGGCCACGCAACGGAGCTGCCGTGACGGAGGCAGGCAAGAGATCGAGGTCAGCGGTGGAGGCAGAGAAGGTGGGAGAGACGTATGAATGCCAGGTCTCACAAGTGAGGTCCGCAGCAGGCAGCAGCATCTCCAAAGAGAAGCTGCAGCAGGGGTTCAGTTTTCCCGTGAGGAAGCAGGTGCGTTCTAGTAAGCTGAAGAGAAGTACTGTGGCTGGGGAGGAGTTGCAGCAGCAGGCTAAGGACGTAAGAGCTCTAGATGGAGGAGCGCGAGTGCCAGAGTTCTGTGCTTCAAAGCACGAGGCGAGGCAAGCTCCCGCGCTTGGGAAGAGGGGAGTAACAGGGAATGGTGTACTGAAGAGGACGTCGTCCGAGTTGTATTCTTCTGCGGGGTTGAGCGCGAAGAGACCGAGAGTGGTATTTGCACTAAAGAATGTGAAGGAGGCCGTTG
Source organism: Bryoerythrophyllum caledonicum (assembly GCA_963971425.1). Taxonomy (NCBI): domain Eukaryota; kingdom Viridiplantae; phylum Streptophyta; class Bryopsida; order Pottiales; family Pottiaceae; genus Bryoerythrophyllum; species Bryoerythrophyllum caledonicum. The sequence goes on along the minus strand of OZ020518.1, from coordinate 17,971,574 downwards.
TGAGCGAGATCAAAGGATCCATGGAAGATGATGAACTCTTGAAGAGGTAGGTTTGGAGGGTAAAGCTCTGTGAGGATGGACCTGGGTTCTGGCATGCATTGTTTTGCCTGTGAGTTTATTTAGGTCCGGTTGTCTTAGATCTGCAGTGGTTTGGCTGTTTTACGCGCAGCCTATCTTCACTTGGCAATTATGGGACGTGGTTCTAATGAGTGTACATATGTTGTCTTAATTTATCGACAGTCCAAGTCAAGGTTTCTCTCCAGAGCAGAAGTTGAAAACAGTGGTCGAGGATCCGGTTGGCGATAGCACCAAAATCCAAAAGAAAACGAAGTACCAGGTGTTGGACGTGGCTGGTAGAAGTTCGACTTGGAGAAAGGAGAGAACCGTCGGAAGCATTCAGAGCCATCAGATGGGGCCGGCTGAGAAATGCAAATGTGATGTGTGCGGGACGTTCAACTCAGCTAGTTACAATAAACTCTTGTGTTGCGGTCGGTGTCCGGTGAAGGTGAGATGGTTGATATGAACATGGGGTTGTGCGGTGGACATGCATCTTGACATGTGCAGTGGTATTGAGGGTGCGGAGTGTTTGGATTCATGAGTGTACTTCTCGCATGTACAGGTTCACCAAGCATGTTATGGGGTGCCGAAGATCCCAAAAGGACCATGGATGTGTCGTACTTGCAAGTTCAAAGTGTCTCATCCGGCGACTCCGGTAAGGGTTTCTATTCCGGTTGGAACGTGTGCTTTATTGCGCATTCTTTTGGCACATGTATATGTTTATTTTGTTTTCCCTAAACACCTGGTGGAGTTTTGTGACTCTTATCAAGAACTCAGCATGTTTATGTTTTGTTGTGATTTGGCGAGTCTTTTGTTACCTGATCGAGATAGACCGAATATGACTTTGGGAATGGTCGTGATGGTTGCATTTCTGTTGTATGCAGGTATGTGTTCTATGTGGATACGGCGGCGGAGCTATGACACGAGTTCAGAAAGCGCGGCCTCTCTGCCTGACGTTGCTGCAAATCTGGCGAGATTTGAAAAACGAGAATGGTTGCGAGCCGTTTCCGGATGACGACGACGATGAAACCCTTTTGCCAGCCACGAGCAACGTTCAGTTAGCTAGGATGAGGTCGACTGGTGCGCATGCAAAGAAGATGCGGGAACGTAATCCGTGTGAATGCGAAGAGCCCAGGGACGTAAGCAGCGCAGTTTGCAAGGCTTGTCGGAAGGATAGTCCGGAACCCGGGAATTGCAGTGGCGGCAATGATGTTAGGTGGGCGGAGAAAGATGCGAATGCCAGCTTAGCACTCGAGGATTTGAGGAACAGTACGGTGGGAACCATCGTGAAGGACCCCGGAGCGAAGCAGTGGGCACACATGGTGTGCACGTTGTGGATGCCCGGAACTCGGTGCTTAAATATGGGCACAATGGGAGTTTTCGATGTATCTGGGGTGTCAGCTTCCCGACGCAAGGCGGTGAGTAGGAAGATATGCTGGCTTGGAGACGATTGTGCTGATCTGGTTGTGATTTACCATGTTCTTGTTGTTGATGTATGCATTGCTAGAGTGAACATCTGAGGCGAAGTGACCAGAAGTCAATAATGTAAATCTTATGATTGATTAGATGAGCGAGATGTTTTCTTCTCTTCTTTTTCTGATGGGCTTGTGGGGACTATATGCGAAGTTGAGGTGCAACTTTTCATTGGAGTTGTAAATGTGAGTTGCGAATTGTAATTTGGCTCTTGAAAGACAACCACCCATCTATATTATGACGCGAATCTGGTGGGAAAGGGGGTTATTTTGACTTGTGTTTATCTTAACGCTATGGTTTTTGTGGTATTGGCAGTTATGCTCCATATGTAAGAGAAAAGGTGGTGCATGCATACAGTGTCGCGTACCCAAATGCTCAACCCCATTTCACGTCTGGTGTGCGCACGAGAAGGTAATTTTCTTCCGCTCATTGCGATTGTCTATGATGGCTCATACGGTATATACTGAGTTATGTTAGGTGCCGAATCCTCGTCATCTTGAACTCCTGTGATTGGTATTTTGTCTTCGAGTAAATCATGGAATTTAGTTTCTTTTTGTTTCCATATTGTTCATTAGTGTGGCACCTGTTGTTATCTGTCATACAGGGCTTGCTGCAAAGTGAGATTGTACAGGATGGCAGCAATCAAGTTGGCTTCTTTGGGAAATGCCAAAGACATGCCGAGTATTCTGGCAGCGAGTTACACGCTGAGACGAAGGAAGGGCATTGTTCTGGAACTCGAGAAGTTTGTGCTCGTACTGAGGTAAGCTGAATTCGTTCTTTGCCTTGGTATATGAAAGCTGCACCAACTCCATCTGAGAATTACTAGGCCACAATTCTTGAATCTGACCACTGCTTGTTGTGTAGGGGTATAAAGGAAGGTTGAGCTTGGAAGATCGAGCCAAGGCACAACAGCGGATGCTTATGGAGGGATCCACACCCGTGACTCATCAGCAAGTTGCGGCATGGCTACGGATTGATGAACGTAAATTGTGCAATCGTCGATCGGTCAAGTCCTCCGCCAATTCTTCTATGAGCGATCAACGAGTAAGTGGCTGTATATTTAGGCTTGAGAACTCTAAATGGCTGCGATAGCTTTTACCAGCGTCAGTGAATTTCTGAAATTTGCAGGCGAATAGTGTCTGTTTGCGAGGTTGTGTTGTATACGTGTCAACGTTTTCGACTAAATCCTCAAGTAATTTCATTTGATGTGTCGTGAACTGTAGGAATATCTTCGTTTCAAACAAAAGCGAGGTTGGAAGAAACTTGGTGTATACAAATCAGGGATCCATGCACTAGGGCTGTATACCACAGATTTCATTGCGGAGGGTGAAGTGGTAAGATCTCAAAAATTCCATGACCTAATTTCCTCTTTGAATATGCATGAGTGCTTGCTTTTACATAAGCCAGTCTTTGCTACCATGAGGCTTGTTAGCTATTAGTGATTCTTTGTTTGTACGTACTTCTTGATCTTTCATGTTGGTAGTTTTCTGTGAAGACTTCGCAAATGATTAATTGGTGGCTTGTATCTTGGTGTGATATCAGGTTGTTGAGTACGTAGGGGAGATAGTTGGACTACGTGTTGCAGACAAGCGAGAAGTTGAGTATCATTCTGGAAAGCGCTTACAATATCAGGGCGCATGCTATTTGTTTAGAATAGACACGGAGCAGATCATTGATGCCACTCGGAAAGGTGGAATTGCCCGTTTTGTAAATCATTCCTGCTCGGTAATTTACTCCTATCTCCTAAATAATCACGAATTTCTTAATTTTCATTACCTGTGGCGTTTCTTTTTAACGAGTTTTTTAGAATAAGCGTTGCTGATTCTTTTTTCTAATTTTATATTCTCTTTTGCAGCCTAATTGTGTCGCGAAGGTGATCTCGGTGGAAAACCTGAAAAAGGTACGTGAAGTAATATAATTATGATTTTCTCGTCTCTTGGTATTGTTTGCGCACTCTTAAATTCCTTTGTCTTGATTCGGAATGCTGCGTTTGGCAATCAATTGCAGGTGGTCTTCTTTGCGAAGCGGGACATTTATGCTGGAGAGGAAGTAACCTATGACTACAAATTCAATTGTGACGAAGTTGACGATAAGATCCCTTGCTTTTGTGGTTCTTCCGAGTGTAGAGGAACCTTGAATTAGTAGTGGTGTAGGCCAGGCCGAGTAGATTTAGGTAGTACTCTACACCCATGGTTACTTTATTAGTTGTGTACATGCACTACACATTTATTTTGTGCTAATTTACGTGCAGCACAAGAATGATGGAGCTAGCGCGTGTGGTCTTTGGGAACACCCACTAAAAAACTCAGTGAAGAGAATGTGGTATAGCCGGCACTAGACTGTTCATATTGGTGACAATGTATGATACCGAGGAAGTGCGCCTTTGAAAGGTGACCTTTGAAAGGGTTTTGTTTCGAGGTTCTTGTGGATGTACATCTACTTAACCCCTAAAGGACCATTTGATCCTGAATTTCTGAATTTTTTTTATGAAGATGTGGAATAGTATAAGCTTCATGGGGTTTCTTTTTCTTTTTCTCACCAGACCTCTAAGGAAAAAAGGTGTGCGATGATTTTGGGCAGCTTCAAAAAGTTTGCTACAAGCTTCTATCAACATTGAGATTTTTTGTACAAATAAATTATATTTTCTTTGAGATTTTCAATAACATCATCTTGTGTTTTTAGTGTAAAAAGGATTGAAATCCAAGTCGGATATTTTCATACATTGTTGGGCAAGGTACCCAAAACCACCTTCTTCTTAGAGATTTTAGTCGTTTTCAACTTATTGTAAATTTTCTTATAGACCATTTAGATTTTCATTCTGTATTAAAATCAATTCACAAAAATTAAAACGTGTATTGAATGTTTTTGAACCTGGACTTACACATTTTTTTCAATGTGCTACACCCTTTTTCCACCTCTAAAAACTCGTGCAAGAGGAGCTAATATCATGTTCAACACGACGGTAAAAAAATTGATTTCCATGTCAGGTCAATTCAGACCAAGATACCATTACGAGTTCAAAGTTCATAAGCTTCCTATGTAATTAAACCGTGTGTACTGTGCCTGCATCAAAAGTAAGCTAAATGATACATTCCTGTAACATTTTGAGTGAGCTACAAAGTCTTATAAGTGATTCTAAATGCCAAGCCACACCTAATACCACACTTAGTGCAGTGGATGTTAGTAGGGACTCATCCTTCACAAGCGTGATCTTGGATTTAATCCTCAAAGGTCTGCAAAGCCACATTTGGATTACAAAATGATATTTCTTGTGTTTTTGACATACAAGGTGTAAGAATTGATGTTGTCGTGCACAACCGCATCGTGCCAAGATAACATCGTGCTAATCAGGTGAGAACGCACAGTCAGAGACAACTCGAGAGTAACGGTGACATAACCACCGCTGTTACCTCTATAAAACAACAAAACAATACACACTTACACACTATCAGCAATCCAGACTTGGGGAAAAGAAATAATTGACCCATAACCTCGTACACCAAGAAGTAGTAAGCGGTCTCCAGGTACCCCTTTACTAATAAACAAGTAGAAAATACTCATAAACTACACATAATCAAGCCAATGCCATTCTTAAAGAATGGTCGCATAATAACAATGAAGTTTAAGAAGTGCACGCACGCACGCACTCTCTCACTCCATCACGTGGGAGACTCAACTTGAGAAAGATGAGTCTCCCTATACTACACTTGGAGGTCATTTGGACTCCAAATCCCAAATGAGGTGTCAAAAGACACCACCAATGCCCTAAAAGTCAAAAGACTCTAATACTAACTCTAATTACGTTTCCTTAGGCCGTTTAACCTCCTAGTTGGTTTACAACGCGTAAATCAACCTCCACAAACCCTCCAACGCGTCGAGCCTAACAGTTGTCGTGCACAACCGCATCGTGCCAAGATAACATCGTGCTAATCAAGTGAGAATGCACAGTCAGAGACAACTCGAGAGTAACTGCGACATAACCACCACTATTACCTCTATAAAACAACAAAACAATACACACTTGCACACTATCAGCAATCCAGACTTGGGGAAAAGAAATAATTGACCTATAACCTCGTACACCAAGAAGTAGTAAGCGGTCTCCAGGTACCCCTTTACTCGCCCCCTTCGCCCGTGCTGAAGCCCCTTTCACACCGGCGAACCACACAATTTATATGTAAACTGAATGATAACCGTGAATGAAAGCCTCTCAAAACCATAAAACCACTGTAATCCACATGAAAAGACGCTAAAAGACTTAACAAACAAAGGGTAGGCCGGGTGCAAGTAGAGCCCCATCGTTAATCGCCTCTAACATATTTTTAATGCTAGACTTTGTCTACTCAGACCCTCAACGTGCTTAAACACTCAGGACAAGACCATTGGCCCACTGGTACCTCCAAAACAAGTGGAGTTAAGCATTCTAAATGCCACCCCGTAGAACATAAGTCACAAATAACCATAGTGGTTGCCCGTTTGGCACTACCACATAACCGACAACGTAATCCAGTAGAGATGTGAGAGAGACCAGGGTGGATTGTCCCATCAATGTGTGGCAAGTGGCAAGGTGTACAATTACGTGTGTGATCCTTCAGCTTCTTGCCATCACGACCCTCCAACACCAACACTCCTGAGTCCTTCACCTCACGAACTCTCAAGATTATCCTTCCTACTGTCACATCCAAGGTGGTGGGCGCTGCTTGCTGCAAATACACATAGTCTCCAGACGTGAAACGCCGCACTTGCGGTCGATAACCACCTCCCCGTATTGTAGCATAGCGAAATGTATGCCGATGTTGAGCAATGGAGAGATTCTCCAATGCCATAGGCATCACCCTTTTGAACAAATCTGCACGTTGCTCACATACTTGCGCCCACGTGTCTGGATTGTCTATGTTAGCCAACACGGTGTCAGCATCTGCTTGAATGGCCTTCGATAAAATCGGGTGCCTTCCAAATAATAGATAGCAAGGTGAAAAAGACGCCAATGATGCATGTTTGCTGAACCGATAGCCCATTGCTATCCATGGTAGTTACAAATCCCAATCCTGGTGATGTCATTTCTTCAAGCTATACTTCCGGAGCCCCCTCTTGACGGTTTGCACCATGCGCTCCGCCAATCCATCTACTTCGGGGTGATCCCTCGAAGTAGTGCAATGACGAATCATCGCTTGCTCACACACCATCTGAAACTCACCCAAGAATTCTCTACCTTGGTCTGTGAGTACCTCTGCTGGAGCTCCAAAGCGACTTAGAACACGGTCAAGAAATGAATAAGCAGCTCCCTCGTTGAACTTATGAGGTAATCCCACTAACTCTATCCATTTCGAGAAATGGTCAATGATTACCAACACATACTTGTTGTGTCGAGGTGTCATTGACAATGGACCTGCAAAATCCAAGTTCCATCTATATCCTAAGCCCATAATTGGCAAAAGTTGTAACTGAGGCATTGGAGCGTTAAAAGACGCTCGTACCCAGTTACACACCATACACCGAGCCACTAAAGCTTGCACTTGGGGTGCATTCCACGCCACCAGTAGTGAATCTGAAGTAGACTATAAGTCCTCTGCACTCCAAAGTGTCCAAGGTCCTCATGTGTGTCTTTAATCAGTTTCACTCTTTCTATTGGAGTTGATACTACCTTCTTAGTACCATCTGGCCACACTCTCACAAGGTGAGTCCTCTCCCACACAAACCAATTCGCTCGTTGTAGAACCCTATCTCTCTACTTATGAGACCATGAAGCCACTACTTCTCCATCCTTCAATAGCTGCATCACATTCGTGTCTTCGTGAATATCTCTGGCGCCCCTAGACTCCTCACCTCCATCCTCATCTACTGTGACCACAGTAGCTTCCCCGGTGGTGTCTCCATTCAATGCCAATATGCCCAGAAAACCCGAACAATGCCAACCTGGCAACGGGTCGGTTTCACCCTCAGTATGCCACCTAGCACCTGTATCATCCTCTTGGTTTGGAATTGGATTGCGGCTAAGGCCATCTGCATCCATATTAACCAAACCTGCCCTATGAACCACCTTGAAGTCATACTCCATCAACATCAAGGCCCACCGTGCTAGTTTCCCTGTCAATTTATCAGACTCCATTAACCATTTCAAAGGCTGATGATCTGTGAGCAACAGAAATTCATTACCATAAAGGTAACACCAAAAATGAGCAATTGTCCATATCGCAGCCAAATATTTCCCTTCATACGAGCTATACTGAGCCTCAGCATTGTCGTTGGACCAGTTGACATACGCAATCACAAATTGCTTGCCATCATCATCCATTTGCGTCAATACTGCACCAATCCCCAACGAGTTCCAATTTGTGTGTAGCTGGTACGTCCTTCCTGCTATAGGCCTCCGAAGTATTGGTGCTGATGCCAAACGGTCTTTCAATTGTTGAAAGGCCGCCTCTTGCTCATCTCCCCATATCCAAGATTGATCATTCCTTGTCAACATGGTTAATGGCTTAGCAATAGCACTGAAAGTTTTGACAAATTTTCTATAATACTTACACAATCCCAAAAATGCTCTCAATCTACTAACATCTCGTGGTCTAGGAATAGACATCACTACTTCCACTTTGCTAGCTACCACACCTAATCCACTTGGATAAATCATGTGGCCTAAATATTCAATGCGATCAAAATAGAATTTACACTTACCAGGGTCCAACTTTAATCCATGAAGCCTTAATCTAGCAAAAACCTCCATCAAGTGTAGTCTATGTTGTTTTCGATTCTCGCTAAAGACAATGATGTCATCGATATAGCATCTCACGAAATCCAACCCCAAGAATACTCTGTCCATAACCCTCTGAAATTCTGCTGGAGCATTCTTCAATCCAAACGGTAGAAACTTCCATTGAAACAACCGGTCCTTTCCATCTCTGTCAATTACCCAGAATGCGATTTTCTCCTTATCTTCCTCTCTCAATCCAATCTGGTGGTATCTAGAGCGTAAATCCAACGTACTAAATACCTTGGCATGGCCAATGGCCTAAAAGTTCTCCTCCGAAGTTGGCATAGCATAACGGTCTGACTTAGTGAATTTATTAATTTTCCTATAGTCACCACACATCCTTTTCTCAGTCCAATTACCATAAATGCCCTTCCTGGATGGCACAACCGTTGCTGATGCATACTCACAATCTGGAGGAGCCAACTCCACCAACCCTGCAGCCATCAATTCTTCTGTGTGAGCACAAATCATCTTTCGTTCCATGTCGCTATACTTGTATGGCTTTCGATAAATTGGTGCTTCGTCGGTTAAATTAATACGCACTTCTTGCCCCTTCAATACTCCCAAATCATGTAAACTGAAAGCAAAACAATCTAGATACTCCTTTAAGAACTCATGTTCCTCCAGCTCCACTGCTCCATCCGCCAGGCCTACTCTTGGTTTCCAAGTGTCCTTAGTCACCACGTCCTTCGGTTCCTTTGAAACAGGATTTTCCACCCTTGGTTGCTATTGAATCTCCTGTGAAGGAGACTCCCCTCCTTCCTCCTCAATAACGCTCCCAAGTCCTTCCAATTGACCAAGTTTGTCAATTTCTTCCATGTGAAGAGCTGTGTCTTCTTCCAAGAAGATCTTTTCCACAACATCCTCCAAATCCATCCTCTGGTAAGCCAATCTGCTCCCTTCACTCCAATTCTCCCCTCCATAGTGAAGATCTGTTGTTGTAGTAGTCACAAAATTATTTGCGGTATCCCATATGTTCCATGGATGAGATGCAAAGGCCCTCTCGCCTCCAACCACCTTGTTTGTCACCCTGAAAGAGGCAAGTGGTTCTCCTGCCGCCCGCAACTCGTAATATCCCATGTAACTCGTCAAACTAGAAGCTAAACGCTTCTGTTCAGCAACCACTAATGAAACAATCCAAGTCAGGCAATTTAAATCCATTGCTTGACCAAGTAGAAACCGTCTCTGTGGTTCTGAAATCCCATGGCTCTCTCACTCTCATCTGCATTGGGCTCTACCATCTCCTGAGATAATGAATCCCAAACAAGCCCAGATCCATTATCATTGAAAGCATAAGACCGTGCAAAACTAACCAATGTGGGCTAGGCCCTACGTAGTTCCCCCTTGCGGTTAACCACCGCTAATGGTGTCTGGTCATTGTGATACACGCGCCGTGGTGTCCTGTGAGGATCCAAAATATCACTCACATACACATCTGGGCGTTTAATACGACTTACCGTGGACTGTAGCAACTCTGCTGGTGCCAGGTTTGTTCACCACAAGCGTGGTCTATATGCCTTGGATCCTACTGCAGCCGCATCAATTAACACTAGCAAACCCAGAGTCTGATGGATCCTATGCATACTCTCGAGTGTCCTGGACCTCGAAGTGCTCACCACGGGCACGTTCTCTAGAATATAACTAGGCCGTTGCCTCTCAGAAGTCTGAAGCAACCGAAGCACTCGAATCATGTCAAAGAACCTGGAAGAACAGGAATCCTGTAACCATTCTGATTGCCTGCCATAGACATGCCTTGGCTAGGCCATCTTGCAATGACAAGGTCCACATGACCCACACGGTGAATGTCATCGTCTGACAACAAGGAAATATCATCCACAAGTGTAGAGAAGGAGGTTTTGATGGTACTAGTGGCCAACAACTCTGGAAATTGAGTCCTTAGTCTCCGTGTGTGACGTTTGGCCACATGCCTTGCTGCTTCATCCACATCCAGGTAAATGTAGCGCTTAATCTTGATCCCAGCTTGTAAAACGGCTGCCAATCCTGTGCCAATTCCTCCAAATAGTTCCAACAACAAGATGCCATCTGTTGGTGTCTTCCAATGGATGGTGGCAGTGTCTAATGGAGGTCCTAGGTCTTGGTGAACTCCAGGCTCTTGTTGCATCTGTGGTAGCATAGAATGCTGCCATGCCTCTTCCACTGCTAACTCCGCGGCCTCCCTCAACTAGGTGGTGTTAATCCACGCTGCCTCAATCCCAGGTTTGTATCCTTCTTCCTCTCCACCACTCGTGTTGCCCATGTAGACATCCACCTTCTTTGAAATGTGGTCAACCATAGAAGGATCCTCAAAACCTGCCTGAAACCATGAAGGTTTCATGTTCATACATCCAAAGAAGGAAAACACGTCAGCTAAGTTACCAGTAGGAACTCGAACAAATCGAGCTGGCAGCTGAGCCTTCCGCCCATCTCCTGCTTGCCGTCCTTGTCTATAGCTTGCTGACTCCTCCCAGAAATCCAAGGTGAATCCCATAGGGTATAGCACCGCCGAGCCCACCAAGACATCATACGACTTGGCCTCCGTAACGATTGCCTTCACCTTCATAGAACTAGCATCTGTCACATCACTTTGGTTGAGTTGTAACACCAACTCAGCCCTTGTGATCCCTGTCGCGTGCTCTGTACCCCCCATAGATGTGCTAATGGTCCAGGGACACTTCTCCAAAGTATCCCCAGTTAATCTCAACCCTTCCATAGTAGACGCTCCCAGCATCAAAGGTTGAACTCCCGAATCGAGAAGCACACGTCGAGGTACAAATATCTTCCCCTTAGGCCCAACGAGTTGAAAATACCTTGGGAATTATCAACCACTACCACACCAGGGGTAATGGATGATCTCTCAATAGCATGTCTAGCGGCCATTGTCTTCACACGCATGCCTGCTGAAAGCAACCCCTCCATGTTGTCACACTGGCTCTCCTCTGCATTGATTATCTCCGTCTTCAACACATTAACCCCTGTGGAGTTGTCCAACTCACACATTGAGGCTACATTCTTGAAAACTTCTGCCACACTGAAGCCATCTTGTGACAACATCTTAGCAGAAAATAACGAGGCTTCCCACACGAAAGTAGTGGCCTCCATAAGTGCTCCCGAACCTCCTGTGAGTCCTCCAGCTCGTGCTGAGGCTCGTGTGGATGTCGCCACTGGTCGTGGTGGAGGCACCATGGACGATGTGGGCACCATCTCTTCTAACGTGAAGGATTGTGGCAACCTCGCTTGTCGGTTATCTTTTCCATGGTGAGGATCGAGAGTTGGAGTAGCTCCACGTAGAATATCCTTAGAAACTGGAGTATGGCTCCTTGAGAGAGCATAGGCCTCTTGTGTACCATCCCTGATGGCAAGTGCCATGCCACTCAACATGAAGTCTCCAAACTCATCATCTACAGAGCTAAAACCGCCCCTAACATGAAAACTAGGAGTAACCTGAGGATTTCCACCTACCACATTAGTATTGGCACTCATAGCTTCCATTTTGGCCTCCAACTCCGCGAATTTGGCCTTTCAGCTGTTCTTCTTCCCTCCAGTGGTCTTGGACTCCTTCTCCTTGCCTCCTTTGGCTCCCTTCCTCCCCGTGGGCTTCAACTCTGGATCAAGCTTCCAACAGCTGGCCTCTACATGCCTCTTGGCACCACAACCTGAGCAAAAACCTCTAGTCTGAGGTGTGGAAGTTTTATCTTCCTTGCAATCCTTCCTCTGATGTCCTGGCTTCCCACATTTAAAGCACAAGGCACTTGAATCTGCAGTATACGAAGGGATAGCCACCTTGGCCACCTTAACCTTCTCCGGGACCTTCTCTTCACGTTTGAAAAATTCCATTGCTGTCTTCTCTTCCAATAAGTTTATCTCAATCCGCTCCGAAGTTTCAAAAACAAACTGTAGTGTCGTGGGTACTCCCAATCGCAACGCCTCATTGCGAACCAAGGTCTTCAACTCCTTGTCTAAGATACTGTACCAATGTTGCACTGCTTGCTATTCTGTAACTCCGCGAGTGGCTGAGATTAGTCTCCTTAATCTTGCATGAGCCTCTTTGAGAGACTCGTCACCTCCACGTGTGAAGGAACGAAGGGCCTTCATCTTATCTGCCCTCTGTCCTTGGTAGTATCTATGGAGTTGCACGAAGAATCCCACGGTGGGATTGAATGGAGGTGGATGATTTACCAGTACGTCAGGCTACACCACATCCTCCGTTGTACTGGTGCCTTCCTCTATCTTCCCCTTGGACAAGAGTGGGGATGTCACCCTCGGTGCTCCACCAAACACGTCCACGTAGTTCGGTGCGTAGAAGTCCCTCCAGGCCATAATTTCAGTGAAATGAGCCGCCTCAAACTCTCCATAGTCTGCCAGTGGAGCTCCCTCCAGACACCCAAATAATGCTCTCTACACCATATACGGATTAAAATTGAGGTTACGAAACTTCTAAAGTTCACACCACATGGTGAACTTCCTCTTGAAGTCATCGACTTCGATGGTGCCCGTGGCCCCCGAAAATCTTCGTACCCCTCTTTCGCCACCTCCATATGGTGAAGCCATCTCCTCCCAATCAAAATATGATTGGTAGGGCTTTGTGGATAAAACTGGGACCTGAACACTCACCTGTGACCTTTCAAGAATTTCCTCCTCCTCTACCAGTGGCAAAGAACTATCTTCTACCTCTTCTGGTTGACCACGAATTTCTGTCAACATCCATTCACTAGCATCTACTGAGAAGGGGGTCTTTCTACGTGTAAAACCGGGACCCTTCCAGTTCTCCAGATTGCTAGTTTCGCAATTTACTCGAACAAACGCCAAGCTTCAAGGGTTCCTCTCATCTCTGGAGCATAGATCGTAGGTGTGACTTCCCAATCCAATAACTCTAAGGTAAGAGTATCCCACGCACTCGTGGCACGCTCTTGCCACGTGTTAACCTCCCACTGCCAGGTAGTGTGAAATAAGAACCCTTCGCTCTCGAATTCATTGAAAATGAGGGAGAAGGTGGGTAATTGAATGTCAGAAGAGAAGTCCTCTATTTCTATACCATATCTGGATCCAGAATTTCGCAAGACCACGGCCTTACCTTCAATCACCAAATCTTCGACCATGACTTGTCCACGAGCGCGGCACAAAGGTGCTGGAATTCTCTCCTTCACCCGAAGCGAGCGGATCTTCTGCACCCCACCTAATGAAGTCCAATACCTCACAGATTCCGTGCTCAACACTTTCGTGCCTAGTTTTCCCAAACTTTGGGGCCCCGTGCGAGATTTTGCTATGGGAGAAAGCTCAAAGTCCCCGTGGCTACTGCTTGCTGTGGAAGGGGAGCCTCTTACTTATAGGCTCTGCAAGCATGTGATCAAGGTGTCCAACACCTGCCCATCAATTTCCACTTTAGGCCCACTAGCCTTCTCGGGTTTCTTGGACTTACCTCTTCCTTCCATGGTCCATAATTAGAGTGCCAAATATCATTCAAATCCCTTAAACCATGATACAATGTCCCTGCAAGTTCCACTTTACTCTCCTCCAGGTGCTATGAGTATGCAATCATCTCTCAACCTCCTCATAATCAACCTGATCCTCACATGACCTCACATGCAAGCCCTTCCTGACGTCATACGAGTATGACAACTACACATCCAATCCCGGTGCGGGTATCGTGCGCAAATCTGAACATATATCGTAAACCCGTGTGTCTACAACTAGGCGGGTGTTTCTTACCACCAATTGTCAGTCCAAGCTCGGTTACCAACCCCCACAGCCGGTCATCAACCCGCACTACAAGTTATCAACCCGACTGCCGGTCATCAACCCGACATCCCAGATATCAAACTCTGTACAGGATATCAATCCACACTACAGGTTATCAATCCGACTGCCGGTCATCAACCCGACATCCCGGATATCAAATTTTGTACAGGGTATCAATTTCTGAACTAGGGTATCAATCAGCAGGAAGGTATCAGCCATCAAGACGGTATCAATTGCAAAAACCCTGTATCAACTGTGAAGACCGGGCAGCAGCTGCAAAGACCGGTTATCAGTCAAGTCGGATACCAATAAAAATATCCGGGTATCAATCGCTGCCCGAGATACCACCCAACTGCCCGAGTACCCACCCTCTGCCCGGGTACCACTCTCACTGCTGGTCATCTACCCACTGTCCGATTCTCTACCCACTGACCGAGTATAAACAAATGAACCGGGTGTAAACCAAGTAACCAGGTACCAGTAAGGAGACCGGGGTACTAACAAAGAATAGGATCTCACATATTACAAGGGTATCATGCACTCGTCCGGGTAGAATCTCGCAAGCCAGGTATAAGCACACTTAATCTGGGTACCAGGACTCTGCCGGATATAAGCATCCGAACCAAGCGGGTATGGATAGCAAGTCAGGTCTCGTCACGTAACTGGGCACTCGGCGTCTCGTCTCGTCATAGCTCGTCTGTCTGCGCGCGCAGATACAAACGGCGCCGAATCTCCCGCCGCATCCACACACTCCCCGCTTCGACTTCCACCGACGCTGAAGACGTAAGGGTGCACCAGACACACTCCAACGCTACCGACGAGAACGACACTTCTGAACGACACTCTTACCTCAGCAGACACCTCTCTCCCAACGGTAAGCCTAGGCTAGAGTTCTATCATTCAGCAATGGCTACAGAACAGCAGCCAACCCCAGAGACCTCAAATCCAGTCCTTAAACAGAAACTCGTGCCGTGACTACTCCTTAGCCCTCACTTTCTCTCGCAATCGCCTCCACGCAGCGCCTGCTACACAACAAAGCACCTGACCAAATTAACCAAACTTGATCAGCTTCCTCGTCCCGCACCTTCCTGCTTGATCAAACCTCGGAAAACTTCTTCGGCTTCAGGTCCTGGTGTGTGACTCCCTACCTGTGGCATGTTTCAAATGGAGGCATGGACTGTTCACCATCAAAAACATAAGTCAGGCGTTGAAAGTCAGACGCGTTTCACCGTCGAGACGCCGAGCACAATCTGCGTAAATGGCGCCACGGCGCAGACAGAAGCGAGCAACAACAAGAGGCAGTATCGCCAGGGTTTTCCGATTTTAAAGCGCTCCACAAAGACGCCATATACCAGGCTCCGGATGTGCTGGATCGTGACGAAGAGCAGCAGGACGCTGGAAATGTTGACGACTAAGCTGTCCACGAGACATGACGTGAACCGTGTGAACGCCCCGAACCCGTTCGGCAACCTGCTCCAGACCCCGCCGTTGCAGTACGTTCGTGACCCGTTTACTTACTCACACGAACTCCTTCACCTCCGCCAGCGACGTGAGCAGGTCCCCACTCGAACAGCCTGCGTCTTCTCTCTTGTCGACTCCAGAGTCCGCGATTGCCTCTGCTGCGTGCACTCCCGCACGTAGCGGATCTACAGATCCTCACAACAAGTATGGATGAAGACTAAGGTCAACGGACTATCATCCACTTGGATTGGCTTAGCGTTGACATCTGCCACTCATTCTCACCCTTATCCAATGGATTTCATCCGCTTAGCTAAGCACATTTGAGGTTTTGCAACAAAATTTCAGCACTAAAACATTGCTCAAAAACACCCTAAACACAACATTTTGAGGGTTTTAAGTGTCACTAAATCACTAGGAATACCCTCATATCTCAGTGATGATCTTTCTCAAGTAATAAACAACTAGAAAATACTCATAAACTACACATAGTCAAGCCAATGCCATTCTTAAAGAATGGTCGCATAATAACAATGAAGTTTAAGAAGTGCACGCACGCACGCACTCTCTCACTCCATCACGTGGGAGACTCAACTTGAGAAAGATGAGTCTCCCTACACTTGGAGGTCATTTGGATTCCAAGTCCCAAATGAGGTGTCAAAAGACACCACCAATGCCCTAAAAGTCAAAAGACTCTAATACTAACTCTAATTACTAACTAGCGCTAGCATCTAGGGTTTCCTTGGGCCGTTTAACCTCCTAGTTGGTTTACAACGCGTAAACCAACCTCCACAAACCCTCCAACGCATCGAACCTGACAATGTATACAATAGTTAATAAAGTTTGTATTTGTGTTAAGCCCAATCCAATACTACATGGCATTTCAAATATAGATCAGTATTGCACCTACTACATGCTAAAGAAGTTGCAAAATGGTCATGTATTCTACACATTTGATGTCGTATTTGAACATGACCTCCAAATGAAAGATGTTAGTTGAAGAATCTTAAATCCAAAAGGTGTATATCTTGCTAAATGTTAATACATCTATTGGATATAAGAGTAAAATACGTGGCCGTATATATGGTACCCTACATACCTTTAACCCTTTAATGAGGAAGGGACCAAAATATGGCCGATGAGACCAGTTATTCGGGAACCATGGCTGATTGAACCGTTGGATTGATTTGCACCAGTTGGAGCAGCTTTGCGCTTTGCTTTCCTCCATTTAACCCATCCTCCTGATCTCCAATCAATTGAGGCTATAATGAACTACATCAATTTTTTGCACAGAAAAAAATAAAATGAAATATACTCTTCTTCGTGTGAAATCGGAAGAATTTTCAGGGCCCCGGCCTCGTTGTTAAAGGGTTAACGGTTGACTGCTTCATTGTCAACTGCGTCGTTGAAGCGAATTGGTGTGAAAGTAGCTCACGTGGAGTGAGTGGCGCGGTTTCCTAGACGAGCTGGATCATTCCGCCTGTTTCCAGGTTTGTCGAGGTCGGTGACCAGGCGGTGTCGGTGGATCCTGATGTGGAGGTACCATGAGACCTCCACATGAACTGCGATGGATCCCGTGACCCTTCTCGACTGAACCTGAACCATCTACAACACTAAAGTGCTCCAGGTTCGTCCCGCTCTTTCTGGAGTATCATTTCAATATGCACGTATTTAAATGCGCGACGTCATCTTCCAAGCCCTCTCCGCGTTTCTGACTTTCTCTTTGAGCGCGCGCACACACACACATGAGTAGTACTAGCTCAAATCATGGCGCTTGTTTTATCACCTTGGTATGGGCGGCGCGCGAGGCCGTTCAGCTGCGGCAGCTCAGGGCGCTCACTGTTCACGGACCTGGTCATCATCAAAGTGATGCCCAGGCAGGCGTGTGGACGCAGCCAGGCGGTGCAATGAGTCCCACGTCTTCAAGCTTCGACTACCAGGTGTGTGTCCATAATCCACAGTACTGGAGCACCACGCCATTAGTGCCAGTAATCTGATCATTTCTGATATTCATGCTTGTACGTCCCACAAGAGATGAAGAAGGAGGATGTGTGCATCCAAGCGGAAGACGATCGGACGTTGTACATCAGCCGCAGTGATCACCAGCTCAAAGACGAGGTCAAGGAACGGGATAGAGCCAAGCTGCAGAAACATGGTTTCATGCGCAAGTTTAAGGTCCCGGAGAATGCATGCACTACTCGAGCAGATCAAGGCGGAAGTTCAGACGAAACTCCGACGGTCGCATTGCCCAAAGCGCAAGATGGAGGCTCCAAGAGTCGTTGAAAATTCAAATTATTGTGATTTTCTGAAGAAAAATTGAAGAATATTCATATCATATACAAATTTTGCGTTAAAAATATGATAATTTCACTGAGGGTGTACATTATTGTGCTGAAACTTGTGGTATATATGAAACTTCCGTATTCAGCTCAAATTAGAAAATTGGTCATCCATGGTAATAGGCCTAAAGTTCAAATTGCAATAACTTACTCAATTTTATGTATTTTTCAAGGTTTCAAATTGGATTGGAAACTAGATTTGATAAACTTTATTTCAATAGTTGGAATTAATTTCATAAAATATAATTTTAATGACTCAAATTCAGATTTAGGGCTAAATCTAGAAGTTTCTAAAATACGCTACGTTGAGTTCCATGTCACAAACATTTTCTTTTTTAGAGTAAATGTTACACACTATGAAGGGTATCTATAGTGGTACATGCACTCATTGACAACACCTTCACAAAAAACTTGGATGAAAGTAATGTTTTATCATCACGTGGGAGCATTTTACATTCTTCCATCAACCAGATTTTAGTCGCCCTCACATTTAAGGATTAATTCCTAAAGGACAAAGCCTATGACCGTGGCATCAATCCCAATTTCCATGCCAGTGTGTGCTCTATTTCTTCATTAAATATAGGTGGAAACTTTCTTAATTCATTTTTCACACATGAGATCACATGTCTTGCTTGTGTAATACAAATTGTAGATTTTTTGGTGAAAATTTATAATTATTGTGATTTTCCGAAGAAATACTGAAGAAAATCATATTAAACACAACATATGCCTAAAAATTCCGAAAAATTTCGCCACAGGTGTACATTATAGTGCCAAAACTTGGGGTGTAGATGAAACTTCCATGTTCAGCTAAAATTAATAATCAATCAACCATGGTTCTAGGCCCAAAGTTCAAATTGCAATAACTTATTCAATTTTATGTATTTTTCAAATTTTTAAATTGGAATGGAAACTGGACTTCATAAGCTTTGTTTCATTAGCTGGACTCAAATTCAATAATCATTTGAATGACTCGAATTCAAATTTGGAGCAATAGCTAGAAGTTTCTAAAATACACTACATTGAGATCCATGTCACAAAGATTTTCTTCTCTAGATAAAACACGATTACCTCAATGAGGAAAATTTCATCATCATCCATTACTCACACATTCAATGAGCCCTCCCCAAAAAAATGGGTGACAAGGGATCATTCACAACAATTCTCATCCTTAAAATGTCATCCGAGAAGCCAATTTGTGGCTCATGTGACGTCCGAGGGCTTAAGGCTAAACACGATGGATGATGTATGTGCTTCCATCATGATGTCAGAGTCAAATATGTTGGGTATACTAATTTGTATATACTAATTGATTGTACTCGTCCTCTTGAAGGAAATAAGTGGACTTGCTTCATACACATGTTGGCTTTGTCTCTTCACTTGGTTAGTCATAATTAGCTTCTTCTGGAACCACCATAGTTTGAAGAGCATATATCCATCTCTTGGCTATCACTATCGTGGTTTTGATAGCCAATTATAACATCCATCTCTTCCTATAGCTAATTATGTCACTTGGAATGCTCCAAATTATGGACTATTGTGGATGGCATGTAAGTTGCTCCTACTCAATCCGACAATGTTGGCTTAGCAATCTGAGAATTTCATGATCAAATAACACAGATATACTTCTCTATTGTGGAGAGAAACAATTGCTTGTTTTTTTTATATCACTCACTACCTTAAAAGTTATATGATATCAAATTTAACAACTATATAAAAAATCACGGAAATCAAGCCAAGTACGTCTCCATAACTAACATTCGCATATGACTATGTCACAAATACAATGAACGTCTTAGGATGATGGCAATTCACTTTCCAAGAAGCTACCACCGCTAGTAACAATTTACTCTTTGAACAGTGATTTGCCTGAATCTTAGAATGCCTTTATCACAACGCAAGGAGGCCCAACAAACCTCACTTTCACAAGATTTCTAACCAATATTCTTCAAAAAAACTTTAAAAATGCTATTGATTCTTCAAAACTTGATTTGAAGAAGACAAGTGCCTTTTATAGCTATATAACACCAGGCCAAGATTACCATTCTTCATTCTTCTTTTCTCTAGACCTTCTCGCTCTCACACCATGCTCCCGTTTTGCCCCCGCTTGTCTAGCCATTATCAAGTAACGTAAGCCCCCCTAAAACCGACAAGTTAAGGAATGTGCATATATGGAGTGAGGAGATAATTATACTATTATTTTTCAGTGATAGCCAATAGAATTACAATTCCAACCCAAGTGACTTCATATTTTTTCGATGAAAACTGAATTAGTTATGAATTTTCAAACTGTGCAACCATGTTTGCACATTACCTTGCCCACATTATAGCATGTTTGGAAACTCCCTACATCAGCTTTGAGCAGCCAAGAACGAACAATGATGCGGAAACACAATGGCATCTCTACATCACTCGAATTAGTCTACCAAATCTCTGATCCCTTCTCACACCAAACAGGAATGAACTACAAAACCTCCTTTCTGTAGCTAGTCGGCAGTTTCTAGTGACAATTGCTCTCTAAAAACTGAGGGCAGTGAGTACGAGTAAGTTCACTGCAATTTATTCACAATCCATCAGCAGAGAATGGTGGAACTCGAGTCGTGACATGTTTTATAGCATGATACAATCGGCAGTAGTTTCATGATACAAAAATTGGAAGAAGCAGAAGAAAGAGAGAAAGAAAGGATGGCGGCAGAAATGGCACTGCTCGGCCTGAACTAATATACAACCACCTCTCGTAGAAAAATAGCTGGCCTCGGAAACTCAACGGGTTTGCATTGGAGTTGTTTGGTGGTTAAAGAGATGGGGCGAGGTCTTGCGGAGTACTCATGAAGCGCCGGGAGGAGTGCGCGGTGAGGAGGGGCTGCCCTGGTCCAGGCCATCGTCGTCGTGCGGCGACACCACGCTCTTTCCTCGGCTGAGCAAGCGCCGGAAGCTGGCGGACGCGCGCGCCATGGGCGACATGACGCTGGCCGGGTGCAGCAGCGGACCTCCTCCTCGCGGGACGTCGATGGTGACCTGGAACGGAGCGCGGATGCTGGACGCGCTCGGTTGATCGCCCAAGAACAGCACGTTGGACGGAATCTCGGCCTCCTCGTACTCTCGCGCCAGTAGCGCTTTCGGATCTGCCCGGCTCGATTCGTGCGGCTCCTCGGTTGCGAGATCGGGGTGATGGAGGTCAGACGACGGAATGGGGGGGAGCTGCTGGCTGCTGATGGGCGACGAGGAGCTGCGGCTCTGTTGTCGCTGCCGTCTCGAGGCGCGCATCGCGGCCATGAAGGGCGCTTGCACGTCGCCGATGACGGGCTGGTGGTCGTCGATTGGGACCACTACCGCGACCGGCGCCGGGTTGACGATGCCGGGTTTGGATTCATCCGGTCGCGCGCTGGCGCGGCACAGTGGGCATGTGGAGTGCGAGTAGAGCCACATATCGACGCAGTCGAGGTGGAAGTGGTGGCCGCACCTGGGCAGAGAGCGGCCCTTCTCGCCCACCTCGAAGTCTTCCAGACAGACGGCACACTCCAGGAGCGCCTGCAGCTTGCCGTCGAATTCGAACGTGGGCAGGGCTTCGATCAAGGCCTTCTCCAGCCCCACGCTAGACTGGACCTGCACCACCAGGGGCGCCGCGCTCGGGCTGGTGCGCACGCGCGCGTCCGCCCGCCCGCGCCGCCGCCACGACCCCATCCGTCCCGCCTGCTCGCCATGGCCTTCCTGCTCCTGCTGCGCCACCGCCTGCGTGCGCCAGTACCACTTCGCATACACGTGAAGACACAGAATGAACACCACCACCGCGAAAAGCACCGCCACCGCCACCACCATGATCTTGCTGTTCGCCACGTACGACGCCGGCGGACTCCGCATATACGTCCCCCCAGATCCATTCACCGCGAGACCACACTCCGGCATCTGCATCCCCGGCGGCCCACACGGCCTCCCCGCTCCCGACATCCTCCTAGCTCCCCTCTCGCTCTCCCACACACAAAACCCAAACCAGATCTCACATCCCAAACCCCGTCATCCCCGCAACGCTATCTTTCAGATCTCAGTCCCTCCGTCCGCGCTTTCTAGGACGATATGGTCTTCCTCCGAGGCAGCTACGATCCGCTAATACTCGCCGCGAGTACCGACAGCGCTGGCACCCGGCAGGAAATCTAGGCTGCAAGGTGCACGCCGCGCGTACGTCTGCCCAGATCAAAAGACCATGACGTCCGGTCATCGACGACACTGTAGCAAGAGCAGCGGCCTACTAAACGTAGCCGGATGAGCCACCGCAGCACGCACGCACTCCATCGATGATGATGATGAGCCTGTCGTCCAACTTGTTCTCGTGGGCGCCGCAGCTCGTCAACTCAAAGTCGTTTCCGACTTCCAAGCGGCTTCCAAACGCTTCAGCTGCCATCAAAGTATGTAAACGACAATAAACGAATGATGAGTGGTAGGGACCACGGCGACGACGGGCGCCGACGGGCGACGGCCCACACGACGACGGACATCACGAATTTGTGGGCTTGACCGTGGACAGACGTTTCGTTGCCTTTTTCATTTTTTCACTATTTCTTCTCTTTTTTCTTCAATTTCTTTTTATTGTCGCTTGAGCGGTGACGATAAAAAAAATTCTGTTCTTAATCTACTGTCACCGTCGGGATAAGAGTAAGATCAAAGTATAAAAGTAAAAGCATGAAATCTTCTGAAAATGTAGATAAGCTTGACGGCACGAACGCACGGACGGAAACCAATTCTATTTTTACTGTAGATTTTTAAATTTTAAAAAAAATTGTAAGCCAATTCTAATGAATAAAAGTGTGAAAGTAAAAGTATAATAGCTTCCAAAAGCATTATTTATACTTTGACTTTAAAACTTTGCCCCTGCAAGCGTTTTTAGGAGACTTTACTTTTTGATGGTTTATGATGGCCTTGGGCAACAGAAGCAACTTGCGTTTGTAGCTACCCCTTGTGATTGTGGTACTCTTCTTAGTGTCCAAATCATTTGTACAAATGTCACATGAGGCTCAACGAACAAACACTTCATTCATGGCAGCCGCATGATGGACCCAATTTTTTCGTCTTCCACATGATATGACACTCATTGCTGGGGGATGGACATCATTACAAGTGACCGGATTCAACAGCACGAATGTTGACCATGCCAATAAGACCACCATATGCCAATGACAGCATTTTCAACAGCAATGGATGCCCTTATTTTGCCCCTACAAGCATTTTTTGGCTTGTCTTGACTTGATAGCAGGGGTCATTTTTATCGCCCTCTTATTTCGGGGATCTAGTGTCGTTTGTTTGTAACTTTCATGTTAACCTCTAAAGGACCAAGTGTGCCTTGGGTAGACAATTTCAACTTTGGGCAGGTTCCTAAATTTATTTGTTTAAATCTAAATTTTTTGAAATTTTTATACTACATCGTCCTTGATAAGAGCTTCATGGAGTTTTTTTTTTGTTTGGGATTCTTGGTTTGAAAGTTAGTACCACTCAAAGTTAGAAATGGGGACTCCGGGCATCTCCAAAATTTTGCTAGGAGTTTTTATTGGCATTGAGATTTTTCATACATATAGTGAACATTACCTTCTTTGAAATGTCAAAAAAAAATTCTTGTTTACAGTGTAAAAACATTTTAACTCAAGTCAAACATTTTTACACATTTCAGGCAAGCGGGGAAAACAACTTCATCTATTTTACATAAAACCTAGAGATCTTCATATTTTTCGCTTTTTATTTTTCCAACAACAATATGTGGTCAAAACCTTTGTATTGACCATTTAGATTATCATTCTAAAACATAAAAGTTCACAAAAAAATAAAACGTGAAATGACAATTATTAAACCTCCACTCTTTGCATACTTGAATTGAATATGCTACACCCCTTCTCTACCTCTAAAAATTGGTGTACACCAAACTTACATCAAGCTCAACACAATGGTAAAAGATTTAGACCTTATGTAGTGCAAAAATTTAATACCAAGTGAAGCCAAAGTCTGCTGATCCACTCAATGCAAGGAAGAAAATGAACCATATTTTATACTTCAAAGAATATATTCTTTCAAACAGTGCGTTCAAAATGTATGAAATTTTGTGAGTATGTTACTTAGTAAGTCTTAATGAAGATCCTATGGTCTAAAGGATAAATATAAGATTTTATTTCATTCCATACTCATTGCATTAGTATCAACAATTTTGAATTGTTTTTGGTGTGAAATCGTCACGGTCGTTTATGTGTTAAAATGGGGCATGTAGCCCCAATTACCCTAGGGGATCCACCATGGTAAGTTAAACACAATACATTATAAGCTCTCCTTGCTTCTTCAAGGTGGCTAGAGCTCCTTCTAACTTGTGTTTAGAGACCACCAAGGTCCTCCATATCTTGTAAGGAGTTTAGTTGGAAGATCACCCAACTCTTCTACATCTAATTGCATCTAAGAGTAAACAAATAGTAGAATTCAAATAAAAAGAGGGGTATTTTTTGAAAGAAATTTGTGACTTTACAAAATAACTCTGATGACCTCTTTGAACTTAGAATGTGGATCAATCAAATTCCAAAGGCTAGAAGTTACATAATCTCACATGCAAGGTGCAAAACTTTATTCTTTTTCAAAATGAAATCTTTACACTATATAGACTTTATTTTTCCTAAACAGTATCATAGATAATAGTATGATTACATACAAGTGTAGATACCCATCATCCATGACGGGGCAAGGGCAGTTCCCCAGCAAGACCCTATACTGGGACGATACCTTATACCGGCGTGATACCCTACACCCGCATGATATTGTGTCCAGGTTTTGAGGTTGTTTAAGATTTCATCTGACTAATTTCATCTGAAAGACTCCGGCACAAAACTCTCCAGGATTGCAGATAGACAATACATAATTGCTTCTCATATTTGTTGCCCTTGCAAGGCCACA
Organism: Bryoerythrophyllum caledonicum; assembly: GCA_963971425.1. Classification (NCBI taxonomy): domain Eukaryota; kingdom Viridiplantae; phylum Streptophyta; class Bryopsida; order Pottiales; family Pottiaceae; genus Bryoerythrophyllum; species Bryoerythrophyllum caledonicum. Next base: position 17,946,842 of record OZ020518.1, on the reverse strand, counting down.
ATTGTTGCCTTTGGAAACTGAATCTAACACACGTGCTGAGTAAAACCGGTGCGGATTTGTAACACCTCAACATTTACATTACAAACATGACGGGCTACATTGTAATGACCGTGCCCTCCACCAATGGTACAAATTTTTAGAGGTAGAGTAGGGGTGTAGCATATTCAAAACAATTGTGCAAGGAGTGGAGGTTCAAAAATTGCCAATTCAAGTTATATTTTTTTTGTGAACTTAATATGTTTTAGAATGACAATCCGAATGGTCAATAAGGAGGTTTACACCACATATTGTTGTGGAAAAATTAAAAAGTAAAAAATATGAAGATCTTTAAGTTTTATGTGGAAAGGAAGAAATTTTTTTGGTACCTTGCTCAAGAATCTGTGACAATGTGTGAAAATGTTTGACTTGGGTTATTATGCTATTTTCCACTAAAGACAAGAATTTTTTTTCCACAATATGAAAGGGAATAATATTACTTGCTAGTATAGAGAATCTCACATTTAATAGAATGTCCTAGCAAAAGTTTTTGGAATGCCCGATTCGCCTGCCCTCCCCATTTGAAATTCAAAGCCCTGTAACGTTTTTCATTAAATGTTGGATTGAGGAAAAAAAAATTGTTCTCCCACTCAAGTTTTAGTAATGCCCTTCTACGGTAAAAACTTCAAAGTGGAATGTTAGAAATTGACACCTTACAAACCAAACCAAACCTTCAAAATGTCATTTTATGACACCTATTTTTTGGTCCTTTAGGGGTTTAGGAAATTTACTTTGAATAACATTATTGTTCTAGAAATTCAATAGTTGATATTCTCCCATAACTAAAATGTATGCTTTTGAAAAATCTATCCACAATTAAATTTGACATTTTAGAAACCTACCAAAATTGTCAATTGCCTTCCGAAAAGAAAATGGCCAGGCAAATTGAGCTCTGTCACTCGACCTCTCGCCTAGGGCGAATTGACCCCCTCGTTGGTACTTACCCGAGGAGGCCACAAGGTGGTGGGGCCAAACCTAGCCACTATTTTGTTTTTGGATGGGGTCCTATTTACAGTAAGGGAGGGTCCTCTAGAGTAAACAATGGCCATAGGTCCCAAATTTGTCAAAAAAATCCAAAAAAACCTCTGCACCCTCCAAAATGAAAGGGCCAGAAAAATGACCCCATGGAATTAAGACGGGGCCCATCCTGGGTAAGTACCAATGAAGGGGTCAATTCGCCCTGGGTCGAGCTCTCCCACTCGAAAGAGTTTTCTTGGAAGTGAAGTTCGGCATCCTGCTTGTCACCTAGTACTTTATAGTTTTATTTTAGTAATTGGGACCACATGGACAAGATAACTTGGCTTGGGAAAGGTATGAGGGAACCAATGGTCAATACTTTGAGAACGTAGGGTACTATGAGCATTGATTACCATTTATATCATCAGTCCTTAACTATGGAGTATGAAATTCATCATGCTTTCTTTCTTTTTGTATTTAATTCTCATCCTGCCTTTTTCTTTTTCTTTCCTCTTCAGGAATGACTTTCAGGAAAACTTTAAAGCTGCCACCAGATTCTCATGATGGCTCAAACCTGTACAAATGTACAAACTTGTACAAGTTGATGTAATAATCTACATGCAATGAATCCCAAGGCCTCCGTTATGGCAACTTGTGATTGATTTTATGGCCACCAACTCTGAGCAGCGCTCTACATTCTAGAGTCAGCCAACAGCAATTGACAATATATACACTAAAGTACGATTGTCATTCATGCACTTCTCAGTTGGGAATTCAACGTTGTCTCCCAAGTCTCCACATGCATCTCATGGGATCCCTTTAATTACACCCCTAGTCAAGCGTTGCCCCAAGCCTCAGCCTTGGGTGGGTTCATTATATATATAAAATTTTGGCACCACAAGTTGCTACGTTGACAACAAACACTAATTGAACCTTTGTCGTGACCCGTTTGAGGTATAGGATACAATTTGCTTAAGGGTTCTGTAGTTATCTCCAATAAATGCACCTCCGTCTAACTTTGTAGTTCTTAATCTAGTTACCTTGTACTTCATTATATATATATATATATATATATATATATATATATATATATATATATATAATATTTTTTGGCACCACAAGTTGCTATATTGACAACTTGCGGCAATTATGTCAGGTAGAGAGAAGATTTTATAACGAGGAATCAAACCCGCAACCACTCCATTTGTAAATACATTGGGTATCAACCACCATCACCCAGATAGTTAGATTCATCTCAAACTGACCTTGTACTTGATTAGGGATCATGACATTAGAATCCCATTGTTTACTCCCCACAAGCTTTGCACAAAGGCCCAACGATCCCAAAATCAATTTATGAAATTGTCGCAAATGCTACATTTTGCACTTTGAAGGGGTTTAATAAGCTATTTAAGCATATAGTACGTGGAGATACCTAGGTGATACCATGTAATAACCTTGATAAACCTATATGATACCCATGGATATAATTGTAGAAGGTGGCTAATTACTTATAATGTTGGTCATCAATCTAGCTAAATTTCTTTATTTTTTCAAATTCTAATAGTGTCCTAGTAGCAGCCAAGTTTTCCTTGTAGTTTTTGAATTTATTTTAATTAGTTTAGGCACATTTGCTAGCATGGCACAACCTTGGGTGGGATCCGCATCTTGATGGAGCTTAATTCTTTAACTTAATGGGGCTTAATTTAGTGGCTCTCATATTTTGAGGGATCTAGAGGCATTTTTTTACAAATTTAATGTAAAATTTGGGACCTAAAGCCCCTATTTACCCCTACCCAAATACTTCAAACATCAATAGGGGTTTTTTTTTTTTTTTTTTTTTAAAGGGTCCCATCAATCTATAATAAAAATAGGAGGCAAATCATGTCCTCACCTGCCTCCACACCAAGGTTGTGCCAAGGATGTGCCTGGGGTTTGAGTGGAATCTGTAAGGATATCAGATATAGGAATCTACAAGGATGTACGGTACCCTCACACAAGTATATGTACTTTTTGCTTATGTATGTTTCCACATTACATTGCTGCCAACTTTGGCACCCTCCCGAGGGCTGAATTCTTTTCAATTTACCATGAAATTTTGGGCACATGATCATTTCTATGTTGAAAACATGTGTGCCAAATTTCAAGCCGAGAAGATGAATACAGAAAAAGATAATCAAAATCTACCAACATGGGGTTGCTCTGAGAAAAGTTTCAGAGCTGTCAACTTTGACACCCTCCTAAGGACTGAAAGAATTTTTTTTGTCCATGGAATCATGAGACCACCTCTATGTTGATTACATGATAGAAAAATTTCAAGTCCAAAAGATCCACTTTAACAAAACTAATTCAAAATCTAGCAACATGTGTAGTTGTGAGAGACATTTCACTCCTGGCCAACTTTGACACACTTCCAAGGATTGAATTTTTTTTTCCCCTTGAAATTTCTAACATGAGACTATTTCTATGTTGATCACATGCGTGCCAAATTTGAAGGCCAAAATATCTACATATCAAAAGATTTTTGAAATCTACCAACATGTATAGTCGTGAGAGACATTTCACTGCTGCCAACTTTGACACCCTTCCAAGGATTCTATTTTTAATTTTTTCCCATGAGATTTTGAACATAAGACCACCTCTATGTTGATTATACGTGTGCTTAATTTCAAGTCCAAAAGATCCACCAAAGAAAAGTAAATCTACCAACATGTGCAATTGTGAGAAACAATAGTGGAAACCATTTCACTTTTGCCAACTTTGGCACCCTCCCTAGGTCGGAAAATTTGTAAATTGATCACGAAATTTTTGTCACAAGATCATCTACATGTTGATAACATGTGTCCCAAAATTCAAGGCCAGAAGATGAATACAAAAAACCATCTTCAAAATCTACCAAAATATGTAGCTATGAGAAACAATTTTGAATATCCTTTTTTGTATTCATCATGTATCCTTGGAATTTTCCACACTTGTTATGAACATAGAGATGATCTTGTACCAAAAATTTCACAGTAAATTAATAAAGAATCAGCCCTAGAGAAGGTGTCAAAGTTGGCACGTGTGAATGGCTCACAGTTACACATCTTGGTAGATTTTGAATATCTTTTTTTGTATTCACCTTCTGGACTTGAAATTTGGCACACATGTTGTTAACGTAGAAGTGATCTTGTGCCAAAAATTTCACCGTAAATTGACAAAATTTCAGCCCTCAGGAGGGTGTCAAAGTTGGTAGTAGTGTAGTGTCGAAACGTACGTAAGCAAAATGTACGTATACTTGTGTGAGGGTACTATATAGTGAGGTGACACCCAAATTGGCGCCTTGTGCAATTCCAAGGATAGTGTCCACAGTGCTACCAACTTTGATACCCTCTTGAGGGCTGAAAAATTGTTGTTTTACCATGAAATTTTAGACACACAATCATCTTTATGTTGAGAACATGTGAACCAAATTTCGAGGCCAAGAGATTTATGCAAAAAAGACATCCAAGATTTACCAACAAAGGCAGCTCTAAGAAAAGCCTTGTAGGTGCCAACGTTGGCACCCTCCCAAGGATTGAAGATTTTTTTTTTCCATGGAATTTTTGGAGTAGAAACACCTTTATGTTAATTACACGTGTGAAAAAATTCAAGTCTAAAAGACCCAAAAAAATTGATATTCCAAATCTATCAATAAGTGTAGTTGTGAGAAACAAAGGGGAAAATCGTTTTTCAACTTCCAACTTTGATAGCCTACTTAGGGTTGAGAATTTGTTATTTCAACATGAATTTTTTTTCACAAGATCATTGTTATGTTGATAACATGTGTGAAAATTTCAAGGCTAAAAGATACAAACAAAAATAGTTATTCAAAATCTACCATTGTGTGTAACTACAATAACCAATTCAAGGACATGGTAAAAATGTTGAAATATCTTTGACACCTCATGCTTCCTCATTGGACTTATCCATGTGACACAACTTCTAATTATAAATGCATCTAAAAATAATAATAACATCCAAATGTAGAAGTGTGAAGTTGTTACATCAAGAAGAAATTACTTGCATCATACACGCATGACGAAGTTTCCCCCTCTACATATCAATTGAGCACTATTGTATAAACTTAAGGGAATGTTGTGTATGATTTGTGATCATTGAATGTTGGCGTAATGGTGTGAGAGCAGAGAAAAAAAGTTTGTTATGTGTGAGGCATGGAGTGATGTGTTGCATGAGTAATTTAGTCATGCTTGTTTATGCATGTTGAGTAATGTGTATGTAGTTATGCTTGTTGTTTATGCCTGCAAAGATAGATAATATAGTAATGCATGCTTATGCCTGCTAAGATAGATAATATAGTAATGCATGCTTATGTCTGCTAAGATAGATAATATAGTAATGCATGTTTATGCCTGCTAAGTGATGTGTATGTTGTTATTCCTACTAGGCTGAGTGATGTGTATGTGGTTATGCCTAATGGATTGAGTGATGTGATTAAGTAATTGTTGTTGAGTGATTGATTTTGTATGAATTTGTTAATGTTGTTAATGAGAGTTTAAGGTTTTGTTAGCCTAGTAAAAGAAAGTCCAACATGTTTCATATGGCAATTTCAGATGAAATTTGTGGACGTATTATAGGTATGAGTGAGGGAGGGAGTACTCAAGTTCATATTGCAATCACTATCGGCGTTTCTGTTATACCAGTTAAGAGATTGGTGAAAAAATTTAGAGAAGATGGAACTTACAAGCGCGAACCTTGTGGTAGAAGTCACACTATAAAACTTAGTGGTAGAGATGTACGCAGTGTTTTGCATTACTCAACAAATAATCGCCACACGTCAGTATCAGAAATTGCCAGTATATGCCCTACTCAAGTGTGTGGACGTACCATTCAAAGGCTCTTACATAGAAGTGACATTTTTAGTCAAATTATAGTCAAAGATGTCCATTTACTTTTTTGACGAGTATGAAAGGTTGGCTTTTGCTCATAGTATCGTGGATGGAGCATAGAAGATTGGGAAGGTATTGTTTGGACAAGTGAATCTACTTTTGAAATTGGGAAAAATTGGAGACAAGTTCATGTTTCAAGAATTGCATATGGGCGTTATTCATCAAACTATATAGTTCCTAGCTTAAAAAGTGGACGGACTTCCTTGATGATTTGGAGCGCTTTTGCTGAAGGGCAAAAGTCAAAACTTGTTTCTATGCTTATAAATCGACGTGCTCCAAAGGATTTTGTGGAAGTGGTTAACGAAGGGGAATTATCTCATTTCATGGGTAAAGTTCCACATGCAATGCTCATGGAAGATGGCGCACCCGTCCATCGCAGCAAAATATGCGAATAATGGAGACAAACACGCCTTCTTGAGAAGCTCAATTGGCTTGCAAACTCTCCCGATCTCAATCCAAATGAGAACCTGTGGAAGCCGTACAACATGACAAGGCACGTCCTAGAAACATAGATGCGTTAAAGGTAGTTTTTGAAAGAGAGTGGAAGCCAGTTAGTAATACAAAGCTCCTTCAATTATGTCATTTTATGCCCTCTAGGATACAAGTAGTGATTGACGCTAATAGAGAACATACACGTTGGTAGATTTTGAATAACTATTTTTGTTTGTATCTTTTAGCCTTGAAATTTTCACACATGTCATCAATATAACAATGATTGCATGTTGAAATAAAAAATTCTCTACCCTAAGGAGGCTATCAAAGTTGGAAGTTGTGAAACGATTTTCTCCTTTGTTTCTCACAACTACACTTGTTGGTAGATTTGGAATATCATTATTTTGGGGTCTTTTGAACTTGAATTTTTTCACACGTGCAATCAACATAAAGATGTTTTCACTCCAAATTATTCCATGGGAAAAAAAATTCTTCAATCCTTGGGAGGGTGTTAAAGTTGGCAGCTTGGATACTTTTTTTACAGCTGTCCTTTGTTGGTAAATCTTGGATATTTTTTTATATAAGTTTTCTGGCCTTGAAATTTGGTTCACATGTTTTCAACGCAAAAATTATTTTGTGTCTAAGATTTCATGGATAAATAACAATTTTTATCTCTCAGGAGGGTGTCGAAGTTGGCAGCAGTGTCGACACTATCCTTGGAATTGCACAAGGTGCCAATTTGGGTGTCACCCCACTATACTTCAATATCATAAGGAGATCATGATGATTCACTTTCAAATTAAATTTCTCAATTTCTCACTCAAGGTTCTAATTGTGGATATTTGTTTGTTTTGTGAAGTATATTAGAGTTTTCCTGAAAGTGCACCCGGAAGAGGAAAGCCAATAGGAATATGGTGCCAGACACGACGAAACTTTTTACGCACGAGAATAGACATCCAAAAATCTCATACTCCATTTTTCTGCACCAATGAGATGCACACCAATCAATGCTCTTGGGTCCTACCCCATGCGAGCTAAAGCTTCCCCGTAGTATCTTGAGTTCCCAAAAGGTAAACCGGTGGTTCCCCCACACCTTTTCCAAGCCAAGTCACCATGTGCTTGTGGTCCGAGTTACTAACATAAGACCCTAAGATTCGTGGTGAAAGATCCTTTACTTTTAGGAAAACTCTATTGTTACAAGTATATTGCATGGTTAAATCTAATGGGAATAGTGACCTTTATCTCACATCAAGACATAAATGCAATGTTTTTATATATGAGGAGAGTAAGATTTGAAAACAATAATATATATGAATAACAATTACTCCTATAAAACATTATTTTTCAACTTTATAGGATTATCTTGACAAATACCATGGACTTCCACAAGAATGAATTCTAATCCAAGAAGTTTTAAAGCATAAATGTTTTTTTATAGCAAGATCAATTACACTTAATTATGATGTTTAGTGTATCCACACTATATGACTTGAAAGTGCGATAATTCTTTTACTTTTGATGAGAGCATGACTATCTACACTACTAAAAATAGGGTGATCATTGTCAACTTACTTGGTAAAATTATTCATCTAAAATAAAAATTTAAAGCTTTTATATATCATGTAGTGTAAATTCAATGAACATTATAATCATTGTTGTTGGGCCATCATACAGTATGTGCATGGTGAGAGATGCCCAAATAAATCCAAAATGAACCCAATTACATTTAAAGCCCTAATGCAAGCTTCTAACATCAACTATCGTGGCCAACCAATCCCCATACTACACCAAAACGAATCATATGTATACTTAGGCACACACCTTGTTCCCTCTCTAAAATGGAAAATCCAAATTCACACTACAACCACAAAACTCATTAAACAATGCAAAGAACTAACAACATGTCCGGCCACTATGAATCAAAAAATCAAAATGGTTGACACTGTAATACGCCCAGGCGTAGCATACAACTTTTACGTTGTACCATACTCTATGCCAGCTATCAAAAAACTTGATCAAAAGATTATAGCCATACAATAAACCATTTGTGGCATGCCAAAATGCATGTCAAACGCAATAACCCAACTCCCACATAACCTATTTGGACTTGAAGCTTTCTCCCTCAAAAATGCCTATCTCCCGTGTATAGGGGAACAACTACAAAATGCTCTAAATGACAAAGGTAGGCTCGGAAAAATTTATAATGGACTAACCCATTATGTTCTTGCTCAATATGGCGGTGCCGAAAATATACCTAGAATTAAAAAAACGGATTGTATAAGATCACCAATAACTTGTACATTCTTCCTATTAAAACACGTAGCTAAAGTTCTCCTTAAGAGTACACTCCCAAATTTCTCCTTTGATCAAACATCATTAGAAGTAGTTTGGCGTCAAGAAACACGAAACCATAACACACTCAACGCCCAACTCTCCCAAAAACTTTTACAAAAACTCCTTTCAAAAAATATTTTCAAACTAAAACGAATTACTTTACCAAACGGCACACACATCATGAATAATGAGGACTTCAAATCCTTTTACTTCACCCCATCCAAACTAATCAAGAGTGCCCTACATGTCGCCAAATAACTTTTTTGCCATCCAACATGCCCCACCACATGTGACATGCCTTGCAACATACACCCATACTCCTACATACTCCAAGACCCATTCATCACCATCAACAACAACATCCTCCCAAGAACTACCTTTCCACCAATTCAACCCCCTCCAACCCATCACACCCATACCACCCCCGTCCCCCAACATACATCCCCAAAAATCCCACCATATACCCTATTAATGACATCATTCGCCATGAACATGTACAACATCTAGGTACCAACAATATACAAAATACCTATACAAGATATTTATGCCAATGGCAACACAAGAACAATACATTCAACAAATGGCTTCCTCAAAGAAACCTCTTCCCAAGACACGACCTTAATACCTCCACATATAAGAGCGAAGAATTAAAACAATACTATCAAAAAATTAAAAATTAATTCTACTTGGAAATCATTCAAGTCCACCACCCCCAAGAACAATTACAAGACTCAAGATCTGTAACTCCACCCATAATCATTCCACTCCTAAATATCTATACAACGGACTGCAACTCCGATAATGACATTCTCACATCCTCAAACACAATTAAAATAGAGAACGATCAAGCCCATCTATACGAAGAAAATGGCCAACATTTACACACTATTCCCACTACTAGACTCCAATGGCTATGGAACCAATATAATTTGAAACTACAAACTTCTACAAACATCGAACCAACAACCCAACCATTTCAAACCGAACTAATTTGGCTATACCAAAGATATAAATATTGCATTCCAAAAAATAATCCCCTCAAAAGTGCACAATATACAATACCCACACTCATTCTAAGAAGAAGAACTATGGTCTCCGAAGGAGACCGACGTGAATATAGTGTTTGTTCATTCTAGACTCATTAATCTCATCCTTTAATATCGAACAATCATACTTTTCTTCCCCCGTCACATGTTCCACCAGATTAAAAAAATTCTATTCCTTCTTTGAAAAAGATAAAATATTTGGCTCCTTGGGAAAGGCCTTTGACTATAAATGGCCGGTAAGGATATAGCTCACCTTCACAATGAGGAGGAAACTCAACAAGCACTACATTGGGCCCGCCTTGCTGCCAAAAATGACCCACACCACACATCTACACTCATTATCACATCGGACAAAAATTGGTACCAAAACTTTAACCAACAATCAAGCCCATTCCCAGACTCCCATATCATTGCACTATTTGAAGCAGACTCAATTCCATACAAAGAACCCACTATTCCACCGGAGCTAAAAATGCCACGGATTGAACCATCTACATTACAAATAATATGTGTCCACCACCAAAATCAAACCCTTGGTACCCTAGAACAACTTGCCGAACTCACCTCCATAGCAAATTCTCTAAACATACACCGCCTATATACAGAAATGATCCCACCATCAAATATACAAACCCCCGTAAACCGATGCAAAAAATGGTCAAAACTAAACTACACCAATAGTACATTAGATTACCTTGTAACACCTCCACCCCTCTCAAACTACCAAACTCTAACCTCGCCAAAATTTGACCGGCATATAGCTACTATACCGATGGCTCCTTCAAACCACCTGAACAAGTTAGCCCGGGAAATTGGCGCGAAGAAAAAGCTGGCTATGGCATATACAATCCTAGTAAAAAAATTAAATTAGCCAAAAGACTCCATGGACTACAAACATCCTTAGAGCAGAACTTATGGCCATACACAAAACACTACAAATCATCACAATAAAATACAGCAATGAACCCGCACACATATTCACTGATTGTATCAATGCACTTTATCTACTAAACACCCAAATAACACACCCTACTCTCTACAATAGCCACCCCGACCAAACTATATTAATGTCAATGGTCCAAATGTTACAAAACCAAACACAAATGACAACCCTTCACAAAGTTGAGCCCATGCCAATATTGATGGAAACGATCAAGCAAATAAACTAGCAGAAGAAGGCCGCGAAAAATCACATAAAAATGCCAAAGATCCATACGAACATGCACATGCTACCTCATACTACTTCGAAAAAGAGAATTGGCCATCTACAGAAGATACCCCCAATAAAGGCCCAACTAGATTCTTGAACAAATATCTCAATAAACAAGACCTCTATAACAACCTTGACACAATCACATAAAACTTCCCTAATATAGAAAAATGGACTGGCAACAACAAAATAGACAATGAACTCTCTACCAATTTCTGAAAGAATTCCATCATCTCAGACTCACAAATAACATGCCTCATCAAATTCCGTACCGGTCAATATATGGGAAACGTCCAAAAACAAAGATTCCCATCTATAACATGCCCCATATGCACTTCCACGGACCTCGACACATGGCTACATGTTTTACTTAAATGTCATAACCACCACATACACTCCCTAATTGTCAAAAGACATAACAAAGTCACATGGGAAATCCGTAAATTAATCACCTCCCATAACAAATCAAGATGTTTTATCCTCATGAATGCCGGCACCTTTAATAACAACCCACAAGAAAACACGGTTCCACCATGGCTACTCCCGTGTACATGTGAAACTCAACGATGCCACTGCAATGCTCGATTCTAACCGGACATACTCTACGTTAGAGGCCTACCATACAATGACCCCCCACCCGACGACTTCAACCAAACCTACACCATTCAATTCATCAAATTTATGTATTGTATTGACAGATTCTCCCTAGAAACAATCGAAAGCAAAATCAATAAATACCAACCCCTATTTGATGACATCACTGCCCTCGGATGGAAAGTGGACCCCCTTATTGTAATCACAGCCGGCACTTGTGCCACCACCTTTATTCCATCTATAAAACCCTAGAAGATACCTTCAAAATTCCTATTGATACAATTACAAACACTTTCAAAAATATTAACACTATTGTCATACAACATGCTATGTCCATCCTTCTACATAAACAAAAAATTGAAAACAACCAAGCCCTTCTCGATACACAAGACCCCCGTAAAATTACCCCTTTTCTTTTTCAACCCTGACATTGCGAGACACACCCTCCTCCCCATTGTTCCCTCCTCTCTCTCTCCTCCCCTCTCCTCCTTCTCTCCCCTCCCTCCTTCTCTCCCCTCCCTCCTTCTCTCCCCTCCCTCCTTCTCTCCCCTCCCTCCTTCTCTCCCCTCCCTCCTTCTCTCCCCTCCCTCCTTCTCTCCCCTCCCTCCTTCTCTCCCCTCCCTCCTTCTCTCCCCTCCCTCCTTCTCTCCCCTCCCTCCTTCTCTCCCCTCCCTCCTTGTTACTATTTTGATTGGTTGGTTTTGTGGTTTTTAGCTACTTGTTACATAGTGTCTACCCTCGAGAGGGGGAAGTAGTTCTAGCTCACTAATTCCTTGTCCGGTGGGCATGGTCTTAGTAGTGGAACAAACAGACACTTTATTCACACCGGCCTCCTTCGGAGACCAGTGTTCTTCTTCTGTATAGTAAGATTCCCTAATGAATTTTGACTTTAAAGCCTTAGATAGCTCCAAAATATTTTCAAAACCATTTTTAATCCCTAAAGCCCAAAAGTCCCAAGGTGGGCTTTTGCAAATCTTGGGCATATTCCCATAATTGTAATTTGTATTTCCAATACTTGAGTTTTCTACAAAGATGCAAGAAGATAAGAGCTACGTCATAATATAATATCTACTCTCATTGGATTTATAGAAAAAGGTTATGCAATCTTTTTAAAATATTTTCTAGGGACTCTAGGCAACTTCAAATTTTTTTGCTTCAACCTTCTATCAATACAAGTGAGTACATTATTTTATTTGAGATTGGCAAAAAAATTACCCTCTAAAGGATGAAACTTTCACTCTAAGACGAGTCAAAGTCTTCTCACCTTTTATGGACAAGGTGCACAAAAAGAGATTCATTTTCTCATTAACGTGTTTTGGTGTGTTTTGAACCTCCTGTCATTGTTGAATTGTTTGAAAATGCTCTACTTGCCTCCTAAAATTGGTGTATGAGAAAATAACATCTCGTACATTGTAATGGCATTAAATTAAGATCTTCTGTAATGCAAAACTTTAAAACCAAGTGAAGTCAAAGTTTGTTGATCCTTGAAACAAAGGAAAGAAGATTTTTTTTCCATTTCAACAAGTTTGTACTCTTTTAATCGGTATGGTCAAAGATCATGAAAATCTGTGAGCATGTGGTTTTACTAGTAGAGATCAAGAGCTTACCGCTAGAAATGGAAATAAAAACTTTATTTCTCATTTCCACTCCTTGTACTAAAATGAGGAGTGTCAAAGTGGGTTCAGTGAAACATAGTTATGGTCCCGTAGGGGTTAAAAATGTAACAAGTTCATTGTTTTCCATTTCCGTTTTTCTCCTCTTGCCCTCCACATTCTTTGGCTGGTAAATTTCTAAAAGAAACATTCATCTTAACTACAAGAAAAGTTTTGGTGTAATATGATCTTTGGCAATGTTGTAAAGGAGAAGAAGAACGGACATGTGGGAATCTCTAAGCTAATTGGAAATGTGGAGAAAATGTGGAGATTTCAACAATTGTGCTCCTTTCTTGTAAGAAGAAACTTCTATGTCAACATTTCCAATCTCCAAAGATGTACTTCTCCAAAAGATATATCTCGATGAAACTACCACTACACTAAAGATGGTCATTAGTGTTAACCACACTAATTTATTTATGAATGCTATAAGTTTTTAAACCTTATGAATATTTTTACCAACTATGTTTACAATGATCCCCCTTCTTAAGTAATATAGATAGCTACTAATTCCTTTCTTGTAAGAAGAAACTTCTATGTCAACATTTCCAATCTCCAAAGATGTACTTCTCCAAAAGATATATCTCGATGAAACTACCACTACACTAAAGATGGTCATTAGTGTTAACCACACTAATTTATTTATGAATGCTATAAGTTTTTAAACCTTATGAATATTTTTACCAACTATGTTTACAATGATCCCCCTTCTTAAGTAATATAGATAGCTACTAATTCCTTGCCTGGTGGGCACGGTCTTAGTGGTGGTGCAAACAAACACTTTATTCACGCCGGTCCCCTTCTTCTTCTTCTTCTTCTTCTTCTTCTTCTTCTTCTTCTTCTTCTTCTTCTTCTTCTTCTTCTTCTTCTTCTTCTTCTTCTTCTTCTTCTTCTTCTTCTTCTTCTTCTTCTTCTTCTTCTTCTTCTTCTTCTTCTTCTTCTTCTTCTTCTTCTTCTTCTTCTTCTTCTTCTTCTTCTTCTTCTTCTTCTTCTTCTTCTTCTATAGATAAACAAATGGAACCGCCGTTGTAACAGACGGGCCAATGGAAATTGAAAAATTGGAGAGTCGTTGGAGAATTCATTTTAAAAAGAAAGCCTATCACTTCTTTTTTGCCTCATTTGTGTGTACAATGTGCCTCATTTTGTTAAAACTAATTTTTCTTCTACAAATTATTCAATGCAATAATATTTCACACGAAACATCATCTTTATAGGATGTAACTTTTTTTTTGAAATAAAAAAAAATTAGTTGCATGTGCAAGAAGTATTTGTAAACTTCTTCAAGAACAACTAAAGGCTGAATGTTGACGTCGACGGGAATACCTGAATCAACATTAGTAGGGGTACATTAGCAAAGCAAAGCACTGGTAGTTAAGCTACTAGTCTTTCTTTTTGTGCACCTTCTTCTCTTTTTCTCTTCTTCTCTTCTTCTGGTAAAATCTTGGTGTGTGATCAAAAAACATATTTTTGAAATAGCACGGAAGAGATTATATACCCATCATTTACTATAAATATCCATCAATCACTTTAAATACACATTATTTACTCTATATATTTGGGGTAGTATATCCCATAGTGTCATCAAAATAATTAATTTTTTTCTCCAAAAAAGTTCATCCAGGTATCACCTAATTTAATTTTAATGAAAAGGCTATCCAAGTTTTAATGAAAGTGCGCATTTAAAGGACTCCTCCAAAGGGCACATTTGATTAATAAGGCACAATGTTCAAAAGACAAAGTGATTCCTCCTATAGGTTTTGGTCTAAGGGATGTCACCTTGGAACAATAAGATGAAAACTCTCTCGCACAAAACCGGCGGATGTTCTAGATAGACACATGACAAATTGTTTTCTATTAAATGTAGAGACTAGTACATCCCCCGTTGTCATCAACTGGCCGGGGCAATCCCAAGTTAAATAAACGTATGTAAATGCAAAAATCAAATTTATCCATTATATTTGCATTATGTACTATATATACCTATTATTCACTTTAAATACCCATTATTTATTTTATATATGTGTTATTGTCTTTAGATAATTATAATTTATTTTATGTAGCCAAGGTAGTATATTGTGTAGTTTCAATATGTTGGAAATTATGGTTTTATTTTTCTATTTTGATACATAATACAATTTTAATACTCAATAAGCCAAATTTGAATAAAAGGGCACTATAAAGGATTCCTCCAAAGGGCACATATGGAGGATTCTTTCAAAGTTCACATTCAATTTAAAGGGCACATTTGATTCAAATGGCAAATCCAAAGGTCACGTGATCGGGAGCGGCGGACAGAAAGATTGACGCCTTTTATATAGGTAGATGTGCTCTCAGTAAAAAAAATCTTCAAAAATAAAAAGTTATAGCATTTTCAAAACAATTATTTTGGTTTCACTAATGACCATCTTTAGTGTAATGAACGATGTCCAATTTCTATATTGGAAAGTGTGCTTGTATTGTAGGGTACATTTCAATAAAGCACCACAGCCTTGGTATAGTGGTTTGGATCATGGCACACCGGTGAGGTGGTTGTGAGTTCAAGTCCTATTGCCAGCGTGGTGCCTACCACCATAGTTCACCCAATTATACTGGGGGTTCCAAGGCCTTGTTGTATGGGGACCCACAAAGCCCTTGGGGGAGATGACATGTCGGTTGTCTCTAAGGCAATTAGTGTAGGGAAGCACTTAGTGTAGAAAAGTGTTTACCCTCGAGAGGGGGGAGTAGTTCTATTACACTTGCCTATGTCCCGTGGCCATATGCTTAGTGAAGAGAATGAACAAACACTATATTCACGCCGAGACATAGTGAAGAGAATGAACAAATACTATATTAACGTAGGTCTCCTTCAAAGACCAGAGTTCTTCTACATTTCAATATGGTTTGCTACATTTCAATATCCAACTTGATTTGCAATAGAGATTTCTTCAAAGGTTATGAGTTAGGCCGTAAGAACTAATAATTTGGAAGTTGGTTGTAAATATTATGCAAATGATGCTATTCAAAGACCATTAAGAAGAAAAAGAGCTATGGTCTTTCAACGAGGCCGGCTTGAATAAAATGTCCATTTGTTCCACTACTAAATCAATGTCCACCAGACACAAGTTTAGTGGTATGGAATTACTTCCCCTTCTTTAAGGTAGTCACTAAGTGGCAAGTAACTTGTAGCCTAAAACATGTGCATGAGTGTAAAAGTAACAAGTGTTGGGCAAGAATGAAAAAGGTGGTGTTAGAGCATCTCCACCCGGAAACAGAGAACCACCAAATTGGAGTTTTGTGAGGTCAAAAAGTTGCACCCAACACCTCAAAGCAGGGAAACTTTATAAAATTTTAGAAGTTTTGGTGCATGGCACACCAAAATCTCCTTGGATTGGGGGAGTGCACCATTTTTTTATGTTGGCGACACACCCATACCCACGTGACACGTGGTGCTATGTCATTGATGGCAACACATGGCACCATATCATTGGTGGTTTGAGGTGAAAGGTGAAAGCATTTTTTTGGGTTGAAAAATTTGGAGCTTGGGGTGGAGCTCTTGTGACACAAAACCCTAAATCACTCCTGGCGTGGAGTAGATTTTCTAACCTAGCGTGGAAAATTCCACGCCAGGAGAGGAGATGCTCTTACTAAGAATAACTAGGCATAGGATTCATAGTGGGGGATTTGATCTAATAGTTTAATGGATTGTCTTGGAATTCAAGTAAAGATTGGTTGTTTTCAAGTAGTCTTTTTATCGAGAAATGTAGACATAGCAAGTTGGATAGGACCACTAAGACTATAATTAACAATACCTTAAGTATTGTGTGATCTTTCTACAATGGAACCAACAAACACCATTAACCCTTAAATGCATGAGGTGTCATTTTTTGGCTTGACACGGCGCCATAATAAGAATGGATCCGTAATAAGAATGGATTTTCATATAATATTATAAAACCTCCTTGACCAAAACTGTTTAAGAAAAAATACTAATAAAGACTCTCGTCAAATTCGCAGTCATCCATGCGAACTCATCACATCTCAAAAACTCGGGCGGAACAGTCGTCAGAGCCTGACAAAACCATGATTCCATCCCTGAAACATCCACACATCCACATCGTCTAAGATCTACAGGAAAAGGCGAAATGGTAACATTCTGTAATGTTTCATCGTTTTCACAGCAGCAGCAAATCTATCAACCTTACTCATACACATGTGATCGAAACAAAATCAATGCAGTAGAGAACCGGGAGTTTGGCTGAGTTGCAAATAGACGTCATATTTTACTATCCAAGGACCATCAACGTACTTGGATATTGTGTAATAAAATGAGGACTGACAAACATGACTAGTCGAATTCACAGCCAAACTCCCACCCACTTCAGCGACATCTCTAGTGAATCTTGGTTCAAAACCAGATGACAAAGATTAATGAGAGACTTGTACCTTGATATTGCGAGGTCCCGGATACTGTCACCATGACCTTCGAAGACACGCTCACAGTTCCCTGTTCGGCCATCCCATGCTCTCACTTTTCCATCCAAGCAGCCAGTGAACACTATTTGTGACGCCGGGGACCACAGAAGTTTCACCACCCCATCCTGAGCTCAAAAACGAATTAGTATCGTCAAGACAAGGATCTGAACTTCTCACAGACTAGGATACAGCTTTTCATCTACCACCAGCTGCGAGCTATGTGTCAATATTTTGATGTAGTCCTTAATCTCACATAACGCAATTCTAAATTGACTGTCCTTAATCTCCAGTCACCACGACGACATACATTGCTACGGGATACATACCTCATGCTCGCAAGTCAATCGAGATTGCAGTGTTTGCATGTCCCAAATTATAAGCTTCCCATCCATTCCACCGGTGGCAGCCAAAGGCAACCTTCATCCATGACGCACAGATCAGTACTCTAAACTTATGTGAGATTAATCAGGACATCTAGCTACCCGTAGCATCAGAAAATCAAAGTAGGAGTAAGTGGTAGTTACCCTGACGAAAAGCCAACACATTCCAAAGACTTCGAATGCTCTGCAAGGGTCCCATGAACCTGCACACCATGAAGTACTAAGGGTTTCGTAAATAGTACAAAATTAAGAGAAGTGTGAGTGCTTGCAAAACAAAACGAAAAAATTCTGATTATAAATAAAAAAATGCTGATTCCAACGATGGATAGGCCAGACCACTAACAAGCCCTTGATCTGGAAAATGGACCATTTTACTTGTAGTATTGACCTACCCTTCCAGTTTGGATATTCACAAGGCATGCATTATGATCTGTTGAGCCAGTAATGGCAATGCTAGAATCATTCGCAATGGCAAGGCAAGTTAACCCTTCGGTATGAAACGGATGGCCTGCACAGAAACGAACACGTATTCAATGCCTGAAGATAATACAGCCAATTCTTTACATAAAAGGCATCAAAACAAGGAGCTGACGTTAATGTTTCACTTCAACAGAGGTATATATAGGCGAACTGAAAGATGCTACAATTCATAGGTACTCACCTTGCACAACACGGTTGCTCTCTCCAGTCTTGGGGTTCCAAACTCTGAAACTTTTATCTTCTGATCCTGTACAGATTGTTTTGCCTGCACTACCACAAAATTATGAAGTCACAAGACTCAGTGTCCAATCGTGGAACATGATATGGATGATAGAGACTGCAAAATAGCAAGGCATGACCTACCGTCCGGGGTGAAATCACCACATGTTACAGCACCGCTGTGACCAGAGAGCACTGCCATGCAAGCAGCAGTGTCGGCATTCCAAAGCCATGCCGTCAAGTCCTCGGATCCAGCTAGCACAAGGTGGCCTCTGGGATGCCATTTCACCCACTGTCCAATTCCCACCCCAACCTCATCATCTACCGCAATGTAGCATTCGCAAAACGTCATACTATACATCAGAGCCCTAGTAAACATATCGACTTCGACAACGCAGCTCACCTCGATAGATTCACCGGGTCCTTCCAACTTCTGCTTCAACGCTCCTGTTGAACTGTCCCATACATTCACAATACCATCTAGCCCTCCGGATGCCAGAAGCTGACCATCATGGCTGAATGCCAGTGCAGCTACTGAATCCGAATGACCTGCAATCGATTGAAAGAAGGCCCTCAGATCATAACGATACAATACAGAAAGCTCATCACTGCAGTATGTACAAAAAGCCGACAAACCTGACAACAACAATAGTAGTAAAAGACGTTCTCTGGCCAACCAACCGTACCTTGAAGGTGCTTGTGAGACTCTCCATCGCCAACGCGCCAAATGTAGGCAATGTCATCTCCACCTCCAGTAGCAACCAAGCCCTTGTCGGTAGGACTGCAAGCCACAGAGTACACGGGATCTGCTCCACCACAAGCCCGCAACTATTAGCGTGGGGAGTCATTTGCCCATAATAGACATCAATCCAGGATTTGGGGTACACATTAGCAGGTGTCAGAGTGAGTAAATCATTCATGAAGGGAAAGAACCATCCTGCCTGCCATTATTTTCACGTCCTGACTTCAAAGCCTACCTTTATGACCGGTGAAGGCATGAACTGAATCATCTTGCTCTGGAAACACGGGATCTCCCTCATCCATATCTGTGTAAACTCACACAAGATGAGCATTCTCATAAAGAAACATGTATTCAATAGTTTACCAACTAGTGCATTTCGTGTAAATCAACCTCCATGTTTTGAATTAAACTCATCTTACCAAAGTCTCGGTGTTCTCCATCTTCACCCGCTCCACTACCTCCCTCTGCTTCACCAGCATCGTCCCCATCGCCTTCCACATCCGGCAAATCTGAAATTCAAGTCGAAAATCACTCAAACTACAAAATCAAAAATCCAAAGTGAATTCTGCTAAAACCCTTACCCTAATTCTGCAAAACCCTAACGCAATCTTCACAAAAAAGGAAGGGGGAGAAACCATCTCGCACCTTCCTCGTCGATGTCGAATTCTTCGACGACATCAGTGTCGTTCAAGAAGATTGGACCCTCGTCCTCCTCTTCATTCTCCTGCGGAGGACGCGACGCCGGAACTGTCATCTCCGCTGCCACCAAAGTTTCGCTCCCCTGCAGCAACAAACACTGTCCGAGGTTTATATTGATTTATATTAATTGAATGAAAGCGCTGCACCACCTGCTCTGCCACAGCACAGACCTGCAAGCAAACAAACACCTCTCGCGTTCACTAAACCCTAAACCCTGAAACCCTAAACCTCCACTAAAGCCTCAACCTCGCTGCTTTCTACAGACACTCTGCATCCCTTCCGCCGTGCACAGCAGAGTCGAGGAAACCAAATGCCACGATTCCGAACGGCTCAATAATTTAGCAAAAAATAGGAGGATGACCAATTAGGCAATTTCAATATGCACAGACTCCGCCAAAAGCCACGATGACAGAGTAAACCGACGGAGGAGGGAGGGGTCACAAAGGAAAAAGAAGTGACACCGACACACAGGGCACAGCAGAAGAGAGGAGCACCAAACCCTGAAAGGAGAAAACGGACGACGCACCTGGAGCTCACCAGCTAAAATGAGTTGGCGATGGCGCGGGAGGTAAAAGGGACGGATGGTGGCGGTGCCGGTCGAGAAGTGTGCAGCCGGAGCCTGGGCTGCTGCGCTCGCCGTGTCTGTGTGTGTGTGTGTGTGTGTGTGTGTGTCCGCCCTGCTCGTGTCTGTCTGTGCGTGTCTGTCGGCCCGTTGGTGCCATCGTCGGAAGTGACTTTGCATGGGTAGCAGCTGTCGTCGTCGTCGTTGCTCGTTCGATGTCTTCGACTTTGCTCGTTCGTTTCTCGCTCGTTATCGTTGCTCGTTCGTTATCGACGTTTGCTCGTTCGTCGATGTCTTCGTCTTTGCTCGTTCATTGCTCGTTCGCTATCGTTTGCTCGTTCGTTATCGTTTGCTCGTTCGTTATCGTCGTCCCGTTCGTTATTGCAGATGCCAAGTGTGAGACACTTCCATCCTCGTCACCCTCCTCGTCACCTTCCACGTCCATTCCGGGTATGAATCCGGCGGGTGTCAATCGTGGTCAGGCACTTGAAATATGTGCAAACTCGTTTTGTGATACGGTATACCGTCGGATTCGGCGGAAAGTATTTCTTAAAATATCTGCCGAAATTTTTAGAAAATTCTTGGTAATAAAGATCAAATTTTTAACTCGGTTGCATTTTGAAGAATTATCTATGACTCTATGACTTTGCCAAACTTCTCCCTTTCACAAATAAATAAATATTTGGCACAAGAGTGCCAAATCCGACCCTTGGTACGGTATATCTCGTCATTAAATATAGCTAGGCTCACCATCTAATATGGCTCTATTCTTTAATCCTTGATGCCAAGGTGGTCGTTTTTGGGTTCATTCTAGTGCTTTCCACAGTATAACTCCTTCTGTGTATGATAGATGCATTTTATTTTTTTTTGGCATTGGTTCATATGCTTCAAATGGGACAATTCTCGGGCGCATTGGTGCAAGCATTGGAGAGCTACAATGATTTCAATGAAGTCGAGTCGACGTGGAATGTACCCCATGTGTAGATACTGTTGTGCATTGTCAACTAGATGTTGTGCATGATCTGGTACACTTGTGGATTTTCTTGTGCCTTGTAAAGACCTTGTACGTTAAAGGGTTAATTTCTTAAAGGTCAAAAGGTGCCACTGCTAACCACAATATTCTACATGCATCATGTCGTATTTGAACATGTTAAGGTTCAAATATTGAATTGACCTTCAAATGAAAGATGTTAGTTGAAGAATCCAGAATCCAAAGTAGGTCTTATAGAACTTTAATACATTTTTTGGATTCTTCAAAGTAAAATATGTGTCTCTATTTATGGTTCCCGACTGACATTTAATCCTTAAACGTCAGTCAGAAATCGTACATACTTGCCCATATTTTACTCTATAGAATACAAAAAATTTATTAAAGTTCTACAAGACCTACTATGGATTGAAGAATTTTTCAATTAATATCTTTCATGTGGAGGTCATTTTAATATTTGAATCTTATCATGTTCAAATACGACACCAAACATGTAGATTATTGTGGCCACCAGGGGCACCTTATGGCGTTTAAAGGTTAAGAAATAAAGACTCTGATAAAAATACCGGTCTTTATGTTTTGTCTGTAAATTAGAGCGTATGCAACTTGCTACGTTAGATGAGGGGATTGATAGAGAGCACTATTCAATTTTAGTGAGCATTGTGCTCAATGGGTCAGTGAATACAATAATTCAGTATTTTACGACCTTCTTAACCCCTAAATTTCTTTGACAATTTTACACCAAAAACACTTCAATTTTTTTAATTCTAGTGCAATGAGTAAGGAAGGAAACACAAACTTTTATTTCTAGTTTGAATTGTATGATTTTAATTAAGAGTTATTTAGTAATATACGCAAAAAAAATTATAATTGTGAACGCATGGTTTGAAAAATTATAATGTTTGAAGTAGAGAAAACAGTTCATTTTCTTTCTTGCATTGAGGGGAGCAACAAACTTTGACTTCACTTTTTGCACTACACAAGGTCTAAATTTTATTCCATCATGGATCATGATATTAGTTTCTTGTGCACCAACTTTTAAAGGTAAAGAAGGAGTGTAGCATATTCAAAACAATTGTACAAGGAGTGGAGGTTCAAAAATTATCAATTCACAAATTTACGTCGTGTTTTTTTAAGAACTTAATATGTGCTAGAATGATAATTCAAATGACCGAAAAGAAGGTTTACACCACATCTTGTAGTGGAGAAAATGAGAGGTAACAAATATGAAGATCTCTAAGTTTTATGTGGAAAAGAGGAAGTTCTTTTGGTACCTTGCCCAACAATTTGTGGCAACGTGTGAAAATGTTTGACTTGGGATTACATGCAATTTTTCACCAAAGACCATAAATGTTTTCAGACAATATGAAAGGAATATAATTACTTGTTAGTATTGAAAATCTCACACTTAATAGAGTGTCTTATGAAAAGTTGTGGAGTTGCCCAACATGCTAGCATTGTCATTTAAAAAAAATTGTATGACATTATTTTTTTAACACGTCCATTGAGAAAAAAAATTCCAATGTCTTCTTGCATCTTTGTATGAAATTTCAAGAATTGCAAGTATAAGTTGCAACCATGGGAACGTGCCCAAGATTTGCAAAAGCCCTCCTTGAGACTTTTGTCATGTAGAGATAAAGTGCCTGGAGCTTTTGTTATCTAATTATCATATGTTCTTGGCTTTTGTCTACGATTTTCTCTTGTGGTTCACATTTAAATCTTGGTGTCTTTTTTTTCCAGCACAAGAGCTCATGACTCTTAGGTGAATATATATTTCCTATATTATATTGGTATACTTTATTAGTATATTTTAACAATAGCCTAAAGTTGAATAATTGAGATGTACCTAAAATCAAAAATTGAGGATCAATTTTCAACATTATTCAATACTAAATTGGTGTTATAGTTGAAAATGTCTTGTTCTTTAAAAATTCAAGGTTGAATTTAATTTTTAATAAATAAAAATCATATAAAAGCTTAATATAAAATATTTCTAGAAAATATTTTTGAAATCATTAAAAAAATTCCTTAAAATTTTGTATAGGAATGGATAATATTACTTTTTCTATGACCACATCTTGTCAACTGTTTGGCACCAAACAATTTTTTATATAAAAAAATGAGAGATTGATTAAAATAAAACTACACCATGGATTGTTTCTTCTTACAATTTTTTTTTAAATGAACTTGGATTTGCTTTTTTTTGCTGAAATGAAAGGCAACACGGATTGATAATATCTATAAGTCATTGCAAAGAAAATTTATCAATTTACAGAAAACCCCATTATGTTTTATAGTAATCTTACTTATAATATTGATCAATTCAAGATTTTTTTTAATCAAAATAAAATCATAATTATTCTCTTAGTTATAGTATTTAGACTCCTTGTATAGAAATAGTGGGAAAATTCCTAATGTAAATGATGGTATTAAGCGTGTTGGGGTTGAATCCCTTCATATAGATCTTTTGTAGATTTTGGCATTTATATTAGAATGGTAAACATGATATGGGGTGAAAAAAGTGACTCTCATGCAACCATGCCATTGAAAATTGCTCTTAGATATACAAAAATTGGTACAAGTGTTTGAATTAATCAAAGTATACTATGAATGAATAAAAAAATAGTTGTAAGAAAAAATAAAGATGATGTTAATGTAAAAGTTTGGGGAATCAAAGAAATCGTTTAATAAAAATTACAATAAAATAATGAAATGTCTATTTAAACCAAATGTTTTTTCATTCAATTTTTTACTCATTTTCTTACATTTCTATATCATAGGCCTTTTGAAAACTATTATGTCTGTTGTTCAAGAAGAAACTACTCAAGCTTACAAAAATTGGCTAGCTTGAGAATGACGTACACAATAAACAAATGATGAGTGTGAAGCAGACAATGCAACACATCAAAGGAGGTAGATGGAGCCTTCGATTGACTATCTACTACTAGATCTAGAAGTTAATCATTGTGCTCATGCTGCCATCCACACCAAGCAAATAGAGAAGAGGTTGCAACTGTCCAAAAGGATGGTGGTTAAGCACATCAATACATGTGTGGTAATTTGCCCTTGGCGTGTTGTATGGTTGATGGTGTGGCCTACAACATTTGGCATAAAGTGCAATGAATGAACACCCATTGTCTTGCATTTCGTGCATTGCATTGGTTGGAAGAGCGCATCAACGAAAGATACTCAACACAAGCCAATCCGCTTTTCACTATGTGTTGTAATCAAAGAATAGATGAGCTTCCACCACTGATGGCCACTCTTGAAATGTTGTAGCGGACTAGTGCTTGCTACAAGGAGGCGCATAAGCAGGAAAGAGCTTTCAAAAATCCATTTCGAGTGTACAACAACGCTTTGGCATTCACATCTCTATGAGAAGAAATTGATCAACTCTTTGCTCGAGGCACAAACTACACCTTCTAAGTTCAAGGTGCCTTGTATCATAGAATTGCCAGTCTTTAGTCAACAAAAGGGGAGAATTGCAAATTTGCGCAATTGTATATTGCAAATAAGCACGCCACTCTCTATGGTCGTATGACAATTTTTGAAAATTTGGACCACAATACAATGAAGTCGCTCTAGAACATGTTACAAGAGCACAACCCTTACGTACGGGTTTTCAAGAGTATTTGTTGACGATTGATAGAGCAGCTAATACTAGACTTAGATGCACATTTGCCACTACAATACGTGCTTCTTTTTCTAGTTAGGCGTCAAGGATGACCTCCAAACATTCCCTTCAGAGGCTTTGAATCCAAAGGTGCGGAGTTGGCTGAAGTGGATCTAAATGCAATCTTAGGCAAGGGCATATCAAGTAGAGTGACACAGATGTAATATTATGCGTACATGCTTCACCACTGTAGTTGCAACGACCACATCATCTATACTCGCTACTTGCTACAAAAATACATGGTAAATGTATGGACTTGCGTTGAACATAATCACTTAAAGTTCATTAGGGATAATCAAAAGGACCTACGATGCGAACTTTACAACAAAGTGGTGGATGCCTTGAATGTTGGTGACCATGATCCCGCACAATTCGGCAGAGATCCATCATGCCATCATCTTTTTCAAGGGGCCCGCGTCAAATGCATCTATGTTATGAGGGCGTCATGGCCATTGTACGCACATGTGGATGGCCAAACCTTTTGTGACATTCACGTGTAATCCAAAATGCCTTGTGATCACAATAGAACCAAAACTTGGGCAAACAACACAAGAATATTAGATTTAATTGCAAGTATATTCAATTTAAAATTCCAAGAGTTGATGGCAAATTTTAAGGATTGCAAAAATGCTTGGAAAAATGTTGGGATGCACTTGGATGATTGATTTTTTTTTAAAAGTCTATCACATGCGCACATATTGTAGTAGTCAAGTTCAAGACTACAGACGAGATCAACTTAGTAGTGATTTTTGAACTTCCAAATATAGTCACTCAGACTAAGGTGTATAACACAACAACACGTTGTTTGGTGCACGGGCCATGCAGCTACAAAATCAAAGCGCACTTTGCATAGAAGATGGTAAATATACCATACAGTATCCTCGCAACTTTGCTGAAGAAACATGTGTAGACAAAAATGGCTCCTGTGTAGAGTAGGAGAGATGATGGTTGCTCATTTGTTGAAAGCAAAGGTCATCAAATTGACAACCCTTGGATCATACTGCAAAACCAATATTTAGTGTCAAGGTACAATTTGCTTATTAACATTGAGATAAGTTTATTGCACCACCCTTGCATTTATGTTTGAGTCAACATAATAATTTATTAATATTTTTTCCGACAAATATGTTCGTCAGTAACCGCTATGAAGTACCTTTTCAAATATGTATACAAAGGTCACAATTGCACAGTTGTTGTCTTGGAAAGCACCGACGAAATTCAAGAAGTCATCGATGCTTGCTACATCTTTGCATTTGAGGCAACGTCGAGGCTATTTGGATTTTCAATGCACAATGGATCTCTAGCAATCAAGCGTTTCCAAGTTCATGTTTTCAATAAACATCGTGTGACGCGTAATGAAAATGGAGATTTGGTAGGCATTCCTCAATACAAATTGAGCAACGGAGACAACTCTAATGGAATGATTTGAGGCAAATTGGACAATTCCACTTACTAGAGAGATGTCGTATGTGGGCTTTTCTTTCCACTTCACATGACAGGGAGAGAAGAAATGGACGATCGAAATGAAGGGATTTGCAATAGGGCGTATCTACTTCGTCATTCCATTGGCGGAGAGAGATACTTACTTGGGACGCTTTTGACGGTAAAGAAAGGTGCAACATCTTTCTTTGACCTCCATACTTTTGAAAGCGTTGACTTTGACACTTTCAGCGCTACATGCGTTGCGCGTCAACTTTACAAAAACAATGAAAAGTAGGAGCTCCATGGCAGAAAAAAATAAATAGGCCAAGGATCCATGGTATGGGCTATGTAGCCACACTAGCATGGCGGAGGCCATGTTGATGTGTTGGCATGGATGGTAGCGGGTGGTACGGGAACTAATGTTTTGCGGGGCAAAGGTGGATGATTGAAGAAGGGTGACTTGCCAAGTTGTTGCCATGGTGCATTACTTGTGGAGGATAAAAAGTGGGATTCCTATCTAGGCACTACATGAATTAGTTCAACAATTATCACTTGAAATTAGTGCAAGGTTAATATATGAATTCTTGTTGCTCAAAGTGTTGTTTTGCCCCTCCATATCTAGTCGTGAGTTTGAATTTCAATTTTACATTCTTGCATACTTTTGTATTAAAAGTTTGATGGATAAAACTTTAGTGTATATCTATCTTCATAATAAAACATTGTGTGTCCGGAACATCCTCCGATTTCATCTAGAATCCGTTGGATCAAATTCCGTTGGATAAATTTTGTGGTGCTGGTTCATTACGACGAAGACGGTTAAAGTGCGAGGAAGAGTGACGATTAGCCAATGCGGAGGTTGTCGCGCTCTAGAAAATTGCATACCCACAAGGAATCTTTTCGAAAAATTCATTCCACATTAGGCTCACGCTATGCAACAAGATTAATCTACCGAGCCACGCCGGGATGCGGCGCTTGAAGCAATTGTCTTACATACTAGGGTTTGAAGCGCAAAGACACAGAGGACGCATCGCAGCTTCGCAAGCAAGCACAAATGATTCTTGCTCAGCTCCACATGTATGTTTGCGGCTTGAGTCATAGACACCTCAGTTGTAATTAAAGAAGATACTATAATACAATGGCTTTGATCCATTCTCTTGAGCCTTGCCCTGTTGGAGACAACAAAGGTCTATACTAGATAAATTTTAGATCCACTACCATTATCATAAATTTGAATTTCAATAGCATTATTCAAGCTATGGTAATTTAGTATAACTTGCTCTAATTTGTAAAAAAATTTGGTTAAGATTTCTAGAATTTTGATTGTATATCATGAAGTAAATATAAGTGATTAAGATCCTTGTAATAAGCAAACAACAAATATCAATTACTAGTTTCAATCTTGAGGTAGCCATACACTACGGTGGAGAAGGCCATCCGTCAAGAACTCAAAGAAGTTTCTAGAATATGATTGGCTAAGGCTAAGAAAAGTCTCACTCTCAACCAATCATATTCCAGAATTTCCTTGAATTCTTGACTAGTGGCCTTCTCCACGCTTGTGTGAGGTAGCCTTTATGCCTTAAAATCATAAGTCGATCCACAATAAGGTATACCTCCCCCCCATGACCGCTACCTTCCAAACACCGCCACTCTATATTTGGTCTCACTTCCACCCCCATTCACTTCATTACCATTCATTCACTCTTTGTTAGCTCTAAATTAAGGCTTACTACTGGTCAAGACCCTTGACTTTTGGCTGGCGCTCATGGGGGTACAATTGCACCTCTTTAAATGATACCTCAATAAGTGATATTTCTCGATAAATGATATGAAAATTTTTGTTCCCGAAAAATTAACACTACTAAGTGTTATATGTTAAGTGTTACAACATTTGTTAAATGCACCTCGATAAGTGATATTTTTTTTAAAACACTATAATATATATTGATATTTGAGCCAAAAATTTGGGCTACTTCATGTAATCATCCAATATGTTTTGCACCTAAGATGTTGTTTGTTACAATTAAATATGATTATTTAATAATTCCTTACACTATACTTGTTGGAGAAAGAGGGTTAGTGAGGGGAAGAACTTGTAAGTGTTAGTGAAAGAGGGAAGGAGGGTGTTATGATAGTTTGAGGGAGGGCAGTGAAGAGTCTGGAGGGAGGGCGGACAATGTGCAAGGGAGGACGTACAATCCGGATTAGGAGGGAGGGTCGGGGAGCGTTAGGGTTTAAGGTGTGGGTTTAGAGAGGGTAGGGAGCGGTTAAGGGGGTTTAGAGGGGCGGTTTTAGGGGGTAGGGGAGAGAGGATCGATGTAGGCCAGGGAGAGGGTTGGGACAATCGATTCATTTTTTTAATTTTAGAAGAGAGAGGTTTGGGGGAGAGGGAGAGGGCTTGGGTGTGATTAAGAGAGAGTTTTATTTTAAAAATTAAAAAGTGATATTTTTTTAATGAACAAATTTTATTATTGTAGAGTGGTGCAAGTAGGATAATTAAGTATCAAGGATGAGTTTACCAATTTTGTCTCTTGCGCCTCGGCCGGAGGTTGTCACCGTCAAGGGCCGTGGATTCATATTGCAGGAGCAACAAGAAATCATTTTTTATCGTGAGGAGGTCTTGGCTGCAGGTCGCAAGATCTCACACAAGGCATTGGCTGAGTGGACAAATGACAAGTTCAACAATTTTGCATCTGCATTGACTATTGGAAGGATATTGAAACGGAAGGCATCGGTTATCGCCGCGGGTGTGGGTACTTTGGGTGCTTCCAAGCATATGAGGAATGCACAATGTCTAGAATTGGAGGCAACAACTTATAATTGGTTCACTAGAATGGAAGAGAAGGGTGCTACCTTATCAAATGATCTTGTGGTAGCTACAACAAAGAGGTTGTATGAGTTGATACCGAGAGATGCTAGGGAGAAAGAAGTTCAATTTTTAAGTGGATGGATAAAGAAATTTAAGAGAAGATTTAACATTAAGGGTTATGTTCGTCACGGAGAGCAAAAGGAGCGTATCACGGTAGCCTTGACTACAAATGCTAATGGTAGTATTTGTCTTCTTCCATTAGTTATAAACCAGTACCACAAGCCTTGAGCTTTTACTTCTAGGCACACTGAGAATCTAGAGAATTTAGGCATTATATGGACCGCTAACAAGAAAGCATGGATGACTACTGATATTTTTGAGCGGTTTATATTAAATTTTGAGAGAAGGATGGTTTTGGCAGGGAAAGAGAAAGTAGCTCTACTTGTTGATAACTTTTCTGGTCATCAAGTGCCAAATGTGGCTTCACGGTTGTGGATAAGAAAGTTAGTATACTTGCCACCAAATACCACTAGTCGTTTTCAACCTATGGATGCTTGTAGTATTGCATCTTTTAAGGCTCATTACCGGAAGTTAGTGATTCAACATCAAATAGACTGTATTATGGCTAAAAGAGATTTTAGCATTGATGTTTATCAAGTAGTGGTTATGGCTGATAGAGCATGGCATGTTGGGGTTACACCTCAAACGATTCAAAACTGTTGGATTCACACATGTGTTCTCTCCGGACTTGTTTACAGCGAGATAGAAGAAGCGAGACGTTTGAATGAAATCAGTGAAGTTGTAGCTTTGTTAGAACAATTGACATTGTTGTCATCTAAGATTACCGAGGATGAAGTCATGGATGCTCAGGAGTTCATCAATTTTGAGTTTGAATATGATTTGAAGAATCCTTGTGAACCTACTGATGAGGATACCATAGATTCACTACACTCTGATTATCAGCAATGTGATTTAGATGAGGATATGGTGAACAATAAAGATGTAGTACAAGAAGTTGGACTAGATGTTAGAGACTGTGCTCTTGAGACCTTACAGACATTTTTGTTACAACGAGAGGAAAATGTTTTGTCAGATATGAAGAACATTTGCTCGCTTTAGATGAAAGTTTCTATGTGGGGCGTGAAAGAATCTTGCCATACCAAGATAGATTCTTTTGTTAAGTCGGCTTAATTGATATATCATTTTTAGTTTATATGTACTTTCATCCCTTATTTCCATAAAAATTATGTTCGAAGTCTTCCAATTGTGACCTTCAATATTTGTCATAGATTTATTTTTTGATGTGTTATTAATGTTTTTTGAAAATGTTACAATATTATTTTTCAAGCTTATGATTGTTATTTTTTATAAGTGTAATAGTTTTTTCTTTAAATTTCATAAATGTTTTATTTGATAAGTGTAATGATTTGTTTTTTGAATTTTTGTAAATGTTACATTCAATAAGTGTTATAAGTTTTTTTTCATTTTTTATACATGATATTTTTTATATGTGATACTCTCAATAAGTGTTACATTTTTTTCCGCTCCCAATAGTATCATTTAAAGAGGTCCAACTGTACCTAGTGGCAAAATTAGGCTAAAGTGGCAGCACACTTGAAAATTCATAACTAATTCAATTTTCATTGGAAAAATATGAAATCACTTGGGTTGAGATTGTAATTCTATTGTCTATCACTGAAAAATAAATGTATAATTATTTGGGTTCTCCATATGTGGACATTGCTTAATCTGGCGGTCATAGGCTGGTATACCTTATGTGCTATTGCACTTATCACAGTGGAAGAAAGATTATCATAAAAACTGAGATGAGATTCGGAATCCTACAATTGTGGTTGTGGCACTGGATACGTCATGAGAAATATGAACATGTCAAATATCCTTGAAATATGGAAAAAGCTCAAATTACATGCTCTCCAAGCGACCTATGTTTGCAGACATGCTTACACCAGCATAAGCCAAAAAACTTTACAAGAGCACCATGGATTCTGCAGCAGCTCCATATTATTGAAAAAAGGTGGCCATGTCTATGAAGATTGGATTGTATAAAAGAATATGTTGCTTAGAGGTTGAATACTGGATTTTTTGCTAAATCTGGTGATTATCCACCGATGTGCCCTTTCCAAGTAGCCAAGCAAAGATCTAGTTTAGGGCCGCTTCACACTATGCCCAAGTCAAGTGGCCGTCCGTCAAAATGAGTGGCCAAACTATGGCGAGAGGCCAAACTTTGGCGAGAGGCCAAACTTTGGCGAGAGGCCAAACTTTGGCGAGAGGCCAAACTTTGGCGAGAGGCCAAACTTTGGCGAGAGGCCAAACTTTTTTGCCAAAAAAATACATTAAATAATGTAGATTGAAGGTTTGGCCGGTCGTGGTGCAAAGCCCCAAAGGCCAAGTCCAAAGTCCAAACCCCATATCATTACGCCCAAAAAAATCAGCCCAAAAAAAAATTAGCCAAAAAAAAATCAGCCCAAAATTTCGGCCACTTTCATCCAATGGTCTAGATCTTGTCAGTTTTTGATTATTTTATTAAAAAATTGACGGACTCTCAATTGTAGTTTGGGTCGACTAAAATGGGCGACCCAAGTTTTGCTTGAGAGGCCGTCGCTTTGGTGCCAAAACAACCCAAAAGTGTTGCCATGTAAGACGACGGCCTTTGGAGTTTGGGCACAAGTGTGAAGGCCCAAAGTCCGGACTTTGGCCATTCTAGCAATCTCATTGGTGGAAATCGACGGCCACTCGACTTGGCCACCAAATGTGAAGCGGCCCTTAGTGTGTGTATATTCTTTGTTACACAGTCCATCATTATTCCTATTCTTGTTTCTTTAAGCCATGCACCATACTTGAAATAGCGATATCCACATTTAGAACTTTGAGTGAGAAATGTAAATCCATTTTTTACTTGAAAAGTGACTTATTATGATTTTCTTATGAATTATTGAAGTAAATCCTTGTGAATCCCCATAATTGCGGATTCTTGTGGATCCCTATGTCCTTATAGTGTCTACTCTCTAGAAAGGGAAGTATTTCTATACTATTAATCCTTTGTAGGGTGGGTATAGGCTTAGTGGTGGAACAAACATACACTCTATTCACATTAGTCTCAAGTAGAGACTGAAGTTCTTCTTCTTCTACTTCTGGATCAATATAATTGATATTAGAGTACTCTATTCTTGCACTCCTATCATTTACTAACAACAAGTTGCCATTTTGGTATTGTTTCTATCTATAAACCAAGTACAAGATAGTACGATTAAAAATAAAGGAGTGCATTTACATGTGACAATTATATGTCCTACTCCTAAAAATAGTATCATCCACCTCATTATTTCTTTCTTTCCATTACATCGACATCAAACATGGTAAAATAGAATACTAAGGTAAGGCTCCCATAAACAACCAAATCCCATCACCAACACCTATATAATTAGGGTATATCCAACCCACTACCATCCCATTGAGGCATATCCCCTATGATCGACAAATTAAGGAATGTGCATGTAAGGAGGACCCAGATAATTTTACATTTATTATTTAGTGAGAGTCAATAGAATTTCAATTTCAACCCCAGTGATTTCATATTTTTTGGATGAAAATTGAATTAGTTATGAATTTTCATAGTGTGCTGCAATGTTTGGCCCATTTGTGCAACGTCTACCGCCCATTAGTGCCGACCAAAAGTTAGGGTCTTCACCAATAGTAAGCCTTAATTTGGAGCTGACAAAGAGTGAATGGGTGGAAATGGGGTGGAATTGGGACCAAATGTAGAGTGGCGGTGATAGGAAGGTGGTCGTGATGGGTAGGACTACCTTACCACCTATTCAGTTCCAAAAGAAGGTTTGCTATTAGTCATGACCCTTGACTTTTGGTCAATGCCTATGGAGGGTACCTATTGGTGGCCACCCACTAAACCTAACATCACACTTTGAAAATTCATAACTAAGGTAAGGCCCCCTAAAACCGACAAGTTAAGGAATGTGCATATATGGAGAGAGGAGATAATTATAGTACTTTTTTTTAAAGTGATAGCCAATAGAATTACAATTCCAACCAAAGTGTTTTCATATTTTACCGATGAAAATTGAATTAGTTATGAATTTTCAAATTGTGCAATCATGTTTAGTGGGTGGCCATCAATAGGTACCCCCATAACCAACGACCAAAGGTATGGGTCTTTGGTTAATAGCAAACCTCCATTTGGAACTAAGTTGGTGGTAATGGGATGGAAGAGGGTTGGATATACCCCAATTTGATAAGTGTTGGCTATGGATTTTGGTTGGTTATGGGGGGCTTATCTTAATTCAATTTTCATGGAAAAAATATGAAATCACTTGAGTTGTCATTATATTTCTATTGGCTATACCTGGATTTTTTTAAATTATTATTCTATGCTCTCTCCATTTATGCACATTGCTTAACCCCTAAGAGCCCAAGTGTATGTGGGGCATACGTTTTGGATTTTGGGCATGTACCTTTGAGTGGAAAAAAATACTCTAGTTTTTATGAAAATTTTACACCGCATTGTCCTTGATGAAGTCTATATGGGGAATTTTTCAAATATGATTTTGGACTTTTGGTTCAAAAGTTATTAGCCTTTGAAGGTCAAAATGGGGAGTCTGGACTGTAGGGGCAGCCATGTCAACCAATGCAATTTGAGGAGAAAAATGGGGCAGAATTTTGGGACAGAAAGGGCGAGGGAAGGAGTCCAAACTTCTATGCACGAAGTCCAAGTGGAAAAAGCTTTGAAAATTATTAAAAGAGTTATTAAAATAATTTTAAAAAAAATAGCAGACAACCAGCTGTCAGCTGGCCTGCCAGCGTTTCGCGCTGGAAGCGGGCCCGCCGATTTTTATTTATTTTTTAAGTTTTTTTTTTTTTTTTGGGATCATACTGCGAGGGCTGTCAACAGCGGGACGAATATGCCACCCAATTTCAAGCACTGCCCTTTCCCAGAATGCTTTATCTATTCCATATATTCATGAAAACTATGGATTTTACTGTTCTTAGTCGTTTTTTTTCTAAAATTAGTGAAAAAATCAATTAAACGTTTCTACCATTGGGATTCTCAAATGCAACAACTTGTATGAAACAAACAATTTCATATCACTTATGTAGTAATTGTCACCATTTTGTACCCCCTATCACTAAAGTATATATTTCTACATCTATTACCCCTCAAATTGACCTCAAATTTTGCACACAAATAGCTAACAACATATAAATCATATTGGTAAAAGATTTGATCACATTTCAATGTGAAAACTAGAAGATATGCCTAGTCAAAGTAGGCTGACCTTGCCGGGCAAGGGGGGAAAAATAGTTTTCTTTGCACTTCAAACGCTATAATCTTCACATCCATGCGGTGGATTGCAACCAAATTTGTATAGTAAGTTCATATACATGTCTATTTTAAGATTGTATGCTTAAAAGTCTAAAGTTAAACTTGAATGTTAGATTTCGTTGCCACTTGTTGATGATGGCAGTTTTGGAGTGTTTCATGAGGGAAAATGCCTTGGGCTTTTTAGGGGTTATCCTGATGGTTGGGGGAGCTAACCTTATTGCGAGTTTCTGTGGTGAAGTGGACACAACATTCAATGAAGGTTGGACTCATGGCAGCTCTTTCAACTCAAGTGGGCATTACCTGTTCAATGCACATGCAAGCAGCCTTTCAATGGTTATTCTCAGATGTGCATAGAGAAGAATGTCCCTGGCCTGTGTTGCTCTTTCATGCTCGGAAAGGTCACAATCCGACCATGGTAATCTTTCTGGCAAATTCTCTTTGGTAAGCTTCACATTTTGGATGTACCAAAAATGCCCATCATAATTCTGCAGATGAAGATATTACCGTCCCTATCCACATTGGACTCAGTTTGAAATTTGTGCACTTTTCCAAAATATTGAACAAGTTTTGGAGTTATGAATGCTTCACAATAATTTAGACGCCAAATATGTCTTGGGTCTTCATTTGCAAAGTGTCAGATTCTTTTCATGATATGGCCATTAAATCAAATTTCTATCTTGAAAGAATATAGAGGCCATAACTAATTAGGATATTCAGTATGATACATAGGATTCCACTCATTAAAATGATAATGTGACTGGGATCCTAACCTGAATCTGAATTGTTTTTTTGAGACTGCAACGTGATGTCTGGCATCTTCATTTGCAGAGCGACAAGGCATGAGATTCTAGCTAAACCAATCTTATCTTTTCCCAACTTTCTGGTTCAAATTTCTATCCAATAAGATTTTGGAGGCACCAAAACCTTTTGGACTTTACAGGTTCAATACAATGATATGTTCGGTCAAATCATGATTGTAGGTGATATGTATGCTTATCAGTTTGATAAATGTTCATCCTCCCGAGTTGATATAAGATAGGTGGCGCTGCGTACAAGGTGATGTTTCTAGAAGTTGCTTATCATGCCTGCTGTGTTGAATGAAGCCTTGGAGCTAACTTGAAAAAGTCTGCTGCCCCCTCCCCATAAAAAAACAAAAAGAAAATACAAAAACAGAAAAAAAAACACAAACTTTTCAGCAACTACACTAAAAATCACATTTAGTGTCGTCTACACTAAATACGAACTCTTACACTAAAAGGAAGAATTACAATTAGTGTAACGACACAACATTACACTAAATGTGAAACATTACACTATATGTGAATTGCAGTAAAAATGGGTGGTTTTTTCTTTTTACTTGTGCACAATTAGTGTATGAAAAATCTTGCCGCAGTGAATAAAATCAGCACTATTCAAAGGAGCATAAGTCACTCAAAAAGGATCGGAATTACAGTCATGAGATGTTTTTTGACATCTACATTTTCTGTAGATTTCAAAAAACATATCATATGTTTAATTTGAAGAATATATGAGTAAGTTATGGGCATTTCCAGATTTTGGTGATGTAAATTCAACAAGAATAGTCAACATAGAGAAAACAAGAATAGTCAACATAGAGAATAAATACTTGACGGCTAGTAGGTGGTTGGTGGAGGCATCAATAATGATGTTGGCCGCAACACTAGTTGTGAACAAGTTCGCAAATAGTGTAGTAGGGTAATTACACTATTTGTGTGACTACACTAAATGCAATGTTTAGTGTAGCTCCTACTCATGATTGTTTACAAAAAAATGTGATTCATCAAGTTTTGTAGCTTGGTATAATAATACCACTTATTGCCGTAGACATGTTTCCAAGACTCTTTAAAGTTATTTCTTAAATGTCAGAAGGTGCCAGTGGTGGCCATAGTATTCTACATGTATGGTGTCGTATTCAAACATGGTAAGATTCACATATTGAAATGACCTCCAAAGGAAAGATGTTAGTTGAGAACGGTCAATCCAAAGGTGTAAGTCTTGGTCAACTTTTATACATTTTCCGTATTCTACATAGTAAAATGCGTGCCTGTACATGCAATTCCCGACTGATAAATTTCCAAAGCTTGTTTAACAATGGTAGCCATAAGAAGAAGAACGCCGGTTTCCAATGGAGGCCGGCGTGAATAAAGTGTTTGTTCGTTCCACTACTAAGACCATGCCCACCAGACATGGAATTAGTAAGGTGGGACTACTTCTCCCTTTCGAGGGTAGTGGTAGCCATACTTCTTACATCCAAAGAGGAAAATAAGGGACGAATACGATGAAATATTGGAGGTTATTGGTGTGAGATTTTTAGTGATGCGTATGGAAATGGTAACTTCACTTGAAAGCAAGAGAGAAGGTTGTCACATTGAGGAGATTTGCCAAACATTTCTGATCCACATCAAAAATGTGGGGATTTCGGAATTTGGACTCGGTGTCAAAAATAATAATAAATAGGTTCACAAAAATGACGGCTATACCCCATGACAATTGGAGGACATCTAGTAGTGTGTCTGTAGACAAAATCCAGGCATCCACTAAGTTAGATTGCTTCAGATCTATCACATTCCATTCCCTTCTGATTTCATTCTATGCTTCCCACACCAAGTGGCACTTTTACAAATTTTATGTTTATGATTTATAAGTGCTATAAGTCTTTATTCTTGATGGATATTTTTACCAACCATCTTGACAATGATCACCATCTTTATGTAGTATTGATAATTGTACTCTCAGTAAAAATCCTCATCAAAAGTTATAGCGCTTTCAAATCATAAAGTATCACTACTCTAAACATCAAAATCATTGTAGTGGTTTTTGTGATTTGTGGTTACCATTTTCTTATTTTCATACTAACAACCACGATGAATTTTGCTTTAGATAAACACTGAATCCATCGTCAAAAGCTAAATTCTGAGAATGACTTTGAGAACTGATGAATGTTTTTACCATACTGTCAAAATCCTTGCTTTTTACCTCTAAATCACCACTACTATGTTTTTGGGAAAAAAAAAAATCGAAATTGTATCTGCCAATATGATAAATAATGATCTCATTCCACTTCTAACTGTAGGATTGTTGTGTGCTACTAGAACATATCAAAAAAATTATATACTTTTTAGGGTAAAGATTGGAAGTTTATAGCATTTAAGACAAGGTCAATGATTTTTTTGCACCCATAATTTAAGGTCAACACTCTAAGCTTTTTTCTTTTTTTTATTCAATGAAACTCTTACACTACACAAAGTTGCTACTCTTTATCATCACAATCCATATGATGTAAGGTACTTGTCCACATAAATTTAGGTACATCAAAGGAGTTTAGCATATTCAAAACAATCTTGCAACAAGAAGGGTACTTAAACATATATTTTGTTCTTCTGTGATCTTAATTTCATATTAAAAATGAATGAAAACGGTGAATGTAAAGATTATCATGTTTTCTTGAGGTTTAAAAAAATACTTAAACAATTAAAAATATGCAAAATCTGTTTTCATTCATTTTTAATATGAAATTCTGTGACTGTTCAAGTGGAAGAATAAAAGTTTTTTGCATAGTGCTTAGAAATTTTGACAGTTCTTCTTGATGGGAAATTTTTGCGCTACAGAAAGTAATTTTTTGAAGATTCATAAAAGAAGCTACCTTGGATAGTTGTGGACATGATTCCAAAATTTTGAGTAACTCAGTAAAATGCCTGAACTACCTCCCCTTCCACAAAAACTGCTACGGGTAGCATAACATCTTCATCAAATGTCATATTTAATAAACAAATTTCCCACAAAACTTTTAGAAATGCCCATCTACAGAAAAAACCTCAAAGAAATTGTTAGAAATTGACACCACAAGAACCTGACTATGTTCATTTTGTTCCTTACAATTAGTGGATCAGGCAGATTTTGACTTCACTTAGTGTCCAATTTTTGCACTACACAAGGTCTAAATTCATTACCATCATGTTAAGCATGGTATTATTTCCTTGTCCACCAGATTTTAGAGGTAGGAAAAGGGTGTAGTATAAGCAAATAAATTGTGCAAGGGTGGAGGTTCAAAAATTGGAAATTCACATTATATTTTTTTGTGAAATTCATTCGTTTTAGAATGAGAATGAGAATGTTCAATAAGAAGGATTACACCACATAATGTCGTGGGAAAAATAAATAGTAAAAAATATGAAAATCTCTCAATTTTATGTGGAAAAGAAGAAGATTTTTTGGTACCTTGCTCAACAATGTGTGAAAATGGTTGACTTGG
Organism: Bryoerythrophyllum caledonicum; assembly: GCA_963971425.1. Taxonomy (NCBI): domain Eukaryota; kingdom Viridiplantae; phylum Streptophyta; class Bryopsida; order Pottiales; family Pottiaceae; genus Bryoerythrophyllum; species Bryoerythrophyllum caledonicum. The sequence continues at coordinate 17,907,601 of OZ020518.1, read as the reverse complement.
ATCAATAGGCTATTTTTCACTCAAGACAAGAGCTTTTTTCTTACAACATGAAAGGAAATAATACTATTTGCTAGTATTGAAAATCTCACGTTCAATGGAGTGTCCTAGTAAAAGTATTTGGAGTTGCTCAAAGTGACTACTCTCACCATTTGAACTTCAAAACCCTATAATTCATTCATTAAATGTTGGATTTAGGAAAAAATTGAACTCACACAAAGATTTTAGTTATGTCCATCTAGAGTAAAACTTTTTAAAAAAATGTCATAAATTGACCTCCAAGAGCCCTCAAAGGGAACTCTTGGAAATTTAGGGATTAATAGGTTATCCTTGAAGTAATACAACTGATCTTATTGCCATGGTCAAAAAGTTAGTTATTAATCTGATATTGTACCTTTTTAGTTCATCCCCATTGTCTCCTTTGATAAAAGCCTAGAACCATAAGAGCATACATACACCTTCAAACTAAGACCATGGCCACAACCAAGTTGCTGAAGAACCCACTACTTGTTACGCAAGCATGAGACTTAAAGAGACTCTTAAAATTGAGTCCATAATTGCTTACATCAAATCTCACACACAATGCCAGAAAAATAAAGACATGAACATTAAAACTTTCATTTGTTTATATTAACAATCACAGTCTAGTACATCATATTCAAGGTTTCATGCCAATTGTAAGATCATAGAAGAAAAAACAAGGATTCAAAAAAACTACTTACATTGACTTGGTTTTGTAAGCTATATCTACCTACATGTCAATAATTTGTCCACCTTCCCTTGGAAGCTAAAACAACTTGGATGGAGTTGGGCATGTTTGATAAAATCTTCGACACTACATAGGGGTGATAGAATTAAAAGAATATTGTACACCCTCCTATAACTCAAGCATTCCCTTGGCTGGTGCTAGATACTCATTTAACCTCGGTTTCACGATTGCCCACACATGCTTAATCGGATTTAAATTAGGTGATTGAAGGGGCCAAGTAAGCACATCAAAATCTTGCATTGATAACCAATGTTTGACTGATTTAGCACTATGCTTAGGATCATTACCATTTTGGAATATAACACGAAAGGGATTGAAATGATACAATTTAATTGTATCCATGAGCTCATCTTGAAGAATCCTCTTTGAAGAATCCTGAGATATAAATCTTGTTTCATCTCCCCGTCTATCTTGCACATGTATCCCATGCCACGAGAAGTCATACAACCCCACACAAAAATTGCACCACCTCCATGTTTACCTGTTTGACTCACATGACGAGCTTATAAATGAAATTCTTCATCCTGTACCCAACACCAAGCACAACCACCAGATTGAAATCGATTGATCTTAGTTTCATCACTAAAAATCACCCTATTTCAATGATGCACAATTCAATCTTTATGTCGTTGAGCAAATTCTAACCTGGAACATATATTCTTGGCCGTGAGTAGTGACTCTTCAGCTTCTTTAGAGATCCAAGACCTGCTTTATGAAGTGTCTGCCTCACTGTTTTGGTGCTATCTACCACGTTCAGTTGCTCACTTAAAGCATTTCTCACATCTACTCCACTATTTAGGGCCGCTTCACACTATGCCCAAGTCAAGAGGCCGATTGTCAAAATGAGTGGCCAAACTATGGCGAGAGGCCAAACTTTTTTGCCAAAAAAATACATTAAATAATATAGATTGAAGGTTTGGCCGGTCGTGGTGTGAGGCCCCAAAGGCCAAGTCCAAAGTCCAAACCCCATATCATTACGCCAAAAAAAATCAGCCCAAAAAAATCAGCCAATCAAAATCAGCCAAAAAAATCAGCCCAAAAAAAATCAGCCAAAAAAATCAGCCAAAAAAAAATCAGCCAAAAAAAATCAGCCCAAAAATTCGGTCTCTTTCATCTAACGGTCTAGATCTTGTCACTTTTTGATTAATTTAATTAAAAAAATCGACGGACTCTCGATTGTAGTTTGGGTCGAGCAAAATGGGCGACCCAAGTTTTGCTCGAGAGGCCGTCGCTTTGGCGCCAAAACTACCCAAAAGTGTTGCCATATAGGACGACGGCCTTTGGAGTTTGGGCACAAGTGTGGAGGCCCAAAGTCCGGACTTTGGCCATTCTAGCAATCTCATTGGTGGAAATCGACAGCCTCTCGACTTGGCCACCAAGTGTGAAGCGGCCCTTAGTCCACCTAGTGTAATAGCTCTGACGCACGCTCACCTTTGAGCATGGATGATGCTCTTTGGATGACCTCCTCTTAAACGTTCTACATGGGGAGCATACTCTCTCTAAATCCTTAAACATATGGATTGAGAGATGCCCAACAATCTAGACACCTCACATGTGCTACACCCATTTTGCAATTGGGCAATAACACTCAACCTTTTTTCTTCTGATAATGACCTCATAACCTAAGAGAAGTGTTGAAACAATAAGAAAAGTCTTCTAAGAGAGTACAAAATTGTCCACAAGGGAAAGCACAAACTCTAGGCAACAGAAGAAGAAAAACGCCGGTCTCCAAAGGAGGCCGGCGTGAATAAAGTGTCTGTTCGTTCCACTTCTAAGACCATGCCAACCGGACAAGGAATTAGTAAGCTGGAACTACATCCCCCTCTCGAGGATAGACACTATGTAATACTCTAGGCAAAACCTTGAACTCAATCTTGCAAAAAGCGGTACTTGCTGAAAACCGCTCTAAAACTGAGTCGACAGACCTACTTTCATTCAAAATAACATTCCTTTCTTGTTGCTATAGCAATGAAGTTGAAACTTAGCAAGCTTGTAGCCAACTTGATTGAACATCTTCCCCAATTTTCAGTTTGCCAAAAAAGCCAAATCTCTATTAAATATAGCATTTTGAACGTGGTAGCTATCCTTACTGACTCAATTTGGAGAGACATTGTACTGTACCTTTCTCTCACATTTATGGCCATATGACGTAACATGCAGATGTTACAAATCAAATTTGCTACAAGTTCCTATTTCATTCTTGGACATGTTAACCTCTAAATTTCCAAGAGTCCCCTCGGGGGACTCTTGAAGGTTCACACAGATTTGTATTGTGTCAATTTCTAGCATTCTTTCTTGAATTTTTTTCTCTAGATGGACATCACTAAAAACTTTGGGTGTGTCCATTTCCCCCCCAAAATCCAACATTTAATGAAAAAGTTATAGGGCTTTGAAGTTCAAATGGGAAGAGGGGGCACGTCGGGCAACTCCAAGAACTTTTGCTAGGACACTTTATTGAATGTGGGATTTTCAATACTAGCAAATAGTACTATTTCCTTTCATATTGTCAAAAAAATTCTCTTGTCTTTAGTGAAAAACAACATATTAATCCAAGTCAAACATTTTCACACATTGTTGCATATTGTATCACATTATCCGGCAAGGTACCAAAAAATCTTCATCCTTTCCACATAATTCTTAGAGATCTTCATATTTTTTAACTTTTCATTTTCCCCACGGCATTGTGTTGTGTAAACCTTTTCATATACCATTCGGATTCTCATTCTAATACAAATTAAGTTCACAAATAAATGAAACGTGAATTGAAATCTTTTGAACCTCCACTCCTTGCACAATTTTTTGAATATGCTACACCCTTTGCTTACCTCTAAAATTTGGTGTACAAGGAACTAATATCATGCTCAACATGGTGGTAATGAACTTAGACCTTCTGTAGTGCAAAAATTAGACACCAAGTGAAGTCAAAGTCAGCTAATCCACTACTCACAGGGAAGAAAATGAACCCTTTTTTTGTACTTCATACACTACAATCTTTCAATCCGTGTGGTCAATGTTTATGAAATTCTATGAGTATGTTACCTAGTAAGTCTTAATTGAGATCCTGCGGCTAAAACTAGAAATAAGAGTTTTGATTGTTTTGCCTTACTCATTGCACTTGAAACGAGCAGTTTTGAAGTGTTTTTGATTTGAAAATGGCTTGGTAATTTAGGGGTCAAGTTGGTGCACAATCCCACCTCTAACACTTGTCAATTTGTCATGTTAGTTTGAAGACTCACCACTCCATTATCATATAGTAATCCTCATTGAACTCGGAAGGCACATTCTAGCAAACAGGAATTTATACACCACATCCCTGTCCACCCAATACAAGAACCATAAGCAAAAGCACACAAATGCGGAAGGGGTGGCTTTCGACCCCCATCTGGTCCCTAGAATCCCAGATAGGGACCCGGGTGACCAGATGGGTTCAACACAACAGACTGAAGGGATCCACATCCAGGCCACCCCCACCGCACCCACTCATGACGCCCGGTAGAGGTGAGGTTTAAACTTACCGCCACAGTACATGCTTGGTCAATTACTTAGACCGCAAGAGAATTCCCTGCAACCACTATGCACCATTCGCGCACTCACATCCAAAATTCCTTATGCCCCTACCAAGATAAGTAGGAGTCTTTACTTCACACAAAAATGAGCGTTGGAAATACACTCATTTGCCTGAAAATGTGATGTGAAAATTCCAGTTTATCAGAATATTCAACATTGCTACCACCATGTCTGTCCTCAGACTGCCTTGTAAAACGCCGGTTCAGTTGGTAGAGAGAAGGCGCTAAAAGTAGAGATTCACTTTCCTGCGAGCACTGGGAGAGAAGGGGCAGTTGCGAGGAGAGCGTGACCCAAAGGACTAGCATCGTGTGATGGGAGAGTCGTAGTACTCGCATGCAGGCGTGAGGAACCTGCTATCGAGGTATTTCAGATTCATGTTAAACTTACTACATCGTGTTCGTAATCGCCATATCCTCGATCGTACGTGCATGCAGATTAGCAGCCTCGGATTTGTGCATGTTCATCCTGGAGCGCGTGATTACATCGACTTAGACATCGAGAGAAACGGACCCGTCTCGCGTTGTGCGTGAGAGTCGAGAGAAGCCGCCGTAACGTCGTCGTCGTGGTCGTCGTGGTCGTCGTGGTTGTCGTTTGCAGGACCTTGTTTTTTGGAGGTTGTAGCGTGAGGAGGAAGAGGTGGGAGAGCGGTCAGAATGGTGTTGAGGAGTCATGATCATCATGTGGATTCAGAGGCGGGGCCGAAGCTGGGGAGCAGCTGCCCATGCATCCCGCAGCGCGTGACGGCGCGCGCGTCCTCGTCGGAGTCGCTGCAGGGCGCCAGGGCGAGCTTGAGGAAGAGTCCCGCGGCGTGTGGACAGCGCCTGTGGTACAATGCGCTGCACCGGCTGCGAGGCGGGGGCGGGGGCGGGGGCGGCGGCGGGGGTGGGCACAAGGCGAAAGGACTGGGCACCTACAGCGGCGTGCTCATCCCCACATGCGAGAACATGTGGGGTAGGTGACTCGCGGCCAGCTACAGTTTAAGTGAACCTGCAGGTGTTGAATCACGCTCTCTGATTACACTAGTGATGACGTGCTTGCAGGTGTGCTCATCTTTCTGCGCTTCTTCTACATTGTGGGAAGCGCCGGCGTGTGGCAGACGTTCCTGATCGTGTTCATCACCTTCCTGTGTGCCATGCTCACTGCCATGTCGTTGAGCGCCATCGCCACCAACGGCAAAATCGAACAGGGCGGCACCTAGTGAGCACCTCTGTCCTCGTGGAAGTTGATGTCGTCTCCTGAGCCTGCCGCTTTCTCATGTTTTCATGATGTGCAGTTACCTGATTTCCAGAGCCTTGGGGCCGAGGTTGGGCGGGGCAGTCGGCTTGCTGTACTTCATCGGAGTGGCTCTTCTCGCTGTCATGGAGGTGAATTCTCCTCCTGAAAAAGCACTTGAAGCTGATCAATGATGATCTTTAGAATTGGTTGCTCTAATGATCTCTTCCTTGATGTTTGGCTGGCAGGGGTTGGGTTCCGTTGAGATGCTGGTATTCACCTTCCCCGAGCTGGACTTTCCGAACGCCATTCGGATCATTGGAGCGATCATCTTGCTCATCCTTGGCATATTGGTAAGAATGCATGATCCCGAGAAACATGTTTGGGTGATGGAATGAAACCGTGGATTGACCTCTCCTCTTGCAGGTGTTTTTCGGGATTAAGTTTGTGTCGAAACTGGGGCTTATTTTCTTCGCCATTGTGCTCTACACCATGCTGTCGTTCTACCTGGGGTTGGGTTTGGCACCGCGAGGGTCCGCGCATCCGCTGTCCCTCACGGGCCTCTCATGGACCACGTTCAAAGGGAATTGGAGCCCCGGTTACCCACCCGGCAAATCATTCTCCACAGCCGTTTCCCTCTTCTTCCCCTGCTTCACAGGAATCCTCAGGTAAACAAACCTTGTAGCTAGCGTTTAGACTGTGAAGAGGTACAGTGTCCTTGCATTGACGTTGTGGGGAGAATTCCTATCTGATCACGTTGAGCCTGGGATGGTTGGTTTCAGCGGGGCAGACAGGGCGACGAATCTGCGGCGGCCGGAGAAGTCGATCCCCCAGGGAACGTTGGGGGCGATCGTGGTGAGCTTCGTCATGTATATGTCCTACATGGGATTATGGGCGGCGGTCGCGGAGCGCGACTATCTGCTTGGAAACGTGGGTGGCGGAGAGCACGCCATGCTTGACGTTGTGAGGGAAGTGGCGTATCCCGTGGCCATTCTCACCGAGCTCGGAATCAGCATCGCCGCCATCGCTCAAGCGATGCAATGCATCATCATCTGTCCTCGGTTGCTGCAGGTATATACTCTCCCTCAGACTGGCCAGAACCTTTCTTCGTGGCGAAGATTGGGTGTGTGATCTCGTACTTTGATGTGCAGGCGATTGCTGCCGATGGAGTGGTGCCCTTCTTGGGCCCTTTTGCCACGATTTCCAAGAACGGGGAGCCTCAGCGCGCGTTGATGCTCACCATCGTCCTCTGCCTTGTCTTTGCCATGATCGGAAGCTTGAACGCTGTGGCGCCTCTCGTGTCTATCTGTTTCCTCACTTGCTACTCAGCGCTCAACCTCTCGTGCCTCGTCCTGTCTGCCGTCAATGCACCCAGGTACGTTTTTCTTGCAGCTAGAGTTTCTCCTTCATCGAGAGTGGCTGGTCCGACTGATACTTTTGGTTGTGCAGCTGGAGGCCGAAATGGAAGTACTACCACTGGTCCGCTGCGCTTGTGGGGTTTCTAGCCTGTGCGGCGATGAACTTCGTGATCGTCTGGTACTTTGCGTTAGTGGCGATGGCGGTCCTGGGTTTGTTATACGCCTACATCGATTATCGCCAAGTGGAAGTGAACTGGGGAACAGGCTTGGGCGGATTGTGCCTTCAAATCGCGGTGCGGGGAATCCTTTCTGTGGGCGAGGAGGCGCGCTACACCGTGAACTGGCGGCCGCAGCTCCTCTGTCTCTCCAAGCCTCGCTCTTCGTGGACTGACAACTCGCATGCAGATCACGAGTTTCTCTTCTTCACCTCGCAGCTCAAAAAGGGCCAAGGGCTGTGCGTGGTGACCGTCATTCTCGAGGGCAAGCTCGAGGAGATGACCGCTCAGGCCGCGGGCGAAAAGGTGAGTAGTCCATGCTCCTGATCACATGTAGGCAAATAGGCACTATTGTGTATTGAGAGAAACAATTACGAAAAGATGGCACAATTAGCATTGTGAAAACGTATACGGTCAATACCCTGAAAGTTGAAGATTTTTCCTAATCATGTGCATCTGTGCAGATTGAGCTTGAGAATCGAATGGCGGAAGCCAAAGTGTCAGGATTCGGCAGGGTACTGATAGCAAATTCCTACCGTGAAGGCAAGACATACGCCATTCAGTCATCTGGGTTGGGGAGCCTGGAACCGAATACTTTGCTGCTTGGTTGGCCAGCCAAGTGGCGCGAACCGGGCAACCACTATGATGACGCTGAGGTGATTTAGCTCCTCTACGTATGTGAATTTTCGCTTATCACAAATTCTTCTGCTTTGAAGGAATCTGATTCATGTTTTGCGTGCCATGCAGATTTTGCTGGAGACTCTGACCGAATGCCGAGCTGTGGACAAGGCGGTTCTCCTGTGCTTGCACTTGGACCTGTTTCCTGGCAAAGAGGAGCTGCTTCAGGAGGGCGTGATTGACGTTTGGTGGATTGTCCATGACGGAGGGTTGCTCTTGCTTCTGGCACATCTTCTCCAACAGCACAAGGTTTGGCGCAAGTGCAAGCTCCGTGTGCATACTGTGGCTGAAAAACTTGATAACTCCGAAGTCGTGAAGAAAAATCTGGAGCGGCTCTTGGAGTTGGTAAGTCATTCTCGTCCTCGATCATCTGGTTGCTATTTTCTTTTCTTAATTCTCCTAGTGATGTTTGAGAGTAACAGTATCCGACAGAGGAAATGGTTCACTTGTGTCACTACTTAAATTCTGTTCTTTGCAGGTACGGATCAAAGCTGAGGTTCAGGTATTGGAGCTTGACGAGTCGTGTCTGGCACCATATACGTTTGATTACACCATACGCAGAGAGGAAGCTCGAGCTTTTGCTGAGGAAGTTGCCAACTACCGGTAAAGTCAATTCATGCACTGTACTAGGACTCTTAACTGATAGTGTTCCTTGCTATGTTTCGATTTGCTCACCTGATTAGTAATATAACAGATAAGTTGGATCTTCTTTACCTTTCAGTAAAACATTGATTAGTATAACCCATTTTCTCTAGTGTAAATCATGTGTGATCACAGAAAGACTATTGAACAGCGGAATACCAGTCCTGAAAATTCTAAGCGACGCACTGAGGTTCCGAAGTTGGGAGAAAAATTGCCCTCCTTTCAGCTGAGTGAGCTGGAAGGTGTTGGCTATTCGAGGCGGCATCGGCGGACATCAAGTAATTACTAATACCAGCTTGATTGCATACCATCTCCGTAGATTCTTGACACATTCTCAGGCAAAGCTTGGTAATTGGCATACGAGATTCACTTATGACAATTTCCATGTGGGCACTAACTTTCCAGGTCCAGACGGAGCTACGCTGAGCACTTCTCTTGAGCGGAAAACCAAAAGTGCTGATGATGAAGACCTGGAATTAGCCGATGTCGCTAACATAGCTCCAAGTATTTCGTCAGAGTACGTGAAGAGGCCAAAGAAAACGACACAATGGGCTGATGGCGTTGGAGGTCCAACAGCAGCTCCTAAGTTGGAAATTGTTGTTGATGATGGCCACCAAGAACAACTTGAAAGTGATGAGGTAAAGAGATCATGATGGAATTGAGTATTTTGTAAGGTTACCCGACGTTTTTACAAGAGACTAGTTCTTTGATAAAGTCGATTAGATGTGGAAGAGTTCTTTGATAACTATTAGATGTGGAAGAGCTTGGTGGTCTCAAAACCCAAATTTAGAAGCAGTTTTAGCTTCCTTTGAGAGGGAAGAAGAAGAGGTCATGTTGTACCATGAATCTTAGCCGCCTTAGAGCTGATTATAGAAACTTCGATCTGTACTTAGGGGTGGTTTTAATAATTTAAGAGGTCAAAACTGGCTGTAACTTTGCCTAACTTTACACTAAAAAGAGTAAGCTGCGTTGGTGATGCTGCAGGATGAGTTATCAGAGAATGACAGCACACACCATGGCTCAAGCCAGTTTTACCCGGGTTCGCCTGCAGGAAACCCAGCAGCAGCAGCGGAGGACGTTCCCCAGCCCTTCCGAAGGACGTGGGAGACGTTCAGCCAGAGCTACTCGCCGAAGAAGCTCAACGACATCATCACCGAGCAGTCCCGCGATGCGCAGCTCATTCTCATCAACCTCCCGGATCACTACAAGGGCATCCAACCCCACCGCTACATGGAGTACTGCGAGGAGCTCTGCCAGGGCCTGGGCCGAGTGCTGCTGGTCCACGGCACAGGAAAGGAGCTCTGGGGAGGCCAAGCTCATCTTGGACTCTAGAGCTCATCATGGTTCATTTGTGAATCCGGAGCTCAGGCCTCCCTTTTTGTACTACTGTTGTACAGTTCGGTTAATCTTCCGGTCTTGAAAGAGCAGGTTGGAAAGAACGGAGACCACACACCCCTGTTTAGTTGATGCCGAAATTTGCATGCGGTTGAGGATTCAGATCACTATCAGTGATTTCATGCCTTCCATCGAAAGGCATGGTACATGATTTCAAAGTGACCAGGACGTATGTGGCGTAGGTGGTGTCCAACCTCAGTATCGTCTACCTCAAGGTTCCAATCAGGTCTCCGGGTGAGTTGAAAGTACTGTCTGTTTTGATGAGGGGAAAAACTTGTAGTTCATAGCACTCTGGTGCAGAGGCTTTACTCGTGCGCATCGCTTGAAAGTTTGAGTGGAGTTGAGTTTAGTGTAGTTTACTTTAGATTAGTTTAAGTTAGGTTAGGTTAGGTTAGTTTTAGGTTTGTAAACTAGAGAGGAGTGAGAATGCTGTTATTACAGCCTGTGAACTGTATTGTGAATGTATGCTAGGATTGTGTGTATCTCATCAAGCACCTTCACCCAAACATCGAACAGAAACTGTCAGTCCAGGCAAAGTGTATGATGTCAAGCTTCAGCTAAATCAGGCTCGTCAACGATAATTCCTTGAGGAATGAGGCCCTCTTTACAAGCCGTGGAGAAAACCTCACAAGGGCCATGGCTCATCCTTGAGAAGCCAACCTTTGAACTTGACAGCCTTTGGGATATAGCCATGTGTAAAGTGAGAAGAGGCCACAAAATAAAGTGCTGATTTTTATAAAATATTTTCTAATATGGGGCTGGTCGTAACTTCCACTACACTACCTCCCATTTCCACCCCAAGACCAGTCTTATCTTTCTAATTGTTGGCAGTTTCTTTTGCTTCTTTCTTTCTTGTTTTTGCCTTGTTTATTGAAATTTTAGCACTCTGGAGGAGAGGAGGAAGAAGCTTGTGGTGATGATGGTCTTGTATTGATGTTCCTACATGATTACGCAACATGTTAACAACATGCAAGCTTTGATTTTACAAGGTAAGTGGATGAATGTTGCAATTTTCAGCATTTGCCTTCAAAGTTTAGGGTTTAGAGATCAAACCATTTGGAGTTTTGAGAGGCAATCTGGCTTTGTAGACCGATATTTATTAGGTTCATTCATGGAGAAGATGTTCAAGGAAAGGACCCGTGTCTCGCATGCTACATTCAGATTTTTATGTGAGAAATTAGGTCTGTTCTTGAAAAAACAACACACTCGTTTGAGAAGACCAATTTCTGTAGAAGAGAGAGTTGCAATGTCTTTAGCTAGACTTGGTATAGGAGATGGGTTGCGTATGGTTGGAGAAGTATATGGAGTTGTGGAATGTACAATTTCAGGAATTATGAGGGAATTTTGTAAAATGGTGAGACTACATTTGTAAAAGATTTTTATTCAAATTCCAAATGAAAACAAACTTAGGGTTTTAGCAAAAGAGTTTGAGAGGTTGCATAATATACCTTACATTATAGGAGCCATAGACAGTTCACACATTCATGTGCTAGCTCTAGTTATTGGTGGAAATGATTACTACTGCCACAATTCTTTTCATTTAATTTTGTTGTAAGGAATTGTTTATACAAATTGCATTTTTTGGGATTACGAGTTTAGGTGGGCAGGAAGCTTACATGATTGGACTGTTTTTCAACAAACCAAAGTTGGAAGAGGCTAAGAGCTTGTATGGAAGGAAAATTCCTACCATACAAATTGATTGGAGATGTGGCGTATCCGGTGCGACCTTGGATGTATTGTCCATTCAAAGGCACTTATGATGGACTGGAATTTTACAAGGCACATTGGAATTTTATCCAATTTTCGACGCGAATGTGTGTGGAACGTGCATTCGGGATTTTGAAAGACAGATGGAGAATAATTCAAAAGAGAGTGGATGTTCTTTTACGATCAATGGCAGATATTGTGTCAACTTGTATTGTCTTGCATAATTTATGCATTATCTCAAAGGACACGTTTGATGCAATATGGATTGAAGAAGCCAAGGTTGATTTGAAGAAACGGGTTGAAGATGGCACAATGAAGGGAGGGCAAGTCCTACGAGGGCAACGAGCTTCTATTGAAGAGGTAAAATCTCGGATTTTGAAATCTGGTATGAAAAGAACATTTCAAAATTTTGAGATAGAAGAAGTAGATGCTGAAGATGAAGCTTTTTTGATAAAACAAGATGAGAAAGATGCTGATTTATTGAGAGAAGCTACTATGGCTCATGAATCCGTTGCAAAAACTTTGTGGGAATACAACTTGTCGAAGGAGTCGACTATTCAATTTTCAGAATCAAGTAGTGATTCTGAAGCTATGGAAGAATAGCTACAATTTTTCTAGAATGGCTCCCATATGCCTATTCATGTTTTTCAATAAAGTCGTGCTTCTTGGAAGGTTGTGAGAAAGCTAGTAGAATTGGAGACAACCTTCTCTAAGATCACTTCCAAATTGTCTTGAAATTTCTTCTTCTTCTTCTCTTACTTTGGAGTAACCTCACGGTCTTGCAATTCTGATGGTGCTTTGTCTTCATCGTTTCATCTTCACCTTCTGCGGCACATGTTGGAATTTGGTTTTTTACCCATGCACGAGTAGAATTCCAAACATCAAGCTGATCAAACCATTTGCAATCTTGGTGCCTATCCGAACCTGAAATTTCATTGGCTCTCTTATCATTCTTGTATTCGGCATAAATCACCTTGTACTTCTTGCATGATTCCCATGAGCGGTCAAAGCCTCGAATTGCAGCCACCATTCTTGCTTGTAATTTCAACCATGTATTAATCCCTGAATTTTCATAGTAATACACATTGGTACATTCATATACAAACACATGGAAGTGAAATGATCCTTAAAATGTCAAAAAAACAACCAGGAGGGCCTCATTTCGGGACCTAAAGATTGAGGGCAGCATAATAAAAGGGTAGGAAAGTCAAATTGTCACACAAAGGGGGGGAGAGAAGGTTGGTGGTATACTTCTCAAGGTATTCCCCTTCCTTAAGAAGAGGTCCACGGTTCAAACCCCTATGGCTGCGTCCTTTAACGAGGCTCAATGGGGGAATTTGGGGGGAGGGCACTTGCCACCGGCTAAATCTAAAATTTCAGATTTGGCCAATTTGAGCCTCGTTAAAGGGCGCGGCCATAGGGGTTTGAACCGTGGACCTCTTCTTAAGGAAGGGGAATACCTTGAGAAGTATACCACCAACCTTCTCTCCCCCCCTTTGTGTGACAATTTGACTTTCCTACCCTTTTATTATGCTGCCCTCAATCTTTAGGTCCCGAAATGAGGCCCTCCCGGTTGTTTTTTTGACATTTTAAGGATCATTTCACTTCCATGTGTTTGTATATGAATGTACCAATGTGTATTACTATGAAAATTCAGGGATTAATACATGGTTGAAATTGCAAGCAAGAATGGTGGCTGCAATTCGAGGCTTTGACCGCTCATGGGAATCATGCAAGAAGTACAAGGTGATTTATGCCGAATACAAGAATGATAAGAGAGCCAATGAAATTTCAGGTTCGGATAGGCACCAAGATTGCAAATGGTTTGATCAGCTTGATGTTTGGAATTCTACTCGTGCATGTGTAAAAAACCAAATTGGCCAAATCTGAAATTTGATTTTTTTATTAAAAAATCCAAAAAAATTTATATGCAAAAATCTTACGGTTATAATTTTTGTAAAATGTACAACTTTTTTTGAAAAAAATTTAAGTGTACATATGGGTATGAAATAACACAAAACTTTATAGAAGGAAAAAATACACACACAGAAACCTTGTTTTTTTGCACATCTTGAAAATTCTTCTTCCATTTCTCCCCAAATTGATATCAAGGTTTCGACCTCGTAATCTCGTCACTTCCGAGTGGATCCTTCTTCTTCCGAATCTGAACCAACCAAACTCACCACTTCCTTTGATGCCTTTTTTTGTTGTCTTCTCTGATATCTTCTTCTTTGCCGGAGCACTTGTTTTTCCTCCTTATGACGGCCGTCCTCTCTTCTTTGGTGTAGGTATATCCTTTCAGTGTAGTGCCTTTGGTGCAGCCTGGATTGCCTCTTCCTCCTTCACATTCATTAGAGAATTCCTTGCATTTTCACTCGGTGCCACTTCCTCACTTGATGGTTGCAAATCTGAACGATTACAACGAGGCATTCCAAGAGTCATAAAATATCTAGCACTACCAGCACTAAAATGTTCAAAATTTCAAACATGCATTTGAGGAGAAATGGGTTGAAATTGGGGTTGAGAATAGCTCATCCAAGGCAAATTTTGACTCCATGCTAGTCCTTGAGATTGCAAGAATTCCCCATCTTGAGAGTAGCCTTCCATTGCAATGAACACAAGGCAAAAAAAAATTGGGCAAAAAAAATGGGCAAAAAAACCTCAAAAAACAAGCAAACCTGTACCACTTCCTAGTCACATATGAGGAAAAAGAAAAAAATGATTTCAAATGATCAAGGAGCTGTCTTTAAGGAGGACAATTGGGAATGAATAGTAATAGCCGTTGGGTAGAAAACGGGTCAAAAAACTGGCCGTTAGTAAAAGTGGCCGTTCTGAAATATTCTTAAAAAAATAAAAATGATTGGCTGTGAGAATTTTGGCCAAACGGCCTCCCGGATTTTGCGTCAGGCCCACCTCTTCAGGTGGGTTTGACGAAAAATCCAGGGGCCTTGAAAAATGTGCCTTTTTGCTGCCACGAAGGACAAAAGTGTTGTCCTTGTCATTTTCTCGTCCTTTCATCCGTAGGGCTGAAAAAATCGTGTGTAAAGTGACATTCTTTGGTCTTCTCAGTTCCTACGCCTCCCATTGGTTGAAATTCTCTCCTCACAGCCTCTCGCCTCTAGTGTAAAGAGGCCCTGAGTTTGCACCAAAAGAATGGAATGCGAAAAGAATCCAATTACATATCTTATGAGTTCCATATTTACCTGAGATCTCTCACCAACCGTAGATCATTGCTACCAACTGTTCCTCAATCTTCTTCAAGTTATCCAACGGCACCAGTGTGAAGATGTGATCGGTCATCTCGAAAAAGCTGGTGTCAGGGAATATATCCACTTGGCTCTTTCGGAACATCCTTGACACGACTGTCAAAACGAGGCGTATGTAGTTTAAGACTGTAAAAAATGGCAAGCTCATATATGGCTGGGTGATCGTCAAACGTGCAGCCATATTTGTAGCTCGCTGATACTACGAAGTTACATCTAGCCTTCAAAATGCCTAAGTTCATTAGCTTTTCCCAGCCAGTATCCTCGCCATTCTCATTCACAGGCCACAAAATAAAATGGAAACATGTCCATCTTCGAGATTACGGCTCGTCCAAGTACTCGTGCCGCAGACTTCACATCGGTATTGTCTTGCGTTTGCACAATTACCTGCATCCAGTGATTTTTGTAGAGTTCGATCAACACACTTGATACATTCAACCGCTCCAGAAAATTTACGACAGAGATTTACGGAAATCATTGTCGTGGATTAGCTGAATCAGAATTGCGGATGCTTGCACCAATTTTTGTGGCAATTGTTTCAATAGATGCCCATCTTCCTCCACCTCTGTTTCATAGTTTAAGTCTTTCATAGAGGTGGCGTGTAGCAGTTGCTATTGAGATTATCGTGCGGAAACGACCGGAAATGAGTTGCTCATCCTTAAAGGATTAAGCTTCTGCAGGCACATGAACACACATTTCCTGGATTATATACAGTGGCGACCAAAAGTGTCCAGAGAGTGAAGCATCTCTCTAGTAGGTGTTGATTATAGCATAGTTGGTGGGTTGGTAAGAGATTTTTTGGGCTAGCTTTGATTACTACACCTCATGGCAACTAATTAACATTGACTTCCTCAAAATATGCCACTTGTAGAGATTATACATTCAAAAATCATGAAGGGGTGTGTACAACTTAATATGCACATAAGTTGTTTACACCACTATCTTCTCATTACAAATGCACTTGTGAGGCTTTTTGTTTTGGATTTTTTTGGTAAGATTTGGAGAGGCCTTTGGTGATTTGCTATAGCTCCTAAAAGTCTGATAATCAACATATGGCAAGAGTTGAGAACATGTGTGTCAGAATACGGTTGTTACAAGTGCATCCCCTTGAGTGTTTTAAGTGCCCAAAACACCCCAAGTGGTGGCTTGTGTATCGTTCCAAGGATTCAGGTGAAGCTAGCTAGGTTAGGACAATCCGGTTATTACTCCTTCTACTCTCCCTCTTATTCTTCTTATTCAATGAGGCCCAATCCGGTCACCTCACCTTTCCGGTTATCTGGGTTGCCTCTCCTCACTTCCTGTTTCCGGTTACGAATCCGGATTCGGGAATATAAAGCCACACACAATAGTAATCAATTCTAATTTTTCCTCATGACGTTAGTTATCAGAGGACACGTCCTATTTGGAGAGGGATGGTGTACAAAACTCTCCACTCGTAGATTAGAGTGGCGAAAGACTCCACTATCAATTCTAACAACTCCTACACATATTAAGAAACACACGCACCAGGGTGGTGACTACCTCCTCACAACTGTAGGGACGCTGTCGGGTAGCCGATCACACAAGAGGTATTCCAACCCTTTGATTACTACAACGACATGATTCCTAGAGAATCTAGATCCGATTCTGAACAATTACGGTTTCCAACCCTCTCGCGGAATTCCAAAGAGATCCGGATCCCTCACTTCTCATCTCCACTATAATCCAGGCTTCCAAAGATTACTCAGTCATTCCTAAGTGAGGGATGTCCGTGACAAGACTACTTCGGAGCTCACACGAAAAGAGATAGAAAGGTGTCAAGATTAAAGATGTAAACTAAACATAAAAGTGGGCAGCGCATCTCATACAACTTGTAGGGAACGGTGCCCCGCAGATGGGTGCTTGCAAACCCACTTCCTAATGTTAGAATAACGAGAACCGGATTCTAGATGCAGTGGGGGCATGCAAGGCGTCCGACTTACACACCAAAATTCAAGTAGCCCGGGTCCGCAATCCCCCAACGCTCTCACGATTAGATCAACTAGCGAGACCCTAACAGCCTCGCAACTAACAATTAAATACACTCCTTTGGGGAGCAAAATCCGGAAACCCCACGATGAGCATCGTGGACACCTCATTCCTACAATGTCCACCTACCCATCGGCAAAACGGCCCTTTATAGCTGTCCTGTCATTTTTTAACTACCACAGACAAAATCAGAAAGTTACAGATCAGATCCACCTTTCTCGGAACAAATTCCGGTTCCGGGTAAAAACTGTAATTACCGAGTCACCGCCGTGACCGTTTGACCCTACCTCTAGACTTCTAACTTCCTACGGCTAGTTCCTCGAGCACAAAACAAGGCTTGGCCCTAGTCCTTGTCTTCCTGATCCTAATCTTCGTCCTCCTCCGACGAATGCGAAAGCTTCACCGTTGAAGTTCCGACTTGGGGCGATGCCGCTTCTTCCTCGTCTTCTTTGTCTGCCGGCTTCTGTACCTCGATCTGATTGCTTGTGGGCGTCTTCTCGACCACGTCCCGAGTGACAGTCCGCAAAGCTGACCGTATTAGCCGCATGGGAGTTGCCCTCTCGGAAATGGAGATGGTCCGCCTCTTGGACACCCGGGAATCTAGAGTATCATCCTCTACCTTGCTCTTCTTCCCCTTTTGATCCTCCACCTTCAGCTCACTTACAGGTGGAGGCTTGTCCTTCCGCTTCTTGGATTCCGGACCGGGAGTTTAGAATCCGGCTTCCGGTTCCGATTCTGTAAGCAATCCCGGAAGCGCGTCCGCCGGCTTTGAGTCGGGAGAGACCTTCCGCTTACCTTTTCCAATGTCGTGGAAGATCCCTGCGTGGATCTTCCGGCACTCCTCCAATACCTTCTCCATTTCGCGTGGTACTCCACCAGCACCCCAACGAGCTTCTTTGCTTCCGGACCAGAGAGTTTCCGGGCTTCGTCGAATCCCTTGTTGAACAACCTCGCGTTCAGCAACATGTCGCTCGGGTGTTGCATGAACTCCGTGACACGGGTCAAGGCAATCGTGGAAGCATTAGCCCTCCCCATTGTCGTAGCCACCTCTTCCTCCTTCTTCTCCATCGCCGTCTTCATCTTCATGTTCCGGTTCTCCAAGGAGACGAGATGAGTCTCCAACTCCTGCACGTTGCGGGGTTGTAGGTTTCTCTCTAGATGTCCGCACAGTTCATCTGGTTCCACGTCTCCTGCAATCCGGCACGCCTGAGCCAGGATCACTTCGATCCGCTTGTAGTTATTTTTGGCCTTCTCGTACCCTCCGTGATAATGTCGAGAGGATCGTCGTCTTCCCTTTCATTGCTGACCTTCTTCTTGCGGATCGGAGGTGTGGTGTTGCACCTCTCGGTCTGCTTCCTCTTCTTCCTTGCGCTAGCTGATGCCGGTTGAGCGTTGTCTTTGGAGGAATCCGAATCCGGTTCCTGTTCAGGTTCCGCATCATACCAATCGAGGCTCGCCAACACCTTGGTCGTCTCATAGGCGGTCTTCTAGTTGTCACGTAGCAGGTCCTCATGCTAGTAGAGGTGATACATGAATGAAGAGATTGGGGTAGATCGCACCTTGTCCAATCCGGTTAGAAACTTTCCTATTAATTCCCCAACTATCTCACCCCACGCTATTGGTCGCTCACCCGTCTATGCTCCCCATATTGTTTTGGCTAATGTGGTGGTTATCTTGGTGGCCCTATCCGGATACAAGATCGGAAGTAGGAATTCCATCATCCTCTTTACTCTCGGATCCTTACAATCCGCCATGGTCAGCCCATCCTACAGAACTGCCTTCTAGGTAAACTTCCCATCTATAAAAGATTTCCTACGAGAGCACATACCTTCTCCTCACGTGGAGAACCTGTACACGACGCTCTAGATTGCCGTGGTCTACTTCTCCGGCCTCCTTCGGATGGTGACCTCAAATTCGTTGGAGACCCCCTCGATCAGCTCCCGGAGTCCCGGACCATAACATCGTCCCTGAAACCCCACGGACGCTCCCGCAATCCAAAACAGCCTATCCTCTTCAAGTCCGCGTCCAGCGCCTTCCGGTCGCGCTCAGATTCAGAAATCAGCGGGACCACAGTTCGGAGGTTCACGATCGCCTTTGTCGCTGCCCTACTGTTGCCAGTTGGTCGCCTTTTTAAGCGTCATCTCTGCAACCCTCGACTGAATTCGAACCCTCGTCTTTCCCCAGACTCGCAAATAAATCCGCACTCAAACCCTATCCCGCACTTCCTGATCTTAACCTACACACGGTAGCAAACCTGGCTACGAATACCTCCGCGCACAACTCCGAGCTTCCCATGCTCGTTCGCTTGCCTCTAACCAACCGAAAACTCTCTAAGAAAAATGAGAGGAAGAACCCTGGGATTAACTATTTATTCTCAGTCTGGTAATCATAACCTGAATCCGAACCTGCGTCCGGTTATTTCCGTTAGACCCGGTTCCGGTTCTGACCGTTAGATCCTCATTCTAGTCATAACCGTTCGAGCCCGGTTTCTAGTCACCGATGTCCGGATTTTTCCTTAGCGGTTTTATGGTTTCCGGTTTTAGGCAACGAGGACTTACAATAGTTTTAAGTAAAACCATCTATTTACAATGGAGGTGTTCCTAATTTCCGAAAAACACCGCCCATTCTCCCCTTGACTTATACTAAAACGACAACTTTTTAAAAACTAGTAGGTTCCGACAATGTGTGAAGACCAAAAAGTCACTTTTGACAAAGAAACATGGAGCACGTCGTTTGCAATGGGCAAAGAAGTGCAAACATACAAATTGGGAGTTTGGGGCTCATGTCATTTTTTTTATGAGTCCAAATTCAATCTTTTTGGCTTAGATGGACATTAGAGGAGTTGGAGAAAGAGTGGAGAATGTCTTTTAAATCAGCATGTACAATTTACAATCAACCAAGGGGGAACATAATGGTTAGGGGTTGTATGAGTTGGGAAGAAGTTGACAAGCTTCATCTAATTGAAGGAAAGATGGATAAATATGTATATTGCAATATTTTAGAGATAGAACTTGTTGGCACTATACATATGTAAGGTTTAGAAGATGATGAGGTTATTTTCCAACATTACAATGACCCAAAGCATACTGCACATTATGTTATAGTTTGGGTGCGTGCTAAAAAATTTCAGCTAACTAGACATCCTCCACAATCACCTGACTTCAATCCAATTGAACATCTTTGGAACAAAGTAGATCGTCGATTCGTCGTCTAAGAAGGTCTAAAAGGAAACCTATTGGTAAAAGTGACTTATGGAAGAAGATCCAAGAAATTTGGTACAATATAGAGCCTAATGTAATTAAGTTGATACGCTCTACGCATGAAAGAGCTCTTGATGTCTACCAAGCAAGAGGTGGCTACACATGATAGTAGTGATTGTGAGTGTTTATGAGTTGAATCATTGAGTTGTAAAGGTGTTTAGTAATCTTTAGTCTTGGTTTCTAAAGTTAATATACAATAGAATCAGTTTGACCGTAAAAAATCGTATAGGCTAGTTGTGCATTTGAATTATTATATATTTTTCTAGTTCGTATTTTCATTGGAAACTTTGTGTTTTATACTTGTTGCAAGTATACGCGCTTGTGGTTGTGTTGCTATTTTATGAGAGTTTATGAAGATTTGGTAGCTAATTTTCTAAAGAAGCTCCTCTTGTACAACTATTTCTAGTTGCCATTGTATTTCATACCATATTCTGAGAAACCGTCTCCAAAATTTCATCTACATCAAATATTAATGTTTTTACCTTAGAGATAGAGGCAAAAAGTATTTCTAAAGAGCATGTACTCACATGATACATTTATAATCAGTTAATCAATATTTTCTCTCCTATTAGCCTAAGACCACAAAACTTCTTTGTATTTATTAGATTTATGCAGGCTTTCATTACTTCACTTACAAATTCATTAATCTATGCATACGCCATGTAATGACAACCTACATTTCTTCTTTAAAATCTAGGAAGGGCATAAAGGTTGGTGGTTTTAGGTCAATGGATGGGTTTGGATCATCTTCCCTTATTAACCCTGTAATGCCTAAGTGGACCACAAGGGCCTAGGAGAATCTACAAGCATAATAGAATATGCAGAACATCATACACATAACATATACATTTGATTACAACCCCACTCCACAGTAATCACTCCCACTCCAAAAAAATCACTGAGTTTGCCAATGCTTGCATCGATTGGAGGTCATACAAATCCTTTGGAAAGCTAATGAGTAGCTCTAAATCCGTTCCAAAGACAAGAGTGACAATGGCCATTTGTGGAAAGAGTTAAATCAACAAAAGCACCAAAATTGACCTTGCGTCAAAGGGTTATAAATTCATGCCAGCCCAAGCAAGAATCCAGAGTTTCTGAAAAATAAATTAAAATTAAAAATTAAAAATTAAAAATATTATACATATATAATTTATTTTTTTAATTACATGATCTCTTGTGCTTCATGTTCGGTCGTTAGTATTGAAATAATTGACATCTGGGCGGTGAGTTGTATGGCCGAATGAGGAAATCGTGTCCTTGCTAGTCATGTCCATGTGTTGATGAGTGGCATAAGCACGCCTCACTGCGTAGCTTCAAACTTGTCCCTTTGATTAAAAAGAGAGAATACAGATTGCCCTCTGACCCTTCACTGGTTGGATGAGCAGCACGTCTTCGTGAAGTGACACTACTAGAATTGAGGGGACTAAGCAACGTCATAAATAGACCCCGTGTTGATAAAGTTGCTGTTATAAAAAAAAATTACATTTAGCAACAGCAAGGGTCTGCTTATGACATTGCTTAGACCCCTCAATTCTAGTAGTGTGAGTTTGCACCCACCTTTTCAATTCAAAAAAACAAATAAAAAAGAAATTATAACTACTCCATACAGTGCAAAATCTACCATAGCAGAGAGTTATTAATATAAGAAAATCACAAACAAGGTTAAAGAAGAAAAAATTGATAAAATCAGGAAGAGAGATAATTAGAAATGAAACCGACACTAAAACGGACTACAATGTGTAAACCGGCACATGTGCATGTGTAAACATTCATCATGACAAGTATTTTTTCAAACACACTCCAATCCTTACCTAACAGGGGCATATAGTTGCTATATTCGGAGAAGCAAGTCATAATGATTTTGATCCAATGGCACTTAGAACAACTATGTTTGTTATATTGGAGGTTTTCACATTCACATTTATGCTATCTCCCTTCCACCAATTTATAAACTCATCTCTACTCATGTAATAAATTCTAACATGTTCTACTACATCACCACAATAAAGCACATTGTCGAAGAAATAAAATGGACATATAAAAAATCTCAAAATGTTTGAATAGCATTCAGGTTTTACATCTAAAGAAAGATTAATTCAAAAATTGCCAATGGTACCAAAAATTGCCAATCTATATTGGCAAATATAGCCATTGGATTCAACATTTAGCCCTTTGAGCTCACAAGGTATGGGAGAATCCACAAATGTAATAGATCATGCAAAACATCATCTACAGAGAAGGTACATTTCATTGCGACCCCACTTCATGAAAATCACTGTAGCTCACTAATGCCATCGTTTTTGATGGGGCCGGTCCTAGTAGATGCTCATCTTGCTCAGCCTCTAAATTATCCTCAAAGGTGACCTGTAGCGCTTGCTATAGAAGCTGATGTGTCCAAACGACCCAAAAATGGACGTTTGGTCTTAAAGGATTATATTAACAAAACCATTTTCTAAAATAAAAAACTTTATGATATTTGTTCAGATAATATATTGACTTCGCCAGAGCGCCGAAGTGCGAGAAAACGACGGATCAACGCGACGTGCACATCGCTCATGCAGCTCATGCACATGATCTCGCCTCCACAACACGACGCCCACCTGGCTCGCATGGGTTCCCCAGAGTTGGATCCAACGTTAGTACGCGACCTCTCACGCATCTCATGATCTCACTCAGATATGTAGTATATAGTCAAGCGAAACTGGAAGAATTCTCCACAATCATCGACTTCACCACATATCCATCGCCTAGATCACATTGTTCCAGTTTGATATCATCTCATCTTCTCATGATGGCTGCGAAGGTGGCGGCGCTGCTGGTGGTGGCCGCGGTGCTGGTGGCAACGGGCGCGTCGGGCGCGCACGCTTCGAACGTGGACTTCGTGAATACTTGCGATATCGACGCCGTGATCAAGATTGGCGACAAGGTGACGGGCACCCTCGTGAACGTGGGGCAGACCGTGGGGATAGACTTGACGTTCCTGCAGGGCAAGATCGGGCCGGTGTACTTCACCACCGGGGCGGTGGTCTACGTGCTCCCCCCGGACGTGCTCCGGGGAATCCTCGGTTCGACCGGGGTGCTGGTCAGACTTGATATCATCTGCAACAGCCCCGAGTGCGGGCCGAACCGTCTCGCGATCCGATTGTATGTGCAGTTGATCCTGGGCGGCGAGCTCCAGCTCAAACCCATCACCTGCTTGGATGTGGTCATCCCTGCTCCTTGAGGTAATCAAATTCTGAACGTCCTGTAAGAGTTACCGATACAAGGAAGTTCCTGTCGTTTGCGAGAATGTGCAGTTCGCGCATCTGATATCTATGTGACACCCTGAGGCCGGCGCTCATGTCGTGACAGGCACCAGAAAACAACTGTGAACCCCGCCTCCTCAGTTGAAGTTTTACACTTTGTCAGTATCGCCGTAATACGGACCGGTAGTCAATTCGTGTCCTTTTGGCCACTGAAAATAGTGTGACTTGTGTCCAATTTTCATGGCTTCTAGTTGGTGCATCGAATGACTGTAGCTGGCCAATATAACCAGTATGGCAATCAATTCATCACGCGTATTCAAAGCAACCGGCTGCTGGTTTCCATTCAAGAGCTAGCCCTGACTGATCGAATTGAAATCCAGCAACTCAGGAAATTATTAGCGCTACTTTTCTTCTAGTAGAGTTAATCTAGCAGTGCCCAAACTCGCTTCAATTAATACCCCTGTGATCTGATTCACTGTTTGTTTGTTGTCTGCAGGAACATGGTCCAGCAGGTTGTGGCGATGAGCGAAGAGGACTTGGAGGTTTCGTCTTCGAGTTCATGAAACTTTAGCCTGTCTTCGCCGTCAGTAGATCAGGCTTTGATCTTCAATAAAGGTAGCTAGCCGTGCTGGGAGCCGCAACACGAGTAACTTAGTGTTGGACTCTGCGTAGTTCGTGTCGTTTAATATCGAGAAGCAGGAGAACTCCGGTCTCCAGTGCTGGAGGCCGGAGTCAATAGAGTTTCTATTCGTTCTACCATTAAGTCGATGCCCACCAGACAATGAATTAGTAGTATGGAACTGCTTCTCCCTCTCAAGGATATTAGTCACTAAAAGTTTTTCAAAAATAAATTATATTCATTAATGATGAATATATATATGACAGTGACTTGGGCAGTTCTGTGTGCTTCGTTTTTACACACAACAAGCGTTTCACCGCTCACTTTTAGAAGATGATTATACGGTATTTACGTCCGCTGGTTAAAAATGTGTTCCAATTCATTAAAATCGTTTGCCAAACTCAACGCTTTTCCACCCAAGGATCTGCACTAGCACAAAACATACAATTGATGACTGAAAAAACAGAGTTACTGATATCACCTCAATGCATTGAACACATGAAGAGAAGCCACCCAACTCACATAATCCGGCTGAAACATTAACTCCAGCTCTTTCAATTATGTTGCTCTCGAGTCTCCACCAGTTGTGAAAGGAACTAGAAAGTTGAAAGCACCACACCATGGAAAGCATGTTCAGAACACATGAAGTTCTTTAGAATCGGATCAGCACAAGTTCTTTATTCATGTCCAGGCCACCACCCTAACTTTGTACTTATTACTCTACACTTCGTGGTGTGTATAAGGCATTTGGTACACAAATAACCAAGATTGTCTACTTTGTGATGATCGAAACCCTCGTGACTCAAATGTGTAAAAAAAAAAAGTTTTAGAAACTTGACACAAACTATATTCATCTTCTTTTGTGATGCTCCAACTTTGTATAACTTTGTCAAAAACACTGTACAATGAAGCAATGTTATTCAAATTGAATTTCACAAGACAATAATTTCATATGATATAAGTGAAATTGGATGAGGTACACATACTAAGCTATTTTTGGGCTCCAACATCTTTTTGACCCACTATTACATCTCAATAACCGTTGGATCATAAACATATACCAATAATAAGAATGGACACCATCTAAACACTTTGCACTGGAACTAGAGAGAATATTAGTACACAATAGAGAAATACATAACTTTTACATACGTTTTCAAGTAGGTACATTTCTAAACTGCATTACAATTCACTTTTACTTGCTTATAAAATCCAATCATATATCACCTACTAAATGACCAATAAAAGTGTCACCCTCCTCAAGAGAGGAAAATTAACACCTTCACAACATTGGATTGCAATGTGGACACATCTAACACCATGTTTCAAATGTGTCGATTCCTACTGCTTTGACAAACCACTACTCACAATCAACATCCTCCAACACCAATCCATCGAATTGTATTGCCAACTCCATCGATTTGGTCTTGCTCAACACTTCCGAGTTCTTCGTGAAAATAAAGTGCTCATCTCCCATAGATAGTATGTCATAGTATGGTGGTGCACAACACATACACTTCCCTCCCATACTATGACATTTCAAAAATAATTTTTTGAACAAGGATACGAATCTTGTCACCATGTTGGAGGGCTTGCACTACCTTATGGTTTCTCCTCACACTACAAGAAAACAGTCCCTAGGGTGTTTAGCAACGTTTTGAAAAATTCCTAAGCAACGCCTAGAGCCTTGCTTTGTACATAAAATCATGCTACAGCTGTTGCTTCTTTGAGAAGCAAACCCCTAGGCGTTGCTTAGGAGTTTTTCAAAATGTCGCTAATCACCCTGTTTTTTTGTAGTGTCAATGTCTAACACAATACATGCTTGAAACCATGCCCAACACGATTAGCATGATTCATATTCAAAAGCGACAACAACTTTGAATCCACAACAAACCTTCTATGCCTCTCTACAACAATCCTCATTTGTATACCCGAATACCCCCTTTGCACCACAAAGCACCCAATGATTGCCACACACTCTCCCTCACCAAAATTAGTAAAAGTTTTTGAGGTGCCCAACGTGCCCGGTCTTGCCAAATAAAATTCAAAAGCCTATAACTTTTTCATGAAATGTTGGATTTGGAAAAAAATTGTTCTTCCATTGAGGTATTAGTAATACCCATCTACAATAATTTTTTAAAAGGAAAATGCTATAAATTGATAGCATAGGAGCCTGACCAAACTTTCAATTTGCCATTTCTGGACACTTGGTCCTTCACAGGTTTTTTTTGTAAGGTTGGATTCTAAAATTAATCATTTTATTTCCATCAACATTAGTTAAAAGAAAAAATTCAACACATCTCTTGGTTTTGGTAAAACATGACATTGGCTCCAAGGCTTTAATTTTTCATACTAAAATCATTTTTTTAATAGTTTTATCACAAATTCCAACAATCCATTAGAAATTTTAAAATAGTCTTTTGGAAATATTTCAAAAATCTTTCCCTCCTAATCTTCTTCATTTATTCTCCTTCTACCCATTTTAAACACTGGATAAAAATGATCTGCATAAAAATAAAAATAAAAATTTAGTACATTTGACCTAAAAAAGCCAGTGACAATTTCATACCAAACACACTTCAAAATTGTTAATTCTACTGTAATCAGTAACGAAAGAAATCAATCCTTATATTTATCCTTTTGACCGTAGGATCTCTATAAAGACTTACTAAGTAACATACTCACAAAATTTCATACAATTTGATCTTAGGGATTGAAATATTATAGTGTTTGAAGTCAAAAAAATAGTTCATTTTCTTCCCTGTCTTGAGTGGATCAGCATACTTTGACTTCACTTGGTATTAATTTTTTGCACTACACAAGGTCTAAATCTTTTACCATTGTGTTAAGCGTGATGTTAATTCTAAATACACCAATTTATAGAGGTAGAAAAAGGGCTTAGCATATTCAAAACAAGTGTGCAAGGAGTGGAGGTGCAAAAATTGTCAATTCAGGATTTTTTTTTTTGAGAATTTAATATAATTTAGAATGATAATCTAAACGGTTTGTAAGAAGGTTTATGCCACATATTATTGTAGAAAAAAATAAAAAATAAAAAATATGAAGATCTCAAGATTTTATGTCTTTTGGTTTAGAATGATAAACTGTACAGTGGGGTACCAATCAAAATGTCGTTTTTGAATTCGCAGTGAGAAAAATTTCACTACTGCCAACTTTGAAAGCCTCCTGAGAGCTCAAAAATTTGTATTTTACCACGAAATGTATACCAAAGAATTATCTTTAACTTAATTACATGTATGCCAAATTTCAAGGCCAAAAGTTTCACCGAAAAAAGTTATTCAAAATCTACCAATATTGGTAGCTGTGGAAGTTTTTTCACTGCTGCCAACTTTGACAGCCTCCCAAAGATTGATTTTTATTTTTTTTTGCCATGAAATTCTTGGAACAAAAACCTCTTTATGTTAATAACATCTGATAAAAATTTCAAGGCCAAAAGATTAATTCAAAAAAAGAAATCCATAATCTACCAACATGTGTAGTTGTGGGAAACAATGGGGGAAACCATTTCATTGCTACCAACTTTGACACCCTCTCAACGGTTGAGAAATTGTCTATTTACCATGAAATTTTTGGCACAACATGCTCTTTATGATAACAACATTCATGCCAAATTTCAAGGTCAAAAAATATATATAAAAAAAAACATTTACAATCTACCAACGTGTATGTCCTCCATTTGCCTCAATCACTGCTCGTAACCTAGAGGGCATAGAATAACATAGTTGAAGGAGCTTTGTACCATTGATTAACCTCCACTCTCTTTCAATAACAACCTTCAAGTCATCTAAATTTTTTGGACATATTGGGCCATGTTGCACAGCATCTTTCAAAATCTACCAGAGGTTCTCAATTGGATTGAGATCGGGAGAA
Source organism: Bryoerythrophyllum caledonicum (assembly GCA_963971425.1). Classification (NCBI taxonomy): domain Eukaryota; kingdom Viridiplantae; phylum Streptophyta; class Bryopsida; order Pottiales; family Pottiaceae; genus Bryoerythrophyllum; species Bryoerythrophyllum caledonicum. The sequence continues at coordinate 17,879,776 of OZ020518.1, read as the reverse complement.
TTTGTAGGCCAATCGAGCTTCTCCAAAAGGTGTGTATGTCTCCATTCTTCACATACTTTGCTACAATGGACAGGTGCGCCATCTTCCATGAGCAATCACTGTGGCACTTTACTCATAAAATGAAGCAACTCGATATTGTAGACCACTTCAACAAAATCCTTAGCAGAACGTCTATCTTTGGGCATAAAAACAAGTTGTGACTTTTGCCCTCCAGCAAATGCACCTCAAATTATCAAAAAAGTTCTCCCACTCATAAAAGTTGGAACTATATAATTTGATGAATAGCACTCATATGCATTTCTCCAAACATGAACTTGTTTAGAATTTTTTCCAACTTCAAAGGTAGACTCATCTGTCCAAACAACTCTCTCCCATTCTTTTATAGTCCACTCACAATACTTTTGAGCAAATGCCAATCGTTTAGACATGTGACGATGTGTCAAAAAAGATTTTTTAACAGCAATTCGACTGAAAATGCGACTCTCATGTAAGGCCCTTCAAATAGTCGATCTAGATACTTGAATAAAACATATATTAGTGATCTCAGAGAGTGTCGAGCGACGATGAGTTTTTGAGACACGTGTAATAGCACGGACATCTCTATCACTAAGCTTTTTAATATGACTTCCACCACAAGGTTTGCACTTATAGGTTCCATCTTCTCAAAATTTCTTCACTATCCTCTAAATTATTCTAACATGGACTCTAACAATAGCTGCAATATCAACTCATGTCTTCCATGCCTCACTCAAACCTACTATGCAAGCACGAGTTTCATTTGAAATAGCCATCACTCAGTGACCATGATCTAGCCTTCACTTAATCACCATGATCCAGCCTCACTCACTGAGCACATATATAACCTCACTCAGTCATCAGAAAAAAATCTCACATACCCTCAATCACTCACCATCATCTTGCCTCACAGCCTTCACTCATTCACCAGACCTCACCAGTCACCACATGTAAGTTATAACCTCACTCACTCTCAAAGAAAATCTCACATACCTCCATATATCCTCAGACACTCATCCCATGCCTCATCCACTCAGTTATCACATAGCCTACACTTACTCAGTTAACTCATCTTTCATACACTCAATCACTCATGTTCACAAAGTTTTAATCATGTGCTTAGAAAATAATCATCCATCACTTGCTTCTCTCATCATCCTACATCCCACCTCCTATAATGTTCTATTGTAAATGCAAGCATTCTAATTGAGAGGAAAAACCTTCTTCATGCATATATGGTCTCCAATTTTTAAACAAGTGCAATCTTTGAGATGTGACAAGTCCACACAACTAAATTTGGCTATCCTTGATTTTTTTGAAAAGAATTTATGATTAGAGATTGCATCATCTAGAGAATTTCAATCTAGAAGCATGATTGTCTGACATACTTCAACAATTTCAATGTCTTTAATAAAAGGTATCTGACAATTACACACATTGGTAGATTGTAAATGTTTTTTTTTGTATTTAGTTTTTGACCTTGAAATTTGGCATGAATGTTTTTATCATAAAGAGCATGTTGTGCCAAAAATTTCATGGTAAATAGACAATTTCTCAACCGTTGAGAGGGTGTCAAAGTTGGTAGCAATGAAATGGTTTCCCCCATTGTTTCCCACAACTACACATGTTGGTAGATTGTGGATTTCTTTTTTTGTATTAATCTTCTGGCCTTGAAATTTTTATCAGATGTTATAAATATAAAAGGGTTTTTGTTCCAAGAATTTTATAGCAAAAAAAAAAATAATTCAATCTTTGAGAGCCTGTCAAAGTTGGCAGCAGTGAAAAAATTTCCATAGCTACCATTGTTGGTAGATTTTGAATAACTTTTTTTTGGTGAAACTTTTGGCCTTGAAATTTGGCATACATGTAATTAAGTTAAAGATAATTCTTTGGTAAACATTTTGTGGTAAAATACGAATTTTTGAGCTCTTAGGAGGCTTTCAAAGTTGGCAGTAGTGAAATTTTTCTCACTACGAATTCAGAAACGACATTTTGATTGGTACCCCACCGTACTAGTCTTCTTTTAACATCCATATAATACCAAGAACAATTATATAGTAAATAGTGCTGAAGTTTGGAAAAATGATGGTGATATAAGAACATATCCAATATAATGATAAACATTAAGTATAATAAAATTTCATTTATATTTAGAGAATGAAAAGAAAAACACCCTGAATGTATCTGCGTCCTAAGAATTTTTCGTATTATATTCTTTAAATATAAATAAAATATTTATTTTATTCAGAAAAACCAAATATATTTTAAATAAATTAATATATTAAATATTTATTTTAAATGAGTTTATTCTTTTTGTAGAATACATATCAAGATGGATATGATTATCGGAAATATGATTTCAATGTTGTTTATATTTACAACTATGATGAAACGTAACCAGAATGCACTTCATTCAAAGAAGAATAAAAAGAAACGATGAAAAGAAGAATTTTTTTTTCCCCTATAATGTGTACAAATATTTGACTTGAAATGATTTCTTACTCTAAGAACAAGAATTTTTTTGACATCTTCAATGAAAGTAATATTCTCTACATATATGGAAAATTTTAATGTCAGTAGAGGCTTCTAGTAAAATTTTGGAGCTACCCGGAGTCCCCATTTCTAAGTTTGTGTGGTACTAGCTTTCAAAGTATGAATCCTAAAAAATAATAAAGATATCTCCATGAAACTCTTTTCAGGAAAAATCTGGTATTAAATTTTGGAAAAGAAAAAGATCTTTTTTTGAATTTTAGGAACTTGCCGGAAATCCAAAACGTAGATCACATGTATATTTGGGATGTTAGGGGTTATTTTGAAATATTTTTTGATAAAATTCTTTTTTATACATTGAAAATCTCATAAAAATCAAAATAATTTATACTTGAAAAAAAATTCGTAAGTGTTGCACTTCTTCTTCTTATCATTTCTTTTTATTCTTCTTGAATGAAGTGCATTCTGGTTACGTTTCATCATAGTTGTAAATATAAACAACATTGAAATCATACTTCCGATAATCATATCCATCTTGATATGTATTCTACAAAAAGAATAAACTCATTTAATATAAAAAATTTATATATTAATTTATTTAAAATATATTTGGTTTTTCTGAATAAAATAAATATTTTATTTATATTTAAAGAATATAATAAAAAAATCTCTTAAGACGCAGATACATTCAGGGTGTTTTTCTTTTCATTCTCTAAATATAAATAAAATTTTATTATACTTAATGATTATCATTATATTGGATATGTTCTTATATTACCAACATTTTTCCATACTTCAGCACTATTTATTACATAATTGTTTTTGATATTATATGAATGTCCAAATGAGACTAATACAGTTTATTATTCCAAAGCAAAAGACATATACAACCGTCTAATATATGACCTAGGTTTGTCTGGTGATAACCCCACAACAAGATTAAACAAACAACACTACAAACCTCTAATGAAGATACCCTGAGATGTTGCAACTCAACTCCACCTATTTAGATTCGCTACAAAGCTCCCAAGAGCATCAAGGAGAACCCTCCATGAGTACTGGTAGATGACCAATTAGTCTGAACCAACCAAGCAAGATTATAACATCATTAGAATATTAAGTTAGTAAAATTTTCAATAGCATCAACAATTCCACTTGCAGAAATACTCAAATAATCTAGAGCCTTTCACGTACTCATTGTCAGTTAGATTGAAGTCAGAAGTTAGAAACGCACACTAACATAAATGATACTTGAAGTACGACATGAAGTTCTGTATTAAATTCTGTATTATATTAAGGTGTTGAATAGAGTATCTGAAGAGCGCCACCACTTGTAGTACTAGTGACAATACTACTTTTCAAACTCGATGAAAGGTGAAGGCCAAGACTCTCAAAATCCTCTAGTCTAGAATGTTGCACGAACAGATGTGGATTCGTAAAACAACAAGACTAAGCAACATTGTATCCCTCACAGAAACTCGTCACTGGACTGTACGTATATTCTTTCCACAGACCACACGTTATTACTTTCTTAATTTAACTATGAAAATCAAGCCGCTCTTCAGCAATATCGAGTTTGACGAGCTACACGACATCAACCAATCCTAGAGATGAATGTTGAGAGTAGACGTACCCTAGATTTCGCACACCTCAAATCTGCCTCCTCAAGGCGCCATAGAAGCACATGCACTTGCTCCTGAAGTTGTCGCTAAGAATCCATTTGCTTCCACAAACTTCACCTCGCAATGATCCTGATAAGAACAAGGCTCGAGCATGCGCTCGAAACTCAATCAATGATTTTTTGTAGGTTCTCACCAACTAAACTCTTCACCGACGACAAATACATGGAAAGGAGGGCAAGAAATGAATTGTTGGTAGATCGATCTATACTACATACACTCTAGTAGAAAACCAGTCTGTATACACAAAAAATTTGGTTTTAACCATACTACTAACGTTGCTTCCCTTCCTAACGTTCTAAATGACTTTGTTTTGATCATGCGGTTCTAGATTAGAAGGCGTAACTACACCGACAAAATTGCATCTCATGCTTCAGATCCTGCTGAAATCCAACTAATCCAACAATAAGATCAAGCTTCTAATAACTGAACCACTGTGCAAATGATTATAACAATCAATTACGTACCTTGATCAATGTCGAAAATGCACCTTCTTAGCTGAAGATGGACAATAGAGTAGTTCCGCCAGTGTTGAACGAGCTGATCAGCTCCTTGTCTCTTCGTATAAACAACTGAACTTGAACACGATGTGACCACAAACTACTTTCCATAACCATCTTTCAAACAACGTTTTTTGGATTTCAAATTCCCCTATTCTAGTGTATTTAGCAACACCGGAGGCGTTGCTAACCACCCTATTTTCTTGTAGTGATCATACACCCCCTGCTGTTGCTCAACGCCTGTCGTGGCCTGCATCACCACATCTCGATATCTTGATGTGATCACCACCAAACGACCAACTCCAAGTTTTCCAATGTCCGGAATCAAAGCCTCAAAGCCTCAAATTGGCTCCTACCATCTATATCATCCACAATAATCAACACTCTCTCACGCCCCAATTCACCAAACATACGATCATATTCACTTGCGCTCCTCACATCACAATCACCATGGCCCATCGTAGCCATGAGATCCTTCTGCAACTGCAACGCATCCACCTTTGATCTTGACCCCACATCCTTCAAGAAGCAATGCTTCTCAAATTGCCTACGTGACAAAAAGTGATTGTATACTTCCATGGCAAGGGTGGTCTTTCCAATACCACCCACGCCCACCAAGCTTAAGACACTCATGCCATCAAGCATCTTCAACACATCCTTCATATGCCCACCCATACCATATCGTTGCTTCCCTCCTAGCAAAGTCGGTGGAATTGCACACCGAATTTGCTTCACAATACTTCTTATCAATTGCTCTTCATCTCTACAACTCACCAAACACTGTCAAATCAAACCCATCATGTAACCTACAAGACCTCTTGAACACATGTTACAACAGCATCTGTGCAAAAACTTCAATCAAAATGTGGACAAATTGCACTGTCCAATAATCTACGTCTCGCTCACAAGTATGATAAGATGCCATTCAATTTCATCAAGGACAAAACTTTGGTCGCACGTCCTCTAGTTCTCATACATCAAGAATGCCATACATCCACTTCACAAAATCAAAAGACACGACCAACTTCATTTCACACATCCACTTGTAACTCACCCATTCACTTCATCCATTCGAAAGCCCCTCAAATCAGCCACTTTGCCAAGAGCCTCCTTCCATTTCTCCACCTTCGCAGTCCTCCCACGCCTCTTATGCTTCTCAAAACCCTCCCTAAACGGCCCCTCCTCAGTCCTCCGCAAGGCTTCCGGTCCCACATCATAAAATACCGGTAGAATACGCTGCCCACTCCTCAACATATCACAGCTCATCCAAACAGTACTTCGACTCCGCATACAACTTCGAGAACACTGCCACATGAACACACGATCCTTTCAACGCTTTGTCGATCGAGCTGAAGACATGCCGCCCTTGCCCGATGGACTTCGCATCCAAGAAAGGTCTGAATCCGTTCCTTTCCAGAGCACCGTTCAGGTGAGCCACAAACGTCTTCTTCACATCTGGCCCTCGATGGTTCAGGAACACATCGTATTGGTGCAGCTTCGTTTCTGCAGCTCCAGCTGAAGGCGCCGGCAATTCCAACCTCCCATTACTCGTGCCTGCTCCGCCTTGCAACGCAGCCTTTGCAGCACCTCCTTCGCCATGAGTCCGGATACCTCCCTGGATCATCCACCACGTCATGCATGCAGTCAAAACGCCTACCCAAATGTACCTTATATTGTGACGCGGATTAGATACGGATTCCGGAGTTGCACAAGATGTATCATGAACTCTCACAAAGATGTTCACACATTTGCAAAACCTATTGCCAAATGCATCCAGCTGAGATCCAAACCACGTACAGCCTTGTAAAGACATCTCAAAAGACAAACTGCACACACGCACCTTGGGAGCCGTTTGCTCCGCATCAACGGATCTCTCCGCCGTCTGCTCTGCAACAAGCGCCTCTGAAGGCCGTCTTCGCTTCTTCTTTCCAGTGTACGCGTTGTCCGCGGGGACAACGCACGCCTTCTTCAGGCTCCTCTGTCCGTCCATCTCCACATCCCTCTTCACAGCGCCAACACAGCTTTGGCCATCCCCTCACAATCACAAATCCATCCCTTCCCCATCATCCAAACAACCCTGCACACACACTCAACACCACCACCACCATCAGGATTAAAGGTGGTGAAAGAGACGAAGAGAAAGAAACCACGCTTAGAGCTTTCACGGGTCTGGACTTGACTCTAAACGATCCACAATCCACGTAGAAAGTTGAAAAGGTTTGTCGGATAAATCTCTCAACTATCCACCACGTCGCGCACCAAGTCCAAATGGTTTGCCACATGCGGACTCATGAGGATAAGGTACAGGTTCCGAAGATGGACCAATTGTATCTTCTATTCACCGCGCATAGAAGATTGTGGGTTTCCACCCTCTCTCAGAGCACACATCACAGCTCACACAGCAACCTAAGACTCCGCGCGTACAGCCTGCCTCAAGCTCTCTCCAAAGAGAAGCCACCGACACGAAAGTTGTACACGATCACAAGATGCTGAAAGCAAAACCGGAGCCGCCTCCCAAAATCCAACAAGCAACCGCAAACTCCTGCTTCATGTGCATGATCCACAACCACAAGTTCCAGATCACAAGAACTTCGAATACTTCATCATCACTAACCACCGCACTGCTCCGACCGACACCAACACCAATTCCACACACCATTCATTACGGAATCCCTGCAGTAGCCTTCTCAACCGGACACTGTCGTACTACTCTAAACAAGCTCTGGATCTATCACTTTCTGCGCTACAGTCCTAGGCAAAGATCACGCAAACGCCCAGCCACAACACAAGATTATCCACAGCAAGCAGACACAAAACCATCACCACACTCACCACCTTAGGTTACCCCGGATACGTACACATAACCACGAATGGGATACCCAACGCATCGCTTCAACACATCGATTCAAAACTGTACAGCAGAACTTTTGCTTAGGTTTCTGAGGTCATCAACTACATCACGTCTACTTTAAGGGTTCTAAGGCAGAGAAACGAACCTGTCTGAAAGTCGGTCGTTGCAAACTCCAAATACACGACATCCTGCTGTTGGAGTCGACACCAACCGAGACCCACCCCTTCAGTTCACTAGATCGGTGACTACCCACAGTCGAAGTGCGTGACACGCAAGACAATCGAACCTCCCACCCACAGTGCTTCACTTCACAAAGTGCTGCTTCCACTGTCTGTACTAACGAGGGCAGAGTGTGCTCCGACACGCACAAGAAACCCTACCTGCCAGCGCCAATCCACAACACACGCAACGCTTCAAAACCAATTGCTCCGTCGTCTCTTAACTTTGCTTAGGAAGATTTTACTCTACAATCATGTAAAGTGTAGACAGACTTTATGGTCTGAAAAATCTGAAATTGAACATCTTCTTCCTTGCAGGTGGTTTTGGTTCCTACTTTCTGGGTATGGATCAGATGTTCCATGATCGGGTGAACACCAACGCTCCAGGAGATATTCCTGGCGACGAGAATGTTGGATGCAGACCATGGTTGGATGCAGGGTTTGTTTTCGTTGTCAGCTTCGTGGGAATCTTTTCTATTGTTCTGCTTCGGAAGGTAAACATCCATTGATTGGAATCTTCTCCTTCGGCTCTTTAGCATCTAGGTGACAGAAATTTTCCTCATGAAAATTTCCTGAGTAGTTCACCCAGGAATACAAATTTGAATCAGGGCCTAAAATCCACGTGTGGCTACTTTGTCATGCAGATTATGATTATTGATTATAAACTCGTCTATCCCAGCGGCACAGCAATCGGCATTTTAATCAACAGCTTCCACACTCCAGGAGGTTTTGAGGTCGCTAAGTGAGTTTTTGCATCTCATCTATTTACTGATTTTTTTAATCTTACCTCTGAAACTGATTATAGTTTTGTTGCAACAAGACATAAGTTTTGAATCACCAGTGTGTTTCAGATCATGAAGAGCCGATTAGAATTAGCATTTCATTTGTTTTTAAGACTCCTTTTGTTTGTGTGGATAGTTTGGCTTCTGCATTGTCCATCTTGTTGGCATCGTAATCAGGAAGCAAAGAGCGAGAAATGGCGGACTTGACATGTTTTGTTCGTGCCACAGAAATCACAAAAAAATTTGGGAAAATCTGAATTTAAAGTGATTTTTTTTTTGAAGAAAAATTGAAGAAAACTCATATCAAATTTTTAGTATGCTATAAAAATCTGAAAACTTCACCAAAGGTGTACATTGAACTTGTGGTGCAAATGAAACTTCCGTGTTGAGCTAAAATTAGAAAATCGATTATAGGCCCAAAGTTCGAATTGCAATAAATTTTCAAATTTTAAGTATTTTCCAAATTTTCAAACTCAAATGGAAACTAGACTTCATAAACCTAATTTCATTAGTTGGACTCAAAATTAAAAATATATCATTTGAATGATTCAAATTCAGATCCATGTCACAAACTTTTTCTAAAATTGAGATCCATGTCACAAACTTTTTTTTCTTTAGATAGAACATGATTACCTCAATGAGGCAAGTTCCACAAGTTCCATCACCATCTACTACTTACACATTCAATGAACTCTCGACAAAACGAATTGGATGGAAAATGATCGTTCACAGCAATAATCATCCTCAAAATGTCATCCGAGCAGCCACTTTTTGGCTGCTCCGGCGTTTAAGGGTTAATATGATGATCTAAGGTTAGTGAAGGCAACTTTAGAGACGTAACGTCGCCATGAGTTCATAGATTCCGGCTTACCAAATAATCCATGAAGGGGGAAAAAACAGGTTCACTCGAATTTATTCAGCTCGTCACGCTCGCTTGCTTCCATTGCAGAAGCTGAGATCGTTACAAAACAAACAGCTACTTGAACTCTCACCCTAGCCAAAATGGAACTTCAACGAGGAAAAGGACACTAGCGACAAATCCTCAAAATCAAGGACATAAAGAAGCAGTTACAGCGCAAATTGCTGAAGGAATTGGAGCAGAATTAGAACCGGTCCACGATTAGCAGATTATTCTCCGTCAGGCCTTCGCCCACGGTTGGAAGATCCGGTAATAGGTGCCATTCTCCGTCCACCAAAAACTTGATCTCATATCTTGAGCACGCGCAACATAAACAACAATACCAGCTCAATGATAGGAAAGTGGGTACTGATTCCTAAGAACGCACAATTCTCGGAGTAGGAGTAGCTTCTAAGTTACACGTATTTCTGTCGATCGGTTAAAGGAATTGACACTGTAGTAAGAATAACTGGTGATAAGATTACCTTATTCAATGAAATGACAGGACGTGGATATGCAGATCAAAGGATCAAACGTAAGGTCTTCGCTGCTTACCGGCCTGGCCGAAGCTTGATGGTGGTGGTGAATTTGGTGAATGTGCCCGTGCTCTCCGGTGACATTTGTTCTCCGCGTGTCCATCCATCGAATGAACCCATTACTTGCACATCCTGCTCCCATTCGATTCTCATGATGAATGATTCATGTTTGATAAGCAGCTAGATATCCGAACAGAAGAGTGTGTCCACAGAGAGCCCTTAAAAGTGAAATGGAGGGCAGAATCGTAACAGACACTAACGACGAGAAGGAAATAACTTCAACCATATTGACCACATTGAGAACCTACCTCAGCCATTCCATAAAAGATAAGGTCAATGCTTCGGGTCCGCACTAGATCAGCATCCTTAATTCGCTCCTTGAAAATCTTCTGCATCTCTACACAACCAAAATAAAATGCTCAAGAATCACATCATAAACTGTACGAGCCAGTGGTCTGTTTTCCGAGACTCCAAAACGCGAAGATGCTCGTGAAAATGGCATAAAAATGCCATAGAAACGAGTGACTTCTATTCCCATCTCTCGCTCAATTCTCCCAGAGGTCAGTTCTTCAGCATAGTTTAAGCTTGGAGAGCACAGAAATTAGTGGTTCAAAGTTAGTCCACATCAGCTTTTACTTCATGTGAATTTCTACAGACGTTTATCAACATCGCCGATCAAGACTTACACACGATACATTACCATGTTCAATCCCAAAGTTTACGCTTCAATCAAACAGAGCAAGCAATTGTGCCTCAAGTCCTTAGCCGGCTCACCTTCAAGTCTAGATGCAAGATGAGAATGAATGTAGCGGCCATTGATTTTTCGAGTCCCCGGTTTGATGCCCTGCCTGCTTATTTCTTGTGCAATACTTAAGAGAGCCTACAAACAAAGACTGGTGAGAAAGCAGGCATTCTGGCCTAGAAACCGAGTATGTATCTGTCAAGGAAAGAAACAGGGAATGCTCAAGAGTCAGGACCTGCACTTCCATTTCCATTGCAGACATCTCGCTTGCATTCTCCACTAATGCCTCTTCCTTCTCTCGCAGCTGATGAACCCCAAACACAGAGCTGTCAGTACTGATGCACTCCAGATTTTAGATGTGTTCACAAGGATCAATGTTCGAAGCGGTCAACTGGCGTTAAGCTAGCACCAACCTCGTGTTGTAGATGGCGGATGTACTGATTCGCCTCACTTAGTTTCCTCAGCAGCTTTGGTCTTCCTTCATATTCGTGCGGCGATGATCCCAACTGCCTCACAAGAGAATAACACCTGATCCTGAGATGTTAACAATACGAACATGAAAGCGAACAACCATCTAATAGGTTCCAAGACTCAGTTCATACAACTAAGACGCTCTCATGTGGAAAACTAGGACATCAAATTCAAAGCAGGAGGCGAAGAGACTCAGTAAACAAACCTCAGTAAATGGGTTCTTAGGTTTGGTACTGATGGAGTTCACCGCTTTGTAAGAACCATCCCTAGACCGCACCGTCGAATCACTCGGTGAGCTTGAATTTCGAACTAAAGGGCGTCTGGCAGCCAAATTCGCTCGCCCATACTCACTAAACCCTAAATCTATCCTGCAATGTCACACAACGAGGTAAAATCTCAGCTCCTTCCTCAACAAACAACTCCACATTGTCCTAAAACACTCCAATTCCTCATAAACTCAGTCTCCCAAATTCCCAAAACTCCAACCAGCTCATGACCCACAAATGCGAACCACCCAGAAAGTAAGAGTGAGGCAGTGTTGCGCACACAGCATGAGAAGACGAAAGCGATGAGGAAAGAGTCGCCATCGTCGTCAATCCCCTAATTCATAAGCTCAAATGAGGTGGATACAAACAATCTATCTTCCGCGCTCAGTGGAGAAGTTGGAGGATGACAAATACAGAGTCAAATGCCGCAACGCTTCATGGCCACCAGATGATGCTCCTCTCTTTCTTCCTCGATGGCCCCACTGCAACATTTGGGAGAAAATCAGTGGGACGACTGAGCCTCCTTCTTCTTCATCATCATCATCATCATCGTGGTGCTTTTCTTTTGTTGCTCGTCCTACTCTATTTCCTCCACCTTTATCTTCCACATGCACTTCATGTGCTCATGATGTTCATTCACAATAGGGTGACGTTTATTTATTTTAGGAGGTGGGTTTTTCATTTAGGGTTTACCCTTAAACGTCAGTCGGGAACCGTGTCTATATATATATATATGTAGGACCGTATTTTGCTATGTAGAATATTGAAGATGTATTAAAGTTTCGCAAGACTTACACCTTTGGATTGAAGAAACTTCAACTAAGGTAAGCCCCCCTAAATCCGACAAGTTAAGGAATGTGCATATATGGAGAGAGGAGATAATAATATTATTATTTCAGTGATAGCCAATAGAATTACAATTCCAACCCAAGTGATTTCATATTTTATCGATGAAAATTGAATTAGTTATGAGTTTTCAAACTTTGCAGCCATGTTTAGTGGGTGGCCAGCAGTAGGTACCCCCCATAACCAACGACCAAAAGTAAGGGTCTTGACTAACCTCCATTTGGAGCTCAGTTGGTGGTAATGGGATGAAAGAGGGTTGGATATACCCCAATTTTACAGGCGTTGGCTATGGGTTTTTGTTGGTTATGGGGAGGCTTATCTTATATGGTGGATGTACTGATTCGCCTCACTTAGTTACCTCAGCAGAAGGATAAGGATATGTTCTCATCAGGTTGTCACATAGTGTGGGGTAGAAAGAAATGAATACAAATTGGGTTTCTTTATTGACGAAATCTTTTTTGACATATTGGTTTCAAGCAGTGTACTGTACGCTGCTTCAAAGAATATGGTCCACACTAAGAAAAATTAGAAGTATAACAAAGGGATTATTCATATGGGAAATTAAATATCTAAAATAATAACACTAGGAAATTTACTTGCTATCTAGGAGACATACAGGTTTGAATGTTTACTAGAGATATCTACCAATCAAGTACTTTCTCTCTTCCAAAGGTACTCATTTGATTCCTACACTCTACACTAGGTCTAGATTTCAAGAGTCAGGTGGATGTATAATTATGATAGACTAGTGGAACCCTCGTCGTAACCAACGGGCCAAGGGTAATCTCAAGTTAAACAAGTCTACGTAAATGAAAACTTTAATTTTGGATTGGAAATTGCCTACAACGTACCAAGAGAAGAAGCCCTACGCTCTTCGTAATCAAAGGAATCCATGAAATCAATGCAACGTACCCCGCACGATCGTTTGTAAAGACTTCTGCTTGAAACACTTGTGTCGAGCACTAATGTACGATCAATCTAGTGCCTATATATAAAACATTTGATGGATACAAATTGCGGAGAAGGATCATGGGTGTATATATTATTTACTATATATCCATTAGTTACTTTAAATACCCCATATTTACTTCATATACCTTGTAGTCTCATCCAAAAATAATAATATGTAGGAATCATTATTTTTGAATTATATGTGTAGCACTTATTTTTTAATATTGTGCATAGCAGTATTTTAAAACTTAATAACTCTTTACCACTAGGGTTGGTATCCGTCGTCCAGACGGGGAGAGCGGAGGGTGGTGTGTTAAATTTACGTTTGTATGTAAATCAAGAGGTCAAAATCAAGAGTCATTAGGTTACTACCTAATATCAAGCGTCAAGAATAGTGCATCACCGTGCCTCACCCTTCACATCAAGAGGTCAAAATCAAGAAAGAGAGGTCACGTGACCGAGAGCGGCGAACAGACATACTCATGCCTTTTACATAGGTAGACCATATCCAAATTCTAATGAAAGGGCACATTCAAAGTACTCCAAAGGACACGTATGGAGGATTCTTTCAAAGGGCACATCCAAAGAATAAAGTGATTCCTCCAAAAGGCTTTGTCATCCAAAAATGTGCCAAGAATCGATAGATGAAAGATGTTTATTGCATAACCACCAGATGAAAGGTATTTGTTGTAGAACCAACAGATGTTCTAGATAGACACATGACAAATTGTTTTCTATTATACATAGAGAAGAGGGAGTATAAGATAAGGACATGAAATAATCTTCCTAATACTATATACACAATATGGTGGGGATACTATATACACAATATGGTGGGGATGTTCAGCCAATGAGGGAAGACCAAGCACAGACTGAAAGTCTCGCCAACTGACGGATGATTAACTGTGAAATGTAAAAGAGGATATGAACACATGAACAGTTCCAACCTACCAGTGTTGAGAATAGATTCATTCACGAGACATTCCTAATTTATCCCTAATTGGTAGAAATGAAAAAGGCACCTTCCTGTTCATGGAAGGAAACAAGATCCATGATTAACTAAAAAGTAATCAGTGAGCAAATGGAAGCGTGAACCAGGTCCTCCTATCGTGATATGAGCCCCAAGTAACAACATCGATCTTCGTGCATTGTCACTACTGCTAAACATCTCCAACTTCTCATAAATAAACTGCTATGATTTGACAACTGCACCAATTTCTCACATCATACTGGTACCTGAGAGGCTGTACCAGCGTATGTATTTACATAGCCTTCACATGTCCATTTTCAGCTGTCAGGGATCATAAAACACACTGAAAACTTTCACATTTTGAACATCTCATGAGCAAGGCTGGAATACCGAACTGGGACTCTATGGCGAAGGTGGGTTGCGCCAAACAGCCCGAGTCTGTGTGTTGTTCATGCACGTCCGCCAAGCGCGTTTGAAGAAACTTGAGGCCAATCTACAATGCACAGTTTCGAGTTCACATAATACTTGAGGAGGTCAATCAAATGCAACCAGTTCAATTCGCCTGAACTCAACCAATAAAATAAGTTAAGGATACTGGATTGTACGAATCAAATGATGATCTGCTCACCTGATCATCTTTGGTGTCAAATCGAAAATCGCCACAGGAACAGACTATGACAGTTTTATGTTGCTTCAGCTGTGTTTTCTTGCACAGAGGACATAACACGCCATCCTGTAGGAAATCAGCAATCAGTGGTTGAAAAGCAATAGACGAGTGGAAGCCTACAAATGAAAATAAACAGCTTGTAAGGTCGACAAGGTATGGAACATAACAGTACCGAGGATAGGTCTTGAAAATTTTGTACTAGATCAGCAATTGCATCATCTTCCAGTGAAACAGCAGACTCAAAATCTTCCAAGAGTTCTTCCTCTGTAGACGTATAAGAAACTTTGTTGTTAGGAACTCCATGATGATTTGAAACAGGTCATTTCACTTCGATGTTCATGCAGCTGGTTTCCAATTTCAGTATCACCCAGCTAACTCCTTCAAAACTCCCACATTCCAACACAGTAGTGAATATTACAGTGGTACTACCTTGAGCCCGCATTTCAGCCAGCAAATCATCGTACAAAGCACGCTCCATCGCCACCATGAGCTCTACGTAATCCTCTTGGGCAAGCTCCGAGGGAGCGCGAGCCGTCATGGTCTCGTAATTCCACAACATATCTGCATCTTGCTCTTCCAATGAAGCTGGATCTTTGTCGCTGCTCGGAACTGCATTATTCGCCGAAGATCCAAGCACTCTCTTGAGCTCATCAGAAACGATATTCCTGAATGTCGACTGCACAAACTGCAGGATGATACCAAACAATAACCCCCCAAAAACCACTGTTATTCACTGACCGTTAGATATACAGCAATAAATAATGTTCACACGAGTGATGAGTCAAAATTTTACTACGTCGAATTTTTCCTGCAACAAGCAAAAATACTGTCAAACTCAAATGAGACGCTGTCCATATATCATCTCAAAAGTTCCATCATAAAACGGTGCGGCATAGAAGATCATAGCTTCCAAGGTGCAAATGCTTTAAGTCTACAACAGAAATGGAGTTCCCGAGAGCATCAAATGAGTCTTGTAGGTGCCTACCTTGTTATTATGCGTATTAGTTTCACATACAGGGAGAGCGCTACTCCGAATCTTCCACAGCAACTGAGCACGGTCATTCCGCACTCTCTGGAGGCACATCTCTCTCAGCTGCCATAACACCACCACATCGCATCTGTCACCTCTACTACATTCAAAACAACAATTCTAACTAACCCCATCAACAAACATAGCCCACAACCTCTGTCACTAGACCAATCCCTCCCCAGACAGTCAAATTCAAACACAAAAAACCACAACACAGTCGAATTCTCCAACTCGTGCTAGACCTAGATTCTGGAAACCCAGCTCGGAAAGGGCTCCTACCCAACCACAAAGACCCTACCTTGCAAACCCAACAACAGGAAGCGTGTGACGAACCTTGTCTTTCCACTTGGGAGTCCATGACTTGATCGGCGACCTCCTCGGCGCGGCCTGGCTCTCCATCGATGGTGAAGTGAATGCGATGAAAGCTGGGCGTGGAAATTGAGGAGGAGCGCGCGGTGAATGTGTGGTAGTAGAGAGTGGATCCAGACGTGGGATGTGGGACGGACTGGAAGGGCACAAGTGAACAATCAGGTGGCCAGATGGTGATCAAGGCAATGGCTGCGGTGATGCTGTTGTTGTTGCCGGCCGAGCAAGAGCGGAATGATCCCGCCAAATTCCTCCCCAATGTGCAGGATTATCACTCCAGGTATCACTCCGGGTAACATACCGGATATCACTCCGGGTATCAGTCCCGGTTATCACATTCCAACCAGATGTTATCAAGGATTATCACCCGGGTATCACTCCGGGTATCATCCCGGGTGTCACTCCGTGTAACATCCAGGGTGTCACTCCGGGTATCATCCCGGGTGTCACTCCGGGTATCAGCCCCGATTATCAAATTCCTACCAGATGTTATCAATGATTATCACTCCGGGTATCACTCCGGGTATCAGTCCCGATTATAAAATTCCTACCAGATGTGCAGGATTATCAAGGATTATGAATGATTCCTAGACTAGCTGAAAATTAGTTGAAAAGCTACAAGAAAAATTTGGCTGCTACTATAGTAGTACATTGTGAAAAATTGAAAAAAAAAGATTGTGAAATTTAACGAGATTGCTGACCTACATTATACAAGTATTTTTAGCCACCTTTTGAGATGATATCTGCGGGTACAACATAAGTATATCAATGATATTTCACGGTATCTCCTAGGTATCTCCAGGTATTATATGCTCGCAGTAGTAAGAACTTTGGCCTTCCAAAGAAGGTCGACGTGAATAAAGTGTCTGTTCATTCCTTTCACTCTATCAATGCCCAGAAGACAAAGATAAGTGGTTGGGTATATGCTTGGACAACTTACCAGACTCCTTTAGTGTTTGTTTGTTTGTTCCACCACTAACATGTCTGGTGGGCATGGACTCCGTGTCTGATGGACATGGAACAAACAGACGCTTTTTTCACGCCGGCCCTTAATAGAGACCGAGGTTCTGCTTCTTCCCTCTTCCTTTTTCCCCTTATTGGCTTGTTGGTTGTGTGTTTTTGCCTCTTGGTACTTGTGCATCTTACGCTCGGAGCCGGTCTCGCCTAGGATGCTTCCATCTTGTGCGTCACTAGTTTCGTTTTAGTTCAGCATAAATTGGGACTTTAAACTCATAGAGACATTAAATTGTCATATGCATATGTCCATGCAACACCATTATTATTACTTTCAAAAAGATGAGTTGCTCTCTATGGAAGACACCCTAGATAAAGACCACGTAAAATGACATGACCGCGTAAACAACCTAAAATGATTGCTGAATTAACTTCTTTGTAAATATAAAGTATTGCTATAATTTTGAAGATGGAATGATATTAATTTTTTTAAAGGATTCTTTCAAGATATAAGATGATTTCTTCGTTGGCTCAATTTTTAGATTACCTATTGATGGAGTCAAATGCACAATAATAAGGTTTCCACAGCCTACCATAGGAAAATCCTTGTATCAAAATTTAGTATTGATTTAATATTGATACAAAATTAATGCCCTTTAATGTTGCCGGTGAGGTGGTTGTTTTTAAGGCATTAAGTATAGGAAAGTAATTAGTATAGAAAAGTGTTTATCCTTGAAAGAAAAAGTAGTTCTATTACATTAACCTATGTCTCTTGGCCATAGGCTCAGTGGAGAGAATGAACAAACATATATTCATGTCGGTCCCCGTCGGAAAGTAGAGTTTTTCTTCTTCTTCATTCAATATTGTGAAAGTGAACAAAGATTTCTTACAAAGTAATTTTGGAAGATAAAGCATATGAAAATACAAAAGAATTGTAGTGGTAATTCCACATATACATATAGCAAAAGTACATCCCTCAATATCTCTCAAAATCAATCATACATTCCAAAAATATTCAAGCAACAAATCATAGAGATAAAATTAATGTATCAACTTGCAAGTGATGACTTCATAATTTATAATGTTGTGTATGATATTGTACAGTACTCGACAACAAAGATATGGACATCCTTAATAAGGCCAAAAACATGGTGAACTTCAGGTGAATGCCAAAAATTATATTTTTCATAAAATTGCACTGGGCTCTAAGAGCAACTACATATTGCGGTTATTGTCAAGTGACAAATGTTACATTAATCTAATTGCAATGTCTTTATGATCAATCAAGGATCAAGTGAACATGTGAACTACGTGTTCATGTTATTTTGGTGTTCATGTGTAATTTTGGTCGTTCTTATCTGAGACACACATGTCGACATACGTGTGTGCATTTCAACTTAGATATGCACAAGCTTCTTGTATTTATGCACCATGACATATCTCCAAAGCAAATTGATAGAGATATAAGGTGAGAATGAGAGGTTAGTTGAGTGTCTTTTTTCAAGTGAAATTGTGTCATTTCAAGAAGAGCCGGAAGTTAGCTCTTTGTTTACAATGAAAGTCGAGGAACCTCACAATAAAAGAAAAGTGCCGCATTGTTAGTATGCACAAAGCGGGAGTCTCTGGTGCTAAAATTGGACGTGAATTCGGCATAGTGCGTCAAACGGTTTCTGCTCTCATGAAGCGGTATCAACTTTGTAGTACTCTTATTTCTCTATAGCCTGCTGGTAGAAGACGTAAGTTTAATTTCTATGTCATGCGAAAACTCAAATGACTTGTACATAATGATAGTCGTGCACCTATTGCTATAATTCGGGTCCAAATGACAACAAAAATTTGCATTCATACATTGAGGCGATACATTTGGGCTCTTGGCTTCAACAACTGTGTTGCAGTCAAAAAGCCTTTTCTTAGAGATGCACACAAGGCACGGAGGCTTGTTTTTGCTGAAGTTTATGCACATTGGAGTGAAGAGGACTAGAAGAATGTCATATGGACAGATGAATCATCGTTTGAGGTTAGCAAGCATTCACGGTCGATACGAGTTTAGCGTCAAGTTTACAACATGTACTCATGGGATTGTTTACATCCAACCTTTAAGCCCAGTTGTGTTTTTGTTATAGTATGGAGCACTTTTAGTGACTATCATAAGTCTCATATAGTCATAATCCGTGCAAGTACAAGAACTAATGGTGGCTTTGTGAAAATTGTGTACGAGAGAGCATTATGTACCTTTTATTTCCTTCATGATCATCCAAATGACATGATTCTCATGGAGGATGGTGCTCTAGTGCATCGTAATTTCCTACCTAATAGGTGGAGAGACTCTCATGGCATGACAAAATGAAATTGGCCACCTAACTCCCTAAATTTCAATCCTATAGAGAATCTATGGAAAATTATAATGGACCATGTTTAGAACAAGTATCGGCCACGTTCTGTGGAGCAAATGGCTTTTATCATTCAACGTGAATGGGAATGATTATCTAGAGATGTGGTTAATACACTCACATTCACAAGGCCTTTCCAAATTAAAGTTGTTATTGATGCTCGAGGTGGTAGTACTAGATGGTAGACACCATGTCAAAAAAATTCCAAATTGTTGTATATTTTGTGCTTTTCAACATAACATATCCTACAATTTGAAAGTAGTCTCTCTACGCTTTCCATTGCACTTTATGGTTATCAATTTCATGCATTTTTGAATGGTTTACAACATTTTGAAATTTAGAGTTTTCATAGGGTTGAGGCTCAAAATTTCTCTGTCCATATCTTAGCTCCCGGGTATTATACAGTACCCTCCAATAATGGTTGTCACCTTTTTCTTCCTTTTCACTCATCAACTCTCTATCCTCCGACTTCTTGCTCTCTGATGCTCAAAACATAACTATGGAACTCCAATTGTAACAAAAAGTACTTGTGAGTGTTGAAGAGAAGGCCTGTATCATTGGAATGAAGGTTGCAGGTTCAAAAATGCGTGAGATTGCTGCTGAAAGGGGGGTTTTAGATCGACAAATCTAGAGGATATTGAAGCAGGTCCAAGAGGGGGAGTCAATTCATCCGAAGAAGAGCCCAAGTAGAACTCCGAAACTCGGTGAGAGGGATGTTAGGACTTTAGTGCGCAAGGTTACAGGCAATAGACATGCTACCTTGGCTGAGATCACGAATAGTATGCTAGAGAACGTTTGTCCTAACACTCTCATGAAGGCTCTTCAATCCATTGGATTTCTTGCACGAGTATCACTAAAGAAGCCTTACCTTAGCAATGTACACAAGGCAAAGAGGTTGGAGTTTGCTTTTCAACACAAGAAGTGGACTGCTCAAGATTGGAATTGTGTCATTTGGAGTGATGAGTTGACTTTTGAGATTGAGAAGAATTTTAAGTGTGTTGGTTTAGAGAACAGTCTACGAGAAGTACAACATGGATTGTGTTTCACCAACTTTTAAATCTGACCGCTTTATAGTGATGGTCTTGGGAGCTTTTGCACGTTGTAAGAAGAGCAAAATTGTCCGCATGGCGAAAGGGTGTCGTACAACACTTGACTATGTGGACCAGGAGCTCATAACAACGACGAGATGTGCGCACAATTGCAAGCAATTTGGGAAGGCCCTGACCCAAAATGGTCGTTGAGCTTGGTAGACATGCTTTCTGAATGGATCCAAGCCGTGCTTTCTACAAAAGGACGGTCAACTCGATGGTAGCATACCTCTAGCTTAAAACCCTAATATGTACAGAATAATACTTCCACAATCTTGATGCTTAGACTTAGGCTTCTCAATATGTTCAAAAAGGTGTGTGGAGTTATAGAGCCATTGCACTTGAAGTGTGTGTATAATGGCCCTTTTTTCTTGTAAAAAACAACTCTAACAACCGTTTGAAAATAACTAACGACAACTCTTATTGGAGGGTACTTTACAACAAACAATAAGGACTTCTAAAAGTTATCTCAATAAAATGCATGCATTAGCTCACAATATTGTTGTGAAAGTGGTCATACTATGCAGTTACAATAATAATCAAGTGAGGAAGATAACTATTGACTGTCCATTTGTATAATGAGCATGCATTAACAAACATGTATCGTACTGATTCAGGTCCCTAATTCAAAACAGAAATTGATAAAACTTTCATCTTAGCACTTGTATGTGTCAGTTCGCTCAGACACTGAAATATCAAACTTCAAAACATGTGATCAGAGTTAAGAGGCACTGTAAATAATAAGTGGATAAATAAACCCAAAAAAAAGAAGCTACTAGTAGTGGATTATATAGTAACTGGAAATACATGTAAGCTATCTCACAAAAGGAAAGATGGACTCAAGCATCAGTAGCTTAGAACATGAAGGTACGATGTTGTGCTTTCACTTAAGAATATTGCCACCTCCATATAAGTGCATCTCTTGGATAAATGTATACATCCTTGCGCTTGGAAATGATGAATGCCTTCTTGCTCTTGGAAACCAACTCTTGGTTGCTTGCAATTCTCAAAAGTTTGAAGAATGACAAGCAGTTGGGCCTTGATATGCACTCAATTCTATTTGACGATAAAAGTCCCAGCTTTGAGTGACTTATCCATCAAGGGATCTGAGATCGATTGAATTGTTAGAGCGAGCTTGATACTCGTGTACAAGTGAAGCAAACAAGGATTCAGGTCGATGTTCCATGAGTTTGGAAGGGCTGTCGTACTCCTTGACAAAACCTGCACACATCAACTCGAGAGTAAGTTAAACTTTAAGTTTATAGAATGTATGTTCTTTCTAAGATACACAAAAACAGAAAAAGCTCGCTGAAATCTTTTACTCTGAAGTGAAGGAAAGCGGATGTCCAGACTTCAGAAGTTTGCTGACAAACAGTTGTACACATCTCAAAATAAACCGGTTAGAGACAACTATTTTTATGTGGTAAACGGGCTAGAACTTGTTGACAAAGAAAGTGGTTCCCTGTCACTTCGTGGCTTTCCGTAAATCGAATTTGAACAACAGCGATGAGGTTCGGTGTTCCACACCTTTTTCAAGAACAATGACCTTGTCACAATCCATGACGCTGGGGATGCGGTGGGCGATGCTAATCACGGTGCACGAAGCGAACTCTTCTCGAACTGTTTGTTGAATTAGAGCATCGGTTCGGGTGTCCACGGAGGCTGTTGCCTCGTCGAGAACAAGAACACGGCTCCTCTTCAGAAGGGCTCGTCCCAGACAAAAGAGTTGTCGTTGACCCACGCTCCAGTTCTCACCATTTTCCAACACTAAAATGCACAAGAAATACCACTCAAGATTATTCACCACATGCAGATTTAAAATCTCAAATCGCAGCACTAAGTGAACATAGAGAATTTCAACAACTATTATGCATCAGACTCTGCAACATAATCAGACCTCGTTTCTACCTCCTTGAGTAGATTATTTCTAGACTACCGTAGACTCTTGCCTTTAGATTCTCGTAATCATTTGATGATTGTTTTCATGTAAAACTGTATCCTTAAAGAATCTTCACAGAATTCGCATGCTTGTGCTCAATATCCTTTCGTTTAGCATGTTGCACTACCCTATCAATTTACTCGCAAAAAGTAGTTTCCATGAACAAAGCATATGTATTTTATAAATGATGTTTAGAACAAGTACCTGGGGACTCAAGCAGTAAATCCAACTCTTTCACCACGTCTCCGAGCTGGCATTTTCGAAGTGCCTGCAAGGACTCAAAAAAGTGAGGTTGTGAATAACTTCCACTGAAACGGCCGCATTCCACTTCAGTTGAAAAAGAAGCACCGTCCACAGAGAAATTCTAAGAAGGAAACTCTAAGAGAATCGGGGAATAACAAAGCAAATACCAAAATCTTAGGAAGCCTCACCTCCCACAATTCCTGATCTGAATATTGACCTGTTGGGTCAAGATTACTTCGAATAGTTCCATCAAACAGGGTTGGATCTTGAGGGATGATAGAAAGCCGAGTTCGCAAGTCACTCAATCCTATTTCGCTGATGTCTACTCCATCCACCAAAATTCGACCCCCTGATGCCTCTACCAATCGAAAGAGCGCAAGAACCAAAGTGCTTTTCCCACTTCCAGTCCGGCCAACAATTCCAACCTTGTTACCTCCCTTGATAGTCAGACTGATGCCTTTCAAGACGAGCGCGGTATTGGGTCGATATCGCAGCTACAATATCGTACATAAACCGGGTCCATTAAAAACTTGTTCACAACATAAACATCTCTAATCTTATGACCATCTGGACAAATCCTTTCAAAAATCCAAAACAGACAATACTTGTGGGCATATTGCAACGAACAATTCGTATTCTAGCTGTAATCATATAAAAAGACATATTCGTATGAGGTGTTTCTCCTACATACATACCTTCAGATTTTCCAAGCAAATGGTGCCATTGCTGGGCCAATTGCGACCTGGCCTTTTATTCTCAACGATTTCAGGTGCTTCACTTGGGAGAGAGAGGTAATGAGAGATGCGCTCCACAGCCACCATTTTATTCTCCAGTATACATGCCAGCCATACGCCAATAAAGAGAGTAGCATTCAGCTGCAGACTATAGGATAAGGATAATCCCACCAACTCTGCAATTCCAGAATGCAAACCGGAGTGTCAAACGATACGTACTCAAAGGAACTTCGTTTTACAACTCGAACACATTATGGGAAATTTGCAACTGACTGAAATGAGGAGCGAACCAACAGAAGGAGGTGAAGGCGAGTTTAGTTTTATGTGCGTAGTTAAAGTGGGAACATAGGTAGCTCAAGTTATACCTGGTTGGATGTAACTAGGGGGCAAGAAAACAAGGAGAAGGACAGAGGCACATAGAACCACTGCCCCTATCATCTCAAGACGGAATCCTATCCACTCATTCGCGCCAGCGTTGTGAAAGTCCATGCGAAGGTTTGAGTTCACCCTCTCAACATTCGTCTCCACGAATCGAGCCTCTTGTCTGAAGCATCGGATTGTCACAAAACCTGAAATCGTCTCAGAAAAATGATGGATCACAGGTGCCTTGGTCACTGCATCCAAGCGAGTTAACTCCCTTGATGATTTGATAAAGTAGGCCTACACAAAATAAAGTAATTAGGACCGCCAATCAGTCTAGTGAAAACTGAAAAACTGTTCGTCCTCTGTCTATCTTGGAACTTGCTGAATATTGATTCATCTTGACACGAATTAACACATGAACTTCAGCGTCCTTGTTTCAATAAAGTCGGTCTGTTACTTCACCAATCGAATAGTTCATGAAAAATAACCACCGAACATTAACATGACTTGCAACTGTAATTATAACCAAAAAAACAGTGGCCGCTACAAATTAACATTCTTCAAGTATAGTGCTACCAAATAACATTCTTCAAATATAGTGCTACAAATTAACATTCTTCAAGTATAGTGCTACCAAATAACATTCTTCAAATATAGTGCTACAAATTAACATTCTTCAAATATAGTGCTACAAATTAACATTCTTCAAATATAGTGCTACAAATTCAACGCTATATATTACAAACAAATATTGGCTGAAAGTGTCTCCAAATATTTGCCCAAGACTTTTCTCACCTGGTAAGAGTAGTAAACAACCGATAAGGGGAGGATGAGAATGAGTATTTGCCAGGTCACTTGAATCACAACTACAAGTATTCCAATTGCAGTAAACACAACTGCCAGAACAGCGCCAAAGATTAGTGGAAGCATCACGTCTATTGTTGCCTGATCCGTTGATGCCTGCACTCAAATTGCCCATGCGTCTAGTTAATATGAAGACAGACAGCATTACAGTATGAAAAGCGGTAGATCCAAACAATTCGTTTTCTTCATAAAAGCAGATAATGAGGTTTGGCACATCGGTCTCAATGTGACAAAAGATCTACCTGAGGACAACTCAAGTCCTTAGACAGTCCTTACAACCTAAACTTCACCCATCGGCACTTGAGCAGCTTGATTAAGCATAAGAGGTACAATACATTAAAGAGGGAATAACAAACAGAGAAAGTTACGACTTGTGTAAAGCTTAGATCACACAAGACCACCACTTTCCATTCCGGAACAGATTCATGAAGAAAACAAAGTTATGGAATGACTGTTTGGCTTCATATAAGTACGAAAAGAGGTGGGAGGATTACGTACGCGGCTAAGAATTCTTCCCGTTGGTGTTGTGTCAAAAAAGGCCATGGGAGCACGGAACACACTCCGCAACATTCTAAGATAGAAGTCTTGTGAAGTTAAAAGGCTCATAAATGCAACAAGGAACGAACGACCCTGAACACATAAAGCACATGCGAGAGCAAGAATTGTATAGATCGATATGAAGCGCCGTGGATTGAAATGGTGCTCGCTGCTCCCCGTTTCATAAGCCGTCCAGTAATCGCCTCCTAACAACAGGCTTTGCCAAAGACATTGAATGATAACAATAATCACCGCAATAGCACCCCCATATGCAGCCGTAAGATATAGCTGATATACCCTGAAGCCCACTCGGCCGCTGGACCTTTCTTCCTCTTCGATTAATTTTGAAGATGTTTCCAAATCGAAGTTCAGGCGAGAGTTCGTGCCATTTTCATTTGTGCTTCCAGACCTGGAAAAAGATCCCTCCGTGATCATTGGCTCCACCCAATTCTGGCGACCTGATATACTTCGCCGATTTTGACTCCTTGGAGAATCCGGTCCAACAGAAAGCGAATATGATCTTGATGATAGTGATCGCTGAGTACTTGGCTCATTGTCTTCGACGATGATGGGATCCCCTTTGTTTGTTGTCACCATATCGAGAGATTTGTTGTGGGCTTCTACTAATGACTCGAAATCCAAACCTGCAGAAAGGAGCTCCTGGAACTGGCCTGATTGAACTATGCTTCCCTCACGCATAACCAGAATCGTATTTGCGGCATGAAGAAATTCGATCTGGTGAGTGACGAGGATAATGGTCTTTCCAGCCAATCCCTTTACTATGCATTCCTGTTGCATACCACTGTCAGCTTTGCAATTGATAATGTTCAAACAATATGGTAGTGATAACTGCAATGAAAATGTCAAAACAAGGTTTCTAAATAGCTGATGAGGTGATTGTTCTCAAAAATACAAGCCTGAAATTGAAGCAAGAACGATACCTGAAAAATGTGAGAGCCTGTATGAGCGTCAACTGCGCTAAAAATATCATCCAGAAGATACACATCACAGTCTTGGTACATCGCTCGCGCAAGCTGAATCCTCTGCTTTTGGCCCCCACTCATGTTGATGCCCCTCTCGCCAATCTCCGTCTGGTCACCATACTCCATTTGGGCCAAGTCCGGCCCAAGCGCACACCTCTGGAGAATGTCTTCGTACTTAGTTCGGTTCATTGGGCTGCCAAACAAAATATTATCCTGAATGGTTCCATTCTGGATCCAAGCCGTCTGAGCAACATAAGCCGTCGTCCCCCTTACCTCAACCTGTAGTTCATGACAAATGAGATCAGTCATAGATTTCTACAAGTACTCAACATCGCTGAGAAATAAATCGAGTGATTCACACAGTAATGTCGAAGATAGCTTATAACACCATCGCTTTGTCCGCCAATTGCATGGCACACCGACCATCGTATCTACATGAACCTCCGGAGCATTTCATGGCAAATATATCCTTGTGAAATATTACCTCACCAGAAACCTTCGGCACTTCTCCGAGCAAGGAGGCCAGGAGCGATGACTTTCCAGAGCCCACTTTGCCAACAACGGTAACAAGAGCTCCCCGGGGAACTTGCAGATTAATATCTGTCAGAGTAAGACTTTCCGCCTCCGGCTCCCACTTAAATGAAGCTTGCTTTACCTTTATTGCAGGAGCTGTGGCGCTAAAGGGAAGCTTCACAACTGCCCCCTTCTCGAGCTCACTGCTCCATAGGTACTTGTCCAGGCGTTCAAGTGATACGATTGCCTGGCAGTTTCTCAATAAGGACGAATTCAAATTAGTATTGAGAATATGGAACGTGTCAAAATATAACACGTCGAGGACTGGCGATAAAGAAAGAGATATGAAAACCTAAGCGACTGCATTTCCTCTGTCAATGCAGTCCCTTAATGCCCCTCATAAACCGTAATTGCGTACCTGGGAGACTGCAACGAGAGTGTTGGGAAAGAGCCGCAATGGTTCCTGCGTGATACGGACGGTCGCAATAATGGTGAAAGCCAGACCAGGAGACAATGCATAGCCAAAAAAAGTACACGAAGCAAAAATCGCAACTGTGGCCGCTAACGGAGTGAACCACACGACCAAGATGGCCACAGCGGTAGTGTACATGTATCGCCACAGCCATATGTATTCTTGTTGTCTTGCATTTTCCACGTTCTTGAGAAATTGTCCCTCCCAACCTTGTAGCTTTATGACCTGAAAGAAAGGTTCCAGCTCCACTGGTTTAAGGAAATAGAACACAAATTAATGAAACAATGAGCTTATATAAAAACATGCCAACTCTACAACTTCCACCAGTATTTCTAATAAAACCAACAGAACAAAACAAACATTCAGAAGGGAAAGGTGACATAATATTTGCAATGAAAGATAAGATACATAAAGATTAGATCAAAACGGAATTGGTGAAATGATTTCCGAGCAACTGGGTGAGAGCAAGAACTATCAGATTCCAAGGATAGAAGCCAATGATATCCAGCGACTGTATTAAATGCCAAAATTGTAAGCAACAGGAATTCGGTGGTAAGAACAAGAAATAGGTAGACAAATGTATCTAACCTTCATGTTGTTCAGAGCCTCGTTAAACGCCTTCATTCGTGAGTCACGGCCCTCCATGATTCCAACCTGGAAAGCCCTCTGACTGCGAGCGATAAAGACATTTATAAAAGCAGTTGTAGCCATAGTTGATAGCCCTGCTATTGTCATTTTTCCAACTACCGACCATAAAACCATTGTTGCAACAATAAGTTGGGCCGGTATAAACCACAAATTATGAATTTGAACGCAAACGTCAGAGAGGTTCTGCACATCCACACTCATGTAGTTCACAATCTGGCCAGCCCCGTGGCTTTGCCTAGCTGCGCTTGAAAGCCGCAGTCCTTTCCTGTAAATCATGCTGATCAAAGATGACCTCACTTGCATTCCCAATTTATTACAAGTAAACTGGTACGCATGAGTGGTGGTTACTTCCACCGTCTTGGCCGAGATCAACAAAGTCACAAGAATAAAGCCCTCATTCTTGAACCGTGTAACTCCACCAGTATAGTCTACAAAGCTTCGGATCAATAAGGGACCAACGTAGACAACCGAAAGCTTGATCAGATTCAAGACCCCACTAATGAGTAAGGGCCACCAGAATGTTCTCAACAACGTTCCTCTAGTGGAATTAGGAATTTCTTTTTTGGGCCAATTCGAGACGAATTGCTCGTACAGTCTTGTAGCTTTGTGCTGACGTGAAAGTGTAGGGATGTCGTCGATATCCAGTGTCCGACTTGCGCCTTCTTTGAGCAAGGAATCGAGCCATGAAAATGAGAGTCTGCTCCAGAAGCCTGCCGCCTCATACTCGCTGACACGGACGCTGTTATCTTCCTTCCCAAGTAGAGGTTTCTTGAGATCGTGGTGCCTCTCCATCATTGCCCTCAATTTCAGCCTCAATTTCAAGCCAGATTGATAGAAAGATCAATTACCCCAGTTCTGCTCCAGAGAGTTGCTCACATTGAAGAAATAATTCAAATAGAAAGCGCCGCTCTTCGCTTTAGCAGGTATTTATATCAACACCTGAGCCACTAGTGTGCCGTGCTGCCTCGAGATCTCGTAGGCTGTGGAATCTTGCCAGTGTATCGCAAAAACATCGGAGGATCTTCTGCAAACCAGTTTCGCAGAATGAGATAACCTCTAAAGGGATAGAACCATACTATAACACGTGCTTGAGCTCTAATTTTCAACTAGACTGCTGACTTTTAACTGCAACTGTTCCATGGATGCTCAATCAACATGCCAGAGGTATTACCTCCAGGATTTCTTAACAAAGGCCGTAAGCGCAAGACAAATTATTCAGAGTTGGAATAAATAGAACGTCTAGTACATGTAACCTTGATACATTTTCTGCTTCAACATGCGTAAACCCGGAAAAAATCCAACAGCATCCTTCACTCAACTAATTAGCAATCCAACAGCTCAAAATTCCGAAACACATAGATTATACGCAACCCTGCACGGAACTAACAACGAATCACATCTTGTGAACAACCTGCTCCTCCTGCTCCGCAATATACTCTCGCCCAATGTTCCTAATAGCTTATCACCTCACTGAAATACTGCCGGAACGCTGAGCATCGAGTTTCTATCCAACTCCGCACTAACATCCACTCCCGATCAGCAAGAATCTGATCAAACAATTGATCATATCACCTTCCAAGAGCGCAAAGCAAACTTCCACAATTAACCGACGCAGCGCCTAAGAAAGAACACCCTCGCTGCAGTCACAACAGTCCCTCAGCTCAAGTGAACGCAATCACCTGCTCACTCTCCACGCGGCCGAAACATCCATTCTCCAAATCATCAAAAAAACATTCCCTCACAGCTCGTGCTCGCAGCTCAATAAAAAAGCAGTCCAAATCTTCTCGGATAGCGAACTACCGTCCTTCTCTCTCCCGAGCAAACTAATACACTATCCAATTCTCAACCAGGCACATTTTTCTCTCACCAAAACTAGAACACTCTTTCTCTTTGCGGAGATAAACTTAGTCCTAATGCACTCCATCAGTACCTCCGCCGCCCTCCCGTTCACGACACAACAGCAACGATAACGTACCAATTGCCGGCCGCCCGCGCATCCACCAGCGCCTCTAGTTCCTCGATTCCAAATCTGCAGTAGCTTAATCTAACCATGGCGCCGTACGCTATGCTGTGGTTTCACTGGGAAGCACGACTCGGAACTCGCTACCACTCTTACGGCTCCCAAAAAGAACAAACTAGAGAGAAGAAGCAAGCGGGCGAACAAGCACGTCTCTCCGCGCTGATCCAGCGGCAGCAGCTTCACGTGCATTTGTATACGATTTTGCAATTTTTCCATCAACGTCCGCTCTGCTTCACCCCATACGATTGTTTCAAACCCGAGGTGGTGTCAGTTTAAGGCGCCGGGGTTTAAGGACGTGGATCCTTGCATTATGTACACCTTTTTGTAGAATTGGACTTCTGAAATGTACGAGAGTGGCGCTTTTGGGCGAAGTGTCGGGTTTCGTGGATGATGTGGCTCCCCCAAGGCCGTCTATTCTGGTACCTTTTTAACTGTGCATACTGGCACCTATTTACAGTGCATTTAGGCGATCTATTTACTGTGCATTCTGGCACCTATTTACTGTGCAGTTACTGTTGGGAAGCTTTTGGCCACGCACGAGCATACATTAAGGTTGGATGACCTATAACCACCACGAAACCCAGAACCAACAAGCTAAAGTGGACCAAAACCACCACAGACCCACCCCATTTCCGAAATTTTAGGAAGTTAGATATGATTGGGTGTCAGTTCATGATTGGTTCAAAGCTGCCGGTTTTTAGTCGATGCTGAAGTGGTCATTAGTACAACATAGTGTGGAAATAGAGAGTTTTGTATGTCGAGGAATGGGTCACGGCATACTATCCACTTTGAAAATTTGTAGCAATTTCAATATGAAGAAATAATTGGTCACGACAATTGCAATATTCATGAAATCCTATTTTGAATTCCCAAAAAATGTCTTACCACGTATACAAATGCTATAAATAGGTCAGCAAGCTTAAGTTGGTGGTTAGAGGTCATCCAACCTTACAACCAGCCCTTATTTTTTCGTTTTAGTGGGATAGCCACAGTGGCCAAATAGGCCAGGGAGCTGTAGCACTTCTGGCTTTCTCCTGAAGCCATACAAAACCAAATTTTCTCCATAGATATCCATTTTGGAGAATTCATCTCCATAAACATATAATTGTACATCCTTTTTGGTGATAAGATGGAGTCCCAACTGTTCATTAGTGGCAATATGGCGATACAGCAATGGCCATCAATGAAGTTTTGGCGACATAAAATCATAATTTTCCCACTTTTGGGGAATATTCTTTTTTGGGGGGGTTTGCAATTTGGCTCTAGATTGACAAAAAAATAAGGCCTCGTTTCAACAGCCCTTTCATCTATAGCATTTAGTTTTTCCTCCTCACACTGTACTTTTCCATTTCATTTACACACATGGACCATTGTACCAAGGTACCAAGTGCTACTAGCAATTTGATTGATGTAGAGCCTCAATATCGGCCTTGGTCAAGACCTTGGGGTTTCACACTTGGACCAAGGTACCAAGGGCATCTAAAATACCTATGTGGAAGCATTTTTTTGGAGGTTTCGACACCAAGACTTTGGTTCCTTGCAAGAAGTTTGGGTTTCTATTCTCGTTGAGACCATACTCTTGCTGAAGTGCAGAACATTTATTTCATTAACATATTAAGATTTGACAGAATCTCAACCCTTAGAATATAACAATAAGTTATTTTATCTTGGAATATTTACCCAAATTCTTTACCTAACTATTTTATCCAACTTTTTTACTTGAAATTTTGTATTCAAATTTTCTCCTAAATTTTTTTACCTGCATTTTTTTGTGCCAGTGCTTGTGCTGGAATTTTTAGTGTATTGAGAATTTTGACCATTTCCTTGATTTTTTTTCACTAGAAAAGTGTCCATTTGTAGGCCTCCATGGCTAAAGAATGTGAGGAAATTTCATAAAAGTAAGACCTTTTAGAAGTAGAAATTGACTTGGGATTTGCCAAATGGTATAGATCACAACCTCTCAACTTGATACCTTCAACTTTCACACATGGAAGGTCCTAAACTCTACAAATTGCATATTTCAATATTTTTTCCACCTCAAAAACTCGACACCTTGGCATAGTTTGGTCCTTTGGTACCATGGTCCATGTGTGAAACCCCCCTAACAATCAGCTTTTTCTTCTCACGCCGCACATTTCTAGACCAAAGCCATTATTTATAGCAAACAAACAAATAGAATTGTTGTAGACGGAGTTCACTGTACACAAATGCGGCGGCTCAAGGATTTGCCAAGACCTTTACCGTGATCTTATGCCACAACAGAGTTGAGGATGCTCTTACATCAAGCATGCTCTTCAACTAAAGATGAAAAAAAAAAAAAAAACCCGGGTCCTTGAAGGGGGGCAGGAGGGAATAAAGTATGTGATCGTTCCACCACTTAATCCATGTCCACCGGACAAAGGTTTGATAGCATGGAACTACTCCTCCCTCTCAAGGGTAGACACTATGTAACCAGTAACATGTAACCAGTAACTTGTAACCAGAAACCAAGGACCAACAGGGCTGTAAGGCTCAATTCTAAGAGGTGATATGTATAGGTTAGATATGTGTTTCTGAGAGGGTTTAAGGGATATCATATAAATCAGGGAGAGGTTGGTTATTTTTGAGTTTTTGTTTGTGTAGAAGTATGGACATTGCATGTTGGAGGCAATAGTGTTGATTTTTGTGAATGTCTTTCTAATTGGATTGATGGGGATATTGAATGTTTTTGAGACTTTTCCTAGAGGGGATAAAGGTAGAAGCTCTAGCGCTAGCGGCAATGACAATAAGGGAGTCAACTTTCCATCCAAGGGTTGCAATTTCATTAATTTCTCCTAAATCCGACATTTTATGAAAAAGTTATAGGGTTTGAAGTTCAAATGGGGAGAGCGGGCAAGTCGGGCAACTCCAAAAACTATTGCTAGGACACTTTATTGAATGTACAATTTTCAATACTAGCTAGTAATATTATTTTCTTTCATATTGTCAAAAAAAATCTCTTGTCTTTAGTGAAAAAAGGCATATAAATCCAAGTCAAACATTTTCACACATTATCGCACATTGTCGGGCAAGGTACCAAATTTTCTTTTTCTTTTTCAAATAAAACTTCAAGATCATCATTTTTTATTTTTTTATTTTTTTTTGCAGCATGTATAGTGTAAACCTTCTTATTGACTTTATGGATTCTTATTCTAAAACATACTAAGTTCACAAAAAATTATAACGCCAATTTTCAATTTTTGAACCTCCACTCCTTCCACAATTTTTTTGAATATGCTACATCCTTTTCTTCCTCTAAAAATTGAAGTACAAGGATCTAATATCATGCTTAACATGATGGTGATGATTTTAGACCTTGTGTAGTGCAAAAATTTGACACCAACTGAAGTCAGAGTCTGCTGATCCACTAAACGCAGGGAAGAAAATGGACCCATTTTTTTTACTTCAAAGACTATAATATTACAATCCATGCGGTCAATTTTTATGAAGTTTTTTTTATGTAAGTTACTTAATAAGTCTTAATTGAGATTCCACGGTTAAAACTAGAATTAAAGTTTTTGTTGTGTCCTTACCCATTGCACTAAAACAAACAGTTTTTGAAGTGTTTTTGATGTGAAATTGTCAAAGAAATTTAGGGGTTAACGCATAGTATGTCTGGTTTATATTTGGCATTACAATGACATCTTTGGATTCCACATGTGTATGGAAGTAGCCATGGAGGGACCATGTTTTCTTGTAGGTTGTTGAAGATTCTGGCATTAATAAGTATAAAGCTCCTGGATTATATTTGAAGATACAATTAGTTTTTTTATTTTCCATACTGCTTTATTGTGCCTTTTGACAATTAGGGAGTGTATGTCATGGTTTTGGCATTTGAGAAGTATGTGTAGCTAAGTGTCCGAGTCCGTGGAGGTGCATATTGGGCTTGTTATAGATGAAAGTTGTTCTATTCCAAAGAAGAGTTGTTTGCGGGCATTTTTCATACATTGTCCAATACGGCATTTGATAGTGCATGTGTTTTCTAAATCTAGAATTGTAAGATTTTTCCAAAAGTTTGTGGAGAGTTTATTATCAATGTTGATGTTACCGGTTCATTTGTCTATGATAAGAAAACTTTCCGAGATGAAATCGAAGTTGTTAATTTAATTTTGTTTTTAGAGACATTTGTTCAAAAATCTAATGGAGCCCACCTCAACTAAGTTAGCATGCTTCTGAGAATAAGTGTTCACCACGAGAGCGTAATATGATTGGTCCACTACCTCACCCCTAAAAAAACTGTGACTATATTTCTTCAAAATTGATGTGTCACGGGATGTAGCATCGAGGGTTTCTCCGTTGTCGTGAAGGCATTCAGTAGATATTGTAGAAAGACAAATTTATTAAGAAAAAAATGGAAAGTGAATGGTTAGGGCCTACAGTAAAGACATGACTAGCGATTTAATCCTCAATTACACAGTCATGTTTCATCCAATGACATCCTTATCTTAGAAGATTTTTACTACATCTTGATACTAGCTCAGGGTTAAGGAACGTCCACTGGGTGATTCCAGTAGTCCCCGAACCACGCGCGTGCGAGCTGCTCCAACAAGCCAAGAAATCAAAGTCGGACTAGCTAGGCGCGACGGAATGCTCAGCCAGTCAAACTGAGCCGTGGTCGACGACAGTACTTGAACTCTTATGACATTTGAGCCATTATTTAACTCTTCAAACATAAAAATAAACCTATAAATGTTGATGTGGTGTTTTAATTCATAGCAAAAGTAAAGAATGTTATTGTTTGGGATCAAAATTGAGGAGAAAAAATGGGGCAGCTAGTAATAGAAGTAGTAAATAAGAGATAAAAGGGAATCTAGGCTTCTATGGGAAGATATGGGTGAGGATTTGGAGGTGACTTGACTGAGGTGACCAAGGTTTGGTTAAAAGAGGAAGCTTGATGGCGTGGGCTAATGTTGATCCTTGTCTTTCTGTGACTTCTTCCCTCGCTTGAAGACTACAAAAGCGTTCTAAATTTTGGGTCTAGCATTGCAAGTGCTTTGAGTTTAGCTTTCATTTTTGGAGTGAGGTTCTTTTTGTTCTTATCTTTCTCATAGTTTATCACACGCTCCAATCGGAGTGAGATTGAAGTCGTGATCATGTTTTGAATAAAAAAAAAGGTTTAGTAAGTGTAGCAGCGGAGTACGTAGACTTTGAAAAGGTGGTTCTCAGCGATCATTGTGAATTTGACAATGAAATTTTGATTGTGGTACTGTAATTGCCTTGAAAATATTGTATCAAAATCTTAGATGGATTAGCCATTTTAGTTGAAAGTTATGAGAGAATTTACAACTGGATTTTTTAGGGCCAATTTAAGGCAGAGTTTGAGATAAGGAATCTAGTTCATAGGGAAAGATTGAAGAAGAAATTTTTTCTTTTTCTTTTGTAGAAGTGTTCTATGTCATGTTGGTATTGTGTATAAAAAATTTGAGGTGCATACAAACAATAGCTTAGGAGTAATATAGGGGGAAGCTGGTAAGGGTCCAAAATAGAGGCAGTATATTCTAAGAGAGTGTATCTTGGTGGTTATTAAGCCAATAGTTATGAAAACTGATAGAGAGCTTTAAATAAGGTTGATGAACCTTTCGTCAAAATCTTAGAGTCATTAGACCTTTAGAGTTAAAGTTATGAGTCAATTTGTACTCGGGTTTTGGGGGCAGGGTTTGAAAATGAGAAGTTTTAGTCTTAAAGAAAGATTAGAGGGAAAAGACAAGCATGAGCGCATGATTTAAGTATTTTTACACTATGTATACAATGAAAGTCTTGCACTTAACAAAGTAAATGCAAAAAAGACCTAGGGTTTCCGAAAGTGAAGAAATCTCACACGACACCGTATCATTGGATTTTAGCATAGATTGGTTTGTTGCTAATCTACAGATTTAGGGGCGTGCGGGCGGTGCAATGCATTCATCCCATGAATCTTTCTCATCCATTTGGAGTTGTGCGTATGTGCGTATAGCACCGCACACATCCTTGACTTGATGTCATTGGCTTGACGTCTATGTCATATGAATAAGTAGAGAATCATTCTAGTAGTCAAGCATCTTGCACTCCATCAAGGGAGAATCAACAAGTGCAAGTGGAACTAAGAAATGCAAAGCCTTTACTAATGATTAACCATCACTTACAAGCAAAGCACTCACTAATCTCTCTAAACACACTCACAAAGCTTGATTTGATGAAGACGCCAAGTCAAGGACGTATGCGGCGCTATATGCACATACACACAATCCTAAATGGATGAAGATCATCCATAGAATGAATGCAGTGCATCGCCCGCACATCCCCAAACCTGCAGATTAACAACAAACCAATCTACTCTAAAATCCTATGATACTGAAAGACCACCAATGCCACATCCTGTAACACTTGTCGTGTAAAGAAAGATCAACAACCACAACAGACTGACAGTTCTAATCAACATCAAATAAACAAAAAATATACACTAAAACAAGTATACCTAGTATACCTTCAAACAATAACTAGTGAATCACTAGAGTAGTCAAGCGTGTCGCACTCCACAAAGGAAGAATCAACGAGTGCAAGTAATATAAGAGAATGCAGAGCCTTTACTAATGATAAACAATCACTCACAAGCAAAGGTAATCACTAAACACTTTTTAACTCACTCACAAAGTTTGGCTTGAAAAAAACATCAAGTAACGGACGTGTGTGGCGCTATACGCACACACATAATCCTAAGTGAATGAGAATCATCCATGAATGAATACAGTGGGCGTCATACGTTCCAACCCCGTAGATTAGTAACAAATTAATCTACGCTAACAGACTACAATGCGGAGAGGTCCTCAACGCCACGTCCCGTGAAAACTGTTGTGTAATGAAAAATTGATAACCACAAGAGAACGAGAGTCCTAACCAACATCAAATAAACAAAAAACATACATTAAAACAAATATACGTAGTACATCCTCAAATGCCCCCCCCTAGCAAATAAAGAGACCCTCTATCCAGCTAGGACCATACAACACTAACAAGACTAAACGCCCCAAAGATGTCGTTGCAACAATTGTACGCATCTAGTCGAAGATGTTGTCCGTTGCCGGATGTATAAACATATTGAGAAGTAAAAAAGAGAAGCCGAGTGCAATGGGAGCCCCATCCTTAATCGCCTTGAGCAACTTTGTTGCGAATCTCTTGGTCAATCTCGACGTTGTCTATCTCTAAAATGAAACCAAGAACTCCAACTGGATGGCAGTGCACGATATAGTAACAAGTCCACGAGGACTTCAAGCCATTTCATCCAGTGAAACGTCCAATTCCGGAACGATAAAGTAGAAAGAGGCGGTGTCAAGCAAGCCATATGCTAGCCACGCTGGCAATGGTCATACAACAACATCGTAGCCGAGCCCTTTTTCTCACCACACACAAAACAGAGAAGGTTGTTTAGCGCAACCGCCAACTCCGGATGAATAGAGTATCAATGGATAAATGGCAGGAAGCACAATTCTTAGAGTGTTTCCAACACTCTCGGCCAACCTTGTCTTCCAGCAACAAGATGCCACTGGGCAAGACATCCTTCACGTGTAGAATAGTGCTTCCCGCCTTGACGTCAAATGTCATGGGCGCCTCACGCTGCAGATAAACGTAATCCACCATGGAGAAACGTCACAGCTGAGGTCGGTAGGCACCGCTACGAATACGAGCGTATCGTAAGGTGTAACGCTGTTGAGGGATGGATAAGTTTTCCATGGCCATAGGTATGGCTCGCTTGAAGGATTTTGCTGGATCGCGTAGACACCGGGCCGACACTTTTTAATCGTCCAAATCCATAGCCATAGCCAATTTTTCACAAACAGAACTTAGTAAAATTGGCTCCCGCCTGCACAACAACTGATACGGAATGAACACTGTCAATGTAGCATGTCGGCTAAAATGGATACCCCATGGGCAATCCATTGTATCAGCAGGTTCCAATCTCAGTGGCCACCGTGAAGTAGTCCATATTTCCGTAGGCCTCACTCAACGGCGTGAACCACACGCTCCGCCAAACCGTCCGCTTCTGGTTTATTGCGAGAAGTAGTACGGTGGTCTATCAAAGCTTTGTTATACAAAGCTTTGAAATCTCCAAGGAGCTCATGCCCCTACTTAGTCAACACCTGAGCTGAGGCTCCAAAACGAGCCAACATTTGGTCGAGGAATGCCATGGCCGCCAACTCCAAAACGTTCTGCGATAGTGCCACAATCTCAATCCACTTGTTGAAATGCCCCACCATCACCAACACGTATTTGGCCCCACGTGGGGTGACAACAAGCGACGTGAAAAAATCCTAGGACCAACGGTGGCCCAACCTCACAAATTACAATGGACAAAGGCTGCAGTTGTGATGACAAGGTGTTGAAGCTGGATTGAGCTTGGTTACACACTTCACACCATGAAACATACATGGAGACTTGTCGATACATGCTGGTCCACTTCTACTGGTTGCGTCACATCAAATGCGCCCATCGCACACCAAAATGTCCTAAGTCTTTGTGTACTTGCCCTACCAACAAAGCCCTCTAATCTGGCTTGGGAACTATGCATCTAGTTCCATCCGGCCACACTCAAAATAGAAGGCCGTTCTCCCAACCAAACCTTGCTATTTAGTGCCCAACTCGATCACGCTCCATAGTGGGAAAAAATTGGGGAAAGAATCCAATGTTGTAGCTTGTGCAAAATTGGAACGTCTTCCCACACATTGTTAACAACTAAGCCCTTATACGGTTCTTCATCCGTTGCCAAATTAGGCAATGTCAATGCGTAGCCAGACATCAATGTGAGGTAAGCCATTGCATGCCACCTTGGGAATGACTCCTTGTCACAGTTTCCATGCCACCTAGCTCTAGTTAGATTGTCCCCAAAGGACTTGGATTGCCAGATAGACCATGCGCATCTAAGTTCATAATGTTGGTCCAATGTACAACCTCAAAGTCATACTCCTGAAGCAACCAAGCCCACCTGGCAAGGTCAACAGTATGGTTGTCAAACTCTATGAGCCATTTCAAAGGCTAATGGTCAGTCACCGATGTAAGACGTTGCTTATACAGATAGGACCTAAATTGAGCAATGGCCCAAACCGCGGACAAAGCTTCCCCTTCACATGACGAATAGTTGAACTCCTCGTTGTTGTTGCTCCTAGAAGCAAATGCCACAACGTACTCTCGTCCCTCATTATCCTTCTGAGTCAACATAGCCCGCAATCCAACAACACTTTAGTCCATTTTTAATGTCCACTACCGTAATCTCTCAAAAAATTCCAAACATAGAAAAATGGACAAGAAAAAAAGACATTGACAACAAACTCTCCAATGACTCTTTGACAAATCTTCTTATTTCAAACTCACAAAAAAGATGTATTATAAAATTCAAAACGAGCCGATATATGGAAAATGCCAAAAACAACTCTTCTTTGGACCCATGAGATTTCCTTCCATCACTTGCCCCATCTGTAACGCCACGGAACCAGACACCTGGCTACATGTACTACTGAAATGCCAACAACACCACATACACTCACTAATAGTCAAAAGACACAATGAAGTAGTATGGAAAATCTGAAAACTACTTATTTATATACTAGTGGGGTACCCGTGTCCTTTGGACACCTTTCTTGTTGGATAATTTTTGTAGGATGAATTTATTTACTAGGAATGGACGAACTCGCGCTCACCGCCGCCGAGCTCCACCGTGATGTTGCCCGCACCGACGTAGAAGCGGCACACCTTCGAGCCAGTTCCCTTGCACGGGAAGCACGGCTCGTCGTTCTCGCGCTGCTTTGAGCTCTTCACCTGCGACTCGTTGTCGCTGTAAGGGGAGCATCATTTTGTTGCAAACCCTAACTGCGACCGTTTTCATCGGCAAGGGGTGATCCACGAACACCC
The DNA here is from genome assembly GCA_963971425.1 of Bryoerythrophyllum caledonicum. Classification (NCBI taxonomy): domain Eukaryota; kingdom Viridiplantae; phylum Streptophyta; class Bryopsida; order Pottiales; family Pottiaceae; genus Bryoerythrophyllum; species Bryoerythrophyllum caledonicum. The sequence goes on along the minus strand of OZ020518.1, from coordinate 17,839,853 downwards.
AATCTACCCCCGCGCGGATCTCGTGAAAGAAGGCCACCTCCTAGATGCCGCCGAAGCAGGCCACCGGGACGCGACAGTGGCAGTCGAACGCGCCCTCGAACATGGCGTCCGTCACGCCGTTCATGTACCGCGGCGAGACTACCATCACGCGGTGGCCGCGCTGCGCAAGCGCGATCGGGAGAGACCCGCACGCGTTGCCCAACCCACCTGTCTTGGAGTACGGTGCCACCTCCGCGTACACAAACACAATATTAAAGAGCGTCTTCGCGCGCTTGGTCGTGTCGTAATCGACCAGGTCCTTGAGCATCTACTCTTGCATCTCGTTGCGCTCACTCAGGTGCGCGGAGAACATCAGCGTGTTCTCAGTCGCCATCGACTCCACCACGCTACACCGCACCCCATCACCCCTAGTAAACTGACCCGCGTCTCCCTTCCGCACCGCCTGTAGTAGCCCGAGCGCGATTGCGAGCCTCCCCACGCCAAAGTGCTTGGGCGCGGCAATGCAAATTCTGCACCAATTCCCTTACACGCCGAGACCGCCACCCTCCTGCCGCAGCAGTTCATCAGCTGGACCGCTGCCATGGTCTCTCACTGCATCCGCTCCTTTCCTCTCCGGCTGCCCCCAACACCCCTCAAACCCTCACACACATCAACTCCAAAATCCCAACCCCAACACCTCTCCACCCCCCACACCGCCACACAAATCCAACACAATGCCACCAAACACACAACAAAAATCCCCTCGCTGCTTCAACCCATAAAAACCAGCCGCCAAACCACCCAAACTTCACACACCTAAATCAACAATCTAAACCCAGGAACAAACAAACGCACATGATCACCAACCCAAATCACAAAAAGCTCAAACAATCACAGTTTTCTACCAACCTGGAAACCGCAATTGGCGAGACACTCCCTCTGGAAGCTGCAACTTGCAAGTCCGCTCGAGAATCACCAAACAAACATCACATCCCTCAGGCAGAACCCTACCGTCTCGTTCTAGATTCAATGCCGCAGCTTCATCGTCCTCGGTTGGTGGCGCAGGACGCGTCCTCGGGCCATCGATTGCATCCTCGGTCTTATCGTTGTCAAGTTGCAAATATGAGCACGAGAGGAGAGGCGAGCGCGAGGCGTCACTGCTGCTCGTGCCCATGCAACACCACAGAGCTATTTTTTCATCGGCGCATTCATCCAAAAGGATCGTTTGTCATCCTGTATTCTTTTATAGATATAGATATAGATATAATATAGTTTGATGATATTAGTGAGGCTCTCGGGTGAGGCAACACTCACACTTCAACTAAACTTAAGAAAGATAAAGCTAGAACTAAAATTTTGATTAGTCAGAACTGGAATAGAAAGTCTAATTCTGGAATAGAGAGTCTACTTTTGAAATATAAAGTCTACTTTTGGAATACAAAGTAAAACATACTAGAGATAGAGTTGGTAGTTGACAGAGTTGGTATATAACGTATGGGAATAGTGGGCTCACACACAACGGGTATATAAGCTTGTCGAAGCACTTAGTAAGAAGCACTTCATTAATAAGCGTGTTGCCCCTGTTGGTACAACGGATATATAACTAGTATCCTATAGTAAAACCCGATGCCTCATTTAGATAAATACTGATATCTTTCATCACAATTCATCGGAAAATACAATCCCACCATGGCTATTTCCATGTACACGTGGAAGACAGAGATGGCACTGCAACGCTAGGTTCAACTAGACTTATTATGTGTCTGCAGCATACCATACAATCATCCCTTGCCAAAAACCCCTAACCTGAACATCACCATACAATTTATAGAATTCACATATTGCAATGACAAATTCTCACCACACACAATCAAACAAAAGACAAACAAATATTAAACTTTGTTAAATGAAATCAAAGCAATAGGCTCGAAAGTAGACCCTCTAATAGTAATTACAGCCACCGTCAAAGCTACCTATGTTCATATATGAAAACCATTGAAGACGCATTCAAAATCTCAATTGCCTCCATTAGAAGCACCTATAAAAACATCAACATTGTTGCTATCCAATACGCCATGTTCATTCTCCTCCACAATAGAAGACTAGAAAACAACCAACCCCTACCCGAGCTGCATAATCCATAATAATTGAACAATCCGCATCCAAACAAAATATACAAAAAAATATCGCTTTACCTCCAATACCATATGCACTACACTTTCTTCCCAGACTTAAAAGGCTCTTTATGAGCCTCTTATTCTATTATAGTGTATACCCTTCAATGGAGGAAGTAGTTCCACACTACTAATCCTTCGTCTAGTGACCATCGTTTTAGTGGTGGAACGAACATACAAATTATTCAGGCCAATCTCCTTCGGAAGGTGGTGTTCTTCTTCTTTTGTTTTAATACCAAAAAACTGAATTTGTTTTAAAGAAATTGAAATCCATCAATTATATGCCTTTAGAAGTAAAAACAATGAGGGAAACCAAAATCTTTAATTCCTAGCCTCCAACATGATGAAATTTATCTATTAAATTGTACAATAACAATATTAAGTTGCATAGTACTGTACTAACTGCTATGTAGTGGAGATGTTTATATTTGAAGAACCATGATTTTTTCTTAAGGGTATAGAAAAACAAATCTCTGCAATGACATCATGTGTTTTTATTCTAGGTAATACATATATGTATGTATATATTTTTATTTATTTTTTATTTTTTTAATTAATTTTTGTTTGAAATTTAAATTTTTTTAATTTTTAACTTAAGTTTTTAGGAACAGATCAAATGTTGCCCTTGAGCGCCTATAGATGTTCCATTAAGTCATCACAAAGTTGGAATCTTGAATGTTGGCCACCTCTCTTGCAAACCACTCAAAATATAAGAGGCAAACAAGCTCTCCGTGTTCTCCATGTTGAACGCTAGCATTAGTGAATTCGGAAAAAAAGTCGTGGTTCAAATCACGATTAAGTTTTTCATCCTCAATAATCATGTTGTGCAAAATTGCACCAGCTGATCATATGGTCTTCATGGTCCACTTGCTCCACAATTATGCATAATTGCAAATGATTCCTCACTGTATTTATAAAACTCCAAAGGCTTGATTGACATCCTTCGGTGTGCCTCCTTGTTTTTAAACCACTTCCTCTTCTCACCTTGGGGATCAGTAATGGTTTTCTCAGAAGATAGTTCAATTAGAATAGATCCCATCTACTAGAAAGTAGTAAGAACTATAATCATGTCCTTTGATGATAAATTTTGCATGAGGTCCTCCCAATGCAAGTTAATTGGCATCAATGGGCTCCTTGTCGATGACATTGATGTCGTTGCTTGAACTCAACATTCCAATAAAAACATGTCATATCTAAAGGTTTTGAGAGGCAATTGCCTTCATATTAAAAAGATCTATCCCTATCTCTATTTTGTAATTGTATATGTCAACTAATAGGAAAATTCTTCCAAACCTAATGAGTGCCATCAATGGTCCATCTTCAATGAAAGCACATATGATTGGTTCTAGAAAGCAGAATATAAGATCCAATTTCTATCTAAAAGGCTTTCTTATCTTACCTCAAATCTATTGAATCTATCCTCATTGAGGCAACTTCTTGAATATCCTTATTAAAATTTAAATTAAAATGACACATTGTCAAACACTTCATAAAGTGATATAATGGTAATACAAAATAAGTCCTATTTTATACAATTCTTTTTTCCATAGAACATACATCTTAATGGGCTCTTATAAGGCCTCGTCCATATCAAAGACTAGAAAAAGCCAAATGTATTGTATGCCTAGATACTATTATACACATCTTATATTGGTCATAGATTCCTACATTGTCTAGGATCTGGTCTAAAGTAAGCCTAGCTTCTACTTTGCCCACTTCATATTAACCCCTAAATTTTTGTGAAAATTTCACACCTAAAACACTTCAAAAATGTTGGTTTTAGTGCAACGAGTACATAAGAAACGTAAAACTATTATTTCTATTTTTAAAGTTAGGATCTCGATTAAAACTTATTAAATAACATACTCACAAAATTTCATAAACTTTGACTCCACAGATTGTAAGATTATAGTGTTTGAAGTAGAGAAAAGGGCTCATTTTCTTCCCTGCGTTTAGTGAATGAGCAGACTTTGACTTCACTTGGTGTCAATTGTTTGCACTACACAAGGTCTTAATTAATTTCCATCATGTTAAGGATGATACTAGTTCCTTATCCAAAAAAATTAGAGATAGGGAAGGGTTGTAGAATATTCCAAAAAAATTGTGCAAGTTGTGTAGGTTCAATAATTGTCAATGCACGTTATATTTTTTTGTGAACTTCATATGTTTTAGATTGATAATTGGAATAGTCAATGCAAAGGTTTACACGGCATAATATTGTGGAAAAAATAAAAAGTGAAAAATAAGAAGATCTCAAAGTTTAATGTGGAAAAGAAGAAGTTTTTTTGGTACCGTGCCCAACAATGTGTGACAATGTGTGAAAATGTTTGACTTGGGTTAATATGCTATTTTTCACTAAAAAAAATTTAAAAAAATTGACAATAGGAAAGGAAATAATACTATTATCCAGTATAGAAAATCTCACATTCAATAGAGTGTCCTAGCAAAAGTTTTTGGAGGTGCCTAACATGCCCGCTCTCCCCATTTAAACTTCAAAACCCTATAACTTTTTCATTGAATTTTGGATTTAAGAAAAATTGAACTCACACAAAGCTTTAAGTAATGTCCATCTTCAGTAAAAATTTCAAGGAAAAATGTTGTAAATTGACACCACAGCAACCAGTCCGAACCTTCTAGAGTCCCCTTAGGGAACTCTTGGAAATTTGAGGGTTAAGTACCAAATGAAGGCCAAATGTACCGGACACATAGATGATGACATATTTAATCTTCTATCTTGATAGATTTTAATATCATCTAGTCGTTGGTCTTAAACAAATATTACTCTCAACTCCCAAATGACCGAGTATCTATTAGGGAGACACATGAGGTTTGAGCACGTTCCTAAAGATTTAGTTTTGAATGTTTATCTTTGAAATTTTACTGTAAATAGAGATTTTGATAAGGGGTGTTTTAATCTATTTTTGGGTTTACTGGGAAAATGTTATGGCACTTCAAACATTAGAAGTTCAACTTCTGGTGCTATGAAGCTAAATAATACTACTATAGTTGTAAATAGTGCAATTTTTTTAGGCAAGGTGCACTGAATGAAAGGTCATGGCAGCCCTCATTAAATTTACCTATACATTTGTAGAGATTAGAGATTTCATTTTTTTCCAAATTCGATTTTACTTCCAAGAGAATAGGGCATGATGCTTTCATCTATTGCTTGGGTTTGAGGTCCAAAAATAATTAACTCGATTGCAAAAAAATACATCTTTGCTAAAGAAATAGTGGATTCTATACCCTAGTCATTATGAGGCCTTCTTCTTTGTCATAAAGCTCTCCATTAGTGTGATGTTTAGCATGCAATGACCTATTCATGGTGGAACATATTGCCATAAAATTTATGCAATGTAAAATGGAAAAAACATGCCATTGTTTTGAGCCATAATATGCTATCCCTTTCTGCGCAATGAAAGAAAAAACTTATTGCACACTTCAAATGCGTGTATTATTCAATCCGCACGGTCAAAGTTTTACAAAATTCTTTGATTTCCATTTTGTATTGAACTTTAAAATCCCACAGTTGAAATTAGTTAAAAGTTGCTTGAATGAGTTTAGTAGCATCTCAAGCATCATATCTATCGTGTAAAAAAAAAGATCGATAACCACAACAAATTGAGAGTCCTAACCAACATCAAATGAACAAATACATACACTAAAACAAGTATACGTAGTACACCCTCAAGTTGGAGGGTGTGCTTAGCATAGTTATGTTTGGCTATGTTTTTTTGTTTATTTGATGTTGGTTAGGACTCTCAATCTCTTGTGGTTATCGATCTTTGTTTAAACAACAAGATGTTTATATAGAGGGAGTTGACCGTACATTTTGCTAACTAAGTTCCTCTTGTATTTATGGCTGGAGCCTGCTTCCCATGCACTTTGTTAACTTCATTATTCATTAACCCCTAAAGGACACATCCTTTGACCGTGGCATCAATTCCAATTTCCATTCCATTGTGTGCTCTATTTCTTCATTAAATATAGGTGGAAAATTTTTGGCTTTATTTTTCGCACATGAGATCACATATCTTGCTTATGTCATACAAGTTGTAGATATTTTGGTGAAAATTTATAACAATTGTGATTTTTCAAAGAAAGTGTGAAGAAAATTCACATCATATACAATGTATGCTTTTGAAATTTTCACTAGTTCCATTACAGTGCCAAAACTTGGGGTGTAGATGAAAATGCCATGTTCAACTAGAAGTAGTAAATTGGTCAACTATGGTTATTGGCCCAAAGTTCAAACTGCAATAAGTTATTCAATTTTATGTATTTTTCAAAAAAAATAATTGGAATGGAAACTAGACTTCATGAACTTTGTTTCTTTAATTGCACTCAAATTATCATTTGAATGACTCGAATAAGATTTAAAGCAAAAGCTAGAAGTTTCTAAAACACACTACATTGAGATACATGTCTCAAAGATTTTCTTCTCTAGATAAAACATGACTACCTCACTAGGGCAAGTTTCATCATCGTTTACTACTTACACATTTGATGAATTCTGCAAAAAAGAATTGGATGAAAAATATCATTCACACTGATTATCATCCTTGAAATGTCATCCAAGAAGCCAATTTTTGGCTTTTCAACGTTTGAGGATTATGGTTACTATCACTCCTTTGCAAATACCCTGTGCCGTGGTCGCTTTTGTACATAATTAACTTGAAACCGAGAGTTGTCCAAAATTTTGGAAAATATAAAGTTTTTGTCCAAGTGATTACCCATGTGATGTCAAGGTGCCACCCCTATAATGCATGGGTGATACCCATATAATACTTAGGTGATACCCACTACATCCAAATCACTGTGTCAAAGAAAAATAATTCTTCTGACATAGAGGTGTTGAAAGCAACCTCTGGGTACGTACTTCATCCTGATCTTCTCACTGAGTGATTAAAATGTGTAAGGACATTCCCTCTTTTGCAGAAACGTAATTAAAGAACAATTCCATAATCCTTAATGCGATGTGACCAAATAAGAGAGGGATAACGAAAGCTTACATGAATGTGGAAGCAGGTCAACAAGTTTTATTATTTTATTTTTAATTTAAGGTTCTCCAATAGTAAGCAACAAAACGTTTACGGCTAACCCAGTGGGCCAAGTATACATGGATTTGTGCAAAATTTGTTTAAACTTAGAAGAAGAAGAACTCCAGTTCCTGAAGGGGGCCGGAGTAAATAAAGTGTTTGTTTGTTCCACCACTAAATCCATGTCCATCGGTGCACTTCAAGCTTTGCATATATCACACAAAATCGGTGCACTATTTGTATGTGTTATTGAAAGATATTTGTAACTTTTGAACCATAAGTTGGATTTCTACCAAAAATATGTCTACAAGGAGCTAATAAAAAGTTGCCTATTCAATTACTTTTTTCATAAAATGATACCTAAATTTAATATCATGGGACCTAACCCAAACTCAAAATGTCCCTCTTGGAGACATTGGGCCTTCACGGGTTAAGCCATGGGACTCACAAGACATAGACACATAAACTTTGAAGCTTAACCCTTAAACAACGGAGCCTATGACCGTGGCATCAATCTAAATTTTCAATCAAATGTATGCTCTAGTTTCTCATAACATAAAAGAAGAATTTTAAAAAAAAAATTCTTCAGAGATGAGATCATATGTCTCAATTATGTTGCAAAAATTACATATTTTTTTGTGGAAATTTGAATTTATTGTATTTTCTGAAGAAAAAGTGAAGAAAATTCATATTAAAGACAAATTATGCTATAAAGTTCTGAAAATTTCACCAAAGGTGGACACTGTAGTGCCAAAACTTGTGGTGTAAATGAAAGTTCCGTGTTCGGCTAAAAGTAGAACCACGGTTATAGGTCCAAGTTCAAATTGCAATAACTTATTCAATTTTAAGTATTTTTTAAATTTTCAAAATGGTATGGAAACTAGACATCGTTAGCTTCATTTCATTAGTTGGACTCAAGTTCAAAAAATATCATTTTGATGGCTTGAATTAAGATCTATAGCTAAAGCAAGAAGTTTCTCAATTTCACTTAATTGAGATCCGTGTCACAAGCATTTTCTTTTTTTCGTAACACATGATTACCTCAATGAGGCCAATTTCATCATCATCTAATGTTTGTACAAACAAGGAACTCTCCTCAAAAAAAAAGTTGGATGAAAAATAATTGTTTTCGTTGATCATCATCCAACAATGTCATCTGAGAAGCCAATTTCTGGCTGCTTCGGCGTTTAAGGGTTAATCAGATGTGACAGAGATCTGCAACCGTGTTGATTCATCAAGGCAAATTCCATTAGCTAGAGCAACAGAGCAGAAGAAATGAAACATGAGAGAAAATAATTCAGGGCGGCAGGCGTGTTGGAGATGCTCTAAGAAAGCATGAATCTGGAATGCCCAAGGAATTTTTGACCACGTAGTTGGAATTGGTGCAAAATCTTTGGTGCTAAGGAGGTTTACAGCATGGTACAATGCATGTTTCAAACTTAGACAATATCATTGTTCACACTCAATAAAGGACCAAGTGTCCCTTCAAAGGTACAAATCTATTCACAATGCATTCTAAGTTAACCCTAGTGTCTTCAGAGGACAAAATTTTCAACTTTAACCCTTAAACATCAGTTGGGAACCGTATATACATGCACATATTTTACTCTGTAGAATATTAAAAATGTATTAAAGTTTAGCAAGACTTACACCGTTGGATTGAAGATTCTTCAACTGACATCTTTCATTTGGAGGTCATTTCAATATGTGAACCTTATCATGTTCTAATATAACACCATACATGTAGAATATTGTGGCCACCAATGACACTTTCTGAGTTTTAAGGGTTTATTGGAATTTATCTGTTGATCCTTACGATCCAAATTCACAAAATTTATACCACACCATCCCATATAACTTGGAAAGAAGATCCTAAAGTTACATTCTCAACATGTTCATCTTGGCCATTTTATAATGAATAGAGTTTTCTTGAAAGTAAAGGATCTTTTATCCAAATCTTAGGGTCGTATGTTAGTAACTACGACCACATGCACATGGTGACTTGGCTTGGCAAAGGTGTGAAGAAATCATTGGTCAACTTTTTGGGGCCTTGGGGCATTGCGGGGGAGCTTTAGCTTGCATGGGGTAGGGCCCATGAGCATTGATTGCCATGCATCTCATTGGTGTAGAAAAAGGGTGTATGAGATTATTAGAAGTCTATTCTCATGCATTAAAAAAAATCTTCTTGTCTTGCATCATATTACTACTAACTTTTCCCTTCGAAAAGTGCTTTCACGAAAACTCGAATGTAGTAGAGATTCCTGAAAAATACCTTGGTCCTTTAGGGATGAAAGACTCTGAAAGATTTCATCCAAATTTGGCACTTCATCTTAGGGCCGCTTGAGACTACGGCAAAGAAGCGCACCAATCGGTCAAGAAGTTTTGCCCAAGACATGGTTATTTGAGGCCACCGGTGGGAGTAACTCTTCTCCAGTGGTTTAGTTTCTTGTCCGAAGGTTTGAGGCCAAACAAGAAACTAAACCACGGAAGAAGAATACTTATAAAAAGTATTGCCACATAGGCGGCCATGTCATCTTTTCATCCATGCTTGAAGTTCTACACGGACAAGTCATGGCCATAGTCTAAGCCCAATTCGATGACAAACAAATTATACACCAATCATTTTGCTCCATTTCCCTAGAATTCTTGACCGGTGAACTTCTCCACTATTGTGTAAAGCGGCCCTTAGGGGAGCATTACACTATGGACCATGGAGATTGCCCACGGCCCTCTAAAATGTGTGATTGGCCAAGGAAGTCGTCCCGGTCCAAGTTCGCTTCACACTACCTTGAAAAAGGAGATTGACCACAAAGTTTGAGGTTACCTAAATATGCTATTTTCTATCGAGTGGATAATGTTTCTTGGTCCAACGGGTTTTTTGACGAGTCGAGGCAAAGAGGTCGGCTCGACAGAAAATAAGGGGGCCGTTGGGCTAAAATCAGTGATTGGCTAAAAATCAATATTTTTATTATTTTAAAATGATTTTCCCATAATTTTTCCATGTTACTATGGGCCGTTGGGACAATATTTTTTGACGTTTTTTTTTGAGACCGTTGGAGTGTAAGAGAAGTGAATAAAGGCCGTATGTCCCATTTTCCTACCTCTCTAATTTCTTGTGTATGCACTGTTTTGTGTTGTTTTTTGCATGTTTTTTGATGTTTTCGCCAAGATTTTTTTCCCTACCTTTTCATTCAATGGAGGGATAGTGTAGACGGAGAGTGTAGAGATTCCAAAGGGCACACATGGTCTTAAAACTCCGAATGGATGAAATTTGCAAGACCATTTTCTTTGCCTCCAAGTAATGCACCATCTAAAATTGCTCAAGTGCAATTTCAGCATGGGCCGAATCTGCTTGATTTGCATCCTAGTGCATTTCTCCCTACTTCTACAGATTTTTTGAGAAGACTCCCTCACAGTGGAAAAGAATTAGAAGAGATTGGCACCCAAATCCCACATAGTGAGTTCATAAGAGGGAAAGAGATTTTGGAGGTGAAACAAGAAGAAGGTGCAAGAAAGGTGTACGAAGCGCCTCCAAAGAAGAGAGGTTGTCCAAGAAAAGAAAAGACTACCGTGAAGGAAAAACCGAAGAAAAAGGCGAAGGCAACCGTGATTCAACTTGAAGAATTGGATGAGGAGGACGCTACTCCTACGAAATGGAAGGATTACGAAGTCGAAACCTTGATGCAATGAGAGGCGAGATGGACGAGGAATTTGCAAGAACATTAAACAAACAAGGTTTGAATTTTTTTAATTTATTTTTTGCAAAATGTTGAAATTTTTGTAGCAAATGCCGGAGAATGCTAGCGTATGTAGGCCATATGGTGAGGCTGTAGAAGCATGCCCATGCCCTTCTACAGGAGGAAATGTAGCATGCCTTCTTATGCCCATGCCCCCCCTCCCCCAAAAACTACGTCGGCCGTTGCCGCGGAGGCTTTGCGGGTCTAGTTTTGTGGCCCTACCATCTTCATGCGCGCGTGGGGATTTGAATCCCGTTCTCCAGAGAGCAAATAGATTCCTCCCATACCCATCACTCCACCACAAGCTTTTTGATGTCCAAGATGTTTTTGGAGTGTTAATTGTACTAAAAACTATCCTAATTTCTTTGCTGGAATTTTCATTCAAGTTGCCTTTTCACCCCTTTTGAGCTTGTTTTTGGCCATAATTCTCCTACTTTATGTCATTTATTGTAAGTATGAATGCATGGGTGAAGTTACAAGTCCGAATGGTTGTGGAAATCCGAGGATTCAACCGAACATGGCTATCTTGTAAGTAGAAGTACAAAACTATCTTGACCAAATACCGAAATGACAAGTGGGCGAATGAAATTTCGTAGACGGACCAAAAACAAGAATGTTGTTGGTTTGAAGAGATGGACATATGGAATAGTAAACGTGCAAGTGTTCACAACCAAATTCCGACAAGTGCTATGGAAGGAGACAACATGTTTCGAACGACTTCTTCACCACCTACGACTCCAGAATCGGCTGAAATTCAAACCTTCCGTAGCACCAAATACACAAGAGAAGAAAAAGAAGAGTCAAAACAAATTGAAGGACTTCTGCAGCAAGTGGTAGGCAATTCTGCCATTTTGATTTCCACCTTCCAACAGTCTACAGATTTGTTAAAAAATATGGACCATAATTTTGCAGCACTTCTAGAGAGGTTTTAGCTAATATTCTTCCATGGAATCAGAACTACTATAAGAAAACACTAGATTTGACTCCTTCCAAATTTTGCAATGCCATAGACTTTTTGCCAAACCTTCGTGCATTATTGTAGCTTCACGAAGCAAGTCTTCATCCCTTTCATTTCCCTTTCAATAGAAATGCTTCAATCTCTTCATCGTTCACTTCATTTGTTGCCATAAAATCATCTCTATTCAAAATTCTATCCTTCACTTCCTAAATTGATGCCATTTCACAACACAATTCTTGACCTTCTCTTGAATGGCCACTATCTATTCTTTTTTGTAGTTGTTCCTTGGCTTCTGTAATCGAGTCCACGTCAAATCCATCCTTCTTTGTGATGCACAAATTGTGCATCACAATGCATGTTGAGACAATATCCGGTACCATCCTCAATGGTACATTACACTTCTTCATGATAATTCTCCATCTCTCTTGTAAAATTCCAAATGCCGTTTCTACACACATTTGGATTGAAGATTGAATGAAATTCCAATTTCCATGGATTCGTGACAGTTTAGTTTTTCCTCCCTTGAATGGACAGTGCATCCACGGTCTAACGGGATATGTTGCATCCCCTATCAACTTGTACGGATGCAGTTTCCCCTCCACACAAGCTCTTCCAATTTTTGTAACTTAAAAAACAGCCCAATCATGAAGGCTACCAGCCTAACCAAACTCGTAATCCCAAAACCTACATTTGACATCGAGGATTCCTTGAAGAATAGCTGAATGGAACGACTTCCGGCAATAATAATCTTCTCCACCAACAATTGGCCTCAATACTGCAATATGCGACCCATCTATTGCACCTACAACGTATGGAATGCCATGTAGAGCTTCAAATTCTTTAGCTAAAATCTTCAACTGCGATTCACTAGGCATTTGAACAAATATTTGTTGCAAATGTTATCTAACGGCTTTACAAAATTCTCTTATAATTTTTGGAACCGTACATTCAGCAACCCCATATAAATCCCTTATGAGCAATTGTCCATTGCCAGATCCTAGCCTTATCAACGAAATTGCAATTCTAGTTTCCACGGAAATTGAATTCCTGAAAGGTTTATCTTGTTTTTGCAAAAATGGCCCTAACTTCTCGCAAAGAAATGTGAAAGTAGCAAATTTAACTTAAGTTCTAACCTTAAATTGCCCCATAGTGTATGATCCCAACAATAATCGATCCGTAAACCCACCTTATCTTGCAAAAACCAAATGCTCTGTATTCCTAGTCCCGTACTCTCAAAAAACATGCTAAAAATTGCCAATTTGTCCCACTCTCCTTGTAAAACTAGTGCTTGCATGCTCGCAACGTGTGAAACAAGCATGTGCAAGCACATATACAACCCTAGCATCAACACAGGGTCCCTCCTCCTCCCCTCCATTACAACCCTAGTTGCTCAAATTTCTAGAGAAGAGAAGAAAAGAGGGAAGGTGGAAACAAGGAGGAAGAAGAAGGGGAGGGTGAGAGAGTGAATGACGAGGTAAATTCCAAATCCGCCCTTTTCAGATATACATTAAAAAAAACTAGCCCACACTTGTCCCGGTCCAAATCCACTTTACACTATGAGAAGTGACCAAGATACTCAAAAAATGATTTTTCATTTGTCATGGTCACAGCTCTAGACCAAGAGCAGTGACCATGAAAATAAATGATTTCTCTTGGTCAATCCTCCTGGTCCATAGTGTAAAGCGGCCCGTAGTTGGGCAAGTTGAGGGTGATATTTTGGGCCGGACTGGTGAGAAATAGAAGCCGGGCGATGATAGGCAGGTTGACTCACAGCCTTGACCACGAGAAAGGATACGTCCACTCCAGTTGTGGCGATGCCAAGATATCTCATCTCAGCGAGGGAGCAAGGACGGAGCGTCCATCGCCATGGAACACACGACAAAGGTCTCCTAAATAAGTCACTTGCGCAAGTTGCAGCCCACTTGACCTTCCGATGAGCCCACCGCTGCATCACCCGACATGTGCATGGTCCTCTCCTCATCATGGGCTATGGAAGCCCGACCCCGGATTATCCAACTTGCACAACCGCCCTGCCTCACCCACGATCATAAGTAGCAGCCGCCCGCCCGCGCCTGTTTCCTCCCTCGCTCATGCCGCTTCCGCTGCCGCTGCTGCGTTTCTAGATCGTGGTTTGTAGTTGGAGCGCGTCTGTCGTCCATGCCTCCTGTGTCGGAGTCGCAGGTGCTCCAGTTTCTCTACCACGTATGGCTTACTTGACCTAATGAGCGTTTGAGCTCAGGAAGTGTCTCTCCTTCTTTTTTTTTCGTATGGGTTTTCAGTGGAGTGCGTCTGTCGTCCATGCCTCTGGTTTTGGAGTTGCAGGTAATCAGGCAATGAGAATTTTTTTAAGAAGGATAACAGAGAGCGTTTTGTTTTTCACCTTTCACTGGAACCTTTCATTTATGTAGGGAATAAGGTTTCTGTGCTACAAACGTCGGATGTTCATAATCTGCATCTACTTTGAAGAGATTATGCTCATGCATGTCTTCATCAAGTTTTGGAGATTAATTTTCTGTTGACCTAATTGCGTTAATTTAAGGGTATGAGATCAGGGAGTGGAGTGAAGTGGTCTCCGGTTTTTTTTGTGGTTTTTGATGTGTGCCTGTTTCTTGGTAGGTTTTAGTGTCGGCATAGGCATAGGCTTGAGATGGAGGGGCTAAGGTGATTTATGTGGTAGTTGAAGTTGTGAGATCCATGGCGTTCTGTGAACGGGATGTGATTTGGGTGGTAGTGGAGAGGAGGGAGAGATTTTTGGTATGGAAGTGACGCGGGCACATGATTTGGAGGAGAGGTTACGGTGAGGTGGATGTTGTGGAATGGGGCATGATGGTGGGGGTAATATGGGATTTGCAGGTGCGCAATGAGGGGGGCGTGGTGTACGCGGGGCTTGCAGAGAGGGCGTGGCGCGGGGTGGACGAGGAAGCCGCAGAAGCCGCATACGAGTTAGCGTGGGAGGAGTTGCACTCTGGGCCGTGGCAGAGCGTGCCGCTGGTGTGGCGGGACGCCTTCTCGCTCTCGTGCTTGTCCCTGGCGCACTGCCATTACCGGGCCAACCGGCCCATCGAGGCGCTCAAAGTGCTGGACCTGGGTGTGATCATGGGAGGTTTGCAATTCCGCAAGGAAATCGATTCTTCGCTTCACAGCATCAGCTTCGCCACCGGTACAGCCAAAAGCAGCCCGGAGAATCGACCCTCGCAAGTAGCAGTGCTAAACGTGCAAGATGTACAGCTGAGAAAGAAAGTAGAGGGCCGGCTGCTGCGTGAGGTCGATAAATTGTCCTTCATTTGATCCTCCTTTGATAGCTAGTACACTCCTTTTTCCAGTATTTACATAGAACTGGTACCTCCCTGCTTTCTTCTTCTCTTCACATTTATCGGAACTGTATACAACTCAATAAAGTGCTTCAACTTGTTCATAGAGCTTTTTTGCAGTGTCTTCCCGTCTTCACGTCTCTAGAAGGGAATTTTATCTCAATCTCTCCATTTGTTTCTTATTGTCCTTCACATCTTGTTGAGTCATCCTGTCTTTGATGCCAGAGGCTTAGGACGTTGACAATGTGTTGTGTTTTGGCATTGTCAGGAACTGCATTCTTTATTACCGGCAGGCTCTTTACGGGGCATCTTGGTGGAGCACAGAAGTTGCCCTTCGCTGGAAACTTTTCTTCGCGACTATCTTCTACCTGGAGCACCGGTAATACTCACAGATTCCATCAATCACTGGCCTGCCATGAAGAGCTGGAGCGACCTTGCTTACCTACAAAAGGTCGCCGGGCATCGCACAGTTCCTGTAGAGGTAAGTTTGATACAATTCATTGGCCTCCAACCATATCCATAAAGGTTACTGAATTGGAGGCATTATTCTCAGCTCCTCCTTTGTTTTATTGACATCCTGCTTCTCATCATCATCATCATCAGGGAAAATGTATGGCTTATTAGCTTTCGATTGATTGTTTGAGAGGAAATTCTTCTCTCCATAAGTTTGTGCTTTTTGGTCTTTGTGCTTGGTAATCTGGGCAGGTTGGGGAACACTATCTGGCTGCAGATTGGAAGCAGGAGCTGATGACGCTTTCCCAGTTTCTAGAGAAATCGCTCAGTCACTCCCATGCACAGGCCATCACTCGGCCATATCTTGCTCAACATCCACTTTTTGAGCAGGTGTGAAATCAGCCTCGACCTTCCTAATGTAGACTCTCATGGTGTGTCGAGTAGATTTTAGGTTGCCGTGTTCATGTGGACTCTCATGGTTGATTGGTTTTTCAATTCAGATCCCAGAACTGAAATCAGACATAGCTATCCCAGACTACTGCTCCATAGGAGGGGGTGACCTTCAATCCATAAACGCCTGGCTTGGCCCTGCTGGAACCATCACTCCATTACATCACGATCCTCATCATAACCTTTTAGCACAGGTTTGAACTCATATCATCTGTTACACTAGATTAAGATTGTGGAAGTAGTAGTTACACTCATATCTTCACTCTATTGAACGCCAGAAAGTTGTCTTTTCCTTTTCCTTATTTGTTAATTGATAATTGAAATTGTTTTCCAGGTGGTAGGACGGAAGTACGTAAGATTATATTCGCTAGAAGACTCTCCTAGCCTGTATCCATACACTGAAAAGATGCTTTGCAACTCCAGTCAGGTATTCAACAGCGAGGCCATTTTTCCTTCAGCGTTTGCAGTTTTTCCGACCTTTTCTTGTACTTTGAAGCCAATCTAATTGTTCCCCTGGTTGGTTGTTTTGTTCCAGGTTGATTTGACCAACGTAGACGTAATAAGATTCCCCCGTTTTGAACATTTGAAGTTCGTAGATTGCATTTTAGAGGAAGGGCAAATGCTATACATCCCACCCAAGTGGTGGCACTATGTGCAGTCCCTTACCCCTAGTTTTTCTGTGAGTTTTTGGTGGGCTGTGGATGACGACGGCGATGATTCCGATTCTTCTTAATCTTTGGTCGAAGGGTGGTCTGTCTTTTTTGTCTCCAGATCCTCCCAGATTATTGGCTGCCTCTGTCTGAAGAAACTTGTACCAGATGTAATACGCTACTTTTTAATGATATTTCAGGTCACTTCAGAGATTGCTTTGATGATCAGTGGCAATTGTGTTTCACTGAGTTACAATCAGTTTTCGTGGATGCAAAATGTGGCCTCTTTCTACAGAGTTTCAACTTTTAATCGGAGGTTTCCATTTTTGCATCAGACAAGGACATGAAGAAGGCAATAAAAATAGCAACATATCAACATCAAATGGTAATCATACACTATGAGAACGATCATAAGCCATACCAGAACGCGCAAGACATGAAAGAAATGACAAAGAAAAGACAAAACTAGTTTGTTTTTAAACTCGAAGTGGCCAATTTTTTTAATAGTATTTTCGGAGCTGTTGTTGAGGTTTACCGGAGTGTTAACCACATTTGTTACTTTGAGACTGTTTATGTGTTATGAGATAGTCTTAACTCTCAAGAACCACAATATATATACTGATCCCAAAATTCCAAACCTAGCCTTGTAGTCAACTCAAATATGGACTTTTTAATCCCTAAAGGGTTGAGACTATGTTTCACCAAAACCACCCCAAAAATTGCCTCTCTTAGATGAAGGCTGGTTCGCACTAGCACTTGCGGTCGACTTGCGTTCTGCAATAGGGTAATTTGAGAAAATATTTTCTTATTAAAAAACATTGTAGACTCTTGTCTCATACCAACTCAAGTCACTGTTGCATGCGGTTGCCGCACGCAAGCCAAGATGAGCCATAAATTTGCGTTAGTAAGTACTGTTCAAGTGGCCGCAAGTACTATTCACTTTTGGATTTTAGTTCATTAATTCTCTGAATGTTTTTTTTACATGTTACCCTTTTGACGCAGATTCTTGCACCACTTGCGGTGAACATGCATTCTTCTGCCTAGTGCAAACATGCCTTGAGTCGTTGCAAGACCAATTTAAACATATTTTTACTATTTTCAATCATAGGATTTTCAAACACAGTGAAGGTTGCAAAGATCTTTCCTTCACTACTACCGGCCTTAAAAAAGTGCAATGGTCATCTCTACGATACCACTATTCATCTCTATAATATTCTATAACTTCCCCAAAGTCAAGCTTTTTATGTTTGAAGCACCATAACTTTTTCCCTACAAATTAAAAAAAAAATCCCCACAAAGATTACCGGTGTTCCTATTCTCACTAAAGGTTTCAAGAAATTAGCTTCAAAATTGGATTTTTGGAAACGTGACCAAAATTGATTTGTACCCTGCTGGTACAAATGGTCCTTTACATATTTACCCCTAAAGGACCAAGTGTCCCTTGGGGGGACAATTATCATTTTGGGCAGGTTCCTAAAATTGGAAAAACATCTTTTATAAAAAACTTGTATACTACATTTTCCTTGATAAGAGCTCCATGGGTGTATTTTTATTATTATTTTTGGATTCATGGTTTGAAAGTTAGTACCACTCAAAGTTAGATATGGGAACTCTTGTTAGCTCCAAATTTTTTCTAGAAGTCTCTATTGACATTGAGATTTTCCATACGTGTAGAGAATATTACCTTCTTTAAAGATGTAAAAAAAATTGTCTTTTGTGTAAAAAAACATTTTAACTCAAGTCAAACATTTTTACACATTTCGGACAAACGGGGAAAAAAACTTCATCTTTTCTTCATAAAACCTAGAGATCTTCATATTTTTCACTTTTTATTTTTTCTACAACAACATGTGGTGTAAAAATTCTTATTGACCTTTTTCGATTATCATTCTAAAACATATTAAATTGTCAAATAAATAAATTGTGAATTGACAATTGTTGAACCTCTACTTCTTGCACACTTGTTTTGAATATGCTACACCCGTTCTCTACCTCTACAAATCAGTGTACAAGGAACTTACATCATGCTTAACACAATGGTAAAATATTTAGACCTTGTGTAGTGCAAAAATTTGGTACCAAGTGAAGTCAAAGTCTGTTAATCCACTCAACGCAGGGAGGGAATTGAACCATTTTCTTGACTTCAAACACTATAATCTTTCAATCCGTGCGGTCAAAGTGTATGAAATTTTGTGAGTATGTTACTTAATAAGTCTTAATGGAGATCCTATGGTCAAAAGGATAAATACTAGGCTTTATTTCCTTCCTTACTCATTGCACAAGAATGAGCAATTTTGAAGTGTTTTTGGTGTGAAATTGTCACGGTCCTGTATGGGTCAATGGCTTTTTTCGCCATTGGAATGACAATGAATCACTTCTAAAAACAATCCTCGTAAGAACATGTCCATGACCTCCTAAGTTATCTCCACATGGTTTCTCATTGGATAATGAATACATGTTCCCTGGACATAGCACCATCAACATTGCATGGGGCATTTGATTCATCTGAACTCTCCAAGTAAGAAAATTAGCCTCTACTTCTGTAGATTCTAGCAGATTGTGATTGAGGGGAATCATACTACAGTACATGCCTGGAATCAAGGCTGGTTTTCCACGGAAAACAAGAAAACACACATGTTTACAACATTGTTTAATTTGTGGCATGAGTGCCCGGATTTGCCTATTTACCCCGGTCGAGTGGTGCACTGAGCCACAGGACGGGGTTGGGAGGCTCGACCGGGGTTGGGAGGGGTGGGACAAAACCTACCCCTATTTTTGTATTGGAGTGGGGCCCTAGTTAATCTATGGGGAGGGGCACCGAGGGTAATATGGGGCCGCAGGCTCCAATTTTGTAAAAAAAAACCAAAAGAAGCCTCTAGAACCCTAAAACGGGCAGGGCTAGAAAAATGGACCCACCCGAGGCTGAGGTTTGGTGCACCGCTCGACCAAGGTCAATAAGGTGATCCTGAGTGCCCAGTATCCACTGGGTATATCAGGGTATTGGGCCAGAGTCACTTAGGCACGAGTCGAAAATGCACTTTCTGAACCACTATAATGGATTCCAAAGCCAGGACATTACACTAAAGTTGATATTTAGTGTTAAACACAGTAAGGGCCGCTTCACGCCAAAACCAAGGTCAAGAGGCCGTTGATTTCCACCAATGAGATTGCGAGAATGGCCAAAGTTTGGCCTCTTGGCCTTCACACCAAAGGCCAAAGTCCAAAGGTTGTCGCCCTCCATTGTGCCTACATAGCACCTACAGAGAGTTTTGGCGCCCAAGCAACGGCCTCTCAAGTGCAAAGTTGGGTCGCCGTTTTGAGCCGACCCAAACTTCCTTTGAGAGGCCGTCAACTTCCTTCAATTTATTACTATTTAATGTATGTTTTAGCCAAAGAGTTTGGCCTCTTGCCATTGTTTAGGCTGAAATTTTGATGGTCGGTCTCTCGACTTGAGCCGGTGTGAAGCGGCCCTAAATGACTTGTAAATGCTATAACTTTTCACTTTTGATGCAAATTTTTACTAAGAGCATTATTTTTCATGCTATCTAAAGAGGAGAATCATTGTAAACATAGTTGGTAAAAATATTTATCAAGAGTAAAAACTAATAGCATTTATTGGGCTTAATACTAGAAATCAACTTTATTGTATTTATAAATTGCCATGAAAGTAGCCACAAGTAGCCCTTCACATGTTCACAACATACTCTTCTGTAATCCTTACACGTCAGTTGGGAACCATACATACAAGCACGTATTTTACCATGCAAATTAAAAAAAGAATTTAGCAAGATTTACACCTTTGGATTGAATTCTCATTGATTAACATCTTTCATCTGGAGGTCATTTCAATATGTGAACCTTATCATGTTCAAATATGACACCATACATGTAGAATATTGTTGCCACCAATGGCACCTTCTAATGTCTAAGGGTTAACTTAGTATTGAAGTGTGAATAGTGTAATAGGTTTGAGTATAGTAGCTTCATGTTTAAGGGTGTAATACTTTAACCCCTAAAAGACCAAGTGTCTCGTCAAGGGACAAAAATTCTCACTTTAACTATAAGTGTTTTTCTGACAACCACATGAGCGCCTTAATATTGATCATGTATCATAGGGTATCATGATAGCAGTCAAGAAGTGCACAATGGTAACCACTATCAAGGATTCTCGACAACAAAATTCTCCCCACCACAACGGGCGAGGCCGGTGTCCTTGTTTGTTGGGACCGCGGCATTGATCCCTTGACATATCAAAAAGTTGATTTTTGGCGGAGCTCCACGAAGTTTTGCTGGCCAGAGGGGACCACTCATGTGCCACCATATGGCGGCGAGTGAATGGCCGCTCACTCTTGACGACTCGCTATTCATTGTAGTTCTCAATATTGTGATATGAAAATGCAATAATTTAATTAGGAACTTGGGAACGTTCTTTGTGAACAAGGAAACTGCCGGGAGTGAAGTCACTCCTAATCCCAGCCGACGCTGCATGAATTTTCTCGTAAGGCGCTAAGTTGGGCCTGCTCCACAAAGGTGTCCCCGGCCCACCGTGACTAGGTTGGCATCCAGTGGTGGAGTTGCTCGTACAGTGACAACTGTAAAAATCGACCGGCGGCCGAATACCGCTCCCTTCTACACCCTTCCTGAAATTCAAGGAGAAAATATAGCCGATCACCACAATCACTTATAAACTCATTAGTAATCCATAAGTCATGAGAAGGCATGCTACATTTCCTCCCGGGAATCTAGGAAGGGTATGTAAGGGAGCAGTATTCAGTGGCAGGCCCGATTAAGGTAATCCTACATTAGTAACCACAAGGAGGTTTCACATGTTTTAAAACATTGATTTTCTCGAGCCGTGCCTCAGTATTGACTGGGTATCACAAGATATTACACCAATATCACATGGGTATGAGTCAACAAGTGCTCGTATGTGGTGAGATGGTGGACAGCGGACACGACAAGCAGCAGTGAATGCAGATGGAAATGAGCTCTAGTTGTTCAGGGTGAGGATGATGCATCAAACCATCACAGGGACAAGATTGTCATCATGTTTCACCCCTCGTTGACGTGTTCAACCCCTACCTCTCCACTAGACTCATATTCAGATGCACTTTCTCTTCCTTTCAGCTGCATCATCATCATCTCCCACAATCAATTCCTCTACTTTTCTGACCTTTTCTGCAGTGGTCACTTTCGTACATGATTAAATCACTGTAGAGAATGTCCAAAAAATCTGGAAAATTCAAGAGATTTGTCTACAGTCTAACCTTGTTAATATCACACCCTCAGTTTCACCCAAAAGTGTGATATTATCAAGGTGTGGCAATTTTGATAATATCACATTTGGCAATTTTAGGCAAAATGTGATATTATAAAAAAAAATCCCAAAAAAATCCAAAAAAAAGTTAGAAAATTAAATAAAACAACAAACTATCATACACTTGGTTTTCCAACTTGAATAAATCACCAATAGATGCCATAACTCACAAAAACCAAAGAAATGAATCACTTTTAGTTAGTGACATCCATATTAGGACATAACAAGCTAGTAAATTCATTGAGACCTAACATAAATTATTTATCTCACCTCATGTGAAATAATCATTGAGACATAGTAGGTGACAAGGTGTAACGTATATAAATTATGTTAGGTCTCAGGTTTAGCACTCGCTCGTCTAGCAAGTCTCAATTATAAAAATATGGTACACTCTGGAAAGAGCGGCTTCTTCTTCATTTGAATTTTTGTTTGTTAAAACTCTGTAGGAAATTCCGGATCAGAGCCTAAGCCAACAACGCATATAATTCTTCATGGTGACCCACCGCTCAGGCCCATTTCTACCTCAAAGGCCTTCATAGCAATCCACAATCACAACCCGAGCTAATCAATCCACCAGTGCAGTACTGTACCACCCTGAAGATCACACATGATTCCTACACCTAGTAACAATTTGTTAGCAATTTACAAATTCAGGGGCCGTTGTAGTACCAGGAAAAAATCGCTACTCCCACATCAGCCAAATTGTAACTCAAGTCATTGGGGGTGTGCAGCAAGTCGCTCCAGTAAATGGGTCGCTGCTTTGTTTTGGAGAACCAAAAATCGGTTCGCAGTGATCTAGGGGCTTTACAACAAAGGCACCTCGGAAACCAGACGAAAGAAGGTTCTGGATTCTCTGAAGAAAGACATCCGTAGGTCCCCGAACGACATTGAGATTTACTCTGATTGCTACGCGTTGCCAGAAGCCATGATTGAGATGATGATTCAACCCAACGACTTACAACCTGCGACCCAACGACTTGATCGCATCCTCCACACTCCAACGACCTCCGACCCAACCTGCGGACTTATCACGACCCCACCTTTACAATTTGGCACAGCTTGCAGATACCCTCGAGACAATGCTACCACAAGGAAACTCTCAGGAAAACGGCCGCCGCAAGGAAACCCTCATATTCTCTAGAGTCATGCTGGTTCGAGCTCGAAACCCTTGCACTTCCCAGAACTCTTGTCCTCACCAATATCTATGATTTGCCCACATTTTTCATCCACAAATCACCCTCACTTGTACATACAGTACAACATTTCGACGAGATAGGACATCATCTATGCTTATTCATCCATCCATTTTTGATATTGTCACACTTACACTAGAGATTTTGAAAAAAAAATGTGATATTATCAAGGGTGATAGTGCTATTAACAAGGGAGTTTTACACTACGAAAATCCGTTTCAAGGTTTTGGGTGACAATATCAAGGTGTTCTATTAACAAGTGTGATATTATCAAGGTTAGACTATAGGTGATACCCATGTAATGCCAAGAGGGTACCCGCGTAGTGTCTAGGTGATATCATGTAATACATAGGTGATACACATTGAGTCCAAACCACTGCGATTTGGAAAAATATTTTTTTGGCAGGTAGGTGTTGAAAGTGACTTTGCCTCGCAACAATTCACTTAATTCTATCGTCTTTCTAACCATTAATATTATGGTTGTTTGGGTGGTGATTTTGTTTAAAAGCATTACACTAATTACAATGTTTAGTATATCCACACTATATGATTTATAAATGCTATTCATTATGAATTAATTTTACCCATTATTAATTGACAATGATCACCCTCTTTGAGTACAGTACATAGTTGTGCTCTTTTTAAAAATCTCATCAAATAAGAAAATTACAACACTTTCAAATTGTATAATGTGGTTACACTAAACATCTTACTTTGTGTATAGTATCAAGAATAAAGGGTACTTTTAAATAAATTAATGCATGTGACACTAGTTGTCTCTTTTAATTTAGTTGGATAATGCTGCAAACCTATGTAGTAGCCATCATCGTACAACGTGGCTTCTTCATCCTTCCCAAAGGCAACTAAGGGCCGATTTATACTTGGGGCCGAATTAAGGGCCGGCCGAAACTCTCCAAGTTCCAACCAATAGGGTCTTTTAATCTTCCAAAATCCAACCCAATAGCATAGGCCAATAGAATTAGTGGATAAGAACTCTAGGTCCAAACCGGAATCCTTAAACGGTACTATTAGAATATTAATCCGGAATCCAACCAAGACGGGAATCCGGCCGAAACCGGAATCAGGCAAAATTCGGAATCCGGCCGAGACTGGACTATTCCGGAAGAGACCGGAATTCTGAATCGTCATCATAAGCCCGACTCCGTCCGGCGGCCGAACGGACCTCGGACGCAATATGGCTTGAGGTCGTGATTGCAAGAGAGCTCACTTTAGAAAGTGAGAAGAGAAGAGACCTCTAGGGTTTGTACAGAAAGCTTGTATCCATGTTGAAACCTTGTGCCTCAAGTTGATTAGTCCAAATTTAACTTTAGAACTTTGGACCTTTTGCTTTGTTTCTCCTTATGTTTAAACTCTTTACACATTATGTTAAATTTTGGACTATATGTAATACGAAGATACTTGGGAGTTTTTATCACATAGTTTAACAAATGACCGTATAAATTTTATTCATGTTTTGCACGTTTCTTCGAAGAGCTGAAAAACATGTCCAACAACAGCGACGGAATGGTGATTTAATGTTGAATGCCATCAGACATCGGTGCGTGTACCGCTAACACTTGAAACGTATCTTGAGGTAAACAATTATTTTTATACAAGTTTAAGATCGATTCTTGATTGATCTTCTATACTATGTTGTTTGTAGAATAACCTTTATGTGGATGTACAAACCCTTTCTTTTATTAGCAATTGTAACAAGTTCCAACGATGTTAGTAATAGCAAGTACTAGACAACATGGTTCATTTTCTTCCCTAGGTTGAGTGGATTCCCTTCGTTTCAAATTACTTGGTTTCAAAAGTTTGCATCACACATGATCTAGATTCATTACCATCATGTCAAGAATGATATTAGTTCCTTGTACACCAATGTTTAGGGATGTAGAAGAGGTGTAGCATATTTAAACCCTAAAGGACCAAGTGTCAAAAATGGGCTTTTTGAAAGTTCGGCCAGGTTCCTATGGTGTCAATTTTTAACATTCCTCTTTGAAAATTCTACTATAGAAAGGCATTACCAAGACCTTAGTGGATTTTTTTTCGTCCTAAATTGGACATTTGATGAAATAGTTATAGGGTTTTGAATTTCAAAATGGGGAGAGCGGGCACCTCGAACTCGATCAAACTTTTGCTAGAACACTCTATTGGATGTGAGATTTTCAGTACTCGGAAGTAATTTTATTTTCCTTCATATTGTCAAAATAAGTTCTTGTCTTTAGTGAAAAATAGCATACCAACCCAAGTCAAACATTTTCATACATTGTCACTCATTGTTGGGCAAGGTACCAAAAAAACTTCTTCTTTTCCACTTAAAACCTAGATATCTTTTTATTTTTTATTTTTATTTTTTCCACAACAATGTGTGGTGTAAACCTTCTTATTGACCATTTGGATTATCAATCTAAAACATATTAAGTTCACAAAAATTAAAGTGTGAATTAACAAATTTCAAACCTCCACTCCTTGCACAGTTGTTTTGAATATGCTACAATTCTCCTCTACCTCTAAAAATTGGTGTATAAGGAACTAACATCATGTTTAACAAGATGGTAATGGATTTAGACCTTGTATAGTGCAAAAATTTGAAACCAAGTGAAGTCAAATTCTATTGATCCACTGCACGCAAGGAAGATAATGAACCAAATGCTTGACTTCAAACACTATAAGCTTTCAATCCGTGTGGTCAAAAATTATGATTTTTGGTTAATATATTACATAATAAATATTAATTGAGATCCTATGGTCAAAATCAAAGTTGTCTGTTTCCTTTTTTGTTCATTGCACTAGAATCCAACAATTTTGAAGTGTTTTAGGTGTAAAACTGTCACGGTACTTTAGGGGTTAAAGACACCGTGCAAGGAATTCATGCTCTAAATTTTTTTTATTGTTTTCATTCCAAAGCAATTTTATCAAAAGGTCCAATTTCATCATCATATTTTGAACAATAAATATGTGTTTAGAAACATATCTTTTATAAGATGAATGGTGCTTTGAAGGTTAACAATTGGTACATGTATTTTGACTGATGTGCAACCAAAATGTTCTTATTTTTTCAATAGTGATAATGGAGAGCCGCACAATTCAGACTCCTATGATACGGCTACACATCCAAAGGAATAATATGCTTTCCAATAGCTCTATGAGGGCCCGATTAGTACGAGCAGCACGTGCAAGGAAAAATCAAGAGAGATTTGTTGGGATCATGACATCCGAATTAGGAAGAGCACTAGAATTGATTTTTGAAAGAGGAGATGTCGTTGGCTTATGTCGGAACACGGTTGTTGCAAGTGCATCTCCTTGAGTGTTTTAAGTGCCCAAATCACTTCAAGTGGTGACTCGTGTATCGTTCCAAGGATTCAGGTCAAGCTAGCTAGGTTAAGACAATCCGGTTATGACTCCTATCTACAATTCCTCTTATTCTTCTTATTCAACCAAGCCCAATCCGGTTACCTCACCTTTCCGGTTATCCGGATTGCCTCTCCTCACTTTCCTATTTCCGGTTTTGAATTTGGATCCGGGAATATCAAACCACAAGTAACAATAATCAGCTCTACTTCTTCTTCATGTCGTTAGCTATTGGAGGACGAGTCCTATTTAGAGAGGGACGGTGTACAAAACTCTCTCCTTGTAGATTAGAGTGGCAAAAGACTCTACTATCAACCCTAACACTTCCTACACATCACCAGCACACGCACCAAGGTGGTGTCTACCTCCTCACAACTGTAGGGACGCTGCCAGACAGTCGGTCCTACAAGAGGTATTCCGACCCTTTGCTTACTACAACAACGGGAACTCCAAAGGATCCGGATCCGGTTATGACCAGTTACGGTTTCTAACCGTCTCGCGGAATCCCAGAGAAACCCGGATCCCTCACCTCTCCTTTCTACTGCAATCCAGGCTTCAGAACCATTTTCAATGGGGTACGTCCGTGACAAGGACCGCTTTGGAGCTCATACAAAAAGAGATAGAAAAGTGTCAAGATTAAGGACACAAATTTAACATTACAAATGGACAGCGCATCTCATTCAACCTTAGGAACAGTGCCTCGTAGGTGGATGCTTGCAAACCCTCTTCCTAACACTAAAATAACGGAAATCGGATTCTAGCTGTAGCGGTGACCATGTGAGGCGTCCAAAACCCAAGTCACCCGGGTTCGCAATCTCTCCACGCTCTAACGATTAGGTCAACTAACGAGGCCCTAACAGCCTTAAACTAACGACATAGTTACTCTCCCTTTGCGAGCAAAACACAACACGCGGTGTTGTGTTGTAAATAACTACAGTATGTAAAAAAAAAAAATAGATGCAAAAAGTGTGGTATAGAGTGACCTACAATTTAATTCAATGTGGGAATAACTGGAGCTTGTTAGCCTAGCTTGGATGTACTACATCTGTCACTCTAGCTCAGGGTTAGGTAGGTAGCCAGGTGGCTGCTTATTTCCCTGCTCTCATTAGCAAGTGCCAAGCCGGAGCCGCCTGAACAGTTCAACGAGTTCAATGAAACTCAAACTCGGAATTAGTCGACGAATGACAAACGGGGTCTAACATCCAATCTAGTCTGCAAGTTGGCGATTATCATCGAGCCCGCAATAGTTTTATACTGCTACAGATAGGCCGTTTATTTTTTAATTTGGCTTTACTGTGGACCATCTTTTAGATGGAATGGCATCTATGGCTACTGAAATTTGCTTAACCGTTTACTATTAAAGAAATGCAATTGAATTAATGTTAGGGAAGGCAAACTTCTTGATGAAGTTATTGAAAAACATATAAATGATAGATGGTTGCTGTGTCTTATGCATTACTTCAGGTCATTATTAGTTTGGATTGTATCTTCTTAGTTTCTATAGTTTCATAGTATGGCTTCACAAAACCCTGGTGATTGGATGTTCTCTTTAGCTCACTCACCGGATGATCCAATTCAACTTTCTCAACCATCTACTTCAAGGCAACGTATGCGAGATGAAGCAGAGCCTTCTAAGCGTCGTGTTCAACCACGTATCGCTTTTGATTCTCAACAAGTTCCATTGACAAGTTTAAGAAGTTTGCAACTAGAGGCAAGAACTCTAGTAACCATCTTGGTGGTTGAAGCTGTGCTTATCGAAGGCCATCATAGGGTGTTTGAAAGATGTTTTCAAAACACTAATGAAGGTCAAATGGTGACCGGCTTGTCGAATGACTTCGGTCACCGTCATTGGCTTCATGGCCCGCTCAGACACTTGGGTAATGAAAGACGGACAAGTTACATTGCTGCTATTCTTCGTGAGATTCTTGACTTTTTACATGTTTTATCCATCTAGGGGCTGAAATTGAGACCATACATTATTATTTTTTTCATATATTTGTAGCTAGTTGTTGTTGTTGAAGAAACTCGGTCTTTAGATTGATGACCAAGTAGCTAGTGTTTAAAAATGTAAAGGATAGAAAGGATAGAGGGATGATAAAAGTTGATAGGGGGAGAATTTTAGCAACCAATGGATTTCAAGATGCCCATGTGGCCTTTGCATAGGCTGAGGTGGGTTGTGATTGGCTCCTTCCCCTATTTTGGGGATTGGGTTCTTCCTTACCAAGGAGGGGCTGGTCTGCGGGGGCTCTCTCTGGTTGTGTTTGTTTTAGACTATTTTGGGTTTTGACTATGTTGTAGCGATTGTTGTTAGCTCTCTATGAAGTTACCACTCGGTCTTAGAGCTAAAAGTATGAGTGAACGGCGCCTTGATGAACACAAGGGGGTCTACTGCCTTATGTTTTCATGAGCAGTAGGTTTGAAGCCTTGTAGTAAATTGTACAAAGTATATCTATATGAAGTCTTTGATGAGTGTTTGTACTTTGTAAATAGCTTTCCAAAGAGCTATCTTATGCTCTATTTCAAGCTTTTATGAAGTCATAGCACTGGTTTGAAAGAAGAGGGGTCAGCTGACTTGAGTTTTTGTGAGACGTAACTTTGATTGTACATAGCGGCTGGATTGATGAGTTTTTGGAGGTGAAATTTGGTGTGCACATGGTATGTTTTAGTGGCTTTTCAAGTAGTTATGGCACATCTCATTCCAAGTTTGTATGAAACTGTAGTGATGTTTTAGTTAGAAGGTGAATCAAGAGTTTAAAAGAGAGTTTGAGTTCGGTTTATACTTAATGAAAGGTTAGAGAAATGATTTCAAATGGAGTAAGGGTATATAGAAAAAATGTATGAAGTGGTTAGGGTCTGTAAGAGTAAGGGTATGTGGGATTGAAGGTAATTTGAGAATTAATTATCTTAATCAAGGTTATTTGTTTTAAGTAAGATTAACTAGTCTAATTGTAATTAATTAGCTTAACTAAAATTAAGTGGATTAATCAAGGTTGATCATGTTAGCTAATTATAATTATCTGAACTATGAATTATTTATTATTAAGTGAGATTAGTTAATTTAATCAGAATTTAATTAAGGCTTAATGAAGATTAAGGATATTCAATGTTTTGAATTATTTTTTGGAGAGACAAGTTCTTCAAGACATCTACATCAACATGTCTTATTATATGTATATCCAATTTTATTATACAAGTTGAAGACTGGAGGCCTTTCTCATATACTAGATGAGGACTTATGAGTTTATATGGACTTGAATACAAAATCATATGTTTCATAATCTCCCTTTCTCTCCTTAAACTAGGTGCAGCCAAGAACCCTACGTTTTCCTGAAGCAAAGACTCTCTACACGATGGCGGAATCCAACAATGAGCCTTGTCAACACCTCATCTCCTCGATGACCACCTATCCATCGGTCAAAACGGTCCTTAACAGCTGGTTTGCCACTTTTAAACTACCACCGACGAGATCCAAAAGTTACGGATTAGATCCACTTTTCCTAAAACAAGTTCTGGTTCCGGGTAAAAATCCTAATTGCTGGGTCACCGCTACGACTATTTAACTCTACCACTAGACTTCAAACTACGTACGGCTAGTTCCTTGAGCACATGACAAGGCTTGGCCCTAGTCCTTGTCTCCCTGATCTTGATCTTCGTCCTCCTCCGATGAGTCCAAAAGCTTCATCGTTGAAGTTCCGACTCGGCTTGACGCCTCTACTTCTCCTTCGCCTTGTCCTCCAGCTTCTGCACCTCGATCCGCTTGTTTACAGGCGTACTCTCCTCCACTTCTAGGGTGGTAGTATGTAAAATTGACCGAGTTTGCCGCATGGGGGTCGCCTTCTCGGAAACAAAAATGGTCCGCGTCTTGGAAACTCGTGAGTCAGGAGTGTTGTCCTCCACCTTGCTTGTCTTTCCCTTTCAAACCCCCACCTTCAGCTCAGATAACAGAGGGAGCTCATCCTTTCGCTTCTTGGGTTCCAAATCAGGAGTTCGGAATCCAGCTTTTGGTTCCTAAACCGCAAGCACTTTCCAAAGCGCGTATGTCGGCTCTGAGTTGGAAGACACCTTCCGCTTACCTTTCTCAATGTCGAGGGCACTCCTCCAACACCATCTCCATCTTTGAATGATACTCGTTGCAAGTCATAGAGTAAGTATTTCTCCAGATAGCACTTAGTTGTGGCTAAATCCAAAGTATCCGCTCTAAGTTTGTTCCCACAGAGACCTATTGTTCATTTCCTAATTGATAGGTAAAAACTAACTATTGAACACTACTCCACTGGATAGCTAAGAGCTTTCCTATTTAAATTTTTTCCCTTTGATCTACTATCCGGATCCTTTCAGATTTTGATTTCTTACAAATAGCTTCTGGGACTAGTTTCCGAATAGCTGGAGGGTAGTTTGATTTATCTTTGTTCCTCCTCAGAGAGTCTTCCAGACGACTTAAACGAGTGATGGGAAGGCCACTAATCCTGTTTTGTGTAAATGGCCGGATTTCCCACTATCTTGTGGCTTTAAGTGGCTAGACATCCACTGCCTCGTAACTTATAGTGGCTAGACATCCACTCTTCTACTCTGCTAACTGGTAAACAATTGTTACAGCCTAACCCTCACTCTCACTTCATCCGCATGGCCATCCGGATGCGATCACGCAGAGGTTGATCCGGACTACAACGACATTCAGGTTGGTACTACAGTGGACCAGTGGTTCTGCTAAATGAGTGTTGCAGCTTATAAGTAAACTTCCTTCTGGACACACACCGGGATTTTTCTTATCGTAAGGAGAAATTCCGGCCTCAACCAAAATTCCGGTTTACACGGGTATTCTGTGCCCTAGGAACTACCAGACCCACCCTTGCAGTACGTTCCTTCCTCCCTCCTGGTTACTTCCGGTCGTTGCAGACTGTCAGGTCTCTACTTCATATCTCCTACAGCTCTTCCGGGTGATCTCCCAATGCAAGCCAAAACGGTCGTTCCAAATGCAACCCTTGCAATACTCACACATAAGAATCTAAATCACAATACACCAACCACAATGGATCCATTTCTTCACAGGAAAGAAAACTTAATCACCACAAGTTCACGAAGAGAAAGCATGATAGATAGAAAACACTCTTCATGAGAGAAAACAAGATGATACTAAATGTATCTAAGAGTTGACTAAAAATCATCTAATTAATACTAATTAAATTTTTGAATCTAGAGTCTATCTTATCCGCTCAAAATCTAGAAAATCTTATCCTAAAAGTAAAAAGATCTTATCCCTAAAAATCCGGATTTCAAATCTCAGATTTGAAATATATGGATCTCAGATCCAATTTTCTGCTCCTAATTAGTAAACTAGTTTATGGAATTCTTTAGCCTAAGGTTTGATAGCCGGGTGCAACCTTGAGCCCCATCGTTAATCGCTACTAAACCTAGCTAACTAAAGACCCTAACTACGAAGTAATTTGGCTTTTCTTTCTAAGACTCCTACGCTTAGGGGTTACCTCTTCTGCGGCTGTACTGGTCTTGGGCTGCTCCGGCATAGACTTTGGCTCCTTGTCCTTCCAACCGGAAGAAGGTTCCAGATCTCTTGCTGTTGGTGCGGGGGTCTGTGGTGAGGGTGACCGAACTCGAGTGTTGGGAAAGTCTCGGAAACTTCCATTGGGATTGACATCCATGTCAGTCATTGCTTGGCCGCGAGATGGAGGAGTCGCCCGCTGTTGAATCGGAGAGGGAGATGCCGACGGAATCCAGAAGGGAAGAGGAGGTTCTTGCGAGAGACCTTTCGGCATGACGCTTTGCCACTTTTGGAGGGTCTCTGTGCTTGGGAAGGGTACCTTGCTCCAGATCATAGGAGAGGCTAAATCCGGAGTTCCAATGAGATTATTGAAACCTCTGGCCGGTGTGTGAAGTTTTGGCTATAGGTTCGGCTAAAGTTCCGGATGGCCCTGCCTTTTTCGCCGTCGCAAGTGCTTCCTCCGGAATTTGGGTCTCAGGTGCCTTTGGAGCTATAGGGGTCAGGTTCTTCACCTGCTCCTACATCTTGCTCCAGGTCTCCTCCATCTTTCAACTGTGGTCTGAGAGAAATCGGATGATCTGCCCTCTATTGAGCTTCTCATCCTTCTCTAGACTCTTAGTGTAGAGGAGAGCCTAGTTGACGATGTCTATCGGAAAGTCGAGGGTGGCGCAAACCTCTGTTAAGGCCTGAGCAAAGGCAGAGACCTTCGCTTCCGCCCTGGCTCTTGCTTACTAGGTCCCCTCCTGAGCTGCTTCCGCCTGCTCCAACCCCTTCCAGAGC
This sequence comes from Bryoerythrophyllum caledonicum, assembly GCA_963971425.1. NCBI lineage: Eukaryota > Viridiplantae > Streptophyta > Bryopsida > Pottiales > Pottiaceae > Bryoerythrophyllum > Bryoerythrophyllum caledonicum. The sequence continues at coordinate 17,806,961 of OZ020518.1, read as the reverse complement.
TGGTCTAGGTGAGCATAGTTTGTTGTTGCTGCTACTATCGACCAAGCCTTCTTTGGTCATATGCTCCTTAAGTCAAGGGAGGAGATCCACGAAGTCGTTCGTCCCCACCTCTTCCATGATGGCCATTATCATGGCCGTCCGTTCCTTGATCTCTCCGTCCTGGATCCTTGCCCGCCTGACCACATGGTTGCAAAGTTCCTTAATGTCCTCCGAGATATGGCTGGTCATTGCCGGGGAAAAAGTCGGTCCCGGCTCTACTCTGGTGTAGTAGGATTCAGCCGGTGGCACTTCGAAGGATGGTAGCTTGGTCTCGGTGTGCGTCTCTCTCTCCTCCGGAGGGTAGCTCGGACCTGCAGGTTCCGGAGTCTTCTGGACTGACCTGCTCTGCTTCCGGGATCTTCTAGTGAGAAGCGGGGACGATGTTTGTGACTCTGTGTCTTCAGAGTCTTCCTTCTTGTCCTCCGTCTTCCGTCCGCCGTAAAATCGAACGTTGAGAAGCTTGTCGAACTCGTCCTATTCCTCCGCACTCAGCAGCTTCTTCTTGGCGTACGAATGCGCCACGTTTGTGGAGAGGGGCGTTGCCGTCTTCCTCACCTTTGAAAGGTTCTTGACCATCCGGTTGACCTAGTCTCTCATCAAGGCCGCCCAGTCTACCGTATGCTTATCCCTCAGTGCACCCAGGAATAGACTGGCTAGCTTCGCAACAACGATGTTCGGCTTTTCCGGGTGGAAAATAGGATTTAGGAAAGCAATCACTAACAAGACGTCCGGATCCTTGAGATCACCGAAGACGTATCCATTCTTTGAGTTGGCTTTCTGTAGGAATTCCTCGTTCAGTAAGTCGTTGTTGGGCTCCGCCAACTTCACTACCCCTGCCGGAAGCCATAGGTGCCCCTCCATGTTGCAGCAGTCCACTCTTCCGGATGAGCCCGGATGCGTCCGTCGTACTCGTTAGGCGGCTTCCTCACAAGCTCTGTCACCATTGCTTCACTTTGGAAGGTCCATGGCGCTCCCAACAGGCCGTTGCAGCCTATGAGCTCTAAGTAACTCTCCAAATCCCTAAGCTCCTCCTCTGAAGTTGGCAGTTCTGACGCCACCTTCTAGAGCAGTAGGGTTCCAACGGCTGGGGTCTTGCCCTTCTTCACTGCCATCCAGCCCCACCTCTTGGTCTGCTTGCACCTTGCAATCTTTCCAGAAACACCTGCACGCACTGACCTCACAAAGACCCTCGTTTCTAAAAACTACTTCTGCCCTAGAGAATCATAAGATGGAAGGGAGAGCCTGAGAGGGAAGCAAAGAGAGCAGAGAGCGCAGAAACGACAAACAAGAAATGATTGCGCCCTTCTCTGGTAGATGCATTTTCTATCTCGCACGATGTACGGATGCCCGTTGGGCTCATGATGACGGTTCCGGATCCGGATATCATCCGGATCGTTACGACCAGTTTTGGATTTCACCGTATTGTGACTTTCGGACTTCCGGAAAAGTACAAAAATTGTCATGTTTTAAGGATGCCGGTTTAGTAGTGAGACCTAATTTCTACCTAGGACCTATTTGTACTATTAAAACAAAGCTTACGGCCTAATTTCTTTAATTTTCTCCCATTTCTTTCCGGATTCAGTGCTAGTGTCCGGAATCGAGTGGGAACGCCTTCCCACAATACTCCACCAGCACGGTGCATTCCAACAAGCTCCTTCGCTACCGAATCAAAAAGTTTTCGGGCTTTTTTGAATCCTACGTCGAACAGCCTCGCTTTCAGCAACACGTCTTCCGGTTGCTGCACAAACTTTGTTACACGGGTGACAGAAACCGCGGAATTGTTAGCTCTCCCCTTCGCCACAACCACCTCTTTGTCCTTCTTGTCCATGGCCGTCTTCATTTTCCTGTTCTGGTTCTCCATAGAGATGGGACAAGCCTCCGACTCCTGCACGTTCCGGGGTTCTAGGTTCCTCTCTAGATGCCTACACATCTCATCCGTTTCCACGTCTCCTACAATCTAGCACGCTTGAGCCAGGATCACTTCGATCCGCTCGAAGGTTTCCTTGGCCTTCTTGTATCCTTCCGTGATCATGTCGAAAGGGTCTCCATCATCTCTTTACTTGCTGACCTTCTTCCTGTGGATTGGAGGTGTGGTGTTGCACCTCTTGGTCTCCTTCCTCCTCTTTCATGCGTTGGATAATGCCGCTTGGACCACGTCTTCAGAGGAATCCAAATCTGGTTCCTGTTTAGGTTCCATATCCGGCTCTACATCCTCTCAACCGTGGCTTTCCAACACCTTGGCCGTCTCGTAGGCAGTCTTCTCGTTGTCATGTAGTAGGTCCTTGTGCTGGTAGAGGTGATACAGGAATGGGAAGATTGGGGTAGGACGCACCTTCCCCAATCTGGTTAGGAATTTCCCCACTAATTTCTCTACGATATCTCTCCATGCAACCGGTCTTTCACATGTGTACGCTCCTCATATTGAGTCGTCTTAGAGGGTCAATCAGGATACAAGATTGAAAGTAAGAATTCCATTACCCTCCTTACCTTTGCATCCTTACAGCCTGTCACGGTCAGTCCATCCTTTAGATCTGCTTTTCGGGTGAACTTCCCATCAATGAACAACTTTCTACGAGAGCATATACCTTCTCCTCGTGTTGAGAATCCGTATTAGGCGCTCTAGATTGTCGTGGTCTACTTCTCCGATATCCCCGAAATGGTGCCCTCAAACTTGTTGGAGACTCCCGCGATCAGCTCCCGGACCATCACGTTGTCCCTAAAACCCCACGGCCGCTCCCGAAATCCAAAACAATCCATCCTCTTCAAGTCTGCGTCGAGCGCCTTTCGGTCGCTCTCAGATTCAAGAATCACCGGAACTACAGTCTGGAGATTCATAATTGCCTCAGTCGCCGCCCTGTTGCTAGTTGCCTTTTTAAACGTCATCTTTGCAACCCTGGACTAAAGCCGAACCCTTGCTTTTCCCAAGACCCGCAAACGAATCCCCACTCAATCCCTAACCCACACTTGATTCCCAATCCGCACACGACAACAATCGTGGCTACAAACGCTCTCGCGCACCACTTTCAGCTGCCCACGCTTGCTCGCTTGCCGCTAATCAATCCTAAACTCACTAAGAAAGATGAGAGGAAGAACCTTGGGATTAACTATTTAATCCCAGTCCGGTAATCCTTACCTAAATCCGAACCCGCGTCTGGTTATTGCCATTGGACCCGGTTACGGTTCTGGCCATTAGATCATGATCTTGGTTATAATCGTTCAAGCTCGGTTTTGGGTCATCGATACCTGGATTCCTCCTAAGCAGTTTTAGGATTTCCGATTTTAGGCAACGAGGACTTACCATAGTTTTTAGTAAAACCATCTATTTACAATGGGGTTAGTCATAATTTCTGAAAAACCCGACCCATTCTTTCCTTGACTTATACTAAGACGACAACTTTTCAAAAACTAGGTTCCGATACCTTAGCAACTAGAAAGCATGCATTCAAAAGTGGCATGGAATTGAATGGATTGAAGTTGTTCTCATTTGAGGTGGGGGTGCGTGTCACTAGGGTAGATGATGCATTGCATTGGACCGGAGAGATAGTAGAAGAATGCCTTGGCATGTGTATGGGCTTTATCATTTGTTGGCATTGGTCTTTGCAACGTGTTGTGGCTGTAGAACCTAATATTACAAGTGCCCATTGTGACGTTGGATTACAAATAGCGCCTACACAAATGATGGCCCCAGAATTGGATTTCGATGAGTTCATCAACACACTAGGATTCACTGAGAGGTCTCGACGCCATAGTCAAGCTTCAAACGCCATAGATGGAAATTTGTCGTTTTTCCAATCTACTCCCTCAAACATCCAAGATTCGCCCCATGTCCATGGATTTGCTTATGTTATACCAGCACGTCGTCCCTATTCTATGCAAAATAGGAGAAGGAGAGATTCAAGAGACATCATTGATAGAAGCTGCACCATCTAAGGTATCTCTTAGAAGCGTGCAAATTGCAATGGCAGAAGGAGGATGCAAACACAATTGTTTAAGGGATGTTCCAGCAAGGTATCTATTCGACATGCGATATAATGGATGGGCTAATGAATTTTTAGTACAAAGTACGTGGGTGAGACAGATGTTGGTTTATTTTTACACAAGGATGGAAGGAACTCGTCGAGACAAATGTAACAAAGTTAGAAGGAAAACAAGTTTGCGATGCTTGCTATGCTCTCGGGGTTGGATATTCACAGAGGCGCTTTAAGAATTGAAGAAAGACAGTCTTATATATGGAAGAGTGACATTGATTCATGGCAATACCCTTTCAGATCCGACTAGAAAGAGCACTAGAATGTCTGCAACAGAGGCTTGCTTTAAGTCATTTGTCAATGAAGCTAGTTGTCCTGAACCTCATCGTTGTATTTGCTGTAAGAGTGATATAGAAGTGGTGCTTCTTATTCTCCTTCCTATGAATTCAGCCAAATTTTATGTATTCAGCTATGTGAAGGACGAGGTGAAGAGAATTTGTAATGGAGAAACCATTTCTATTAGTTCGTTCCGGAGGATGTGGCGCATCAAGTATCCTCATGTTCAGGTACCTCCATTCTTGAGGTTCTCAAAGTATTATCATTGTTGGGAGTATAACTGTGCCATGGAGGGAACCACCAATGCGGATGCAAGGATAAAGATAAAGGAGTTGTTTAGATTGCATCTGCGCAACCAGATGGAAGAACGTAGGCATTATTGGATATTCAAAAGGTCGTGCTAAATTAGCCCTGAGTTGTACATGTGCATCATAGTGGATGGCATGGACCAAAACACAACCATGGTACCGAGGATGCGTCAGACTGTGAAGAACATTGAACATCGGTTTGTGAAGACCCATCTGTGTGATGCTCTTGTACATGAGATTGGTTTATATTGCGACATGTGGTTTGGGGCTCACCACAAACACGATAGCAACCAAGTCGTGAGTACATTGTTGTACGTGATAGAAGATGTGTTGCGGGAGGAAGGGCTTTTTTCCACCAACATTGCGAATATAGGTAGACAACTAAACACGCGAGAACAAAAACGTTTATATGTTTGCTCTATGTGCTACATTAGTGGAATTGGGATTTTTTCAGGAGGTGGAACTATTTTTTTTATAGTGGCCATACACACAAAGATATTGATCAACGCTTTAGTTGTATATCAAATACGTTGAAGAGGTCGGACATGGACTCGTTTGAAGGAATTGATTAGTCTTATAGAATAAGGAACATCTCCTACGCATGCATTTGTTAGCGTCCGGCTCCTAGAGAATGTATGGGATTGGAAATTGTTCATAACTCCTTACTTACTGACAGATCTAGATTCATTAGTGGGCATAACATTTTCGCACCACATGCGATTCTACATGGACAATTGAGAAGGGACTTGTGAGGTTCGAGTACAACACAAGCATTATTGCAAGGATCCATGGGGATCGGAGGCAGGGACAAAAACATTGAGGTCGTTGCCAAGTAGGGATGAACAACCATCGTTTGCACAAGTTTTTGTAGCAGACAAGTGGGAGATGAAGGCGTTGGATGACTTTATTGTATATAAACAAAGGTGCATTCAAAGATTGCAGCATGAAGACAAGAACCGTGAGGCAAAAGTAGAGGCTAATAGGTTGAAATTTTATTTTGCTCAATTTCCACACAAAGACCGTAGCAATGAGCATCGTTCCTCACCATTTTGGGCTTCAGAGGTCTCCAACACCGGACCTACAGAGAGTACATCTTTGGATGTAATAGATGGTGCAAGTGAAGAAAATCGCGAAATAAATGTCGTAGAGCCAGGGCTGTTCGGCCGTCCGTCCGTCTGGTAGTGTCCGTACGTCCAGCTGTCCGTCCGGTAGAGGCTGTTGACCGTCCGATAAGGGTCAACCCTGGTGTGAGCCAAATAAACCACCTCTAAAGGGTGGCCTACCTTGAACACAAGATCCTAATACGGGGCCCAATCCTTCGTGCAACCCATCTTCAGCCCATTTATTTACAACTCATAGAACCATGGTGACACATCTCATCCCCTTTAGGTTCCTTGTGGTTGATTAGTGAGGTGGTGACTCAATTCAACCTTTTAATTGACCCTACCTTTGAACGAGTGTAACTTTTGTTCTAGGGCTCCGAATGCAATTTTTTCAGCTCTTAAGGGTTCAATTCAACGTTCCAAACTTGGTTAGACCCTTAGTGATTAGGTTCAGGCTTAGGTGTGACCCTGGAACCAGTCGGCAGCAGACAGGCTTCCCTATTTCTTACAGGATTATGATTCTAATTATCTCTTTGCCTCTAACTCCGATTCTTGTGTTTGTTTTTTTTATTCTTATTAGTTTTTTGTGCTTAACATGATGGCAGCATTCAATTGGTCATTTGACTCGACCCTGAACCTCACCGCCAGCGACCAACAGTGCACCTTCAACATATGACTTTAGTCAAGGTCATGCACCACATCTCCATACATACACCACATCCATTCACATGAGAACCCACTTCAACCTTGGTACAGATGAACCTCCAGCTGATTTTTTCTTTCTTACTAATGACCCTTTATCCGGTTGATTAGTTGAGTGTGAAGCAAACCCTAATTCTAGCAAAAAATTGGCAGCGCTTCCGCGTGGTTTTAGTATTTAGAAAAAAATTAGGGTTCCTTACTGCATAAGGAATTTACTACTAGCCGGGGGGGGGGGGGGGGTGAGAAGAGGCTCCCTGGTTGATTCGATTCACCCTCCTTCCTTCAGTTGCGGCTCTCTTCTTCGTGCTCTTGATCGTCTTGTTCCTCGTGGTCTTGATCGTCTTCTTCCTCGTGGTCTTGATCGTCTTCAGCTCCTACTCTTCTTCGTGCTCTTGATCGTCTTGTTCCTCGTGGTCTTGATCGTCTCCAGCTCCTACTCTTCTTCGTGCTCTTGCTCGTCTTGTTCCTCGTGGTCTTGATCGTCTCCAGCTCTTGCTCTTCTTCGTGCTCTTGATCGTCTTGTTCCTCGTGGTCTTGATCGTCTCCAGCTCCTGCTCTTCTTCGTGCTCTTGATCATCTTGTTCCTCGTGGTCTTGATCGTCTCCAGCTCCTTCTCTTCTTCGTGCTCTTGATCTTCTTGTTCCTCGTGGTCTTGATCGTCTTCAGCTCCTACTCTTCCTCGTGGTCTTGATCGTCTCCAGCTCCTGCTCTTCTTCGTACTCTTGATCGTCTTGTTCCTCGTGGTCTTGATCGTCTCCAGCTCCTGCTCTTCTTCGTGCTCTTGATCGTCTTGTTCCTCGTGGTCTTGATCGTCTCCAGCTCCTGCTCTTCTTCGTGCTCTTGATCGTCTTGTTCCTCGTGGTCTTGATCGTCTCCAGCTCCTGCTCTTCTTCGTGCTCTTGATCGTCTTGTTCCTCGTGCTCTTGATCGTCTCCAGCTCCTGCTCTTCTTCGTGCTCTTGATCGTCTTGTTCCTCGTGCTCTTGATCGTCTTGTTCCTCGTGGTCTTGATCGTCTCCAACTCCTGCTCTTTTTCGTGCTCTTGATCGTCTTCAGCTCCTACTCTTCTTCGTGCTCTTGATCGTCTTGTTCCTCGTGGTCTTGATCGTCTCCAGCTCCTACTCTTCTTCGTGCTCTTGATCGTCTTCAGCTCCTACTCTTCTTCGTGCTCTTGATCGTCTTCAGCTCCTACTCTAATTTAGTCTCTCCTCCTACACCACATCAGTCTCCCTCCTACCCAACATCAGTCTCTCCTCCTACACGCACACACACACCCCCCCAAAAAAATAATGCGACCTCTCCAGGGGGTAACCCCCTCCAACTTTTGCTCTCCTTGAGTTCCCAAAGACGTTCCCTGCCGCCTTTGGCCTCCTTCCATAAATGGCTTCCCTCTTACAACCCTACTAACCCTATCACTACTAATTCCGTGCCACCCTTGCATTTAACAAGAGTGGGTGTCCCACTAACCAAGGAATATCTAGATCTAAACATTAACTCCAAGCCACATGGGTGCGCATGATCTCAATAAGTGAGCTATTAGCTAATTTTCAAAGGTGCAAAAATCTAATTTAACCTACCTAAGTTGAATTCCCCTTGCTTGGGGTAATTCCTAATTTGCTTAGTGATTGATGAGGATTCTTTTCCACTTCTTTTTGGACCCTTTTGACTATTTTTTTTAAGGGCTTTTAACGCCCCATTCTTTTTTCTTTCCTCCTCACCATCCTCCTTTTTTTGGTTTTGTGATTTCTTCATCGTGACCGAATACGGTCTACAACTCGATAGGAGGTAAATTCTTTTCCACCACTACTCATTTTAATTCTTTTCTAATTTTCTTTTGTCTTTTTTCCCTTCTCTCTTTGCTTTTCTTTTCTGGTTTATTCCTTTTTTTTTTCTTCCTCTTTGGCTAACTACATAAATTCCGCGATTGCCCATAAATGGCTCTTCTTTTAGTGAGGGGAAAGACCACTTGGCCATTTTAATCAACAAACCACGAGCTAGTCCATGGGATAATCCATTTTCACCACTCATTAACCTTAATGGACCCGACGTGAGGTCCATTCATCACCGTGAGCCGTTTTTGCGGCTCACACATGGTGGCCATCCGGGACAACTCGAAGAGGCAGAGAACCCACTCTTGTTCATGGGCACACGGTCAAATTCTATTATTATTATTTATTTATTTATTTATTTATTTTTTGTTTTTTTTTGTGTTCGAATGACCCATGGCAGTACCAAAATGTGGAGGTCCACTTGTGAAGGTCGTGAACAAATCACACCTTGTACTCTTTGCATCGGTTGCCCGATGTTCGCGTGGGGAAATCCTCGCCGTTTAGGGTTTGAAGTTGAACGGAGTTGTTGGGAAAGACCTCCTTCACGAGATAGGGTCCCAACCACAAAGCATCAAACTTCCCTGGAAAATCCAATCTCCTCGCGTCTTGAAGGAGGACTAGCATTCCCGGTCTCAATGACCGGACCTTGTTCCGTTTGTCGAAGGCAATCTTCCTCCTTCGTTGGATGGCTTCCATGTTTTGGACGCTCCACCGGCGCATCTCGTCGAGCTCCTCCAATCGTTCTAACCGATCGGCTAAGGACGTGGCCATGGACCATCGTTCGGTCACGGCCACTCGCAGAGAGGGGATCTTGAACTCGATGGGTAAAATGGCTTCAATGCCATACACCAATGAGAAGGGAGTAGCATGGATGGTCACTTTGAACGTGGTTCGGTAAGCCCATAACGCGGCGGGGAGTTTCGTGTCCCAATCCCTCTTGGAATCGGTGACCGTTTTCCTCAAGATGTTTACGAGGGTTTGGTTGACCCGTTCGGTGTGCCCATTGGTTTGAGGGTGGTAAGGAGTGGTCTTACGATGATTGATCTTGAACCGGTTGGTCATGGCTTCGATCACCTCGTTCAAAAAATGCTTCCCCCTATCACTAATGAGGATTTTGGGACATCCGAACCGGGTAATGATTTGCTCGAACAAAAATTTGGCCGCATGATTAGCATCATTCGTTTTCACGGCTCGAGCCTCGGCCCACTTGGTGAGATACTCGGTTGCCACCACAATGTGCTTCATCCCACTGGAAGAGCTCGGGTGCACTTCCCCCACATAATCAATACCCCACTTCTCGAATGGGACCAAGGGCAAGGATACTCGTAGTGGCATGCTCATTCGAAGGTCATTTCGGGCATACCGTTGACAAGCGTCGCATCGCTTGGTGTACTCATGGGCGTCTTGGAATAACGTGGGCCAATAATAATCCGCGCGAAGGACTTTTTGGGCCGTCAAGGTCCCAGAGAAGTGTCCTCCACACGCACTGTCATGGCAGGCTGAGAGGATCGTGGGAATTTCCACGGACGTCACACATCGACGTAGCAAGCCGTCCACCCCCCGGCGGTACAGTTTGCCCTCTACTATGGTAAAGTGGCGGCTATGGAGGCGAACCTTTCGACGCTCGTTTTTGGACAATGAGTCCGGTAGAAGGTGGGTGGTGAGGAATTCGGCCACCAGATTGTACCATGAAGGAATGGAGGATACTTTGAACAAGTCCTCGTCTATCAAGGCCTCATCAATGGGGACAATACCGGGTTCCTCTGAGAGGCGTGAGAGGTGATCCGCTTGAAGGTGCATCCGCCCCGGGCGGTATTCCACCGTGTAGTCAAACTCCTCTAAAAGTAAGACCCACCTCGCTAAACGACCACTCAAGTCCACCTTGTTGACAAGGTATTTGATGGCCATGTGATCCACGTAGAACACTACGGGGTTGAGTAACAAGTAGTGGCGAAACTTCTTGACCGAAAAGACCATTGCCAAGCACTCATGTTCGGTGGTGGTATAGTTCTTTTTGGCGGGGTTTAATTGCCTACTTGCAAAAGCAATGGGGTGGTCTTTGCCATTAAGGCCCACCGGTTGGCACAATGTGCTTCCCACAGCCATCGCCGAGGCATCACAAAAGACGTGGAAGGGCAATTCCCAATTCGGGGGCCTCAAAACCGGGTAAGTGGTTAATTCCCCCTTCAAGACGTCGAAGGCCTCTTGGCAATGGGGAGTCCACTCGAACCTTACGTTCTTTTGGATAAGCCTAGTGATGGGCATGGCCTTCGCGGCATAGTCATGGATAACCTCCCGGTACCACCCTATGTGTTCTAGGGTTTTTTGTATCTCCTTGACATTCGTGGGGGGGTGTAACTCCACGATAACCTTCATTTTATCGGGATCCGGCTCTCGACCATCCTTGGATACCACGAACCCTAGCAAGACTCCCCGTTCTACGGCAAGGAAGATTTTCTCGGGATTGAGGGCAATACCGGTGCGCCTACACCGTTCAAAACTTTGTCTCACGCACGTGAGGTGGTTGTCCTTCGTGGACTGGGTGCTAAAGTCATCAATGAAGACGGTCATGGATTTATGCAAGAGATCTGAGAAGGCATAAGTCATGGCCCTCTGAAATGCGGAAGGGGCATTACAAAGCCCAAAAGGCATGACCAAATAGATGAACGTGCCCCATGGGGTAGTGAAGGCGGTCTTGTGATAGTCTTCTGGGGCAATGGAGATTTGATTGTAGCCCGAGTAGCCATCCATAAACGTATAAAGATCATGACCACCTACCTTCTCCAAGATGGTGTTGATAAATGGCAAGGGGAAGTGGTCTTTTTGGGTGTGATGGTTGAGTTTCCTATAGTCAATGCACACCCGTAGCTTCCCGTTTTTCTTTTTAACCAACACCATGGGGGATACCCAATCGGATATCTCTACGGGTTTAATGAACCCCGCTTGGAGGAGCTTCTCCAATTCGGCCTTGACAATGAGCTGTAGGTTAGGATTCATACGCCGCTCCTTTTGTCTAATGGGAGTAGTGCCTGGGAGAAGGGGGATGTGATGTTGTGTTACCGCCGGGGGAATGCCCTTGAGGTCTTTGTATGACCACGCAAAAATGTCCCCAAACTCGACCACTAATGCTTTGTATTTCACCATCTCCTCCTCGGTCAACCCAACGCCCACCTAAATACTACGGACCTCATCCTACTCATGAGAAACCACCATCAACTTCCAATCATCATGATGAACGTGTGGTTGTTGGGTAGGTCCCTTGTACCAATCATTCGGAACTTGGGGGTATGTTGCCCCCGAACCACTAGCTAGGATACCGGTGGATGTCCTTCGGAAGTGGAGAGATGGATTGAGAAGGCCTTCGTCTCCCAAAACCTCCAATTCGTCCCCTTGCGTGCCCTCCACATCCATTCCAAACACCGCCGAGGGTTCTAGGTCATCGAGGAGGGGAACTAGGCTAAGTTCCAACCCGGTTACCCTTCTAATGAGCTCACTCTCCATGAAATGCACGGACATGGTTTCATCCGCGCTCGAGGTAGGGTGCTCCCTCAACCAGTCTACAAATTCCCCGGTGGGAACCCACTCATAAAGGCCCGGTCCCATGCTTTTAAATGGCATTACGTGGGCCTTCGAGGGTTGGGCTCGATCCACCGCCTTGTGGGGCGCAAACCTCACCCGTTTGGGAGGCTCCTTTGATAGTACCTCTTGTGATTCATCCTCCGACGAGCCCATGCAACCACGGCATATTCCTAGCCTACTTGGTTGGATATGGACTGTAGTAGGGTTCTCCGGTGGACCATAGGTGATGTTTGGTTTTGGCCCCCCCTATTCTACCGTGGCATTGGCAATCCGCAACCAAGGCCTACCTAGTAGCAAGGGGTATGCCTCCTTGTTGGAGTGCATTCGGATGACTTGGAAGGTGAGGGAATACTCTACCCCCCCGTGGTCACTTTACAACCACTAATTTGGCCTAACAGGGCCTCCGAGCTTTGATTAGCCATGTTGATGATGTACGGTGAAGGCTCTGTGATGTCAAGGCCTAGTTTCTCCATGGTTGAGAGGGGCATGATGTTCAACCCACTACCACCGTCTACTAGTACATTAGGTACGATCTTGTCCACAATCGAAACCTCGATTTGTACCGCCTTGACTTCGATATTGGGGTGTTCGGATTTAACCCGAGCCGCCAGCCTGACCTTTGCCCTAGGCCTTCGCTTCACCGGGGTACCCGACCTAAGGGACTTCTTCATGGGTGGTGACACCTCTAATAGTTGGGCTATGGTGATGTCCGCTTTAAGGCGACTCAAGTCCGCCCATAAATCGTAAGGCCCCTCTCCCCCTTGCTTCTAGACATGCGGGAACGTGTTTACCTCGAGACTAGGGATTGGTGGACCTTCCCATGAATCTTGGGGGGTGGACAAGGGTGTTCGAGACCTAGGTATCCTAGGGGGGCACTCGAAGTTGGCTCGTTTAGTGCCTTCTACCGCCTCTTTGGTGGTATCGTTTAGGTCACAGAAGTGAGGTGAATCCTCTTCTGAGGTCTCACCTTCCTCTGGTATAGGTGGAGGGGGGCTTGAGTACCTAGGCTCCCGTCAGCTAGACCGAGTCTGGACTGCCAATGCCGGTAACTCACAAGTTTTTGCTTCCTTGGTTGTGCTCACCTCGTGGAAAACTACATTGAGCTCAGTGAGGGAAGGGCTGTGGGTAGACACGATCTCACTTGACATGGTGGCATAGCTCACATCTTGTGGGCCTTGGTTTTGTTGGCCCCCGTGGTTCTGCCCTTGGTTAATAGGGACGTACCCGGCCTTGGTATTCACCCCCATTGGAGGAGTCTGATTTTGGCGATGATTGTTGTAGTCATAGTAGAGACTAGGAGGCCTAAGGGTATTATCGGAGGTGGGATTACGCGCACCTCTCAAATGATCTTGGGCTTGTTGAGGATAGTTCCCTGGTGGGAAGGGCATGGGAATTACCTTGTCCGGTCTACGACATACTTGGGTAGGGTGATTACCCCCGCAGTTACCGCATACCACCCCACTTTCGACCCAACATTGCCCTGGTGCGTGTCTCTTGCTACACGGTTGATGGATTTCATACCGTGGTCTCGAAGGTCCCCCACAACCTTGGCTTGGAGATGCATAGCCTTGAGGCACGTAGCTAGTTACTGTCGGTGGTTGGTTCCTATGGGGAGGCATATACGGAGGTTGAGAAGCTTGGTGTTGGGGTGCTGCCACCGGAGTGGTACAAAAAGGGCTGGTGTGGCCTGGTTGGCCACATTGAGTGCACCATAAGCCCGAAGCATGTCTACCAGATTCTATGGGTGGAGGCGTGGGGTTAGGAACTTGGTTCTTAATCAACAAGGCCATTTGGTCTTGCATGGCCTTGATTTGTTGAGCTAATTGATCCTAGAAGCCCTGTTGGCCTTGAAGGATTTCGTTCTTCATTTCCTCCTTCCATGTGCCCCGCTCCTCATGATAGGTGACCTCAGGAAGGGCTACTGGTGGCCTAACGTTCAAGGGTGGGGCGTAGTAGTTCCACGTAGGAACTTGTGCGCTTGTGGATCCTTGGTTACATTCTAAGATTGGTCCCTTACCCTTGGCATGGATGGGTATGAAACTAGGAATATGGTGATCCTCCTTCCTCCACATGCGATCTTGGTCTCGATCCACCTGCTCTATTAGCCTAGCTTGTGCCTTGGCCTCATCTAACGATGCGGGGCGGACCTTCAAAATCTCCCTAATGGTTCCCTCATTGTTGAACCCTTGGATAAAGAACTGGGTTAAGGTGTCATTGGTGAGGAGGTTTCCCACGAACCTTGTAACCACCAGGTCGAATCTCCTAATGTATGTCGTGATATCCTCCCCTGGACCTTGGCGTAGCGCGGCTAGGGCTGTGAGGGCATTACTTTGACCTACTTCGGGTCTAAAGTGCTCCAAAAAGGCCCTCATGAGGCTATCCCGGTCCTGGAAGGTGTTTGGGGGGTGGTTCCTATACCACTCGTAAGCGGCATCCTTTAAGGTACACGAGAACCACACTAGGAAGTACGCGGTGTTGGTGATGAGACAAGTAGTGAGGAGCTCTAGAAACCGTTCCACATGTGCGGAGGGGTCTTCATCCCTAGTTCCTCTAAACGTGGGCAAATTGGTTGGCATAGGCACCGCTTGTAAGCCCTCGGGTACTACAATTGGTAATCCCCTTGGCTGAACCAAGGGGTTGATGGGAGGCCGAACCGGGGGTGGCCCTCCAGAGGCCATGGTAGGGGCTGAGGTGTTGCCTCGTGGACTAGTGGTGTTGGTGGTGTTCACTGGATCAAATGCAGGGATAAGGAAAGATGGGGGAAAAAGAAGGGGAGGAGCTGGGATAGCTTCTAGCTGAACCTCCAAGAATCCTTCCGCCGTGTTCTCAGTGAGTTCCCTAGACCTACTCCTTTCACTCGCCGGTTCCCACGGTGGTGTGAGGGAAGGTTTTTGGGACCTTGTGGCCCGGGACATCTACTCTAAAGTCTAAGAGTAAGATCTTGTTGTGTGTTGATGATGGTCATGTTCCCCCGAAAGATTTTCCATCCAAGGTTTAAGGGTCGTGGGTGAAACTACACGAAGCACGGCCTAATTCGATCGGTGAGTGGATGTTTCCAACACTCCTACTCCCGATTCTATCACGAGGATGGACTGACCCAAGACCAAGACCCAATTTTTAGTGGTGGAGTTTTAGCTCGATGAAGCCGCCGAAGAATCCTATTAAGGACTACCCTCCAAGGGCAAACGACAAAAAGCTAACCGAATTGAGGGATGTCTCCACGAGCATCACCCCGTTGGAAAGCTGTCCCCCAATTAGCGCCACACGGTACAGATCCATACTGTGGGGCTGACCCAGATCTCAATTTGATAAAAGGTGGGGTTCCTCGGTATCTTTGGTATCCCCCCTTCCACCTTTTACCACCTTGAACTAGGCATTACCCACTAGGAGGAAAACGACTCAATCACGGGACGACATGCAACAAGCTGTGTATACAATGTTATCACTGTGAAGAAGACATACCTCGATGCATCTCCAGCCACCCTGTCACCATTAGTTGAAGTCGACCGTGGACCTAATCGCACTCTATCGATGCTAAGGCCAACCAATAAGTCACATACAATGTTATAGAGGGGGACAACTTACCTTGAAGCAACTCCAGCCAATCCACTTGTTAGCACAAGATTTGTTGCATGCAATTTCGTGGTTGGCCAAACCTAGTGGTTCTAAGGCAAGTGTTCCACACGGCTCAAGTGGAAAATCGGGGTTTTCTAACCCTAGTGTGGTCACCACATCCAAGTTGGTCCTATTTACTACTCGTGGTCCTACAAAGAGGGTGTAGTGCACATACCGTACGCAGCGCTCCTTCCAAACAGCACCCCTACGTCTTGGATGCGTCCACGACTCCAACTCCCCTCCAAGTGGCTCATTCACACATACATAGCGTTAACTTGCAACTTTTGATTCAACCATTCAAGTTACACCAAGTTGTTCTTACCTTGGTGGTTAGTCAAGCGCGGGGGGAAGGAAGGGGCGCCCTTGTCCCATACCCGGGCACTTGCACCCTTCCCCTTCGACCTAGGGGCTCACTGGAAATCCTCGTGGATTTCCGTGGGAGGGCCTCAACCTTTCACCCCTAGGCCCCATGCTCAACTCAAGCCACAAGCCTAGAAGGGGATCCCCCCAACACAAGGTGTTTTGTGGTTGGAGGGTCGGGAACTCCACACTCCCTTCTAGACCCCCACCTTTAAACACAACTTGGCATCCATGGACTCACCATACTTTCAAACATTCACAAGTCATTCACCATCCAACAATAACTTAACCATTCATGAGTAAATTGGGCACTTACCTCAAGTTGCCCTATGTTGCTCCATATGCCATAAGGTTGATTGCGTTTGTACCTTACATCCAATGATAGAACAATTAGCACAATCAAACCATGAACACGCCTCCTCCCGGCGGACGCACCAAAATGTGAGCCAAATAAACCACCCCTAAAGGGTGGCCTACCTTGAACACAAGATCCTAATACGGGGCCCAATCCTTCGTGCAACCCATCTTCAGCCCATTTATTTACAACTCATAGAACCATGGTGACACATCTCATCCCCTTTAGGTTCCTTGTGGTTGATTAGTGAGGTGGTGACTCAATTCAACCTTTTAATTGACCCTACCTTTGAACGAGTGTAACTTTTGTTCTAGGGCTCCGAATGCAATTTTTTCAGCTCTTAAGGGTTCAATTCAACGTTCCAAACTTGGTTAGACCCTTAGTGATTAGGTTCAGGCTTAGGTGTGACCCTGGAACCAGTCGGCAGCAGACAGGCTTCCCTATTTCTTACAGGATTATGATTCTAATTATCTCTTTGCCTCTAACTCCGATTCTTGTGTTTGTTTTTTTTATTCTTATTAGTTTTTTGTGCTTAACATGATGGCAGCATTCAATTGGTCATTTGACTCGACCCTGAACCTCACCGCCAGCGACCAACAGTGCACCTTCAACATATGACTTTAGTCAAGGTCATGCACCACATCTCCATACATACACCACATCCATTCACATGAGAACCCACTTCAACCTTGGTACAGATGAACCTCCAGCTGATTTTTTCTTTCTTACTAATGACCCTTTATCCGGTTGATTAGTTGAGTGTGAAGCAAACCCTAATTCTAGCAAAAAATTGGCAGCGCTTCCGCGTGGTTTTAGTATTTAGAAAAAATTAGGGTTCCTTACTGCATAAAGAATTTACTACTAGCCGGGGGGGGGTGAGAAGAGGCTCCCTGGTTGATTCGATTCACCCTCCTTCCTTCAGTTGCGGCTCTCTTCTTCGTGCTCTTGATCGTCTTGTTCCTCGTGGTCTTGATCGTCTTCTTCCTCGTGGTCTTGATTGTCTTCTTCCTCGTGGTCTTGATCGTCTCCAGCTCCTACTCTTCTTCGTGCTCTTGATCGTCTCCAGCTCCTGCTCTTCTTCGTGCTCTTGATCGTCTTGTTCCTCGTGGTCTTGATCGTCTCCAGCTCCTACTCTTCTTCGTGCTCTTGCTCGTCTTGTTCCTCGTGGTCTTGATCGTCTCCAGCTCTTGCTCTTCTTCGTGCTCTTGATCGTCTTGTTCCTCGTGGTCTTGATCGTCTCCAGCTCCTGCTCTTCTTCGTGCTCTTGATCGTCTTGTTCCTCGTGATCTAGATCGTCTCTAGCTCCTGCTCTTCTTCGTGGTCTTGATCGTCTTCAGCTCCTACTCTCCCTCGTGGTCTTGATCGTCTCCAGCTCCTGCTCTTCTTCGTGCTCTTGATCGTCTTGTTCCTCGTGGTCTTGATCGTCTCCAGCTCCTGCTCTTCTTCGTGCTCTTGATCGTCTTGTTCCTCGTGGTCTTGATCGTCTCCAGCTCCTGCTCTTCTTCGTGCTCTTGATCGTCTTGTTCCTCGTGGTCTTGATCGTCTCCAGCTCCTGCTCTTCTTCGTGCTCTTGATCGTCTTGTTCCTCGTGGTCTTGATCGTCTCCAGCTCCTGCTCTTCTTCGTGCTCTTGATCGTCTTGTTCCTCGTGGTCTTGATCGTCTCCAGCTCCTGCTCTTCTTCGTGCTCTTGCTCGTCTCGTTCCTCGTGGTCTTGATCGTCTCCAGCTCCTACTCTTCTTCGTGCTCTTGATCGTCTTGTTCTTCGTGCTCTTGATCGTCTTGTTCCTCGTGGTCTTGATCGTCTCCAACTCCTGCTCTTCTTCGTGCTCTTGATCGTCTTCAGCTCCTACTCTTCTTCGTGCTCTTGATCGTCTTGTTCTTCGTGCTCTTGATCGTCTTGTTCCTCGTGGTCTTGATCGTCTCCAGCTCCTACTCTTCTTCGTGCTCTTGATCGTCTTCAGCTCCTACTCTTCTTCGTGCTCTTGATCGTCTTCAGCTCCTACTCTAATTTAGTCTCTCCTCCTACACCACATCAGTCTCCCTCCTACCCAACATCAGTCTCTCCTCCTACACGCACACACACACCCCCCCAAAAAAATAATGCGACCTCTCCAGGGGGTAACCCCCTCCAACTTTTGCTCTCCTTGAGTTCCCAAAGACGTTCCCTGCCGCCTTTGGCCTCCTTCCATAAATGGCTTCCCTCTTACAACCCTACTAACCCTATCACTACTAATTCCGTGCCACCCTTGCATTTAACAAGAGTGGGTGTCCCACTAACCAAGGAATATCTAGATCTAAACATTAACTCCAAGCCACATGGGTGCGCATGATCTCAATAAGTGAGCTATTAGCTAATTTTCAAAGGTGCAAAAATCTAATTTAACCTACCTAAGTTGAATTCCCCTTGCTTGGGGTAATTCCTAATTTGCTTAGTGATTGATGAGGATTCTTTTCCACTTCTTTTTGGACCCTTTTGACTATTTTTTTTAAGGGCTTTTAACGCCCCATTCTTTTTTCTTTCCTCCTCACCATCCTCCTTTTTTTTGGTTTCGTGATTTCTTCATCGTGACCGAATACGGTCTACAACTCGATAGGAGGTAAATTCTTTTCCACCACTACTCATTTTAATTCTTTTCTAATTTTCTTTTGTCTTTTTTCCCTTCTCTCTTTGCTTTTCTTTTCTGGTTTATTCCTTTTTTTTTTCTTCCTCTTTGGCTAACTACATAAATTCCGCGATTGCCCATAAATGGCTCTTCTTTTAGTGAGGGGAAAGACCACTTGGCCATTTTAATCAACAAACCACGAGCTAGTCCATGGGATAACCCATTTTCACCACTCATTAACCTTAATGGACCCGACGTGAGGTCCATTCATCACCGTGAGCCGTTTTTGCGGCTCACACCTGGTTTGACCATGAGTCGAGGTAAATCAATTTACCCACTGCCACGAAGGCGACTACGTGGCTGACATGTCGTCAACAGGGCCGCGTGCGTGCAGACAGAGGGGCGGGCGCGTGAAGGGGGCGGGCGCGTACGGAGATGGATTGGGCGCATATTGAAAAGGTCGGGCGCGAACGGTTTAGGGCCAGGCGTGCATTGAAGGGGCCGGGCGTATATAGGGGAGGACCGGGCGCGTACAAGGGAGGACCAGGCACGTACCGTGAGGGGCCGGGCGCGCACTGAAGGGGCCGGGCGCATACAGGGGAGGACCGGGCGCGTACCTTGTTGGGTCGAGCACGTACAAGGGAGGACCCGGCGCATACCGTGAGGGGCCGGGCGCGTGTGGGGAGGACCGCGCTCGTATCGCGAGTGGCCGGGCACGCGCGGTGAAGGGCCGGGCGCATACTTGGAGGGGCGGGCGCGTCCGGCTTAGGTCGCGCGCGTTCGTGGTGGGGCTGCGCGGGTTCGTGGGGGAGGGCTGGG